>OY776086.1:6280343-7480343 GCA_963675205.1 Catocala nupta
TTAGTCCTGCAGCGTTTTGGTGCTTATGTTAGCGACTAATCGTGACGTCCTTGGTTCAGTTCTCAGGTCAGAAAAATAATATCGGTTGTTTATATCAGGCAATGTTCAGTAGCAGCAGAGGGTTTGGAAATTTTCGCGGTTGACGACAGAAGGCTCAACGTTTTTAAAACACGTCTTAAATGTTTGTTGACTAAATGTGAAATACATGGTGAGTGAGAGAGCCGGAGGCCCAGTTACCCCGATCCTTTTCCTATCCTTTCCTTTGTCCTTTCCCTCCTTCATTCCTTTTTAAAGGGCTGGCAACGCACTTGTAACTCTATTGGGGTTGCGGGTGTCCATGGGCGGCGGTAATCGCTTAACATCAAGCGATCCGTCTGCTCGTCTGCCAACCTATACTACAAAAAAAAAAAAAAAAACATTTAGAAATTAGCCAATTGACTCATTTGTTTATTTTTTATATTTAATATACAATAAATGTTCATGTACATAAATTATTATAATTAGGTATGTAAATTGTAGCAGAGAAAAATGACATGAATCTGCGCCCATGACAAGCTAGGTCGTCTCTCTGTCAACTGAGAAATTTGCCTCTTTGCCTTTTAAATCTAAGACGATGCTATGCGTCATCAATAACCTACCTCTTCGGATATAGACAGCCATGTATCTGAATCTACAATATTGCTTAACTTAAAATGTAATAAAAATACTTCGCGCAGTTATTTACAGTATTTCTTTAGACATATTCTCTTTACTTGAAGAGAACATTTTTGTATGAGCTGGTGGTATGACGAAAGCGCCGGTAAGCTCACTCGTTACGTTAGAGCGCAGGTGCCTTGCATATTTCCCACGACATACTTTTCGCAACTAAAATTAGGATATGACGTCGCAAACACTGTTCTAAAATTTAAATTTATAAAGGATGCCGTTGGATTTGTTACCTAAAAGCTTATAACTGCACACAAAATGAAAAAAATATTTTAGTTTTAGTAGATATTATGTATATTAAAAAAAGCCATGTTTAGGATTTACCGCAATGATTCTAAGTATATATGCATATTTGTCATATATGTGGATTTTAAAACATTCTTATTACACATACACATATTTTTGATACAACACATATTTATGGATGAAATATACCCTATGGCTTTTTCTGTTCCTCTGACAACGTGTATACCAAATTTCATGATGATCGTAACAAACAAACAAATTCACATTAGTTGGGATACCTCGCCCAAAATGTAATTTAAATTAAACTAGTTTTTGCCTGCGGTACGCAGCGTTTATCTTACAGAAAAGCATTACCATATAAAATGTTATTTCTTATTATATCTTCAATCTTTTGTGTTAATTCAATCATGACCTATTCGTAAGCCAAATTAAAATTGCATCTAAATCCATTGGATTCCATAAGATTGAGTAACAAAATACAAAAATCTTCACAATCATTCACATTAAATATAAAATTAGTAGGATAGTAGGATTTCTCACGAAATTCTTGTATACTGGCATAATTACTAATTTGCTTATTGCATGAGATAGTACAGAACAATACGCGTGTCTCAAAGCAATAAAGCTTAGACTGGTACCGGTAGTGCAACAGGGTTATTAATCAAGACTTGGAAATGTTTAGCAGTGGCTTGCGTCCTGGCTTCTGTTGGATTTTAAGATAATTTATGATGTGGTTTGAGCTGGCAACTGGGTAACTCCCTGTGTGAGAAGCTAATGCGAGCTAATTTAATACACCGGCCTCATAACAAGAGATAATAGGGAAATGATGCGTCAACATTTATGTTGACAAGGAGCGTATGTCAAGTCAATCATATTATACACCACTTTAAGCCAGGCTGCCACTGGAAGAGGAGGGGGTTAGGTACGGCTCCGTTGCACTTGATACGTTGAGAGGAAATGTGGACAGCGTTTGGTTTGTACAAACGTATTCACCTGCTTTCTCTCTGAATGTTACTAGAATAAAAATGCCATTTTCTTCTTTGCGAACTTTAATTATTATTTGGCTGTAGGTTCCTGAAAAACAAAATCGTTTCGTTTTACTGCTATTTTCAGCCACCCAGCAAATAATTATAATAAAACCAATAAATCAATAAATATAAACAAATATTTTAAAACCAGCCCTGTATTAAACTGTCCCGCTGTTGGGCACGGGCCTCGTCTCAGTGTGAGAAGGGTTAGGCCACAATACACCACGCTGGCTAAGTACGACTCTCAGACATGCAGGTTGCCCCACAATGCGACGTTTTCCTTCACCGTTAAAGCGAACAATAATTAACTATTTATTAAGCACACAAAAGTTTTCGACAGAAATCAAAAGTTAGGATATTTTTCAATATTTACCGAACAAAAATGCTGATGACGGCTGGTGACTGTGTAGTCGATCAATAAATTCGGAACTTCTGAAAACCTAATATCTCTGGAGTATATAAAGGCGTCAACGTTCGAGTCCGATATAGGGTTACCATTAAAAAGCGGATATAAAGACAGGATAAAAAATAATTAATTTATGGCATAGGAATTGCGATTTGATCTTTTCGTTTGTGGGTTCGATCTTTACCCAGTACATTGAATCTACTGACGTTAATTTTTTATAAACACAACAATTTAAAATACACTTTAAATTGCATCCCGTATTGTAGAAAATATAAAAACTAAGGTACTAACTACTTCTCTTCCAAGCTGGTAAGAGAGTGAGTTTCTTAACCTCTCGTGTGTCATGTGAACACCAAGTGTACATAACCGCCAAGGCCTTCCTTTCACTTTTTTAATCAGACGCTCGACGGTTTAAAATCTCACTTTCCCTAAGTCCGACTTTCCAATTATATCAGTTACATTTAACGCTTATTCCCCGCTGTCCACCGTCTAAGCCTTTGGATTGAACTACTACGCCATCCGTGCCATAGTAAAGTTCATTGATAAAATTCTATTAAAACTTTTGACTTCCCATAATTTCATTTTTGTACATATACAATGTTTCTACATATTTAATGGTATAGGAAATCATGGTGAGGAAATCTACACGTCTGTGAATATCATCTCTATAATATTCAAGAAGATATGTGAAACCTGCCAACCTACACTAGGCCGACGTAGTATGGCCCAAACCCATTTTACGCTGAGAAAAAGCCTGTGCCCAGCAGTAGTAGCAGTAGTACAGTTTATATATAGGTACTAGTCGATATTATTTCATACATATTTCAAGTCTTTCAATAGAACAATTTCACTTTGCAACGTTGAAGCCACAGAATGTCAAATTCAAATTCGGTGTCAAATATCATGTCCGATTTCGACAAGAACACCTGGCCACCTTGTTCAACATTGATAACTTCCTTTGGCACCGCTTCGGCGAAATGCTAATTTCGAGATGGCGTTATGACGCCCTCGAGATTTTTCTCACAATATTTAGCTGTAGGTATTTAAAATTGGGTCTATTATTATGTAGTACTTTTGTTATCTTGGATGTTAATTAAAATTGTATTACTTTATATGCATGTGGCATATTTATACAGGGTGGAACTGCAGGCCGTTCAGAAAAAAATATTAAAAAAAAATCTATCCGAACTACTACCTGAGATTTGTGTTATTTTTTTACTTTACCATGTATAACTTTCTTGTATATTACGACCATAAATGAATGAAATCCATCGGCTTTTTGTTGTTTTATTATTAAACACTAATTATGCTAATAGAAAGACAGTCAAAAGTATGCTATGCTAATATAGCTTGCACTTTTAATATATATATTTTTTTATTATTATTATTTTGTTTTTCATTTTTTCTGACCGGCCTTCAGTTCTACTATAAGACATTTCAAGGTTATCCGTTAATTACCGGACAGCCTGTATAAGAGAGAAAGAGCGAGATGAAGGAGAATTTATCGCTGTCTCTTATAAGATTGTACATGGCATTATTATTTACTGAATTATAAATGATGAAATGTTTGAGCACTAGCCTGGTTTTTGCATCAAAACACCATAAGACGTACATACATTATGTAACGTAATGTATCTTAAAAACTGAATGTTCTTAAGCAATTTAATAGCTTTATTTATTGAAACATATATAGCTCTGTTATGCTCTTATATATATATATATATATATATATATATATATATATATATATATATATATATATATATATATATATGTATGTATATATATATATATATATTTTTTTTTTTAATGATAATAATGATAAGGCGTTTCTTGCTAAAGTGTCAGTTTAATGGGCCTATGCAGATCTAAATAAAGATTATTATTATTATGTTTCTCTTAACACAGAAATTTTTCAAATAGATTAATAAAATATCGGTGGCACTAACTGCAGTAGGCGTAGGACGATTGCTAAATATGTATTATAATACTTCTGGGCTATGGGGATTAGTGTTTGATGGACCGGTATAAAATTGGTAACTATGGATGAAAAATGGTATCTGCCCTGAATACTCTAATAGCATCAATCGGATGGGAAGATGGTGACTCGCCAACTCAATAGATGGGCCCTGAATAACCACCATAGGCATACAAGCCAGCAGCACCGGTATGAGTCGCTAGGGGAGTCGAGCGGTGCGGCGTCGGTTTCACCATCACGGGTCTCGTGATGGTGAAACCGACGACACCCAAGCATATAGCTCTTAGTATGATTATTAATATTAACGAAGACCTGATTATAAAATCATTGTGCCCGGATGCGTCCGTTTGCTGATAGAAGAACGAATCAAATAAAGGAAGGCATGCACCTCTCATGTAACAATTCGAATTCGAGTTTATTTCTCTCTAAAATTTATATACTTACCCACGTAGACGCTGTCAAAAAGACGAATGTTTGATAAAATACATTACAAAAATATGGCGTCGCAAATTACATTCTATAAAATCTAAACGAACTTTAAAAAAATGTTGTTTCATATTTCCAAAGTGTCACGTAAACACTGTTTGGTTGAAACCTTTTCGAAATCACGTTTTACGTGATGTATCATACAAGAAAATGCTTTTACGGGTGCCTAGGATACTTTTAATATTGGCGTTTGAGTATATATTGGCACTGTGGAATAACGATTCATAGCATTGTTCAGTGTCACGTACAGCAATTTAACTTCTGTAGAGTTGAATTTACTGGCACATTCATCAGACTGCAAAAAAGGTAAAATGTAAATTACACTTTTTGCTCTAATTTGTTACTTTGTAATACAACGGAAGGAACATAGGTACTTATCATAAATACGCCCGAATAGCTTTAGAAAGTAGGAATTTCAGATACCGCTTTTTCTATTCTCAAAGGGTTAAGTATCTTTTGAAGATATTCCAGTCGGCAAGACAAGGTAGTCGGTAAAATAACATATGTATATTTAGTCAGTCAATAGTCTACTTATAGTTAAACAAGCAAATAAAGCCTTTACAGTAAGATCTTTTTAAACCTTTCAACTGTTACATACACAGAGAGATTGATTGAGATTACGCCAGTTCTTTCTCAGGTGGTACGGAATCGGAGCTCGTACACATTATAAATACATTGTCGTCAATCGGGTATTGTTTCAAACATCACGCTGCTACTGAAAATGTTAAGCAGAAAAACTTTTTCTTCAGAGCTCCTAGGATATATATATATTATGCTATGTAGGTCTCAGAGGATTGAAACTTCAAAATTATCTTGTGTTATATGAGATAAAACACATAAAACCGGTATAGTGATTTATTTTGCCACTTTGCGACTACCGAAACGTGGCATCAATTCCCGGCACAAAAATATGATAGTAATTAATTTGTGTAGGTACGTGTCTTCGTAACATGGGAATAATGTAACATACCAGCTGTCTAAAAAAGTAGTCTAAACTTTGAATAAAATTTTAAAATACTTGTTTAGCAATTTCATATTTTTTTGTTGTTGTGTATTTATTATAAAAACGATTACTTTTTATGCGTGTAAAAAAATATCATACTTTCACCAAATTTTCTGAATTACCCTCCACGTCAGGTGCCTAGATAATGCCTAGCTACGTCTAGCTCCGATGGCCTCATTACCTTAAAAGAAATAACCAGAATTTTTCACACATTCTTTTTGCAAAAGAGAAAACCTTACAAAATATAGGCACCTTTTATACGCTCGGCCAATACACTCACATGGATACGTAGAAAGGTTTAATTTGGAAGTATTTGGTCAGGTCCACCCTTGGGATTAGGTGTATTGCACGAGTCGAACCCTGGGCCTTCTACATTGTGTAAAATGAACTGCCTAAATCCGGTTTTGTCTCCGTGAGTGGGATAAGTATCTACCTACACAATATTAAGGCCATGTCACACAATACAGTGCGATACCGCAACGGCAATTACGTTATACTCGTATCATGCCACATTTTGTGTTACACCACCAATTTTTGATTATAATACGCAGATAACGAGCCTCATGAACAGCGTTGCGGTATGGTTGCGGTGCCGCAGCGTATCGTGTGATATCGCCTTTAATATAAGTGCTTATATATTTTTTCAGAACAAATATAAACAAGGAATTTTCACACTTGCGTAGGAGGTAGATAGCCTTAATCCAAGTGTTTTGCAGAATAAGGTATCCTCTTCAAGAGGTAATTTACTAAGTTACGTGTAAAAGGTATGATAATACCCTACTCAACAGATGAATTAAGTCGAATTCGTGTATTTGGGTATCGTAGTACAAAGCTACCTGTTCTTATTCCTACTAAGATACTTACTGTAGTCCTCTTTATTACGACTTGGTAATTTGAGTGCTAGCTAATATTTAATACACGATATGTCTTGACACATTTTTGGTAGTAGATCCTCGCTGGTTTCAGCATGAATGGGCCGGATCGACCGGGGTAGTAGGTACTACCCTCTCACAGAATACCGGCGTGAAGTAACGGTACCCGTACTGTTGCGTTTCGTATTGGTGAGTGAGAGAGCCGGAGGCCCAGTTACCCCGATCGTTTTCCTATCCTTTCCTTTGTCCTTTCCCTCCTTCATTCCTTTTTAAAGGGCTGGCAACGAACTTGTAAATTCTTTGGGGTTGCGGGTGTCCATGGGCGACGGTAATCGCTTACCATCAGGCGATCCGTCTGCTCGTTTGCTACCATATAACATAAAAAAAAAACATTAGTTTCAATATTGAGAAATATTGTATATTACTGCTTATTATTTATCAACCGGTCCTGAGAATGCTTCATGCAAATGTCATACAATCGTTGAGGCATATATCTATTGTATTCGACTGTGGAATGCTTCAAGTTGGTGTATTATTAGCGCTTACGACGCGGATGTCCATCAAGAGATCGGTTTTGTCAACGTTTGTCTTAATCAATTGTTGCTTTTAGTAATTCAAAAGTGCAAGGTAGGTTCGTAGTCATACAATAGTATAGTTGCAAAGAGAGTTGCTTATTACATGGTATAATTGATACTTTGGACGTGAGACGTAAGTTTGCACGTTTTCTCAGTTTGTCTGTAAATATGCTGGTTCGAGAATGGAACTCGTGGCTTATATTCGAGTTCTATTCTTGCGCCTAGGAAAGTGCTATTGGCTAATTAAGTTAGAAAATTCGGTGCTTTTGAGATTCTGATGATTGTGTAATGCGTCAGATATGTTTGCGGGGGCGTATACAAACAGCTTTGAAGCTGTTATGCGGAAGAGGACAGCATCTCTAATGTTGTTAATGTTACTTTCTAATGATTCGCCGGAGCAACAACAGTATCCTGATCAGAGATTGGCCAGACTGTCCCTTTCTGTGGCACTGGAACCGTAGGTATAGCGGCGTGGCCGGTGCAGCAGGAAGATACATGAATTAATTTTAATAATTGTATAATATATACTAACATAGTTTTTTAAGTAATTGTAACTATTGAAATTAAACACTTTATACGGATTTTGTCGCGTGTTTATTTTACTTTCTAACACTGTTATTACATAATTTTGAAAACTCTAACACTACTATTATTGAACTTTACTAATATTTAAGCTATATATTTTTAATTAAAACTATTTATATTTGAGTTTACACTTTGCCCCGACGTTTCGGTTGCTTTACAGCAGCCATGTTCACGGGGAGACTAAGATGGTAGTTGTCCCAACGTTCTCAAGTGTACCTAGTTTAATCTTTGGTGTTCCTATTTACGCAGAATGAGCTCAAAGTATCATGAAGTCTAGCTGTGTTTTGCTTCTTCTTGCGTTTGACTATTTGAATGACTGGATCCCAAGCTAGTGGTATATTCCAACCATCCTCTCTATTGAAATTAGGATGTTTTTTAATTTCAACAGCCTTGTGAAGCATCCTTGGTAGGAATCGGTGTTCTTTTGCGAGTATATGTGGTTTGACAAATCGTAGGTAGTGGTTGGTACCCTGTTGCACGTGTTCACACACAGCAGACTTCAACGAGCGTTGGTGTTTAATATCAGCTATATGTTCTTTTATGCGGGTGCCTATGCTTCTCTTGGTTTGACCAATATACGAGAGTCCACAGTCACAATCTATTTTATAGATCCCTGCATCTTGTAAAGGTAATTGGCACTTAACGGATGGTAAAAATTGACTTATCTTCGTTGGCGGCTTGAAGTATGTGTTGATTGAAGCTCGCTTCAAGATGTAGCCAATCTTGTCAGTGACACCCCTTACATAAGGCAGTATAGCAGGCTGGCGCTTGACTGTGGCTGGCTTTTCTCGGGATCTGTGACAGCGGCGCGGCTGTTGGAGCTTGTTGTCTTGCAGTACTTGCTTGACATGTTGAAGCTCGGCGTCCAGGTGTTTCCTATCACAGGTTCCGTGGGCTCTCTGAAACAAAGACATTCCCACGGTAGCTAACTGTTTAGGATGGTGGTGAGATTCACCGTTTAAGTACCTGTTTGTATGGGTCTTTTTCCTATACACAGTGTGGCTCAAAGTATGATCAGGATTCCTGATGACAAGAACATCTAAGAAAGCTAATGAATTATTTGCCTCTAATTCCATAGTAAATTGGATGTTATTACGAGTATTAATGGCATTAAGGTGTTTTAGGAATGCATTTACACTATCTGTTGGTAATATTGTGAAAGTATCTTCTACATACCTTTTATATATCCTGGGTGTGATGGTGGTAGTCTGCAAAGCTCGAGCCTCGAAGTCTTCCATATATATGTCGGCAACAACAGGCGATACTGGGGAACCCATAAAGCACATAAAGTGTTTAATTTCAATGTATAACATTCGCGTAAGCATAAGACAATATAATTGTAACTAACAAAATATGGATGAATATCTGAAATAAATGTTTATAATAATAATTATTATTAAACAAATATTAAGTTCAAATATCATTTACCCAAGAAATTATAATATTTCGAATTTGTTCATTGTGGCCATTTGAAACCAAATCCATATACTCTATAGATCACAGAATACTTGATAGGTAAGTGATAACAAGAAATATGCCAAATGCCGACTAAGCGTAGAACCAGTACACACAGCGACACATCAACCTAGACTGTTAGGACTTTGAACTATTAGGAACTGAACGCTACGAATCGTGCGAGAGAATGAGTTATATTTTTATTTTTTGTTATTTTGTTTCATTCAAGCTAAACTGGACGCGGAGCTCTATCCTTACCATATATGTATCATATACTATATTTATATTATTTTCTGAGCAAGTTTAGCTCGGTGCGAATATTGTATTTTACGAGTTTGGTTTTCAATTTGCGCTAGCGTCTGAGCGTTAATACGTCCATATGTTATAAAGAATTTAAAAAAAACTCTAGAAGTATAAAAATAATAAGCTTTACTCATGAAATTAATAAAAAAATTGTTGCATTAAGTGAAATAAGTAAGCGATAAAAATCAATTTCATTATTTCCTTTCGTAACTATACACTGGAAAATATAATAATTAGATTTTTAAGATATTCATTAAATCAAAAACCCTGTAGTCATTTTGATATACGTTTCTATTTACCTACTATTTAATTTTCCGATCTTTAGTGTCAAACTGCTCAAAGTAAATAACATAATAAATAAGTTAAACTTGCTATAAAAAAATTAATTACCATTTTAAAGCACTTAGGATTTGTTTGACTGACGGCCGACGAAAACAACAATAGCAAAAAATCTTGCGTCTGTGTGTGTAAGCACAACGACGCCGCACGCGCTAGTGCACCGTAATTGGTCGACACCACGATGCACAGTCCCTTTCAGACAATTCTCTATTTTGTATGTAGCGTAGTTATGCGTATATAGGGTGTCTAACTTGATGTGTAGCCGTATGTATATAGATTATTTACTTATTAAAAAACGTAGTATATTATTTTCTTACCGTCTAATAATTTTTACGAGATATTTATAAGAAAACTTCTTTAAAAAGTTTTAATATTTGATTTTGGCACGAAACATTAGCTCCTTTATCATTCGTTTGGTCTAGACTGAAAGGATAAGATATATACCAAACTACTTTCTCAACCAATCGCACACTAGTATAAAATGTCATAAATACTACATTAATTTAAAATTACTTGCTTGTCTTATTTTGCTTGTAAAAACAAATATTTTTATATTGGCTTACGTGTTGTATTATTGTTATAAAAGGTTTAGAACGACTGCTTTGCTAACGAGTTTCGTATCTACTTGTCTCTTGAAGCGCGCTGTTTACTTTAAAGCTCTATGTAATAATTATACTCCTGTCCTGCTTGCACCTACGCATGCGCAGTATCGCTTGCTTTCTCGCACAGTTGTCGCGCTACCTGGGTACCGGTCGAGTTTAAACATTATTGAAGCTTACCGCGTTTATACAATGTTCTTTTTAAATTACCCATTCTTTGTTAATTGTGTATATAATTACAATTTTATTCTTGCATACTATTATAATAATATGTATATTGTTGTTGACTTTATTAACTATGTACCTTTATACCGTGTTTATACAATGTTATCTTTAAATTGTCCATTCTATGTTATTTGTTTACATAATTATTTTATTATTACTGACTGTAACAGTGCATATTCTATTGTTGGCTCTGTTCGCTATGCGCGTTTATACCGAGTTTATATAATGCTAGTTCTTGATTGCCCAAGAATGGTGAGACGGGTTCATTATTATTTTATTCTTACCCACAATAATAATACATTTTCTGTTATTGGTTTTGTTCACTATGCGTATTTATACCAGGCTTATTCAAAGCTTTTTCTAGATGGTCCATTTTTAATTATTTGTGTTTATAATTATTTTAAAATTTGCCAATATATGAATGCATATTCTGTTATTGGCTTTGTTCACTATGCTAACTAAACATAAATTGAACATATACTACCAAAACGTTCGTGGTCTCCGAACTAAGACTGATACCTTCTTTCGTCAGATTCAAATTAATTTGTATGACATCATTATTCTTACAGAGACGTGGTTAACAGATGGGATTTCGGATTCAGAGTTCTTTGATGATAGATATATTGTGTGGCGCCGTGATAGGGACTATGTATCTACTGGGCAGTCGCGTGGAGGTGGTGTCTTAATTGCTACTCGGAGGGATATAGCAGCTGTATCACAGCCTATTTTCTTTTCTACAGCTGAAGATTTATGGCTGAGCATACGTCTAAAGCGATCTAATTCTTGTTCCTATATAAATTTGTATTTGTGCGTTTTGTATCTATGTAAACAAAATCACGGTCTATCCTTTTCTTCTCAACTCTCTAATTTCCTATTTAAACTAAATCAAAATGTTATTGATAATCCATCAGATGCTTTTCTAATCGTGGGTGATTTCAACATGAGTAGTATTTACTGGGTATCATCTGATAATTCATTTCTAGCTGCTACGAATTGTAGCACCTATGACGAACATCTACTTATTGACGAGATGTGTGCTTTAGATTTACAGCAATATAATGGCGTTGCTAATATTTATGATAGGACTCTCGACTTGGTTCTGTGTAATAACCCTGTAAATGTAATTGAATGTCTACAGCCCTTAGTGCCCATAGATACCTATCATCCGGCTTTATTATTGGATTTAGAATTTGTCGAGGCTCCTGTTTTAAAAAGCGCGCCGCGATTACGTTTTTTATATGATAAGGGTGATTTTGATTCCATCAACGGTTGTATTGGCAAGATCGACTGGGTGTGTGAGTTTGAGGGGCGTACTATTGATGATTCAGTAAACTTTTTTAATGAATCTATATCTAATCTTCAAACAAAATACATACCAAGGAAATTATCACATAATAACTCTTATCCAATCTGGTATAGCTCTGCACTCATTAGAACTATAAAAGAAAAGCATAAATATTTCAAAAAGTTTAAAACCTACGGTAACAGATCAGATAAACTGACATTTAAACTTTTACGCGAAAGAGTAAAAGTGCTTGAATCACAATGTTACGCAAGTTATTTAGAGCTTACCGAGGATTCTATTAAAAGTAATCCGAAATACTTTTGGACTTTTGTTAAGCAACGTTGTAATTCTAAAGCATTCCCAAGTACAGTTAGTTATAATAACAAAACGTTTACTTCTGGCGAAACAATTAGTGAAGCCTTATCTGCCTACTTTGCATCAAATTTTCTTGATCCTGCTAACACAAAGAACCTCAATGTAGACCACTTGTCATCGTCTCTCATTGAAGCATCTGAATTTTCGGATATTTCCAACATAAATGTTAAAGTTGAAGACGTCAAACATCTACTAACAACGTTAGACATAGCCAAGGCACCAGGACCAGATAATATATCACCTAAACTCCTAGTACGTTGCGCATCAAGTCTTGCCCAACCAATTACACTTCTTTTTAAAAAGTCTCTATCTACTTGTACTGTACCTTCAATATGGAAGTCTGCTTTTATTGTGCCAATTTATAAAAAAGGGGCAAAAACTGAGGTTGTTAATTACCGACCCATTTCGAAATTATGCATCATAGCCAAGATTTTCGAAAGAATTGTTTACAAACAAGTCTATTCGGCCGTCAGTAACTTAATAAGCCCTTATCAACATGGCTTTATGAAGGGAAGATCTACTGTCACTAACCTTGTTGAGTTAAATGACTTTATAACTGAAGCCATGGATAAGGATGCACAGGTTGATGTAGTCTACACAGACTACAGCAAAGCTTTTGATCGAATACCCCACGATATCCTTCTTTTCCGGCTAAATAACGTTGGTATCCATGGCGACCTGCTCAGATGGTTTTCCTCCTATTTGGACAACAGATCCCAAGCTGTAGTATTAAATAACTATATATCCAGTTGGGTTCCTGTGCCAAGTGGTTGTCCTCAAGGCTCTTTGCTTGGGCCTTTGTTATTCACGATTTACATTAATGACATTGAATCGTGTCTCAAGTCATCGAAGCTCTTGTGTTTTGCCGATGATATGAAAATTTTCAGCACTATATCATCCGTTGGAGACATGCTTGCACTACAAGCTGATCTGCGGCGACTGGAGGAATACTGTCGGCTGAGAAAGCTTGACCTAAACCCCATAAAATGCTCAGTAGTTACATATTCCCGTAAACGTACAATTATAGCTACAACGTACACTTTGGGCAATCAATTACTGCCCCGAGTAGACTGCATCCGCGATTTGGGGGTTTATCATGATTCAAAGTTAATATTTGAATCACATGTTAATGCAGTTGTCGCTAAGGCATCAAAATCACTAGGATTCATAATGCGTTTATCAAAATATTTTTCAAAAGCTAAGACGTTAAAGATCCTCTATTGTACATACGTTAGAAGTCATCTCGAATACGCATCTCAAGTATGGAATCCATGTTATCAGAAGTACATAGAGCGGATTGAAAACATTCAAAGACGGTTTATTAGATATTTATGTTACCATCAGAAAGTTCCTTATCAATCGGAAAACTACCTCAATCTTTGTAAGAAATACCATCTGTTACCATTAAAGAGCCGGCGAGACATCTCTGATACCGTGTTTCTATTGAAAATCTTAAAAAATGATATTGATAGTGTTGAACTCTTATCTAAGCTTCACCTGAATGTACCCTCTCGAACTCGAAATAACCCACCTTTAAGCGTACCTTTTGCTTCATCTAACTACAGACAGAACTCTTATATGCTGCGTGCAAGTAGAAATTACAATGGACTATGTAAACAGCGTGACTTGGATCCTTCTTTTATTAGTGTGGAAACGGCCAGGAGGCGCTTGGCTCTTGACTTTTTCCGTTAATTAAAAAATTTTTAATTATGCAAAAAGAAAATGTAAAAATCATAAGTATACTGTAATGTTTAATTGTAGGAATAGGTGATAATCTGATATTGTTATTGCAGTGTTATGTTATGAGTTTGTTCACTTTTTATATTTAAGAAATCTTTTATACGTGAGGACTTGTAATTGGCTTACTGATTTCCTTACTACTCTTTTTGTTTTGATTGTTTAGCTGTAAGTCTTCCATGTTATTTAAATAAATAAATAAATAAAATAAAAATAAAAAAATGCATCATAGCCATCAAAACTAATAAATCATTCTCAGAGTCCGCATCAACAAATGCATCTGACCTACTTAAAAATGTTCATAGCACGAAAACATCGGACGAAAGTGTGTGAAAAAGCAAGCGCATAAACATTAATCTGTGAAGTCAAACTTAACCTAGAAACTTACTTGGTCCATAAAAAGCTTATAAACACGCTCATGTGACTCTGTATGCCAATGAGTTTACTGTTTAGGTAACTGTTTATGATGTCTATAAATGTTGTCCCTATTCAAGTTAAGTTCAGTAATCTTATGGGATATGGCGTTTATATAATTTTTCGTATATACTTAGTCTCAAGCATATGTCTTCGAAGAGTGATTTAACATCTAGTAGCTGTTACATAATTTCTACATAAATAAATAAAATTATAAAAAGTGGCTAAATGCATTTAAAAGGGGGTTGATATGCATAACAACCAATTAACACAAAATATTTTGTCTTGTTTTCATAAAGACAAATCCCGTTCTAAGAATAATTTATGTATTGCGGGAGACTTTAGAAACATTCAAACGGACTCGGAACAACCATTTGAAATCACACAAGTTTTTGTCGCGTGTGGGATTCGAACCCACAACACTCGGCACATTGGCACTGGCGAGGCGCCCACGTATACCACTACGCCATCCGGGCAGTCGAATATGGTTTTGATCTCAGGTAATGAAGGTCAAGCTTATTGCCATGCACTGGGCACAGTTTCAGACTCCGTGCTGCTACTAACACTTTTTTGATAGAAAAACTCGATAATTCTTTGCTTGACCCGGAAATTGAGTCCTCATGCACAGCACATTCTACAACTAACTAACTTTAGTACAAAATAAACTTCTAGTTTATGATTTATGTATCCTACTAGATATTTTCCGCAGGTTCACCCGCGTAACTGTATGTTAGGTTAAGCTAGTAATATTACTTATTCTGGATTAAAGGTACCTATGTCCTTTTCTGTTCCCCTGAAAACGTGTATACAAAATTTATGACGATCGGTTGAGTAGTTAAGGTCTGAAAACGTAACAAATAAACAAACTTACATCCGCATTTATAATACTAATAAGGATTTTATATATTCCATTGCTTTCCAATGTTAATAATAAAACTACCGATTATTATAAAAGAAATTCTTTGCAAATTGATGTGTCAGTCATGAGCTCAGTATACAGCGATAATCTCATTATCAGAGGTCTTAGAAACATTGAGGTAAATTGGCATTCATGACATTATTATTGAATGGATATTAACTTTATATACTGTATTAATTAATATTCATAAACATTCTACACGCTATACTATAATATATAATATTATAGTTTTCCTAAGCGGTTCTCGTGGAAACATGAATAATAAACATAATACCTATTTGCATAGACGAGTAATAGCACTCTGCAGTAACACCCTTAGCGTTAAAGGTACAAGTTCAAAACAATAGCATTCAAGTTAAACAGTGGCACATCCTGCCCAAGCCTATTGGACTACAGTGCGCTCAGACAAGTAATAAACGCATTTCTAACTCCGAGATACTGACCAACTTGTTTCCATTGTGTTCTGAATAATAGATATTTCACACTACCAGATATTATAGAACTGTGAATGACATCTCACTGTGGAATTCATTTCAACTGTGCAATTCTGTAAAATCTCACAGTCAAACTCACTTTTAAATCCACAGTCAACATTTAATTTTCAAGTAACTTAATACTTAAGTAACTTTTAAGTAGGAAGTAGGATTAACTCGTACTAAAATTATAAATTTTAAAGTTTGTAAAGATCTTTTAAGATTTGTATTTTAATAACTCAATCGCGCGTAAATCATTATATGGACTTAAATTGATAAATTATTAACACTGACAGACTATGTACTGGATTAATACGCACGAAACTTTTTTGCTCCGGTATGCATTGCTGTTGGATATATTCACAGTCGAAGTGACATTTAAGTTCGACACACATTATAGAGCAATTTTGATCGCTAAAATGTAGCTTTGCACTGCCCTATTGATTGTGAGGATCACCATTAGAGACATTAGCTTATAAATTAGTAAAATTCAATAGTAGTAGTAGTAGTGTAATAGTTTCAAAATTATGTAATACAGTGATAAATAAACAACGCGATAAAATCCGTATGTAGTAGTTTAATTTCAATGAACAATATAAAACGTGAAATTCGCTTACTTAAGGCACTGATAATACGAAATTTACTTGAAATCTAAGTAGCAGTAACGCAGCAGTAACTAACTCTATTGACTTGTCAGTTTCCCAACTTCAAGGTTTTGTACCGAGAAAAACATCCGCCCGACCTACAAACATGACCAGTTCTCGACATTTGTATTCCGCAGTTGTATTCTGTAAAATCTCATTACCGACCTCACTACAGAATTCTATTAATTGTCACTGTGAGAATTATCTAATTCGAGTTAAATGGAGTCCATGGATAACTGCTTTGATCCTCTGGACAATAGCGTGATGTTATATAACATAGCCTGAAGTTCTTTAAATTAACGAGTTTTTAATTAATAAAATATGTACTCCTTTATAGCCTATAGTCTTTCTACCTACGAAGGTTAACTCATAAGAACTATAAGAACTATACAAACTAAAACAGATGTTTTAGATCAAATTGATAGTTCTTGAGATTCGCGCACTCAAACATAGAAACGTTGATATGGAATATTAGTTATCCGGTTATAATTATAAGTACAAGTGCGGTTTTACCCACGTTTATGATTACTGCTTCGCTCTTGTGGCTTGTAGCATCATGTTATATACCTTAATAATTATGATACTTCTACATAAACGAGCCTTTTAATGGTGTAAAAGTATTTTAAATTCCATATTTGAGTTTAATAATTACAAAAAACAATACACAACTTTATAATATTTGTATAGATATGGATAGATAAATTTTTGGCGTAATTAGAATGCTGGATTGAAATTTATTTTAAGTAAAACCTATAGTTACTAAACTACTGTTACTGATGACGAGAAGTTTAAATTTAATTTGAAATCATTTACAGAATAACACGCGTAGTACAATCTGTATTTTCGTTTCACGCAAGAGTTTGTAGTTTATACAAGACAAAAACGTTCCAGTGACACCTTTTTAGCAAAAACTGAACATTTTCCACTTATGCTAATGCAACCGCTTATTCCAAACGTCTGCGTTCTCAAACAGCGTTATCTTAACCACTTTGTGTAACTACATCTGTGACTTGAATTTCTTTAGAATTAAAATTAAAAGTGTTATGTTACGGAAGCTGTGAAGGCATTCCATACAAATTGATCTTTATAATTAGTCTTATTATGGAACGATTTACATTCATACCGGTACCACAATGGAGTATATAAAAGGCTAAGTGCTAATTGCATCGATAAATTTATGCATAAGACGTTCCCTGCTGGATTTTATTGTCGATAGCTAAACTCAATGACGCTGCCATATTATCTCGTTAAACTTCATGCTATGAGGGGTTAAGTAAACTAAGTCAGGTATACTGCCGTCTCATCATCATTATCATTCATCATGCATATCCTGAATTTGCCCCTACTAGTATAGGTTTTTGGTTGTGCCACTATCTACGGTTCTGCACCAATATCATCTAAGTTTGGCCACCTATCGCAATGCATCTATTTATTTGGCCATCAAAAGACATTCCGTCTTCTTGTCCTTGCCATATAAGGCACGTAATTCCAGGCTTAAAAAATCATTGAAAAATTATACTGCTTCAGGGGGCTATCTGGTGGAATTCAATTACACTTTCCGTACCTAAAAACCATATCTGAAAGATTACAACTGGTAGAAAACATCAGCAAAAATTTGTCACCAGACAAAAGTGGCTAATTAGTAGCTCGCACTACAAATATAAATATTGAAACGTTCGATAAAGACTTCGTAATAAACAGAAACTTCGTAATCTATATCCACGTTATTGTCTTCCTTATATTGTATCTGCCTCACGTGTTTAAACTTTGATTGCTGTTCAATTTTGTATCGTAAAATTTTATGTACAAGCTGTGTGCCGTAATAATCTGTATAGTTTGAACAGCTTTTATATAATGTTGCTTCTCGTTAGTTATTTGTTTACTTTATACTTCGAGTATATCAAATTATTACAGATGGTCATGTTTGTATACTTTAAGGGTTCAGCAGGTGAAATAGCAGGATTTCTGCTTAATCCTATATATATATTTCGCTCAATCTGGTGGAGACTACCCTACAGACGAACACATTTAAAACCATGTGTTTTGTTCCTGCGGTTGTGTTTCCAGGCAGTGCTGGGCTATCAACCAGCTATCTTCGCCTTTTGCTGCTAGCACTATGACTTTTTTATTGATGTTTCGGTAACGTCCAAGGGAAAATTCAGATATACTTTTTACGTAATAGTATTCAGGCACTGGACCTTATAATCAATTGACGTGCGCCCATGCTCACGTTATTATACCAACCAGTCAATCTTTTGCATACATCTAGTTGATTAGCAATCTAAATTAATTGGGAAAAGCTCATGAACAAGATCACAGAGGCCAGACTAAGTTTAAAACTTTAAACTGGCGAATTAACACGAGTTAATGAAAGTATCTATATAAAGTAAGACCTAGCTATGCCAGAATCATTGCAGTTGAAAATGTATAGTTTATTTCCATCTTGGTTCAAACCTGTACTTCTGTTTTATTTGTTCATTACCCTATACAAACATCATCGTAGTTTAGTCGATTCCATCAAAGTCTTACTACTTTTACACTCAGTTTACGGTCTACCCTTATTAACTGTAATCTTCGCAGTAACACTTTAATAGTTTTTAAACATTCTTTCGTCGACTCGTAAAGTTTAGCTCGTGGTAGATAAAGCTAATAATTCTCGCACTCCCTTTTCAAGGGGAAATTAATTTAAAAGTTTTTCGATTCTTGGTTTAATAGATACTAGAGTCGATAAGCGATAAAACACTTTGTGGTTTCGGGTATTCCATTTAAAAGTAGATTTTATTCGGTAATCTTTTTAAGAGATCATCTGTTGTTTTATTATGTATATTAAAACTGTGTTAAAATTGTACTAAAATCTTAAAAATAGAGTACCATCTCTTCCATTAAGCGTCAAATGTGAACTACAATACAATTTATGTTCATATTTGACACTTATTTTAATTTAAGAGAATACTATTTGTAATGTTTATGACACTGATTTTAGGTTGGAACTAACTCAATTTTGGAAGGTTTATTTCGAGAAATAGTCATTCATTTATAATTGTCCTATAATAACTCACTTATTCTATTCAGTAGAAAAAGAACTTAGTTCGGGGTAAATGATGAAAATTAATGGAAACTTACGTTTCTTTAGGCCGTTCTTCTATACCATCAAATTAAATGATAATATAATGAATACGCACATAACTTTCATAATATTTTAATGATTAATGCTACGATATCTTGCATTATCTATGTCCAATCATTTTCCACTTCTCTATGCCATAAAGGCAGTTAATAATGACTAGTTTTTATCCTCAACTTGACTTAATTTAAAGACCTTTACCACAAGATTTATCATTAAAAGACTGTTAATTTTTTCAAGACAGTGTAGCGTGATAGGGATTAAAATCGACTACGTAAAGAAGGGGTCTAAAAAGGACGAAACAAGAAAATAATTCTGATAGAAATCCAGAAATACATTAGGTACAAAAATGGTCAAGTCATAGTGCCGTGGTTGCACCCACTGTATACTAACCCTGTCTGTTTAATTGAGATGTTCCTGGCACCCACATAATCATAGTAGGTTTATACAGTAGGTGCGACCACGGCTCTATCTTTACCATTTTTGTACCTACGCATTTCTGGATTTCTAACTGAATTATTTTCTTGTTTCGTCCTTTTTAGACCCCTTTTTACGTACGAGTTATAGGTTTTTAAACTTAATTTTTTTAATTTAATTCTTTTTCGTCAAATTTATATAAGTAGCCTATGTCACCAGGGCTATTATTACAAATCTATTGACACCTTATTCATTAAAATCGGTTCAGTAGTTAAGGCGCTACGGTGGAACATACAAACATACATACCCAGACTGCCAACATCATTACCCTTCCTTTTGGCTTCGACGTTGTCGGGTAAAAACACATTTAACTGCACGGATAGCGTAATGGTTTTAGTAGTGGCCTCGCCTACGTCGAGAGTTATAGATTTGAATCTTATACGGGACTAAACTTTGTGTAGTCCACAATTGGTTGTTCCAAGTCTGACTGTTCTTTGTGTCCGTTGTTTGAATATTTATAAAGTACCCCGTGACACAGGAATGAATTCTAGAATTGTGGTCGGGCAAAGCCATTACAGAAAAATTTTGTTATATTGGTATAGTAATAAGAAAATTGGTCATTAATATTATATCGTACGTAAAGGTTTTAAACATAGCGAAGTATTCAAGCAAATTTAAAACTTGTGCCAAACATACATCTTGACACTAAAACTGCAAGAAATCAATTTAATCGTCTGATTAACTTGATTTCTTGCATTTTTACTGTCAAGATGTATATGCAATTGATTGAAAATTTACATTCTGATCAATAATATCCACAGGTATCCACAGAATGTAAATTTCCTAGCTTAAAAGCTACGAGTTATAAAGTTATACTAGTTATATTTAGACGCGCCACAAGAATGTTCTAGTTATAAAGAAAAAAGTCACTTATGCGGCAAATTTGTATTCGCGTGCGAAGAAATCTACCCCAGAAAACTGTTACGTTAAAAGTTTTATAGCTTTAGTCGTAAACAGCTAATAGAGATTTATCGACAGCAAAATTTTCTACATAAATAGACCTCACTGATAATAAACATGAAGGTATAGGTTACTTTTCTTTAGAGCATATTTAAGAGTTGTAATATTATGTAATATTTGTCATAATAAGGTCTTTCATACTGGATAGTTATACCGGTCAATCTTAGTCAAAGTCAACAATATTTTATTAATTTAGAACACAAAATAAAGTATAAATAAGTATAACTTCAAATTGATGTTACTAGATCTTCCATTTAGGTTAGTTGCTGCCTATGTGACGACACCTGCAAAAAACCCACGGCCACTCTTTTAAATCAGTATTAGTAGTAGTAGTCAGTATTTAACAGCGTATATCGCATTCTTAATAAAACAGAGACCTATTTGAGTATTTTGGATCAAACTAATTTGAACTCTGTTGCAATAATATAACACGAATATATTAGTAGAATTTATAGTCACAAGATTAGAGTTCGAATTGCTATACTCCCAAATTTCGAGTTAAGTCGCTGTTTTATTAAGCATGTACATGGTGTTACAGCGCTATTACTATTTTTACTGACCTTAGCAGGGACTGGCCAAATTGTGTGATACATAAATAGTTGTTACGAATCTAAGAACCATTTGTGTCAGTTATTTAAATGTTCGTAACTTTCCATACGACAAAGAAATGAATCCTAGTGCGGTACTTGTTTAATTCAAACGTCCTATAACTGCTTTTTCTCAGTGAGCAAGAACTCCGGTAGTTCTTATACCTAGCACTTTAATTCCTTTGCTTTTATTTTATCTTTCACTCCATTGCCCCAGTCGGCGACGCTCGAGTGATACCTGATTGCAAGCAATCATAGGCTAGGTTAGATCATATGCTACGCTGGAAAAGAGGCTACGCTAGTTGCAGGCTACACTAGATTACTACGCTAGATCATATTAAAGTCTAGCTTAGCTCATTAAGTTACGCAAGATCTTAGGCTACGCTACGTCATAGGCTACGCTAGATCAGAGGCTACGCCAGGTTACAGGCTACGCTAGGTCATGACCACGCTTAACTGTGGTCTACGCATATGCAATGCTAGATCGTAGGCTAAGCTGTTCCTATCAGACAGATATAACCGACTGATCCAAGCCCAAAAATAGTTTCTGCTAAGCCCATGAGCGACTCTAACGGTACTGGACCGTGCAGATAGCCTGGCGATTGTAGATTTTTATACATCCTCCATTATAAAATATCTAAACGATGAAGAATTATTACAGCAACATTTTGCTCACGCATTAAGATCGCATGTAATATCGACCGTTCTTATAGCCATAGGATGTAGACCAAAAAACTCCATCTACTTACAATTTCCTTGCAAAAATATCCAATCGTCTTTGCCTGACCTTTGATTTTGGGACGGGAAATCAAATCGGGGCCTTACCATCGGTAATCGTTCTTGTGGCTTCATGGATATGGAAGCAATCTCTTTTTAATAGGGTTTTATAAGAGTAGCTTGTATTACGAGGGCAATAACAATATCTATCCTATGTCGTCCCACTTCTAAACTACCGAAAAAAATAGGTCAAAAGTCCTATTCATTTAGGTCACAAAGTAACACTTATGAACGACAAAGCGGTTACTGAGTTTATTACATTTACCCAATATACATTTATGTTAGTTGCAAGGTTCAGGCAAAGGGTTGCGCCTATGAAAAGATACCTGTAAGAAACTCAACGCTATTATTTTGATTATTGTCTCTCTTATCTAATCTATTTATGCATTAGTCAATACAAAAATTACATACATACATACAGTGGGTTGCAAAATTATTAGGGACAGTCGGATTTTTTATTATTTTCTTACTTCGGGCGCACTTGACTGCCATTTTAAGTGGTAAACTTGAATTTCTTATTTACGTTCGCCATGTCTCTATAACTGAGATTTCAAGTGGATGTTAAGGGTTAAAGGGTATATTTGTGCTTTACAAATTTTAAGTTATATGGGAGTTGCAGTGTTCTTGCGGCGCGAAAAAGTGAACGACGATATGGAATATTTAAAAAAAAGTTATTTTTATATTTGTGTGATAAAATACAGTTGAAATGTAAGTATTGTTGTTCTTTTATTAGAAACATATTATTTTACTGTATTTTTGTAATAAAAAGTGCTTGCATGCAGCAGCATACGTTGAAGCTGCGATTTATCTCCCAGAAAAAAAAACTGAGTGATTGGCGGAAGAAGGCTTGACTGGTTATCGTCCTGTGGAAAAACCACGGTTCACTGATGCGATGAAAATGTTTTTTTTTTCAATTCCATTCACGTGAACACCACCAGAAGACTGTTGCGGACTGAAATAAAGTCAGTTTGGCTTGTGTCACACAAACTTTAATATTATTTTTCAGAATTATAAACATCTTTCTTTTTTTCCCGGTTTGTTTCTCCGATGAGTCAACATTTGAAATTCTAGCCGATAAGAGCAACTTCAGTACAACCCCGACTGTCTTGTGAAGAGGGTTAAACATCCCGTTAATATAATGGTGGGGTCTATCATAAGCGCTAAGGGGGTTGGACGCCTCTACATTGTTCAGGGAACCATGATACAAGATCAGTACAGACAAGTTTAGCAAAATCGTCTGTTACCGACACTTCAGAAATGGTTCCTAGATAGTGAAGAATTCATGCATGATTCAGCACCATGCCATAAAGCTAAAAGCGTTACCAAGTTCTTGGCAGACCATAACATTCCAGTTTTACCTTGGCGTGGCAATTCTCCTGATATGAACCCAATTGAAAATCTATGGCAGATAACCAAGGCGGCAATTGCCAAAGAGATGATTACCACTAAGGTAAAACTGATAGAAAAGTTGATAAATGTTTGACATCACAACCCTAAAATAAAATAAAGTGCCAAACATAGTGCATAGAAAGCATGCCCAGGCGCATAAAAACCCTCATTGAGGCGAAAGGAAATGTCACTAAGTGCTGATCAGTACTAAAAGATATTTCTTCACGCTTATTTATTTAAAATGTTATTGTATACTGTTTATTTTTATATTATTTTTGTTATTATACTACTTCCTAAATAGTTGTTTCATATTAGACAAACATTATTTTCAAAAATATCTGTGTTTTTCTAGTTAATTTAAGACTAATATTTCACCAATTCATTATATTGTAACTGTCCCTAATAATTTGGCAACCCATATACTTACTTTCGCCAGATATGATTAACAAATCAAACAATTAATAATTGAAAATTATTTATTAAACTAACATGACATAAAAATCATTTTCCATAAATTTAATTTATTCATAAAACCGTTTGGTGTGTTACAAATAACTAGCGAAAAATAACTAGAGATTTTTTATAAGATTTTCCCGTTAAATAAACAGCCATATGACTTGCCTAATTTTAAACAATTATATCTACGGAATAAGTACTAAGGACATAAAAAGCGAGTTGTTAACTATTCGACTAACGAGTTTGCTAACATGAGGCATGAAAATGACTAAAATCTTTCTGATAGTACAGCACTTTCGCCTAAAGCCTGGATATCCTGTCAGGGATCTTCTGTAGGGTAAAGTAACTTCCTTTGCAGATTCTTTGGAATTCAACCGATTCCGATTTGTCTTCCAGACTTCATATGGTGTGCTAATAATTTTTAAAAGACCACTGCTATCTTTCTTCGCTCCATGTATTTTTAAATATATGTCGGGGACTTCGATAATTTAGCGACAATAAGTCACTCAATTGACTTCATTCTACGAGCGAGAGCGGAGAACACCGTGAAGTCGATGACTCACGTGAGTGGAATCATTTAGTGGGGCGATCGTTATATTTAGTAGGGAGACGAACATCAAAGGGCATTCGTTCGGAAGCTACGTAGAAGGTCGGACCATCCATCTTCTATATTAGACCACTGCTTCGTGAGAACTAAAGATCCAGTAAAGGGTATCGTATGTCAATTATACTTTACCGACCATAACCAATAGATCTAAAACTCACACTGCACGTCCCAATCGCATTTTCCTAAATAAGGATACCGTGGCAATCAAAAATAACTTAAAAGACATAAACTGGACAGAACTATTAGACGAAACAGACGTTAATAAGGCTGTTAAGGTCTTAATGTAGATACTACTAAGGGTCGTAACACACTAACAAAGTTAAGACTAGCCGAACTAAATACAACTGAAACCATGTTTAATCCCCGGCCTAATACGCTGCACGCGGCACAAAGATCGATTACACTTACGTGTAAAAAATAACCCTAGTGACCCTGGAGGTCAACAACTAATCTACAGTAGATACCGCAACTATTTTGTGGAACAAATGAGGCAAGTTAATAATGACTACGATAATAAGACACTTATAGACAACAAACGCAAAACCTAAAAAGCTGTGGAAGGCTATTAAATAAATATGTCATATCTCCAATAAAAACTCACAACCCAATAAATTGCTAACCTTTTCTGGAACGAACAATTGGAAACAATCCCTGAACTTATGCAATGATCACTTCTCTACCGTCGGACAAAGACTAGCGAATACAATATCAATAACGCAGATGAAAATATACTAGCAGCTAACACAACAACTATAAACACCATCTAACTCTTTCTTTCTCGAACCTACGGACACTACAGAAGTGGAAGCTATTCCTAGCATCGACAATCTAAGCAATAGTCAGACCAAATCTATAAGAGACTCAATAATTGAACCACTAACTATTATTTATAATATGAGCATAATTTTAGGGCAGTTTCCTACTGATTGGAAAACAGCTGTAGATTGTCCAAGTTTTAAAGCCGGTGAGGTGATATAGACTCTCCAGAAAATTACCACCCAATCTCTCTTCTAGGAGTCTTCTCAAAACTTTTAGAGAAAATAATAAACAAAAGACTTACTAAGTACCTTGAAGAAAAAGTTTAATCTCAGCAAATAAGTTTGGCTTTCGTCAGGGGTAGATCAACCAATGATGCGGTGATTAGGTTAACTTCTTTTGTCGTCTCTAATCTAGATAAGTCTAAGAATTGTGTTGGTGTCTTCTTGATCTGGCAAAAGCTTTTAATACTGTCTCCGTTCCGATACTATTAACGAAACTGGAAAACAAAGGTATAAGAGGTTTTCTTTTAAAATGGTTCAAAAGTTATCTGACGGCGCGATCTAGGAGTCTCTGGCCAACTAAATGACTCCTGAAATATTAATTATGGTGTGCCACAAGGCAGTTTGTTAGGACCTAGTTTGTTCAATATGATATATATAGATGATATTCACAAACTATATTTCTCCCCAATTCCGAAATAATGTGCTACGCGGATGACACTGTTATACTCTTTGGGGGTTCAAACGGGGAAGAAACATTTGACAGGGCAGAAAATGGCATGGCTACAATAGCGAACTGGCTTAATAACAATCTTCTGACGCTTAACTTAAACAAAACTAAATTCATGTGCTTCCATAAAACTGCCGCTTCTGCTCCGCCTACTTCATCAAAACTATATATCACAATCCATCCTCCACTACATGCACTTGAAGCAACATCGATAGAACTCCTGAAACCAAAAACCTTGGTGTCATGATAGACCTTAAACTTAATTTCCAAATCCACATTAACTCCCTTTCGAACAGAGTAAGGAAAACAATAAATATAATGAGACAACTAAGATATGCCACCTCTCCAGAAACACTTAAAATGACTTACTATGCACTATGCCAATCACTGCTGATCTACTGCATCCCCTGCTGGGGCGGAGCAGCCAAATCACATATAATATAATATAATATATTCTACAATCATACACACAACACCATCTAGCCCAAACTAATCAGAGGTTGTACTATGGGTACTAGACAATGGATAAACATACATATATTCTTTTTTTTTGTAAATGCATCCATATTATACATAGAAACACCCAGACCAAGACAAACATCCATGTTCATGCACACAAATGTTTGACTTGTGCGGGAATTGAACCTGCGACCTCAGGCGTGGCAGTCGGTTACATTGACCATTACGCCATCGAGGCCGATACATGATTCGACTAGAGAGAGCACATCGCGCTGTATTAAAAACTATGTTCAAAAAGCGAAGACTACACCTAACCACTAAACTCTATGAGGAATGTCAACACCCAAGAATCCGGAAACTTTTTATATACTTTATTACTTTACCTGTGCACAAAACAGTTATTTCATCTTCGGAATATAACGATCTGATCAGCCGTCTTCTTTTTAGAGTACCTGTACCTGTTTGTCGCACTAAATTTGCCTAACGCTTTTACCCGTTCCTATCAGCTTACATTTATAATAATGCTCCCAAATGCTGTGACATACGTCTGAATACAGTATCAGAGACAAAAATGAAAGCCTATGAATGGTTAAGTAAACTCACCTATGAAGAGACAGAACATTTGTTAATTACGATAGCATAGAACATATTTATTTATAATATTTAGAAGTATATTTTACCAAAATAAATTATAATATTCTCTATATGTGTTATATTTATAATATAATAAGTATATAATATAATTGGTAATTTAAACGTGATCTCTTAGTTTTAAGCATTTTAATATTTTTATTTTGTTAAATTGTTTTGATTTTTGTTTGCCTTACATAGTTATAAACATTGTTTTATTTGTTTCTATTATAATTATGTAATTACTTGTGAAGTGCAGGAGCTGTAAACCTCTATTATAACTGCTTTGGCTGGGACCATACGATACAGGCCTGCCTAGTGTGGGGTACGCGTTAAATATTTACCTGATACCTTTATATGCTACACTCATTTTATGTATTTGTTAAGCAATTTTATAACTCTCTTGTGGTACAAAATAAACACTTGTTCATTTTTCATTTTCATCTGAACGCGATCACTGATTCTCTGGCCTCAAATCGTAATTAGTGGTAATATAGGAATATTATATATACCCTGTAACTATTTATTGTAACTACGTCTGTAATTTTTCTGTAAAATAAAGTGATTGTAAGAAGTGTATAGTTGCGATTTGAAATTACCGCCATGAACCCGCTACCAGCGAACCCTACAGAAATCGGTAATACCACTAACATATCACACACGTCGACATATATATAAATATAATATATACTTTAAACGCCAGACACAAGAACAACCAGAGTCGGCCCAGCTGATTGTGGATCACACATTTTTATCATGTTTGTTACGTTATCAAACCCACAAACTTTGGCGCGTGACAAGAGGTGAGGCGAGGACTAACTATTCCTTACGTCTTTATTACACTCTTATGTATTTTACCAGTGGCTACTAGTGACAGTTACATCAGGCGAGGTGGCTGCTAGTGACAGCTCGTATACTCACAAACAGTTGCAATGGCGCTCACACGCAATCTCGATTCTTGAGTGCTTAAACCGCTACACGCGAACATGCGACTTTCTCAAGCAGCACGGGATACTATGCGTTTAAGGAATGAAAATAAGGTCTAAAATGCAGCGTAACAAGCAATGCTTCCTCCTGTGCTGTCTATCAGTCTGAACTGAACCTTAGCGTGACACAATAACAGTGATGCAGAAAATAACATACACATTATATTTTTTCATAAAAATACATGCCAAGTCTTTGAAATATAATGTAATCTAACGAATAGAAGATGATGAATATCGGTGACATTATTTTTCTTTGCCTAAGTTATGTACGTAGGACGTTTTTATAATAAACGAAAAAGTCTTGACATTTCATCTTTGCTATTTACATTACTTATCTATAATTTATTCTAAAGGTCCTTGTAATTTCTTAGTCGTTCTACAAAAACACTTTGGAAGCTGTCTCATGTTTTGTAGCTTAATATATAATTTTAGTATACAATAAATACGTAAAATAAACCGGGCTCCCACTGCAAGCGGAGTGGGCTCCGTACGAACTTCAACTTTATAGAAGTATCTCCTCTAACAATGAGTTTAGCGGAAAAGACTGAACGATTAAAAAAAGTTAAAAACGGACTCGTTCCAATTGAACAAGTAAGTATTAACTATGCTATTCAGCAAAACATAAAAATGGTTGAAACCCATCTTTGGTGGAAGATAGAACCTATTATAGCTAGAACATTCCGTTCGGCATTATCTCGCTCATTACGCTCCTGCAGTGGAAAGTGGGCTTGATAGTAAGCGATAAACATTTTTTATTTAGATGACTTGCAATATCAGTACCATAATATGCACGTTCTTAAACCTAGACAATTAAATCACAGATGGGAAAAAGGATAGGAAATGAATTGGTAAGATAGTTATATGAGCCTCTGAATCATACTGTCAGATGAAACGCAGTAAGAGTGTTAATTAAAACTCTTGTGCCGATTTCCTATTAGTGTTTCCTATTCGAACCGCCAACGAATACTGACTGATTTGACTGCTCGGATAGTGTATTGGTTTAAGTGGTCTCCTCGCCGCTGCAACTGCGCCGAGTGTCGTGGGTTCGAATCCCATACGGGACAAGACTTGTGTACATAAATGGTGGACCATGTGTAAGTGTGTTCCCCTGCGACACATTTATTACTAGTACGGGTTAGTATTTAAAAATACAAAAAATAAAAGAATATACGACACACAACAAAAAATAAATGGTAATTGAAACCAATAAGTTTACATTGAGCTTCTTAAACACATTGACTGGGAGATGCATCGGTTTAATAATGTCATTCATTAATATCATTATGTATTTATACTTTATTTAACAGACGATAAACCACAAAGCTTTTAACAGAGAAAGCGAGCTTTTAAAATTAACATGAAGCTCAACCGCCAGTGATACAAAAAATTGAGCGACAATTTTTAATATAAAACATTTTTACAATAAGAATAAGGGTTGATGTCAGTATAATATGGTTAAAATTATTAATTATAAGGATATAACACATAAGTAGCGATGCGTGATTATCACCATATAATAACTGAACCCTTCGAAAATAATGATCGGTCGATTCCACATTCTAATTTCAATTGATCAGTAAATGCTGAATTTTTGCGATAATATAATAGAAGTATTCAATAATTATTCGAATAGTATTTACTATTCGAATAATTATCGAATACTCGAGTCTCAAATTTACACTTTTATAAATGTATAATTTCATTAAGTCATTTTGTTATGTAATATATATTTGAGGTGTTACTGATTTCGCACATCATCCAGCATGACACAGGTTGTATCGAAAGCAGTGATAACGTGATTTTTTTTGTATATTTTTGCTTGTTGCATCATGTTTCGTATCTTTGCATAGTATTATTAAATGATGTATGTATAAATACCAAAACTATGATCAATCATGACTTGGTAGGTATATAAAAATAGTATACCTAAAAAGTATATATGGTATATAGATATAAATAAAGCTTTCTTTACGTATTAATCTATTAAATCGCAACAGCACACCGGCGGTAGCCGGCATTGAAAGTTTAATATACGTGAAGAAAATTTTGTACCTATTTTTACACAAAAGAACATTTATATAGAGAATAAAACAAACAGCAAAATTTGTAAAAACAAGATTATAGAAATACGATCCATATTCGACCACTAATAAAAATAAATAAACGACCTCAAAATATCCTCTGTTCCATCCAATGATTTTCGTGATGAGCTTTCTGAACGGAGCTTCTTTAACACCTAAAACTCAATGTTCTACTTTACAAACTTATACATTTACATCACAAACTTAGACAGATAACTCTTCGCTTTGCAAATAACTTGAACGTGCTCAGAATTTTAGTCTCCAAATTCTGGCAATTTTTGGAAAAATATCATCATTTTGCTCAGGCTTGTTAAGATTATACAATATTATACATACCTTTCACGGTTAGTTAGTCTAACAAGGGCAAATATAAATAAACCTATTTTCTATTGTGTTTATTAGAAACAGTTTGTTTTCTTAGTATTTGTGTCTGTGTAATTTGTAACTGAGCCCACGATTTCTAGATATTTATCTTATATTACGGAGTTATATGCGCTAAATAAGATTACTCTTATATAAATTTTACAAAAACCTTAATCAGAATAAATATGTTTGTAGGTATATTACACATACTAGTCGCCCAGTAATCAAAACTCGACCGTAATTCATTCTTTAAACTATTTACTACGTTATTTTTTTGCACTCTTAATATAAACGTGCACGATGTGCACGCATTATGCTTGAAAGGTCCCCCGCGACACAGAATTTACCTATTCCTAGTGCGGGAGCGGTCTATTAAAAATATGTTACTGCTTCTTTCCGTCTTTTTGTTAACGATACACTACTTTCGATCATACGTTAAAAAGTATTGTAGTATTGACTAAGCAAAAATTAAAGGTTGTCCAAAATAATACTGGAATCAAATAGCATTAAAAAGAAATTCGCATTTTTGTTTCTATGCCTGTACAGGTCGTGCCGGGTATAGTTTAAATATTAAATGACGTAGTAGTGACTTTGCAGATCGATGTAACTGGGAATTGAAACTAAAAACCTGAAATCTGACCAAGCAATAGAATATCATCGTTTTTGGAAGAATTCGGTCAGTTAGCGCTTCATGGAAAATATTTTGTTTCCTTTAATTTATATAATCAACTAGCGACATGCGAATGTTGGTATAAAACATCATTCGAATTTCCAAGTTGCTTTAATTATGTATTAGCAATACCTACCCTTCAAGACTCTGTGTTGCTACTAAAAATATATTCACGGAAAAGCTTAGCAACTCTTTACACGATCCGGGATTTGAACCTTAGATGTAATGCACAGCATTCGCAATACACTTAAACCACCAAGACGAAGCGCAGCATAATACAGTTATTTAAAATAAAGTTGTTTAATAAATATAAGTTACAACGTGTAATGTTTTGGTCTTGATTCTAATAAAGCTTTTTATAATTGGAGATTTAAAATTTATAGAAGTATTAGTATTTAGGCCATTTTATTGTTTGATCTTGCATAAAACCTAGACCACTGGAGCTTAATGTGTGTATTGTGCGACCTCTTTGACATGTCATATGGAATTATGAATCAGATTAATAAAATATATTAAACGTTTTAGTTTTCATTGAAGTGGAAGAAAGTAGAGCTTAGTGTTAGCTCGCTATTAGAACTTGTCAAAACAGACGAATAGGTATTGCATTTTAAATATATGTTAATCGTGAAGAAACCTACAGAAATAATGTCTAAGAAAAAATAACAATATATGTATGAGTTTTAAAATACTAAAATTATATTTAATTGACTTTTTAAAATCGTGAGTTTCTGACTGCACTGAACTCTTGACTAGTCTGTCTGTAAATGAGTTTTTAGTGTTAGCTGTTACTCTGTCTCCCAAATGCGCATTTCGAAGTTATTTGCGTAATGTTTCTATAGGCTGTAATTTAATAAACTTACTTACAAATAGATTATGACGTTCATAAGTGTTACTTTGCGAGCTAAATGAATAAATTATTTTTGACATTGACTTTTATTTTAATATTTTACTATCCTTATTTATCATTACAAATATTATTTGTTTACAGATAGTCTACTGCTATCTAACAGGCATAGAAAAACTGTACTGCTACTGAGAAAAAATTATTTTATTATTTATTTAGTTTTACAGAAGGCTTACGGACTAATTAAAAACTATGAAATATAACAATTATTAACATTTTCAGTTTGCCAATTAAAAGCCCTCACAAGTATATAAAAAAAAGAATGACGATTGTTGTACTCGTTTTAAATATAACAAAAAAAAAAAAAAAGAATATATTATTTTCATTCAGTCAATCCTGTGCTGATTCGGTACCAGTGCTCACATTATCAAAGTATGAGTTGGCCAATTGCCGCCTCATGGTGGCAACACTAGTGCAAAAAAGATCGATATCGATTGCGGATGATACCTCACTATTATTTAAATTAAAACGCCAAGAAACGGTTCTCGACGATGTGAACATTACTGTCTCTAAAGTAGTTCACTGGTTTGATGTTAACAACCTACTTTTAAATGGGGGAAAGACCAAATGTATCCGATTTTTAACCCCAAATGTCAAACAAGTGAAGACATCTATAAAAATTAAGGACGACGTGTTGGACCTTGTTGATACCACACAATTTCTAGGGATTACACTAGATTCAAAGTTGCAGTGGAGCCCTCAAATTAGTAAGTTGTCGAATAGGCTCAGCTCTGCAGCGTACGCAGTCAGAAAAATTCGCCAACTTACTGACATAGATACCGCTAGGCTAGTTTATCATAGCTACTTTCACAGTGTAATGTCGTATGGTATTCTATTGTGGGGGAATGCTGCCGACATTCAAACTATTTTCGTACTGCAGAAAAGGGCTATTCGAGCAATTTACAACATGAAAACAAGGGATACGTTGAGAAATAAATTTAAGGAAATAAATATATTAACAGTAGCCAGCCAATACATATATATGAAAATTTAATTTATGTATTTAAGAACATTGACTTATATTATAAGATAAGCGATATACATAATATAAATACAAGAAACAAAAATAGGTTACTAGTGCCGGCCTCCCGGCTTCAAAAAATTAATAAGTCTTTTATCGGTCAATGTGTGCGCTTTTACAATAAACTCCCAAGTGACATTCAAAATTTAAGTTTTAATAAATTTAAAACAGTTGTAAAACGTAAATTATATTCGAAAGGTTATTACTCAGTCACTGAATATATAGAAGATAAAAATGCTTGGGATTGAGTTGCTTCCACTCACAGGTTATTTCTAATCATATTATTAAGCTAACTGTAATATGAGTTGCTGTGACTATTATTTCATGTGTTATTAAAATATATCTTAGATTAACGAATTTTTACTTTTAAATCTTATTGAAATAAATAATTAACAACTACACACAGCAGCTCATTTAAGGAAAATAATTGTATTGATATCTAAACATTTGGCGATTGAAAAGAGTGGCCATGAGTTTCTTGCCTGCTTCTTCTCATGAAAGCTCTACTCATCGAACAGGCTTTTTTCAATGCTAAATTTTTATTTCCTTCTATTTATTTTATTATTATTTTTTATTAATATAATAGTGAATTGACGTGTCCAAGAATTGTTTGCACATTTTTATGGAAATAAAGATTTTTGACTTTGACTTTGACTTTGATATTCAGGTCCCGTGCAAGCGCATTGAAACTTACAGCACTTCTTCTGGAAAAGGCATTACCCCTATAGTTTGTTGAACTAAACGGAACATTCAATATTGGCCGTTGACGGAAGCTTATCAAATTTGTGCGAATTGAGATATTAGCTAGTAAATCAGGACAGTCAATTTGACCATTATCAATTTTTAACAGGAAACCAATATCCCCAATCCTACATCTAATACTTATTCCAAACTAAAAATCGAACCCAAGACTTCATACACAGCAGTCACAATCACTACTGTTGTGCCACCGGTAGCATATCAAATTGACACGGAGAGCAAAAAGAGAAACGAATACGTTTTTCTAAATTATAGCTATACCTTATAGAAGTCGATCCCACAACTCTTTAAACAAATGGACTCCCTAAGGAAAAACCGATGTATGTCTGTCGTCACATGTTAACAACAAAACACTATCATTCCCCGATACCGAAGTTTCCAAGCTCCTGATTACGTATGCAACGGTTTCCTTCAGGGCGTTCCAAGTAACAACCTGACAATCGGACCTTCTTGTTTCGAATCCAATCAATTGGCGATCCCTTTAGGGACAAGATTAAATATTCATCGTTGAAGGGTATACGGATTTGGTTAGGAATATATTTTATATAATTTCAGGCCAAGTCAAGCGTATTTAATTATTATTGTCATCTTGGGTTCGTATATTCGTTTAGTATTAAATGAACAATAGTAGCTAAAAAGGTACTTATATCTATATTAAACTGATATCTGTGTCGTCGGTCCCGTGGCATAAGTGATCACTTCTGTTTGTGAGCGGTATCGCTTTTGCCATGGAATGACCAAGACTAAATTCTTGTCAAAATGTTTTACAATAACGATAAGTAATTTGATATGTTGTCATGATTTTTTGCCTTTGTGGCGGTGTTTAGCTTGCAGTAGGTTTATAAATGATAAGTTGGATTAACGTGTAGAAATAGAGTTTATTTCACTTCACTTAAAATAAGACAATGTTAACTACTAAACTATAGAATGTTAATGTTATAGGAAATGTTTGATGAGTACAAAATGTTGCAATTGGAATCCGGTTGACGCGAATGTAAATGACTTATGCCTAATTTCTAGGTCAATATATAATATTGTTTATTGAGTGCACGCACACACAAGCATGTATGTATGTAGGAGTGTATGAGGTGTATGGTTACATTACCCGAACAGAATTAATCTAATGAAAATGATACACGACTTACCATGACCATTTTTATAGATTAATTTAATCAGGGTGTAAGATCAAGGTATGATCACATTAAACGGTTGTAAATTCGACAGAATGAATAGTTACGCTAGCAGTAAAGCAAAGTTGATTCGAAGGTGTTACACTCTACTAATCAATTATTCCTCTATATGACATAAAGTTAGTATTAAAGATTACTTATGCCTTAATATTTTAACATGATTTAAAATAGCTAAAAGCCTCACTTAAGCTAAAAGCATAATATGTTTAAAATTTCAATTTTGTGCAGCCATTTGTAAATATGAGTCTCCAATTTGTGCTACAGATTAAGGTCTTCACACCTTCAATAAATCTTAACATAAAAGATTACAATTCATTTAATAGTATTAGAAGCCTTTCTTTTATATCAATCTTTAAAATTATGCATAATATTCTAGTTAAAATATTTTACCAAGTCATTCTAAGACTAATCAAAGTAATAAATTTGCATCGAGGTTTCGCGTTATTGTTATTGCTCATTTTTTTAATCGTAACATGTCATTACATACTTTTTAATTAAAGGATTGTTAAATACTAAATATAATTTTTTGATTGGTCTATTAATCCTGTGATAAGCGCGTTTAAAAATACAAGTTCCTGAGTTTTTTCATCTTAAAAGACAACTCTCGCAATAGGAATTCCTATGTCACAGGAGACTTTAATACATTCAAATAAAGAATACATACATAGACTTAGAACAGCTATTTGTGGATTACAAACATTTTTTATCAGCAGTGCATGTGTGCAGAGCGTAATAATTAAGTGCAGCTACAGCAATATCAAGCATCAAATATTATGATTATAATTTGGATTTTGCTTAGTTCAGGTTTAATTACCGCTTGAGTTTGTTTAATTTTGTACCGATGACAGATGACAGGTGTGACAGGTGATAACTGGCAGATGACAGTTAATCGATTTTAGGAGGACGAACGACCCTACGAGGCTTTCAAAGTTACTAAATTGACGATCGAACCCATCGGCACTACTAACCTCACTGTACTCCAAATAATAATTTTGTAACACAGTTTTTAATCGTTGAAAGTTAAGAGTATACTTCGTTATTTTGTTCCCACATTCCGCAATTATCTAAGTATTAAAGATCAGTCCACTATCAGTATCAGGACATTAACTTCGTATTTTAAAGAGTATCGTCATATCTGAGCATCACGTGGATGAACTTTAAAATAGAGTCATCGCACCCTACACTGTTGTATGTATATACAAAATATTTTATATCTATTATGTATAGCATTGTGTGTCTGCGTATATAAAACTGACAGGCTACAGCTGAAAGTCTGCTCAAATTAGAGTAGATGGATTGTAAAAGAACTTTAGTTCTTAAGAAAAGCTAATATTTATATAACCAACTAACAAATTGAAAGGCAAAATCATTTAAGTTTATAGTAATACTTATGATCCGTTACATTTATTAAGTTATACTTAGGTTAGTTGCTAGGTTTAGCCAAAGAGCTCATGTGAAAATACATGCAGGTGACTTATTATCACTGCATTTTAAATCGTGTCAGAACTTTTTAAGGGAGAGCTGTATTGCAATTTTTCAGTTGCAATTAAAATAAAACAACTATAGTTTGAAAGCTAAAATAAACAACAAGCACTTAACTAACAAAAAAATATCATACTACCCTAGATTATTTTTATAATTAAACTTATAGCAAAAGTAAAAAAACAATATGGCTTATTGTGTCAACTTTTAAATAACAAGTTTGTAAATTTTGGCACTGTTTTTATATTTTTGGCTAGCTCACAATATTAATGGCAAGAACAAAATTTACACAATTTTTCGGACATAAATTTATTTCATATTCTGTGATTTTAATAAATATTTTGCAGAAAGGTTTGGTTACCAATTCCATGTGTGAAATATAAATACAAATGTTTGAAATTACCTTTATCCAAATGTCAAGTTTATTGGAAAACGAATCGAATATTCCTAAAAATCTATAATCCAGAGGTTAGATCTAAAATATCTATTAGCTATTACTAAAACATTCAAATCGTCAACTTCAGACTAAAAGAGTGGGTATCAGCAAAATTACTACCACTTAGATATAATCCGGGATAATCCACGAACAAACGCACCCTAGCACATCTAAATGGTTTAGAATATAGATTAAATTTAATGACGTGATCCCCAATTTCGGCTTTTAGGCCTTAAGTAATTTAATACTAGGGTGATACTATGAGATGGGCGAATGAAAATGGCCCGTTAATGTACTAACTGTTGGGAAATGTAAATTTAGTTTATTCTATTACTGGGTCAATAAATTCCTTTACGTCAGGAAAAAAGTTGTATCTCTTACCATTGTCTATAAGGAAATAATAGCATTCGTCCTCGTTATATCTTATTTCGTCTCAATTTAAGAGATAATGTTGGGTGAATTTTAAAAGACATTGTTGAATAGTAGGAATTTATTTATTGACCCATTGATTCGCAGCGGCACACAGGTGGCCAAACACAATAGTTTTTTAATTATCTCTGGTATTCTAAGCTTTAATAGATTAAATAATCACTATCCCACCATGCAGCGCATATTCTTATATAATATTATATAAACATAGAGGAAGACCCTGCTCCGTCGCCAATTATTTGGTGCTAGTTCAAATGCCTAGCACAAATTATAGCTTACTGGGGGACCGTTGGACGGCCTCGCAGGGGTCTCGAGTTCGATCCCAACGTCAGACTTTTCAAATAAATAGTTAAATGTCGCTCACTTTAACGGTGAAGGAAAATATGAGGAAATCTGCATGTCTGAGTGTTCTCCATAATGTTCTCGTAGATATGCGAAGTCTGCCAACCCGCACTGGTCCAGCGTGGTGAACTATTCACACTGAGGAGAGGCCCGTACCCAGCAGTGGTAGAGTTTAATACAGGGCTGATATAAAGTACAAATGAGCCGTAAGAGTATTAACTATTTCATTGCATTTAATGCCTTTGGTTAGTAGTTGGTTGACTCGATTGATACCTGTAGTAATACAAAGGTTCTGCGGTAAATACAAACCATCAGTGGACACAGTGTCACCAAAATTTTATAAAATAAAATTCCTAGTAGTAATTGTTCCGAACGTCTAAACGGGTGACCAACTAACTGCCACGTCACAGATCTCTACAACATGAGACGATTTAATTTGGGTGTATATTAAATACTTAATTTTCATTCTCTTTAAGTGGGAATGAACGGTTTAGAATGTTATATTCTTTCTACAGTATTCTTGAAAAAGTGTTAAATTTGCAAACCGGGTTACGCTAACGTACACTACGTTACGATCTGGACATGATGGTCTAACCTCTATTACTTTAAGTGAATGCTTATACCAAGTTTTAAAATAGTTCAGTTTAAACAATATTTTCAACATAAAATAATAATGTTTCTTTTTGTAATAAGATATTTTTAAATCTTACGTATACCTGACTAACCGCCGCTAAGATATTCACGACTGCAGTGCATACACTTACATTTAATTTGCAACAAACTGACTTATGGTTTGAGTGCTTTTTAAGTTTACCTTGTGATATTTTTTAATGTTATTCTTATAATGTATATATAAGTATAACTTAAATATCTGATGTACATACTTGCCTTCGGCAAAAAGATTTCTCCAAACTTTAATTAGTATTATTATGTAATACTTCTGTGTTCCTTCTATACGTGCGAAAATAATACTAGATACCTCAAATGAAAAGATTGTTAGCAATTTTATAATAATGTTGAAATCGCACGCTGCATTTTTTAGCTCTATCTTCAATAAATTAAATGACTAAACCTGCAAGGCAACTTAATACTTGTCAGATTTAAACCGCATATTCTATCGGTATAAGCTTTTGCACAATCTTCTCATACATCAGATAAAATATGTAACAGTAATTGAAACCAAGAAAGCATCGATACTTTTTGTCGAAATTACATTCGAGATCAAAATAAATTTCATTAGAATTTTATATTTAAACTTTGCTGCCGAAGAGATGGAATCGACGTTATTGGATAAGTGAAATACTGAATTCCACTGACGGGAAAGGGGTGCGGATAGGGTGCTAAATGTCTTTTCCAACTCATAAATCTTCGATTAAAATGGGCGACAGTAATTGAGCGTACAATTTATAATACCTTGGTCATCAAATACTTCTTAGTTTTCAAAGTAATTTATGAAGTTATAATGTAATAACGCATAGTTCAAGAATGCTTTTTGTCTTTTGGAAGAATCAAAATATTTGTTGCGCGTGCTTAAAAGGTTGTTCGGAATACAGAATGATTCGTTCGTAATCCTAAATCCTGATTCTAACTAATATTATTGCCATTCAACGTGGCAATGCTGCCAGTCTTGTGGGCACACTACCAGTCAAATGTGATGCGAAGGAATTCTATGACGCCTATTAGAGGGTTTTCGTTTTCTTTTTCTTTTTTATTTCTGTTTGATAATATTTGAGATATAAATTAGTTTTAAAGAATTGTGTTTATATTATGTATATAGTTAATAATTTAAATAAATCATTCCTAAGAATAATAAATTTAAAAAAGTATTATATGTAAATGCGAATGTTAGTTTGTTTGATTGTTGCGCTGTTACTCCTTAACTACTCGGCCGATCACGATGAAATTTCACATACTCATTGGAAGGGGAACAGAAAAGGACATAGGGTACCTTTCATATAGAAAAAGTACCTAACATTACTAACTTAACCTAACCTACATTTAAGTGAGCGAAGCTTAAGTGCAAAACCTAGTAATATTATAAATGGGCATGTAAACTTTGTTTGTTTGGTTGTTATGCTTTAACGTCTTAACTATTTGACAGATCATGGTGAAATTTTGCATTCACGGTGTCAGGGGCACGAAAAGTGTATAGGGACTAGGAACTACAATATTTTGTACTAACTAATCTCTAAAGAAAAGTAATAAGTATTCTCGAGGCATAGTTAGTCCAATATATTGTTTAATAAACATCTAAATAAATTAAACGTCCATTATACATTTGGTATTGCGTTTCGTAAGTAAGACTTCTGAACGTTATTATTATTATATTTCTTTTTCTTAAGGTTCGGTAACGCGATTAGCACCCCTAATATATTAAGCCGATATAAGCTTCGGTTACCGCATACAATAAGACGGGCTGTACGCTTAAAAACATACATCGACTAATACCATTAATTAAATTATGAAAGACCGTGACGTCCAATAGGAGAATTGTTGAGTAGTAGAGCCTCGCTGATATCAGCATGAATGGCTCAACCGGGGAAGGACCACCCTCTCACAGAATATCGATGTGAAACAGCAGTACCTACTCCTACTATTGTGTTGCGTTCAGTGAATGAGAGTGTCGGAGGCCCAATCAGCCTCTTTCCCCCTTCCCGCTCCTTCTCCTTTCGCACTTCCTTTCCGTAAGGGTCGGCAACGCGCAAGTGTTACCTCTGGTGTTGCAGGCATCCATAGGCTACGGTGACCACTCACCATCGGGTGGGCCATATGCTAGTTTGCCACCTTCATTGTACAAAAAAAAATAGAAAATTAATAGACTCCGTACTATTATTAAAAATCACATAATATGAAGCTGTAGGCTATTCCATTAATACAATTGTAACTGGTCGATTTCTGTCCATCGAAGATATTTGAGAAATATGGATCTACGGAATATTTATTATCTATAAGAGCTATACTATACAAATATATGACTGAACAATTATTTTTGAGGCGCTCATAGCCAGTTGCACTCACTGATCGGTAAACGATTAGCGAGGTTACGCGACGTTGGGTGTGGTCAGTCTATAGATGGGTGACCGCTTAGTGGTATTTCATCTGAGCGTCTCCGTGCTTCGGAGGACACGTAAAAAGTCGGTCCTAGCTGTTGTCAAATTGACAACAGGTTGGCCACTAACCTTATGAAAAGAAAAAGAAAAGAAGAAGAACAATTATTTTAGTTTTTTGTTTATCTGTCTGTCTGTCTGTCTAGGTGTTTGTACGCACATCACGTAATAAAATCTACTGTACGAAATTGAATGCGGTTTTCACAGTTATGTTACTAGAGGTCTTGCATAAACTCAGGAGCTCGTTGTCTTATCTTGATATACCGCCTAGCAGTTGTATACTTATAATAATGCTGCCTAGAAGCCATAATAACAAGAAATAGTTTGAGAGTCGCAGTGAGTTATATTTACCTTATTCGTTCAAAAATGCAAAGAAAGCAGCCTACTGCCAAATTCCACCCCTACGAACTCACGGAAAAAGTTAGTTTTAAATATTTTATACACGTACATCGTTATATCTTATGCAGCATATTTCTGTATAGAAAACATTGACAAGTCAAGTTACAAATTTGGATGATGTATATATTTTTGAAGAAATTATTTTACAAGTCCAAATAAATAGTAATGCTACTACCGTAGTAAATTTTATACAATGTTGCCACATACCACAGAGTAACTTGCAACGTTGCACTAATTAGTACGAAGTCCTACATTGCTCTTCATAAGTCCATAGTCCACAGTCACGTAAGCTTAGAATATTTTTAATTCTTACTAAATAGTGACATAATCCTCTAAATTTAGTAGATATTAAGTTTATACATTCTAAGTTATATACGTGATTTATTTATAAAAATGTTGATAGCTTTAAATATAAAATCAAAAGAATAGAGATATTTAGAGCTTTGCCAATTGACTTCAAAGTGGGCAATGAATACTGTCTACGTAGCACATTTCAGATATCATGTTGGTATTAACACAGTAAATCTACAATAACAATGCCCGATGGACCTAAAAAAAGACAATACTATGACTAAATATTTTAAAGAAATTGATCTCTCAAAATGGTAGTTATCGTCGCGGCAGACAGATAGCGATCTGCTGGGAACACGGTGATTGCTGGACCGACCCCTCACCACCGGCCATAAGCAAAGAGAGGAACACAGTGGTAATTTAGCTGGGTAACGTTCGAGACATCCTCTCTACCAATCCTCTGCCGGAGGAAGTCCATGAGGAATCCAAACATAAAAAGGCCGTTAGTGATAGCGAAATGAGCTATATTCCTTTAATGGATTCCGGTCCTATATATAGACTATGTGGTCCTATAGGCTCTAGATACAGAGAGGTGGAATGAAAATGCTTATAACAACAACAAATAATTTATTAAATAATTAAAATATATTTTATCTACGGAGCGAAACAGATAAAGATTTCAACTAAACCCCTGAGGGAATATAGCAGATTTAAATGGATTTCCACCAGCAAAGACGCTAAGCTTACTTTGAGCTGGTTTTGCTTCGTTAGGATTGCAAGTAGCTGTATTGCATAAAAGAGACTGAGGAAAGTCGGTGCCGCCGTGGATTGTGTTACCCCTTTATACCTAAAATGACACGAAATTTGAAGTATATGAGACTCATGTTGACTTAGCGGGCATTATACGTTGTTATAACAATAATTATCCATAAATATGCTACACAGATGTCTACATACGTATACTTCATCTTTGGAAGGATTTGCAGGGGGTAAAGGTACTATAATATTATATCAACGCTTCGCGGGCTATGATTTTGTAGGTGTCACTTATTAGGAGGCAGTCTATTGTAGACCAAACCTTTTTTGACCTATGCTGCTGGGTCAATTTCACTTTTCAATGTTCATATGATTAATTATTTAAATGGGTTTGAATTCTAGATATCTATTTTGATTTGTCATGCATCCTTTGCCACGCCTATATACAGAGTTTATTAAAAATTAACCTTTTACTCGTGACTTATTTATACCTTAATTGTCTATTTTTGTAATTTTTTTTCATAGTTCATTATTTGATTATTTTAATATAATAATACAAATATTGAAATTGATTGCTTTTATCGCACGCTAAGGCTTAAGACTAAACGCAGTCGCAAAAAAAAGATGGCTTATTCGAACAGCAAAACATGAAACATCGCACTCCTTAAATGTTTTAAACTTTCTAAAATATGGATTTTGGATAAAGTGATAGATCAACATTTGTTAAATATGATCTAAGTAATAAACTGGTAAACAATTATTATTATTTTTTATTTAACCATGTACACTCCCTAAGGTAGACGTTTTACGCAACAATTGCGTCAGTGATGATTTAGGTTATTTCCATCTAACAGGTAAGGTTTTAACATGTGTGCTGCTACGGAGAATATCGTCTCAGAAAAAGCCAATTTCATGAGTCGAATTCTGATATCTCTTTAATTACACTTAATATTGAACTTTATTTCACATCTGTATGCAGTGCTGTTGATGAATTACAGTTTATTTATACGTTGTTCGGAAGCGAATTTAATTATACATTTGCTCAGAAATTGTTCGCCACATTTTACTCTTTTTGTTTGTGTTGCCTTTAAATTGAATTTAAAATGCAATTAAAGATACGACTGAATACATTTTCGGGGTTTTAATAGAGTACACGCCGTTTAAAGTATTGTGTAACCAAAATAAAGTATTAAAAACATTTTATGTTTTCTACTGACTGATGAAGGCGATGTGTTCAATTATGCAAAGTGGAAGCATAATATTAGTAAGGTAGACGTTACGTGTATTTAATCATACAGAATGGAGTAAACAATAGAAAAAGAGACAGAGAGAGGAGCACGAGATGAAAAGAGTCAAAAGAAGACCAAAAGAGAAAAAGAGAGGCAGATATATAAGACTATAATAAAATATGTGCTACTTATTTAGTTTAAAACTTAAATTCCTCTATGGTTGCCAACCAGAGTGTTACCTAGTTATGTGTATTTAATGAGTATGCACGTAAAAGAGTCTTTATAATCATTATATCTAAATATGTGTCTCCCTATGTTTGCCCATTTTATAAATTTTTATATTAACATCATTTAAATAAAATGAATTACTCTAAGTCAATTACATTAAAATCAGGCTAATCATAAGATTAAACGTTTATTGACGATCGCAATTTGTAGTTATACCAAAATTAAGTATATTATTAGGCAACGGATCTTAATGATAACTAGATATTTATTACCTTTAAATATTTGCCAACTTGATTACATAAGTATATATCTATAACTTATAATAATCTTGCTATACTCAATATTGTTTAAAACTTTTTATCTGCATCATAGATATTTTGATTTTTATCCGGCCACTTTTCAACATCTATTCATAATGCAATACAATGTGGAAAATAAAATTATAGAAGCACTCAACTCAAACATTTTATAGATTCTGTTAACATTTTTGTTCATACCACTATTTCAAGGATATGCTAGGATAAAAGGAAATTGAATTCTGTGGTCTCTATTTACCCTTCGGGAGACAAGCTTCCTTAATATGGATAAGTCCAACACTAGGCATACATTTTGTGTGGTGGGAGACTTTGAAACTTTTTCACAACATACACAAAGAACACTTAGACTCGAAACAAAAATTCATTAGATCACTTGATTTTTGATTCGTGTGTGAATCAAAGCCATAACACTCGGCGCAGTGGCAGTATAGAGGTGACCACGTAAAGCATTACGCTATCCGTGTAGCTAAAGTCAAGCGTGATTCTATGTGCCACTATTTCTCTTAAAACTGAATACAGAACATTTTTCTGTAGAAACAATGGTATAAAATACTGGAATGCATATTTCATCACTTCAGTAGACTTCAAAGAGATAAATGAATTTTAGAGTGTCATTTATCATAGCTGAATTATTGTTGTAGTGGTTTGCATTAATAAATAATAACTGTGACGTTACTGAATGCTTGGAATATTCTTTAGAGCCATGAGAGACCGAGCAATATTTATATTATTCGTAATTACCATTAGTTATGCTTTCTACTTACTATCAAAGAGATGGAACTAGTGATGGGTGGTTATCGATAAAAGTTCGAATTATTCGAATATTCCAACGAATTGTCTTATTTGATACTTTTTCTATTATTTGAATGCAATGAACTTAACTATTGATTGATTATTTGATTACATATTAGCATTATATCAAAACGAATACAACTATTTCCAGCATTCGATTATTCACATGGCGTAGAGCATGGGGTTTGACAATATTAGGAGAGACCTAATATTTTTATACTCCAAGCATTTTAAGGGCGTGTCTCACTATCAGCAAAGCATTAGCATACACCTTAATAATATAAATAAGTAACTATAGAGTATAGGTGAACCAAATCTAAAGGTCCAAGTAAATACTTTGGTGGAGATATAGTCATGGCAATTATGCGTAGCAGACATTTCCTGGCACTCTGCCAGGTAACGCTTTATTCTCTATCTATTTTACACGTACATCAAAGATTACGCTAGTACATCTCCAAGAACCTAAGCCTCTGCCTAGTCTTACGGAAGAGCAACTAAAATAAAATAGGGTAAATGTGAGTGTGCTGCATAGAGTGATAGCATAGATGAATTGGGATATCGCGCTTTTCCCTATATATCTATTACATGAGTTCGCACTTTTACATACCCAAGAATATAGAGCTCTCCTTAAAAGTGTCACGCAATAGCGACTGAAATGTAGTAGGGCAAATATGAGTGCGCTACGTCACTATATAGCACACTATAATTTAATTTGTTTATACTTTTACATGGAACCTTAATAGGGGGAACCTATCACAGTCAATCGAGCATATATCATACTAGCTGACCCGGCAAACGTTGTTCTGCCATAAAAAAATGTTTTGACCAAAAGACAAAAAAAAAAAATAGATATTGGCCGATTCTCAGACCTACTCAATATGCTCACAAAATTTCATGAGAATCGGTCAAGCCGTTTCGGAGGAGTACGGGAACGAACATTGTGACACGAGAATTTTATATATAAGATTATTTTGAGACTAGTCAGTATTACATAGAAAAACATCTTAGCAGAAAAATCTATAAGTATTTGAACTGGGCACCTTACAATCTTCTGCTGATATTAGCGTTGAGCTATGCCATGAGGCCAACAGCGAAGTTTGGCTGCTGAAAATAATATCGCCAGTGTCTAAAATTGCCTGATTACTATGCCGCGCTAAGAATAATGGGTTCGATCGATATAAGACAAAAAATATGTGGTTTAGTTTGTGTAGTCACCTGTGATATTGCAGATTTAGGTAGATCAAGAGCTGTCTTTCAGAAACGTTACATAGCTAATCTTATGTGAACTTAATATCTTACTTACCCAATTGCATTAATTTCTTTGCAAATCTTTGAATATGTGATTAAGACATAAATTATCATCGATAACTTTTTCAGATTCGACATCCAAGATTTTATCAAAAATCTTATTATTTTTTTATGTTCAGGTAGACTACACAGAAACTAAAAATATCCTGGTCCATTAGCTCCTCACCTTTAGATATTTCATAAAAGATTTCAATAATTAATAAAGCGTCCCTTGAAATGAGGGTTGAATAAAAACAGGGGATGGTTAATGGAATCCGTTGAATCGTACTTAACCGTTATCTCATTTTTAAACGATTCGGTTTTTGTGCCCAGCCATTAATATCCGTGGAGCGGGAATCAGAGATCAGTGTTATAGGTTTAGTGAAACGTGTACCGATAAGTAATTATGTTGTCACTGAATTGGATTTGGAGAAATAAAATATTCATTTTGTTTAGCCTGTGATTTTTAAAGGCACATTGATTATTTTACATTATTTTACTCCAAAATACTGCTAGAAAAGCAACGTCAATAAAAACAAGGAAGATTGGATGAGGTGGCAAAGTATTGGATAAAAGTCTATGGTCAGCTTATAGTGCAGCGATAGTGCTTGAGATTAATACCCGAACAGAGTTATTTTGTTCTTCTGTATTCTAATATTAGCGAAGACTGGAACTGTACATGGTAAACGGCCATAGGCCATTTCACATATCATGATTCTCTACCTAACATCTTATTCAAATACAAATTCAAGTGGAAAGATAGATATAATATTTAGATTTACTACAATTTTAATTATAGTTAGTAGCTGTAATAATTGTAACTAGTTTTAGTAATTGTATAAAATAAATAAATAACGTAAAATAAAAGTTACATCATTATCATAGTAACAGACAAACATCAAAAAAATGTTGCGAAAAATAAAATACGTTGAATAAAGGAGGCAGTACTAAAGTTGAGTATCACGATAATATAGGATCTAATTTAGTATGCCTACGTCATACTGATACTGACGCCTGACCTTGGTTTTCAACAAGCCCCTATGATTCACATGAATACAAAAGCAAATTTTCTAATACCGACCAAAATAAAGGTCTTCATCAGCTATATACGTAGAATCACTGACTTTTTTTAAAATAGTTACCCTTAACATTCGCAGATTCTCAACACATGATTATAAACGCTACAAAAATATTCACGAAATATTCTGTAAATGCATTACTTTAAATCTTACAAGCGATGCCCGGCGGTTCCTGCTCCACGCTTGTGGATTTGTGGTCTTCTTTTATACATGCTATATATAAAACATTTTAATTAAACAGTAAAGTGCAAATAGCCTACAACCTTCCTTAAGAATTGAGCTTTCATAAGCAAACAAATTTTTATCCCACTTATAGTTCCAGAAATCATCACGTTCAAACAAAAAAAAAACAATCAAATTTTAGCATTATTATTTTAATGTAGATTACCTTCATCAAATATTAACGTTGAAATTAAACTACTTTATACGGCTTTTGACGTAAACATAAGACAATATTATGTAACTCTTAACATATAAAAACACTAACCTGTCTGTTTAAGCAGACTTTCATTTCGGGATAGCAACATTTGTAAATCGGTAAATGCACATTCTTTGTGATACTGCTTTTACAAGGCCCCGCTAAATGTCCTTAGGCTGACAGAGTCACTCGGCGTCAAACCTAATCTTGACGGTCGGCAATTTAGTCGACTTAATGGAATAATGTGACAGGTCGACGGAGACTTTTCCTCTATATTTTCCACTTTTGCTCTACGGCTTTGTCCCACTTTGAAGCCATTTGCATGAGGGAAAGTCAGTTCAGAATAACTTTAAAATAGTGATAACAAAGTGGGAATGTTGATAGGATTTTGACATCGTTTGCCGAAATCCTTGAAATTATTTTACGTTACTATAAAATGTTACTTTTCTGTCTATGTAGCGCAGCACTATTGTATGCCACTACTGAGCATGGGATCGTTTCCCAGTACGATTTAATGTTGATGGATTTTCCTGTCAAAATATTAAAAGTAGCAGCATGAAGTCTGAAGCCAATGGGCTCGCCTGCAGTTACATGCAATCTAACACCATTGCTGGTGAAATGTGGGTGTAATATATTTTTACATAATCAATTTATTTTATTCAATTTAATATACAAGACAATTCAAAGTTTCTTCGAAAATGTATGCATGCTTTTTTAATACTATTAAAATGGCAAAGGATTCACTGCGTTTGATGGTAAGGGGATTCCGTAGAGCTATTGAACGCTTGTAGCACTCCCGGTACTATGTATGCATGTATGCGATTCTGCAATGAAGGAGTTTCTGAGCAGTCAGACGAATTCAATTTTGTCAACAGAGTATGGACTGTTTCATTATTTGATGAAATATGAGAGCGAACATAGGCACCAATTATTCAAGAAACCAATACACGGCATCAAAATAAATGCTTGCTCTGCAATATCGTCGAAATAAATACAAAGACGTAACAAAACTAGCTTGTCTGTCCTGGTCCTTATTATTTTCCTCTTCATATTAGAAGCTGTCTACAAGGCTTACGTATTATATTTTCCCTCTATACTTTATTTGCAATAAAAATCCTGCATTCAATTGCTAACTAGGTAACTACCATGATCATTAAAAATAAACTTGGCATGGAGTATATAGATCACTATATTTTTCCTGCGGCGTCACTCACGTTAATTTAAATTTTGTCTATTAGTTTCTATCCCTCGAAAACAGTATTTTATCTATATTTCTGATAGGTACTCTCTATTCTGGGATATACCTTCGTCAACATAAATGAAAAATTTCATGATAATCCGTCAGGTAGATAAGGCGTGCAAGCGTAACAAATAAACAAACTCACATTGGCATTTATAATTTTAAAGTTAAGATTAGGATAATTTATCTAAGTTTGAACTCACCCTTATTCCCATTTCACGAGTAAGAACTAGAATTCTATTAACAATAAAGGATCTACTTGTACTAAAAACCACAATACATTGAAATGTGAATATTTCAGACACCCCAATAAAATCCAATAGATATTCATCGTACCTAGAATTCAATTTATCGTTACCTTAAAATATAGAAAGTTTTCAATGTTAAATTGACGTTCAGAAATTTAGCACAGTATATAAATCAGTTTGCTAACGTAATCGCTTAGTAAAACTTTTGGTAATAAAATACAGAACGATTATGAAGCAAAAACAATTAGGTCTTATTTATGGACACGAGATATTCCCACATGGGTCCAACGATACTTGGGTTCTACTACGAGGGTCACCACGTAGGCTTTTATATTCCCGCGGGAAGAAAACGCGCCGTGCACGTTATTGTAATCAAAATGTCGAATGCCTAATGAGTTCTGTTCTTAGCTTGCCCTCGTAAATTTTATGTCGAATGAAATGGTTGCCAAAGTCAATCAATTAAATCTTCTTCATTAGATTTTAAAATGATCCTTCATAACTGATATTATAATTGCGAATGTGAACTTGTTTGTTAAGTTTTCAGGCCTTAACTACTCGACTGATCGTCATTAAATTTCACATACGTGGCATTGAAAAGGACATAGGGTACCTTACACCTAGAAAAAAAAAACTATTCTCGACGAAATTCATTGACAAAATCAAGGTGAACGCGAGCGAAGCCGTGAGCAATATATGTATTCTATGTAGTAATTTAGTATGTAAATAATTTGATTAAAATTTATCAACTTGTATAATTTATATAATGGTTTTCATAGCTAGTTATCATTTGAGATAGTACGATTAAATTTGACGCCCATTTAGACCTAAATTCTTTCAATCTTGATGTCGTTTGTTAGTACCAGACATGGCCCTTTTTCCGGTTATGTTTTAGTTACACATGTTATTGTTTTGTATGTATTTTTACAACTGATTATAAAATGCACGTGTTTGTATATTTTTAATGTTGGATATGTAAAGTAAAGCAGCGATTGCCTTATGGGACACCATTGGATTGCCACGCTGAGGTCGCGATCCCAAAATATCTCTGACTTGCCGAAGTTATGTGCATATTAAATAATTACATGTAAAGTCTACCAATCCGCACTGGCCCGGTTTGGTGAACCATAGTCTATGGCTTTATACTTCTCAGAGTGCAAAGAGGCCAGTGCTTAGCAGTGGGAAAGTTGAGGACTGATATTATTTATGTAAAGTTAAAAAAAGACATTCACACAATCGTATAATTGTTTCTGAACAAATGAAATTACAATAGTTCAGATGTAGTTATAAGGTTCGAAAATTCTCAGGCAGCTGGCAATACTGCTCTTATTACATAATATACACTTTTGCTTACTTTTCCGGTAATATTCAGGTATGACATCACGTTATGGGAATAATAAATTCCTGCATGGCGTTACGAGGGTCGCTACGTGAGTGCTCGATGATCCTGCCAAAAAGGTAAACGCACGTCCTTTACTGTTTAGTTAAAATGTATTATGTATAATAATGCATAGTCAGTTGCTTCACGAAATATCACTTTTTGCAATAAGTTTAATTAATTAGAAATGCTCTGGTGTTACACATTCTAATATGCATTTAATCAAACATTATTTTCGCCCATGTGTCCAACATTTTGCTTTTTTTAAATGCAAGAAATATTCATAAACGAACGATTATTTTCAACACTATTTTGTCATGTGTTTTAAATATAATGAGTTATAAAGCCAGTCTATTTAAAAACAAGATTTGTAATGTTTTTTGTATATGGGTAAATTTTTGCATAGCATCAATCCAAACATGAATTTTTCCTTTTGCCTTAACCGAACCTACTGAAATAGTATTTTTTTAGATTAATGGTACCATATGTCCCTTTTTATCGCCCTGACAATGTATATGCCAATGATGATGAATTGGTCCAGTAGTTAAAGCGTAAAAGCGTAACAAACAAACAAACTCCCATTCGCGTTCATAATATTAGCTTCGATAATAATTATAGTCAAAGTCAAAGTCAAAAATCATTTATTCATTTAGGTCACAAAGTAACACTTATGAACGTCAAAATATATGGGTTAGTGAGTTTACTAAGTTACTGAAGCTACATTTAGGTTAGTTGCTAGGTTCAGGCAAAGGGTTGAGCCTATGAGAAGAAACCTGCAAGAAACTCACGGCCTCTCTTTTAAATCGCCAATTAAATATTGTAATTAAACTACTATATACGGCTTTTATCACGTTGTTTATTTATCACTGTATTACAAAATTTTGAAAATATTGCACTACTACTACTATTGATTTTATTTTACTAATTTATAAGCTAATAAAATTATTTAAACTATTATATCTATTTATTTTTGATTCTTCATTCACTTTCATAACATTCCTCATAAACGCTCGCCGGTTTAAGGTGCTCTTAACCTGGCCTTGATCCAGAACGTCTCCGATCTGACCAATAAATGTTCGCCTAGGTCTTCCCCTTGCGACTGTTCCATTCACACTAGCTTTATAAACTTTCTTAGTCAGTCTATTCTGTTCTGTCTGTTATATCGGATTAAAAGTTCAATAAAAAATGTATACAAAATATTGAACTTAAGTACTAAGTATACAACTAGACTACTACGCAACTACGTGCTTAATACTTTTCGAATCACTATCTCTGTCATCTACAGGACACAGTTCCAACTTAATCTTGTTATGAAGGGTTTCTTTTAGTAATACTTAACAACACTCTCGACCCAAGACTTCATAATATTTACGCTCAATAAAAGTGTCATAATAGAAAGGAGCTTAAGTTGTTTGAGATAAAAATATATTTGAAATAGTAACTGACTAAAAGTTGCTAACAAAGCTCTCGGGATAGCCAAGCTGAAGTGGGCAGAACAGCAGATACCTCACAAAAGCGATGACTGGAAAGTTTCTGGAGTGCAGCAATGTACTGGAAGATGCAGCAAGAGCAGGCCCAAGATGGACCGTAGATCATCGTAATCTTGAGTCGATCCAGACAGAAGCGGTTGGATGCGGGCAGCTCAAGATTGGCCTGTGTGGAAAACCCCTTTTCCAGCAATGGACACTAAACATGAGTATGCTTAAATAACAAAACTTAACCGACTTGCCGTTGATGAGGACGTTATTGTTTGAGCTAGTTGATGAATATTGTTTGGTCATCAATTTTTCAAAGGGCTTTCTAGTCGGATCATATTTTTAATGCAATATTTTCAACGATAGCGCTCCTAGCTCAAAAGCTTTCAAATGCATTATCCATTCCAAATAATTTTTTTTAGATGATTATTTATTTGCCTGAGTACATAATTTAATGTCCTATTAATAAATTCTTGAACCTTACGCAAAATATTGACAATTATTGTATAATATAGCTGTTATTACAGCGACACATTGTACTAAAAATAATGCCCGTCTAGAAGCCCCTTTAAACTAAACACTCAACGGGTAATACTGCTCTGTCTTACGAAGCGCATCAACGATTAATTAAACGTCTTCCATATCGCCTCTCACAACAAAGCTTTACTTTTCCAATACACTTTTTCCCACTTACTTAGCAAAGTCTATTAGTTTTATATAAACAATACAGCGACAAAACAGGTAGCTTTAACTAGAACACTTTTCCATTAGACTTGGTTTCGATTAGCTTCGTTCAAGCGTTTGCGCTTGAGGCACTCAGACTTTTGTTAAACCGTCAACTACATTCGTCTAAATGAAAGACCTTAAATAAAACCCGAACGAGTTGCTGTGAATGGCTGACGTGAACGTGTTTCTAAGGGCCCCGTGTGATAGGTTAGGGTGAGGAAATATCGTGTATGTTTGTCGTGTACGTTATACATTTTTGTTTGAATGGTACTGGCGGAGGTTGGTACGGGTTGAAGTTTAGAATTGCAATGAAGACGTGTGGATGAATGTGGTTTGATATGTCACGAATATTTTGTGTTGGAATGTTATAGATTTCTATGATTTATGTATGTTTTATGTATGTTTAATTCATAGTTAAAAGACTGCCTTCTTTGATGGAAGGCTTAAGTTTACGATTCAAGCAGCAGGATCCCGGATTAAACTGGAAAATACTTTTTGTTAGATAATGTCACTAGTAGTGTAGAGTCTGTAAATATTTAGAAGATGGCAATAGGCTCGACATTTATGTGGGATCTGCAACCATACCTGAAGAAAATGTGGGTACCATATCATACCTTTACATATATCTGCGAGGAAATATGCGAATAATGCCTTATTGGACTGATGGCTTAAGGACGCGACGCGCGACAACTCAGTTATTCACCCCGTGAACTTATAGACGAATATATGTATATTATATAGGTGAACTTATAATTAGTAGGATTCTCGGGTGGCAACCACAGATAGAGCAGCGTAGAGCGCCCGCTCACTAGATAAACAAAGTGACATATTAGCGGTGAGACAATTAATGCACCGAGCAAATCATTAATCCCTATGGAAAGCTTTGGGAAAAGCCTATATTTAGCAGAGAGGTTATATATCTTGATAATACACATGGCGTATTGGATTAAGTGTTTGCTTAAAATGGGGGTGTGGGTTTGATCTCCAAAAATGTTTGTTTGAGTGATTTTGGGTATTATTTGTGTTTGCTAGTTCAATGTTCCGGTGGAAATTTTTAGGTGAGCCAAAGAAACGAGAAAAAGGTGTGCCATATCCGGTTCTCAGCATTTTTTTGAAAGAGGAATAGTTGTCATTGCTGTTTTTGGAGGCAACACAAACTGAGTCAGCACGCCTAGATAAGTACCAAACTGTTCCAGAAAACCAGATTTGTCTGGATTTTCTGTTAGGTAAGTTTCAGTGATCTTCCGAAATTGTTGCCTCCACGGTTGATGTAGAGGTTTAAGTGATCGTCTTGCTACTGCCACTAAGCCGAGTATTGTGGCTTCGATCTTCACGTGGGACAAAAAATTGTAAGAATCTTAAACAGTTGTTCCGAGTCTGGGATGTAAAGTCCCTCATTTGTGTTTGTGGAGGCTGACAATAAGCTCGTACTCACTAATATATTTCTACCTATCCTTCGGGCATATACTGTACGTAAGTCTATGTATATATAATTAAATCTTATTTTGAAATTTTGTGATTACTGAGTGATGATGTATGTGTTTAGTGCCGTAGATGTTAACTTGAGAAAATCCTACTAGCATGATCATCGAGCAGAGGTTCGATATCCCGGGCAAACTTATTCAGATTTTATAGCGGTATCACGTAATCTGACAAAATCCTCTTTAACTGACAAATTAGGTTACAAAATGTGGGTACAAGGCACTTCTTGGCACTTATCACTCATTTTTTTATATTAAGAGCTTAACTTTATTTTTTTAGCTTATTTTAAAGTAACAAATAAGATTGAAAAGATTTTAGTATCTTGTGCAATGAGTTTCGAGTATTGTTTGCCCATAGCATTTGTATGTAGTTAAAATTTCATACTATATTGATTGCATATAATATTATATAATAACATTTATGTAGTATATGTACATTATATTGTTTGCCACTCTGCTTTTATTTCTGACTGTACTTAATTTACTCTTCTTAAAAGGTTTTTTTTGCCTAGTTAGTGATAGCAAAATAAAACCGCACAAGTATAAAAAATGGTCTTTTAATCAAATCAACTTTAAATCTCAAAAACAATCATATCTATTCCTATTATTTATATTAGCTACAATTTTTACATTGTTTGATCAAGATTATCAATCAGGATTGCGTATTGCTTTCAATCATCAATAATGCTTTCAGTCAGTCTCAATCGCAATTGATAATCGTTTGGTTTTATATTAAAATTTATGAAGATAAACATTAGAAATGTGATTTGTTGAATTTTTATTCTAGTTTATTTTAACATTACCCTGATACTTAGGATATATTCTATGCGACGTTGGCACAGATTTTCCTCTCAGGCCTGATTAGTTCCTGATCAATAACATCAAAAACATATCAATATAAGATAACAATCTCAATTTAAATTTTGATCAATACTGGCCTTAACCATTTTATGTCAAACTGTACAACCTTAAAACGTGTCAACAAAAATATAAAATGTGGCTGTAAAACAATGGCGGAATTTGGTTTGAACAAACTAATTCTGATAAAAAAGATTGACGTTTAGTCGACAACCGACAATCAGGATCAGCAAACTGCAATATTTCGATGTCACTGTACAACACTATTTATACTTTATATCAATATTTTACAAATACAACGCTCCTTAAAATTTAAAACCAACCAACGTATTTTGCATTTACAATTCGATTCCAAGATCGATCAATCGAAATTAACGAACTCGATTGATTCGAACTTCGAATTAAGAATTCACTTTGCAAAACTTTCGAGTGTATTTATACTAATATTCTTCATTTGTTTACAAAATCGATAATTTTACACAGTCCTTTTAATGTTCTTGATGATTATACATTTGAATATAGGTATATAACACTGGCAAAGTAGAGTAGTGTGCGTGCGTCGAAACGGCTGGCCCACTGTGCGCTCCCCTGCATCGCGGCAGGCGTCTCACCTGCGACAAAATAAACATTATAAGGAAAAGTCCAATATTTATCTTCTCTTCTTGTCGTCTTTGAACATTAAGGAAAACTAAGTAATATTTTTATTTATCATGTCGTATGACTTTACGTACACAATAGTGAATGATGTGATTTGCAAAGGATGAAAGATGGGTAAAAGTGACAGATACCAAATAGAAAATGTTGACGTAGTAACGTTATATATCTATCAATATAGACATAATTCAATCCTAAGAATAAACGAGAGCAAAATAAATTTTATATGTATATATATAAATCTTATGTGCGTGTGTTTGTAATTAAACTCCTCCTAAACGGCTGGAGCGATTTTGATTAAATTTTTGTGTGTGTGTTCAAGTGGATTCGAAAATTGTTTAAATTAAAATTAAAATTTTTCCCTGTGTACAAGACAACGTCTGTCGAGTCCGCTAGAATGTTATATATTATTACTTTTCTTAAAAGCTGTTTCGTTGAGTTGAATGCCGATTTTTACAGCAAATCATCAATTCTCTTGAGACTGCATACGGTGGACAAGTCAGAGCTGCCATCATTTCACCGACCATCTTTTAGGTCCCATGTAATAGAAAAAGAGAGTACTGTCTACTGGACACTACTATGGTAACGTGTCCAATACTATAACGTATAATACGTTCGTTCTTCTTCATTCGGCTTCTGAGAATTTCGTAAAATAAATCTGAGGATAGGATGCTTTATTATACAAAGCACTCGGTTGGTTCGACAATAAGACATTCAATCTCAACCAATATTACAAATGATAAATTAACTTTATCTGTTTATGACGTTATTAATTTCTGATCGCCGAACCGACCTTAATGTGATTTAAGACAAAATAGTTTACTCGTGGAGGGTTGACATTATTATAATATTTTTGTAATTATGTTGTATAATAACATTTAAGACCACATTTTAACCGCATAGACAGACTTTTATAATACATATTTGCTTATATAGATTCACGTCTGTTTCCCAGAGGGGTAGGCAGAGACTACGGATTTCCATTCGCTACTATCGTGACACACTTCTCTGGCTTCATTCACTTTCATCACATTCCTCATACACGCTCGCCGTTTAAGACGCTCTTGACCTGGCCTTTATCCAGAACTCCGATCCGATCGAGAAACGTTCTCCTAGGTCTTCCCCTTGCGACTGTTTCATTCACACTAGCTTTGTAAACTTTCTTAGTCAGTATTTTCTCGCCCATTCTTTCTACATACCCAAACCAGCTTAACCTACCCTTCTGTATTCTCGTCACTATATTTAATTTCATGCCGCATCTCTATTCTCTCTCTAATCACACTATTCCTTATTCTATCTTTCAGAGTCACGCCACGCATGTTTCTCAGCGCTCTCATTTCTACAGCATTTATTCTGCTCTCACGCTTCTTTTGCCATACCCAACTTTCACTTCCATGCATAAGTGTAGGTACTGATAGTCCTCTATGAACAGCCCAATGTGCTTTTTCGCATACATTTTGACTGTTCGTAAAAGACTTATATAACATTTAGACAAAATAGAAGCCTTTAAAACTCTACATTACCATAGACAATTACAGGTTTTTGAAATTTGGCATTGAGATACCTAATGTTCTGATCATGAATCCTTGGGGCTTAGTAACTCTCCCTTCAGTATGATTAGAAGTATTTTCTCATTCATCTAACAAAAAAGACCTCAATCAGTCAGGGATGATAAAACGCGATTTAATATTGGCAATTCGGACCTCATCAATCTACCATCAGCGACTTTAAAACCTTCAACTAAAAACGTTTACCCTTAAAGCCCTTCAAATCATTGCTTACGTTAAACAAAATTGCACTATCTTACTGAACTGAAAAACAAACGTGAAGATGTTTATAAAGTAAATGTGTAAATCTCGTAGAACGTTTATTATTCTTATCAGCTTTTATGAACTGAAATGAACCGCTGAGAACTAAATCTTGAGGGGTTGGTAAATAAAATAAACATAATTGAATTCCACTGCAGTTATAACGCGATTAGAACAACGCATTGCTATTTATAAAGTGTGGCAGTGGCTATAATTTAAATACAATGATGGTGTTACTTGGCGTTATAAAAACGTGATAACTATGGCTATTTTTATCATCAATAAGTTCATTGATAATATCCTAACTAATATTATAAATGTTAATTGAAGTTTGTTTGTTTCTTACGTTTTCATGCCTAAACTACTCGACCGATCGTCATGATATTTCGCATACAAGTTATCAGGGATACAGAAAAGGATAACTACCTTTCATCCAGGAAAAATAAACGGGAGATAGAAGTTTATTTACACAATCTAGATTAACGCGAGCGCAGCCGCGGATAAAACCTAGTAAATCTATATTTCAGGCTTGTGTTAAAAGCCACTGCTCTTTAATAAGCAATTAAGTTTAAAATGACGCTAAGTAGGTACATTCAAATAAGTCATTAATTTGATGCACAAAATAAATGACAATGGCAAAAAGAAAAGGTGCAAGAAATATCAGTCAAGTATTTAAAGTTATGCCAATATGTGCGTGCGTGTTTCAGTGCCTGCATGAGTGTGTGTGTGTGTGTGTGTAAAATAATATGCGTTCAATCTTCTTACGAGACAACTATCTGATCAAACTGTGGCAATATTGTTGGAGTACTAAGACGTAACTTGGCATAGGCTTTGTCTACTTATTGACTTTACTATTGACTATAGGCTGATTGAATTGATACAAATGTTTGTTTCGTGCGATTGAATCGGACATCCCAAGGGCAAACGCTGTTTTGTGTATTGAAATCTTAGGTTTAGAAGGTATAGCAACGTGCTCGTTGCTGACAATATATTACTTTCTCTCTTTTTTTTAAATGTCTATTCCGCACTAGAAATAATTCTTGCAACGCGGGCGACATTACAAACATTCAAGCAACGGACACAAAGAACATCCAGACTCAGAACAACTATTTGTGAATCACACAAATGTTTGTCCCGTGTGGGATTCGAACCCACAACACTCGGCGCGGTGGCATTTGGCGAGGCGATCGCTCAATCCTCAATGCCATCCATCCAGCCAATTCGGTTGAAATATCTCAGTAAGAAACTCACACACAAAATATCCACAAAAGAATGGTGAAGTCATTCGTTAGTAAAGATCTACAGAATCTGCCTACGACTCCAGAAAATAGGTTTAAGCATATCAATTACCGCGAGTACTGGTGCTTTTTATATAATTCCTGTATCGCGAGAGGCGGAGGAGACAAACACCGTTCCCAGCCTTAAAGAATAAGCATACACTACGCAGATTTGACTAAATATAAAGTTTCCTATGCAGCGACTGTCAATCGTCTTTTACAATCCAATGAGACAAGAGGTTACACTAATCAAAATCTATACTTATATATTAATATTATATAAAATTATAAATAGGAAAGCTTTGATTTTTGTTTGTTTGTTTGTAAGGGCTAACCACAAAACCTGATCAACCGATTTTAAAAATTCTGTTGCCCTTAGAAAGCTATATTGTCACCGATTAACAAGGGCTATATTTTTTTTAATGGTACTCTTACTCACTAACCTACCTTTTCGCGAGTGAAGTCGCGAGCAGAAGCTAGTATTTTATAAATTTGGACAGCAATATTTATATAACATAACCAACATACAACTAAAAATTATAAACAAAACTCGATTTCGTAATAAATAAATGCCACTGCTAAAATTAATTGCAAGTTGCCAGTTTATTTAAAAAGTAAAGTAAACAGTGGCCACAGTGTTAATACGTAAAGTAGAAAAATGGTTAATAAAGTAAATAATAATTACAGAATTATGTTGGTATTTATTTTATTTTACGAGCCACCGTCACGAGTTGGCCATACGGTTATAGTTACGGCGTTGTTGGGGTGAAATACTGGAAAATGATTAATGCATGCTTTTATATTGTACCAGCTTTTACACGCGGCTTTGCTCCGAAACTGTATACTTATATTGGTTGAAATGTACCCTATGTCTTTTTCTGTAACTCTGAGTTGAACTCGAATTCAAAAATCATTTATTCATTTATGTAATAAAGTAACGTCAAAAAATATATAGGTTAGTGACAACGTGTATGCGAAATTGTATCATGATCAGTTGAGTAGTTTAGGCGTGAAAGTGTAAGAAACAAACAAATTCATATTCGCATTACATTTATAATCACATTTATAATATTACATGATTTTGCACGTGGCTTCGCTCGCATAAATGTAGGATATGTAAATTTTAATCCCTCGGAAACAGTACGGTTTCTGGATAATAAGTACTGTACGTCATTCTCTTTACCCCTGAAAACGTGTATGCGAAATTTTATGATGCTCATTCGAGTAATTAAGGCGTGAAAGCGTAACAGACAAAAGAACTCACCTTCGCATTTATAATATTAGTTAGGATGTTGATACAACGGCAACCGACCCACCCTGGGCTAGCGCGGTATACTATGGTATTTCCCTTCTCAAACTAAGAAGAGGCACGTGCCCAGCAGTGGAACAGTTTATATTCAAGGCAGATATTATTTTTACGGCTAAAGGCTTGTTATTTCCTGGTCAAAGAAGTTTCTTGCTTTTAATCTGTCCGATTGCAATTTATGTAATTCAGATATACGAACCAAGCTTCACAAGCCAATATTATGCATTTAACACATTAAATGAATTTTCACTCAACTTTGGTGGCGAACGGGTGTAATAGAAAGCTGATACCGTTCTGTCCATTTCTGAAAGTTAGTCGGTATTTCTCTATTTATTGCTTGACTCTATTACATTACATTATTATTATTTCTATTATTTGACATTTGTAAAATTTCACAATTTGACACTATTATTAATTTTTCCAACATTAATACTAATTATTGAACCTTGCGATATTAATTTGATTATTATTTTATATTGTATCAATCAATTTTATATGCACATTATGTTTGTTATTTATAAGTATATTACAATGGTTATATTTATTATTTGACACTTTAATGGATTACATAATTATGATTTTATTGTTGTACCTTCTTCTCCCTAGCCTTTATTATTCCCAAGTCACTCGGAGTCGGCTTTTTTTTTCTAGTCTGACCGGATTTGACTGGATATCAGTTTTTACACGGAGCGGCTGCCACGTGACCTCCGCAACCCGAAGGCTAACGATACCCTAAGGCTAGACCAGTGTCAGGATATTATAGGGCATTGACTTCCCAATAATGACTGCCATAGATGTTCATGGCAGCCGGGACCGACGGCTTAACGTGCTCTCCGAGGCACGGAGCAGGCGATATTTGTCAATCAATACGCACATAATTTCGAAAAGTCATATAACTTCCGAAAGTCAGAGGTGCGCGACGTGGGTTCGAACCCGAACTTCTTTTGAATATTTATAATTCAGCATATTCTATATTACATACCTACCTAACTCAATTACATATAGTCGGTACATAGTAATGTACCAACTTTATGTAATTGAGTTATGTAAATAAATGTTTGATTTGATTTGATTTAAAACCAAGATTGCGTAAAGCTGTACCTATAATTTTTTTTAAAGAATGTACCTGTTTCGTATCTCTTGTGCCTAATCCTATCTATCTAAATTTCGAGCAGTAAATATTGTATTTAATTTTTTTTTTTACTTTTCTCCCGATCTGCTGTTTTGGCCCTATGCCGCGGCAAACTTTACAATCATACAGTTACCGGATACAAAGTACCCTAGACTCAGAATTACAATTTGTGGATTACACAAATAATTTGTCCAAGCGGGATTCACACCCACGTTAAAAGCGTGGAGACAGTGGCATTTCGCTCCCTTGCCCGTTGCCCCAATAAGTCTCAGTCAATCCAGATATTACGCCCAAAATTCACACTTATGCGACTTGATCAACGAGGCACGCAACACATTAAATATCGGACAAGGGACGAATTTCCAATATCTGTCAGTGTGTTATCGATAGTTGACCCATTTGATTTCCAATGCAGGACGTAAGCCATTCGGCACATATATTTCGTCTCACTGAATTGAAACGTATTTAATTTTCTCCAACTATTTGAACGCTCGCGCCTATATAAACCTTGAAACTGTAAACAAAATAACTGTAAAGGTTAGCAACGATAAAATATAACTGTTTAGGAAATGTATAGTTATTGGAATAAATAATATCGTTAGGCCATTTCGTGTAATTTCCCGAGCGCTATGATATGTCCTTCTTCAAACGAGGTTTAAAGAGCGTTCTTCTTCCACGGTAGGCAGCGGCTTTGCTGTGTCCTGACATTGCTGAAGTCCATGAGCAGCGGTTATCACTTTCCATCAGGTGGGCCACTTGCTCATCTGCCACGTCAGGCAATAAAAAAAAATGTTGATATCACGATTGTATCTTCTTGATGGGGTACAGGAGTATAATATTTATATCACATATCCGCTTCTTTACCTCTCAAACCCCGTTGACGCCTCACGCATAAATGAAATAAAAAGAAAAAGCGCGAAAAGGGAGTCCAATTACAATTACCGTTGACGCCGATCGACGTCTTCAGATTTGTACTCGTCAAACCCCGGTGACGCGATAGGGCGTCGAGCACACTCGATTGTTTATGGTTTATGTTTTCAATGGCGGATTTTGAGAGGTTTATCGCTGCTGTGGATATGTGATGTCAGTATTGCATTAGGGAGACCTTTAGATTGCTAGGCATCGATCAGGGGTTCAATCCCAAGACTCTGCCGGCCTCTGACTTTTTAAAGTTTTGTGCATACTTAACAGTTAACTATTATCATTCGCTTTAACGATGAAGGAAAATATGGTGAGGAAACCTATATTTCTGAGAGTTGTCCATAATATTCTCGAAGATATGTAAAGTCTGTTAAACTGCGCTGGACCAGCTTGGACTTCTTATAAGAGATCTGAGAAGAGCGACGTGCTCAGTAGTGGGACAATTTAATTATAAGACTAAAATTTGTATTATTATTATCCCCACAACAGAAAGATTTCTAAATCTAGTAAGTGTAAAAAAAATATGTGTTATAACAATATTCGTCTCTATAGTCACCAACTTTTAAGTCCATCTGAAGTTAAGCGTTAATTAAAGCCAAAAACGCTGCTTACTATATCAGAAGTACCACTTGCGCGTTGCTTATTCCGCAAAAAAGATACAATTAACTAAGGGAATAATATTTAACTGGTCCTTCTTTAGCAAAGCATCTTCCAGCTACACGACTCACCGAGGAACACAAAATTATTTAGTTACCAAACATTGCGTAGCATCCGAATAGTTTTATATCTCTTATACCACTTGCAATCTTAATATAAACAAAATATTGCAGAATTATATTCGAATATATTGAGAGCAGTATACACTGGTGCATGCGGTGCGTCCTTATCTAAGCAAAGTAGGTACTACGTTACGTACAATAACAGTCGAATATCTATCGAGAGATATTGTGCGCATGGCTCTGGTATACCCAATAGCCTCGTTTACCGGTCCAACGAGATAACGGAAATAAAACTTGGAAGTATTCTCACCGCTAAAACACGATGCCAAGGAAACTACACGAAGTAGGCGGGGCTCAATAAAACTAAGCAGTGTCGCTTTAGTTATGTATAATTATATCAATAGATTTAAGTTCTTGACATTGACAGCAAGTAACTAGGCTGAAAAACCGAACAGCTAATAGCAATCTTGCCCTATTGACAGTAACGTCCAATTTTGAATAGCAGAGTTGAGAATGTAGCAGTGGTGTAAATAATGAACTGTAGTAAGTATGAAAGTACTGTTTATTTACGTTCACTGGGTCCGACCATACTCATGGCTCAAAATATAACGAAACCTTCTTAGTATGAAACAAAACTTATGACATCATACATTTTAAATGACGTCACCGAAACGTCATGTATTTCCGAAACTCGTTGCCATTTACGGGCCCAAAACCTAAATGAACTAATTAGCAATTCAGTACACAAAACTAACTGGAATCGTGATTCAAACGTGACGTCACAGGAAAGCCAGCTAGTTTTCACTGTTAGTAAAAGCTGGGTACCCACTGGGACACATTTATTACATTACAATTTGACACTTCACGGCAAATATGTTACAGACAGAATTTTATAGAAAATGACTGCTTCGAGTCCGTAAAAAGTTGTATTATATTACCAAGTTTGACCTTAGTTCAACGGGGACCTACTGAAAGATAAAGTTATTAGTGCCTATGTTTGACTCAGAAGCAACATGACCTCTGAAAATGAGCCTAGATCCTTTGAACTAGGTTCATTTTAATACTGTTTATATTTTGGTAATATTACTGTTAATATTTTGCTCAATCTTACGTTAGACCTTAAACGGCACTGGATAAATGTTAGTGTCGTATATGGCTTGCCTCTTCTGGGATATATTAACATGAGTATGTAATGTATGTATAAAAATAAAATTACGTATAATATCATTCCTGTATATAAAATCTCCCATTGCTGGACTCAGGCATTTTCTCGTTTTAAGAAGGGTAAAATAAACCTTCAAGAAAAAAGGGTACTCCTTTTTAATAGGCTGGCAACGCATTTGTAACTCCTCTGGTGTTGCGGGTGTCCATGGGTGGCGGTAATCGCTTACCATCAAGCGATCCGTAGGCTCGTTTGATCCATATCTCATAAAAAAAATGTGTAAGAAAGGCATACACACTGCTGCGACATACAGCCCACCAATTTATTTACTAGCTTGTATTAAAACGTCAAATTTCATTGTATGTCTGATAAAGACTGCTTGATTTTGTATATTCCAGTCGACTCTGCCTAAGGAACTCTATGTGTAATTATGAACCATCTTAAAGTGACAACCTCTACAGATAATTTATCAACAAAGGACTAATAATATTTGTCTTTTGCGCGTGCAACAAAGCAACTCTATTTTAAGGACGAAGCGAGCGTAATATCTCTTTTTCCAGTCGATAAGTAACGATTGCTCCTTACTATTTGATACTCTGGGTCAGCTTAGTTGCCACATTTATACTAATAATATAATATAGCTGTAACCGAAAACGAGGATTTTCTTGTCTAAAAGAAAATCAGCATTACTATTCAATGTGGCAACGCTGCCAGTCTAGGCATTTTTTCAATCGACAGCGATGCTGAGGAATTATACGACGCTGCCAAAACCAGCTATATGTATAATAAAATATTTATTGCGACCTTCCTTTTATTTTATTTCTAGGTTTTTTTTTTTTGAATATTCTACTCCGTCCTTGGATTTATTCCTGTGTCGCGGAGGACTTTACAAACATTCAAACAACGGACACAAAGAACACCCAGACTCGGAGCAAATAAATGTGGATCACAAAATTGTTTTTACGTGTGGGGATCGAACCCACAACACTCGGAGTGGCGGCAATAGCGAGATGATCACTTTAACTACTACGCCATCTGTGCCGCCATTTATATTATAACATTTTATTCTCTGTAAATATCATAACTACATATGTTTAAACAAACAGTACATTAAAAATGTGTAGATTATATTTAAACACGTTAATCTCTAAAAATAACAGATAAAAAGAGAAAGAAATATATTCTTTGATTAGCCCAATTTCTCAAGAATGTCACACTAAAAGCCATGGAAACAGAGCACTAATCATAAAACAGGCGAAAGCGCGTAGGACGGCTATTTAGCATAATAAAAATAAATGTGTAGACCTTTATTTGACAGATTTGTAATACATCTTACTTCATTATTAAGAGACACTTAATTGACTTGTTAATTATTATATTAGACGCAGAATAATTATTTTAAAATTCTTAATAATTAAAAAGCACATACATTTGCATGTCTGATCAGACAGAGCATGTTGAGACAAAAAATATCTGTAGCACCTGATTGTACACAATATGTTGAGTCAAATAAATTTATCCTTATCTTTACCTAATTCTTTGGCGACATACAAAATTTTTGCTATTTGACGGTATAAACCTATTATTTTACATTGCGAGCAATATGTTGCGAAACAAATATAATCCAGTGCATACCTCGCTTAAAATTTTCAACTGTAGTTGCTAAATAGCGGTAAATTCGTTCAGTGGGTCACAATAGACGTTTACACGGTATAGTGAGCACGTAACTACTGATGGTACGGACGAAACGTTGCAGTTTAAATAATTATTTTACCGTTGAAATTGGATTATACGAACAGAATTCAAAGTATCTCGGGCGAATATGTTTTATTTCAAGTCTGCCCAATACAAGCTGGCCCTGAGAGAAGCTTTGTAGATCTATTCTGATTTCTTTTATTTTATTGTAACCAATTTTCGACCACTTGTATAAATATGAATTATGGTAAGCCAGATCATAGGCTTATTGTGCCTATTTTCTTAATCTTAATCTTCAAATGTCTTCAAAACTTCACATTAATTATTTTAGTAGGGTACTATAGATTTTTATTTTCTATTTTTAGTAATTGGACACAATAATATTTTATTGCTACAATAAATATATTTCAGTAATCTTTGTATTTCGTTAAGAGATAACCTATGTGTACAACTATAAAAAAGTACTTTCCAGCAAATCCTCACCTTCAGTCTTCTTCTCCCTAGCCTTTATTATTCCCAAGTCACTGAGGGTCGGCTTTTCTGGTCTAACCGGATTTGACTGGATATCAGTTTTTACACGGAGTGGCTGCCTCCTGACCTCCGCAACCCGAAGGCTAACGATACCCTAAGGCTAGACCAGTGTCAGGATATTATAGGGCACTGACTTCTCAATAACGACTGCCATAGATGTTCTTGGCAGCCGGGACCGACGACTTAACGTGCTCTCCGAGGCATGGAGCAGGCGATAATTGTCAATCAATACGCACATAATTTCGAAAAGTCATATAACTTCCGAAAGTCCGCAAGTATACGATACAAAGATTCAGGCTACTCCATGTGTTAGCTACTATTTCTATGCCATATCTCATGGAAAATTAAATTAAAATAAGAAGATATTTTGCCGTCATATCTCGTGAGAACCGGTATTAAAATCCTGTAATATATCAACATAAAAATATTTCACATCAAAAATTCCACACGACAAAATATTCACAAAGCATAAACAACGTCAAACATAACGATCGAACTGGGAAATGAATGACAGCAAGGCTTTTATTGAATAAAAATATTATGCCGATGTTAAACGAATTTGTTAATTAACATGCTTCAAATGGATTGACAATTGTATGAAGTTATTACTGGGGTGACACACACTGTAACTGGTATTGATACGGTTAATAAAAATTGTATCCTTTAAAACTGTTGGAGTGAATATCAGCTCGAATCTCTCTTTGTACACATAGGTTATCGTTGTTTACAGCTCTGCTTAGTTTGGGCTAGATAGTGTTGTATGTATGTGATATAATATTATTATTATTATTCATTTTCTCTTAAACTAGCGACCGACCCCGACTTCGCACGGGTAGTACAAAACCTTAACAAATTATACACTGAAACCTTAACATTAGGCACTGTGTCTATTGGTGCTAATCACATGAAAATCTGTTTAGTTGTTTTTGAGTTTATCGCGAACACACGAGCCAAGACTGGACTTTGTTTTATAACATGTATTGAAGTCCAATCCGACACGACCGGAGAAAGATCAGGCGCAAAACTAACCACTTCCGTGGTAGTATAACCTCGCCAACATTCGAACGTCGAGCTGCTATTCGGAATTTCTTGACAGAAAGCCCAATAAGTTTTGCGCCTCACCCACAGCAGTCGCATTCAATACCGCAGTATACTGTCACATACATAATCTAATAATAGCAAATACTTGAAAAGAATGATAATAAATACGAATCAATTGAGTATTCGAATCGTGATTCGAATAATACAGTCAACAACAATTGACATTTGCACATCACTAATGTGAGGATATAATAACCTTAGAGTGTAACATCTTTCATAATTTATCATTTTATTAACGTATTAATGTCAGAAAGCAAGAAAATACCAAAAAGAAGTCTGTCATGACTTGTCAATAAGGTCGAAAGTCGCATGCACCTGTTTTTTGTAAGCACTATCGATGGCTGATCACTTACTGATAGTAATTTGTTTTGTAGACGTTCATTTGTTTTGTAGACACGTTCAATTGTTTTACAAATTTTGTCTTTAAGTCTACTTATGCTTTTTGTATGAATAAAATTATTTTATTTGAAGAAAGTGTCATTTATTTCTTTGTTTTTGATAAAGCAATCGGTGTCGATAAAATCAAAATAAATCCGCCACGGGATCCTAATAGATAGTGGGATCCATATAGATCCACCAGAGGATCACCCTCGATAAAGGGATTCTATGTGGACAAAAACTCCACATAAATCCCCCAGAAGATCGAAGCAGGGAACCCTACTGGACGAAGACAATTTGATTTGTGTACATTTTCATGTAAATGGATTGGAGTAAATTATAACTTATGCTTTAAGAAACCACTTCCTTAAACTTCTAGCAGAAGGATTTTACAAAATATTCATCCTTACTAACCCACAGAACAAATTAAAATCATAATTTCTTATTCAAACATCAGCAATATTGGATCTCGCAACTGCTAGCTTTACTGAAACTCGTAATAAGAAAACTAAGGAAGAACTACTTTAGTATGCATTATCCTTTGCAGTAACTGTATATCTGGCATATAGAGCAGGTAGTCAGCAGGACTAATGTTGTAATTTGCAGTACCCGTTGCTTTGGTCGTTAACCAAGTAATTACTGGAAGCTTAGATATGTCTCGTGGATTTCCTCTTTAAACAGTTGTTTCATTATTCAGCTTAGTGACAAGCCTTTCTTGCACTAACTAGGAATTGCAAGGATTTTCGAAGAATTCCAAAATAAAGCACGCAGTATGTAAATGAGATTTTTTTTGAGATTTCTTTAATGAGATTTAGGTAATGTATGGAATAATGAAGAATTAAAATGCAATAAATTGCGGTAATGTAAAAAGAATGCATTTTAAAATGAATGTTGAGCGTGAAACACAAGACTTGATCTTGATCTTACAACATTTTGGATATCTAAAACCCCATTTATTTTATGACTGGTAAAATTAATTTTGGTTAAATTTAGTATGGAATTTACTTCAACCTTGTGAAAGAACATAGAAAGACTCTACTACTATCTAGTGTAGTCTTATACTGAATAGAGAGCGTAATATTTTGACATAGCTTGATTTATACCTAAAAACTTCTCCTTGAGAGATATATAGATATAATATCTCCTGTTAAAATACATTTAACTAAAACATATATCGAACTAGATTGTCATCTTGTCGATGTCTACACCACCTGTTATTACCACGATTACTATAAAAATTTCAAGTTATAACAATCGACTTGGATGTGGGTTTGGTAGTAAGATTTAAAATTATTGTTTAGCAGGGCATGGAAACTCGCTACGCTTTTAAAGCTAGCGTTATTTGGTTCCGTAACTTATCACATATTTTCTAAATGAATGCCTCGAATGTTACTCATCATCGTCTGAGTTGAAAGACATCTCTTGCTGGGCATAGGGCTCTTTCAAGGTTTCTCACACAGACCGATTTTAAGTTGCAGAATTTACTTGCGGAAAAATAATATTTTCTCTGTATCTATATTCTATCATAGCCTAAAATCAAACTAATGTTTGAGAATTTGGACAAGATTAACCAAAACTTGGACAAAACTTCCAAGGTTACTAATATCTACAAACATCTTAGAATCAAGATGACCCTATTACAAAACTTTGTCACCAATTTTCATATCATCAAGGAAATTACAAATCCGAGATCAACTTGATTTGTAGTGGCGTGTAGTACAAACATGGAAGATATAGGGAGTCAGGACTAATGCTGTAATTTTCTACGTCGTGCCGCTAGCAAGTAATGAATACATTAGTTTGATGCCACAGTTGTGTTGGACTGTGTGCTTCAGCATCAGGGTTTCTGATTGCTTAGCGTTAGCATATTTGGCCTGGTATGTTGAAGAGCTTTTTATGTTACCTTAACGTTGCAGGTTTAGTAAGAATGTACAAAGTGTCTCAGAGGAATATAGTGTTTAATACGTATTAATTTAGTTTAAAATCGACTGAAATTCTTAACATGTAATCTTATTAAAATTGGTATTTGTAATTCTGTTATCCGTAATATCTAAATCATTTTAATTTTTTTGGCACATTTGGATGTTCCAGTACCGTCAATAAGGTTTTAATTTATAAATAACTAGATTTTGCCCGCGGCTTCGCCCGCGTAAATTTAGGTTAGGTTAGTACAGTAACAGTACTTTTTTTCTGAGTGCAAGGTACCTTATATCTTTTTCTGTTTCCCTGTTTTTGCAAAATTTCATGATGATCGGTTACGTAGTTAGGACGAAAGCGTAACAAACAAACAAACTCGCGTTCGCATTTACGAGTGTAATCATTAGATAAGATATAAGATAGTATACATTTCAAAAATAAAAATGAATGAAATTTATATTTTATGCATTTTTAGAATTAATCAATTTAGACTTTGATTATTTTGAATGACATAAAAGCATAATTTTAAATAATTTTGGAATTAATGTCACTTTAAGCTGACTATAATTTGAAGGGTCTCTATCTATAATAATTGTACCTCTTTGTTTACTCAAGGCTAAAATTGAGTTATTAAATTTTGGAAATTGTTAGTAGCAGTGCGGAGTCAGATTGCCACAGGCTTGTCTTTTTACATGAAACCTTATAATGAAGGTCAAAAACTTTCTTTAATACGCAAAAATAACTCCTTAATCCTACTCATAATAAGTTTGTAAATAGGTATATTTGGAGTTTTGTTTGTTAAGTTAGTCACATATAAATTGTTAAATGAATATGGATGAAATTCAATACAATTCACATACATAGATTAACATACTATTATCATGCGTTAATGCAAATATTATCCATTGAAATGAAAATTTTGTAAACAGATTGTATCGTGGTTTATTTTCAAAATAATTTAAAAGTTATCTTTTTGAAATAAACTGTGATAAAATCAGTATACAGAACTTAATTTGAGTCACATAGAATAAACACAAACTATACTTTTAATCCCAGTATGAGTTCGCGTGGAATTAACGCAGGTAAAATCGTGGGCTGAAAATAAATATAGTAAATAATACAACACATATTTGTTTCATCAACAAAAGTATCTATCGCCACGTGTTTGCAAAGCCATTACACAAAGAAGTCATACATAATTATGATTCTCCAAATAAACAACAACATCTCAAGCAAAGCAACATTTGAAATGATCCTAACTCTTTAAAACTAAAAGTACTTCGTCAATTTCACAGCGAGACATCTGACGATTGTCGGTTGACGAGCAGTCCGGTCAACTAATTAGAAGTTCTAGACGCCCCGACCGTGCGCCAGATAATTACATCAAGGACAGCACTGATTTATTGTCTATCTTTCCACTGGGAGAAGTGTAAGTTAAAGAGTGTTTTCCCACCCCTTTTTGCTTCGGATCGCGCTTAAGCGTAGTTAATTTGTTAAGGTAGGGAAGGTGTTTTAGGATTTGATAAATTAACAAGGTCTTAGTTGATTGAACTTAAGTTACATAATTTTGTTAAATCACGCTAGCTCGTTCTCGAAAAGCTAGGCATTGGTATAATGCCTAAGTTTCTATGTATTTTCATAATTATGTGATTATGCAACCACTGGCCATAATTGTTTTTCTAACGTTCATACGTCCAAATTTAAATAACGTATTTATTTAAATTAAAACGAATACTTAAACTTAAATAAATAAATAAACTTTCTTAAATTTTATATTTTACCTAAAATACATGAGTACGTATTACATGTAACAGTACCTATATAATTTTTATAAAATAAAGTGGAGTGACTTTATTTTTTATTATCTACTTAGCTTTTACCTTAAGGTTAAGGTTCTTGTTATACTCGATCGATACTCACATTTGCAGTCGCATGTTTTTATTTAACCATCAAACTGCTTGTCAAACATCACATTCAGTAGGTATTTTTATTGGCTTTATTCTTGCCTTATAATTCGATATCTTTAGGTTTATACCAGGGTCAAAGTTGACTATGAGTATAAAAAGGTCAAGGTCATTTCAATTCACTAACTTACCAGTCAAAACATGAACCCGCGCAGTGGCTGACTGCGCGTTATCCGGCGCACACTGATACGCCCCCGCGTCTGATGTTCGCGCTGACTGTACTAGTAGTCTACTGCTACTGTGTATACCCTTTTCAGTAACAAGGGATATGCCGCCGCGCGTTGAGTCGAAGTTTATCGTCTGTTGAAGGAAATAAACAGGTTAATAATTTTTACGAGTCGTGTTCTTGAAGCAGCTTAATTGAGTTAACTTCTTCACTATACAAAAGTTCGCAGCTAATTCACCTCGTGTTGAGGTCTAGTACATCGGCACTAGCTATGATATTGGAAACCTACAAACCAAAGTAAGATTTTAGAAAGAAAACGCAATTGAAAATGTTGTCTGTGAAGGGAATTTTATATGTTTCTTTGCTGCGCTGTCATCAATTAACATGTACGTGACAATGTATGCTGCTATTTGGCAAAGACTGTTGTATTCTAGTGTAACCGCACACGCTCTAATATAGGATATAACAAAGTTGGGCCTCCATAATTCTTTAAAAAGCCATTTTTGTCAATGCTCTCCAAGATGTAAGCGATATTTCTCTCTTTGCTGAACTGCCGTCGAGTAATACACGTGACAATAATTATATGCTCGCTGGTTTCAGCATGAATGGGCCGGATCGACCGGGGTAGTACTACCCTCTCCTCTCACAGAATACCGGCTTGAAGTAACGGTACCCGTACTGTTGCATTTCGTATCGGTGAGTGAGAGAGCCGGAGGCCCATTTACCCCGATCCTTTTCCTATCCCTTCCTTTATCCTTTCCCTCCTTCATTCCTTTTTAAAGGGCTGGCAACCCACTTGTAACTCTTTTGGGGTTGCGGGTGTCCATGGGCGGTGGTAATCGCTTACCATCAGGCGAACCGTCAGCTCGTTTGCCCAACTAGGCCATAAAAAAAAAGCTTGTTAGATTACAATTGTTTGCCTTCCTAATATATAATAACACTAGATGTGTACCATCTAGAATAGGCCTCCCGAAAGGATACGCATAAGCGATATATTCTTACTATTCGTGCATATCTTTGTTGCTTCATTTACTCTTCATTGTCGCCTTAGTAGTATATAGTTAAATAATATTAACATAATTATGTTAAAACTAGTTGGATGGCTGCCAGCATTGGATATAAAATGAGATCATTCTTGGAAATGGTGTTGCATTAGGCAGCGATAAGCTTAGCATATATCAATATATAGTCGGGTATTAAGGGCAGTCACGTATATATTTATTTAATATACATTTATACACTATATTTAAATATAAATTATAAACGAGTAAAAGATAAAACATAAAGAAGCGCTTGAATCTTCCACTTCGACAAATCATGACGTCATTTTGCCAAATAAACTACGCGAGAAATAGTAATTTGCCTGTTTTTTACATTTAAGCGATGCAGAACTATGCGATCAGCAAATACATACCAAATACCGTATATAACAATTGCTGTTATCAATATCACGATGCCTGTAGCTATTATATTTCCAAACAGTTACATCGAGATCTCATACCCACATTTCTATAGAATGTAGGTTCCACGTAAAGAAAAGCGAACTTATTCCGTTTACAGTGTATATTAGACTCAGCGCTGCTGCTGACAGTTTTTATACTTTAAGCTTGTTGATAACAAGCAGTTATATCGCTTTGTTGGTTAAAGGAAACGTAAGCACAAGCCCGACCTCTTCCAGCCACTGCCATTCGGGCAAACTACTACAAATGTTTCAACAGGAAATTCTCAGCAACTTGGAAACAAGTCGCTGGAAACAAGGTTCTTCGTTTTTGATTTCTCGAAATAAAGTGGTGCGTAAAACCGAGGCTTTACTTGTTCTTCATTCTTTGCCTCTAAGCTGCGAAAACTCATATAGCAAATATGTAAAAAAGAGACTAGGTAAGCTAAATAACACGCTGGGTAGTCTTGTAAAACGTTTTCAATATATTAGTGCAGTCGACCACTAATTGCTTGCATTATTAAGCGTAGTTAATAATTCATTCATGAGAACTCCTTTCACTACTAAATTTGTAAATCACAGCATAATTTATGCTGGCTATTGTTTGCACCTTTCACAGCCTAAAATTTAGCTAATACAAGTGAATCCCAATGCATAATAGCAAACAATTTACCAAACCTATAATAGCCAATTTATTTACTAACAATTGACTGTTGCCACAAACAGAGGCATTTGCTTTAAGCTTACCAATCCAAAATTCGATATAGAAATTCAAACGGGAAATAATTCGCAATAATCACATGGAAATTTCCATGCAACATGGAATATAGAACATGCAAATCAGTCTTAACCAGTTTACCGGCTGCATCAGTTTGATTAAATTGTCATTACACAGTAGTGTTTGCAGTTTGTGCAGTTTATGCAGTCTTTATGTATTTCCACCTTAGTTTAGTACACTCCAGCCGTTTTATTAGAGAGAGTGGATTACGTGTACGCTTTGAGTCGTAAAATAGACATCTTACTACGTGGGATAACAAGCACTCATTCAGTGATTTAAAACTAAAATAAACGGTTTCCTTACTAGTTCGGATTATTAAAGTTTTACGAGTTCAGTATAAGCTTATTATGGATACAGCAGGAACTAAACTGACCGCCCCTTATTTATTAATATTTATTCTAAACTATACCTGCGCAACGACATTTAATCACATTATGCACCAAAACAACTTCTTTATAGTTTAGCTTATAACAGTACTAGATTTTATTTCACTCACGTTGTGAATGAAAGGCACCCTTTGTCCTTTGTCGTACCCCAGACGACAGATATGCGAAATTTTACGATGAAATTAAAGAGTGAAATCGTAAGGTTCGCCTGCCAGATGAAGTGTTTTTGAATTTTGTCGAGAAATTACCAGTTGCAACACGGTGTAGAGTTTTGACCCATTCAGCTTGTTCCTTCTTACGTGGAGCCTAAAATCATAGCTAGCGAAATGCAACTGTAATACACTACTTACCTCTGTATACCCCTATCTAATCTTTCACCTATGATTGTGCATGAAAACTAAACATAAAAACCTTAAACCTTAAAGTCATGATGAAAGTTCTTAAGTAAATTGTACTTTCTATGTAATTGTAATCAATTATCATTTTCTACACACAACGCCCGCAATATGAGTAAATCCCGTGTCACAGCAATCTTCGAAGAAATCAAAACAATAGACACAAAGAACACCCAGACTCGGAACGACTATTTGTGGATAAATTTTTTTGTCCCGAGTCGAGATTAAAACCACAAGACTTGGCGCAACGGCAATGGCAAAACGACCACTTCAATCACTATACCATCCTTGCAGTCGCATCATGTGTACATGTATACGCTAGCGAAGATACACTAAACATAATATGATTATTATTTAGTTATAAAAGACAGAAGATAAACCTAATATTTAATATTCAAACCAACAATATCGTAGGGAATGAAACTCGATACATACAAATTTCAGGAAACAACAAACTTTAAAATTCCTAAACAAAATCGTTCAGCTTCACAAAGTTGGTAACTTGTAAGTCTTCGCAAATACCACTTTGCTCAAACTACCAAAGAATTCCTTTAACAACAAACGCGGACTAAAATAAGCTGTCGTTAGATAAAAAATGAAACAGCTCTATTTTAAACATGAAGCTTTGTAAACTAATCTTACATTATTTTGTGACATTCGATACTTTAATCAGTATAATATAGTCTATCAAGCATAGTGCTGCTAAAAGCTGCCTACAGAAATAGGTCGTAACTATCTGGACTTTATTTTAGAACACTTTAATTTGCACTTATTCCGACTTGATTCAATGATACAGTAAGAAAAAGTTGACTAGTTGTTCGTTCCTACTTAAACTACCGTTTACCGCTCTTGTGATAAAAAATCTAACAACTTAGTTGATTATTTAGTTATTAGCTATTCCCTCACGTGCTTTCGTTAATTGCGATACAATAATTATGACGTCTCCACGCGGCGAACTGAATATTTTTTTAAATGCATCTGCATTGATTTTGTGCTTTGAACGCCGAACATGTGATATGGTTAACTAGATCATATTATGACAAAAAAAGTGTTTTTAGGAGAATGGCGTTTGCTCGAATGGCGCACTGCCAGAGCACTGAGAGTTTCGGTTATAGATCCTTAGAGTCTAGGTGTTCTTAAGCCGACGTTGAGCTCTAGAGACGTAATTTACTGGTCTTCTAGTAACAGCACAGCGCAATCTTAAGAAACTGAGGAAATCATGCCTTCTAATTTTTGGGTTTTGGAGTTAATAACTTTACAGATTACGATATACCTGATGAAGATAACCCTCCATAAAGTAATCGCATCACTGCCGGCAAAGAATCCAAAAACTATTCTACCTAATCTTAGAATTCGTCTTTCTAAGAAGCCATATAAATGCTACTCACCAACATAAATACAGAGCACTAATTTTTAAGGCTGCGATCTTCGGGCAGGTACTTTCCAATTGGAATTTCTACAGTTCGTGTGATAAAAAACTAGGTATACTTCAACGACGTATGAGCAATCTCTTAAAATTTTACCAAGTTATTAATCTTCAGCTTATTAGAGACTCTTCGCGCATCACAGCTACAGAACGTATTAATCCATTGCTAAGAACTAAGAGGATAATTTTATTTTGCGACGCTGTAAAGATTTAATCAGACTAAGAAACGACGAGGTGGAGTAGAATAATGTTTACAATGTTCGTTTAAACTTTACTCGAGAGTTATATTAAGACTCAGACGATCTTAGTTAGTTCCTCAGAAATATATACTTATAAAATTAATTTGTAGTTCGTTGTATTGGCTTGATACTTTATGCTGATAAAAAGGAAGGAAGAAAAGTAGCAGATAAAAGAAAAGTAGTTTACAGCAGCTGGCCTCTACCTATAAACCACTTTTAGAAAGTTATTAAAACAATATTTATAAAATTTACTCGAATTTTTCTTTTATTCTTTATTCTACACTGAATTATAGTAATTCGTGTGAATCAAATAATTAGATCTATAATTTAAATTGACATCTTTGTCAATTTATAATACAAACCGCCAAAATATAAATATTAACATTGCAATGAAAATTTTCATAAATCACCTGTAAAACTTGGATTTACGGGGGTTATCACGTCCTGCCACGTCACATTCACGTACTGCACGAGACTTCATATAAGCAAATATAATTGATTATATTTTATTGCATTTTTATACTATTAATGCGAAAAATTTATTCCGCCTTACAACTGACCGTTATGCAACGGGCGCTTGCTCGCAAGAATTATGGCGTATGGATATTTATTTGGCCCTAGTAATTTGTACCTAATCTGATCTTCTCGCTCTAACACTTCGTTGGTCTTTGAGCGTAGCGAAAATATTTTAAGTATATGGATAAAAAGGCAAGGATGACACTTTTTGATAAAAAGAAATCACAGCGTTGTCAGCACAAAAACAAGCACCTTTCTTTTAACGACAGCACTCGGGAAAAAGGCAGATATCTCCTATAAAACACTACAATAAAATACGATTATTTGGTTACAATCCTGGGATAATGAAAAATACAAAAAAATACTGTTGCCAACATTAATAGTAAAATCAACCGAAATATTATTTTTCAACCAGATAATATTGGGATTATTTTCCCGTTAAAAAAAAATCAAGAATAATGAGCAATATCATTACTGAATAACAAGATTTTTTTTCATGAAATTGCACTACATACGAAGTGTCGGCATGCCAATTCTAAATAATATTATAAATGCAACTGTCGGTCTGTTTGTTACGCTTTTACACCTCAACTACTCATGACCGATCATAATAAAATTTCGCATATGCGATATCGGGGGAACAGAAAAGGAAATAGGGTACCATCCATCCAGAAAAAAACCATTATGAGTGAGCGAAGCCGCGGGCAAAAGACTATCTATACTAAGTATTATAAGGGGAAAGATTTGATTTTTTGTTTGTTTGTAACGATTTAACTCAAAAACTACATAACCTATTTTAAAAATTCTTTCACCGTTAGGAAGCTATATTATTACCAAGTAACATATTTTATTTACAAAAGCGTTCTTTTTCCTAATATAAACTAACTAACTTTTACGTGAGCGAAGGCGCGGCAAGCTAGTAAAATATAAACAAATAAATAAAACAAGAACACCTTTGTCTTTTGCCTAATTTTGAAAGATGTTCCTGCTGTACCCTCTAGCAATACATAAAAAGAAGTACTCACACACATAAGTTAATGAACACACGGTTAAGTTGAACGTGCGACGTCTTGTCGAGCTCCACGACGTTTAATTACGAGCAGAATACGGCTCACACGATCGCACTAACTCACAATACAAAGGAAAAATAATTCTTAGCTCTATAAAAGAAGATTCATTATATTTCGTCAGTTAATTGATAGTTGAATGCAGAAAGCACTGGATATAAGATCTTAAGTCTCAATCGCGATTGTATTTTTGATTTTACTGCACTAATGTCAAGTAGTGTTTTAAGTAGTCGCTCCGCCACTACTATTACTGCGAGTTTAGTACGTTTGAATCCTATACGCGATAAAAAATTTGACACACAATCTTACAATTCAGCGGTCGAGCCGCGCGCGGATAGCTCCCGGCAATTTATTTCCTAAATCGATTAATCTAATCTTTTTAGTGTTGAAAATGTATCCAAACGTGACATTTAATATCAATACACAAGTAGCAATTGGAGTACAGTGTTAAATTAGTGGACTTTTTGTAATTACAAACAACATTTGAGTGCAAACAAACATTGACAATAAACAAATCGCGGGTGGCGCGAAATCGGTCGAGCCGCGCGTCGCGCTCTGTCTCTCGCTCGCAAAACAGACTCGCCCTTTCCCGCTCGCACAGTGATTCCGCGAAATTCACATTTCAAAATGAACTGTGTTGTTTGCTGCAAGAAAATTGAACTAGCAGAGCTATTAAGATGTGTTGGATGTAAATCAGGATTCCATTATAGATGCGTGAATGTTACGCCGATTTCATTCAAGGAAGAGCAAGCCCATCTGAAGCGTACTTTTAAATGTGAATGTTGTCTAAACGTAACCCAACGCGTTCGCGTTACGGACGACACTCCAGTTCGCGCCGCTGCCGATGCCGCTAGCTTGATTAACCAATGTTTAGAAATAAATTGTAAGGAAAGCACTGGATTACTGTCGTCTGATGAGTCGGATTTATTGTCAGGCATAATGGAGAAAGTTAACAGTACAATAATGGAAAAGCTGAGTAACCTGGAAGCAAAAATTAAAGAAGAAATTAGGGCTACGGTTACAGTATTGGCATTAGAGAATAGTCAACTAAGACAAGAATTAAAGGAAACTAATAAAAAATGCATTTTGTACGAGCAAGAAATCATAAATTTGAAAACTGAAAGACAGAAAACTAGTGACCAAAAACCTAACAACAACATCGATGCCAATAGAAGTCAACTTCAACTAGGTACCCGGCCATCGTCTACGGCAGGTAGAACAGTCAGTAGCGAACACGTCGACCTCAACTCTTCGCCAGAGATGTCCAACGAGTCCGGCCGCCCAAGTATTAGTTACGCGTCGGTGGCCACGAAACCAGCGCATACATTACCTACTGTAGTTTTTGGCGATAATAATACTAATTCTTGGACAGAAGTCAGATATAAGAGGAATCCGAAGAAAGTAGGTGGAAACACGTCGATTGTATCCATTAAAGCAGTTGAACGTAAAAAGTTCTTACATGTATGGAGATTGGACAAATCTACCACGGAAGAAAATTTGAGGGAGTACATTAAAAATATATTGGGCAAGGATACTGAAATAGTTATCGAACAATTAAAACCTAAGACTGAGCGGAGTTACGCTTCATTTAAGATTGGCGTAACGGAAAGTTACTTCGAAAAACTCAGTAACCCGGACTTATGGCCACTTAATAGCGAGTTTAGTGAATGGATTTGGTTTCGTCGGCCAACCAAACCAACCCAACAACAAGTTAAGTAGAAACTTTAACATCTTATATCAAAATGTTCGCGGACTACGTACTAAGACAACAAAATTCTTATCCTTACTGGAATCATCCGGATCAGATATATTCGCAATTACGGAAACTGGTCTCAGTGAAGCTATCCAAGATGCGGAGTTCGTGTTACCCGAGTATCAAGTATTAAGATGTGATCGCGCGGATGGGCGTAAGCACGGCGGCGTACTTTTAGTGGCCACACCGCGGATTGAGATGCGGAAAGTAACAATGCCGAATACTAGTGATATCGACAGTCATAGGTTCGAGTTGATTTGTGCTACATTTTATAAACAAAGCCGATATTTGTTTACTTGTTGTGTAGTATATATTCCGCCACAAACAGAGGAAAATGAATATATGATAATGTTTAATTTATTAGAGAAACTTTGTATAAAATATGGGAATAATTTAATTATAATGGGAGATTTCAATTTATATTCGTGCAATATAAATGTTCGTAATTATTATGAATATTTTGTAGCCTTCTGTGAATTCGGTCAAAGCAATATGGTGCCTAATTGTAGTGGAAGGCAATTGGACCTTGTGTTGAGCGCGCGCGACGGCGGTGGCGGCGGCGTGTCGGTGAGCGAGGCGGACGAGGCCCTGGAGCCCGTGGACGCGTATCACCCGCCACTCGCGGTACGTATCGAACTCGGCGGAGCGGCGTCGCGGGTGCCGGTGGCGCCCCCTGTACTCACGTCGCCACATATACCACAAAACCATAACCCGACACCGACAATAGGTAAACAATGGAACTTTATGAAAGCTGATTTTAATCACTTATATTATCTGTTGACTAGAATCGACTGGAGTGATATGTACGATATAAATGATCCTGACGTAGTACTTAATTTATTTTATAATAAGTTATATGAAGTTTTTAACATTTGTGTCCCTAAAAAGAAGTTTCACTCAATAAATACAGATAGATACAGTTATCCCGTATGGTATACGTCCGAGATTATTAGAGAAATTAAGTTAAAATATAAGCTTCATAAAAAGTACAAATCGAGCAAATCGCGTAGTGATTATAATGCTTTCTCTCAAAGTAGGGCGAGAGTAAAGGCTGAAACGACAAAAGCACATGCCTTATATTGTGACCGTGTACAAAATCACCTGGCAACCGACCCACGAGCGTTCTGGGCTTACATGCGATCTAGGAAAGGTAGATTATGCAAACAGAAATTAACAAATAACGGACGCGTTTTGTCGGAACACGAGTGCGCCGCTGAGTTCGCTAGATTTTTTCACTCGGTATATAATAGTGCCCCGGCGGCGCTGAGCGTGGAGGCGGCGGTCGCGGCGGCAGCGCCGACGAGCGCGTGGACGCACCTCGCGCGCCTGAGCCCTAGCGACGTACGGCGCGCGCTCGCCCGCCTCACGCCTAAGCGCACCGTGGGGCCAGATGGTATTCCACCATTTGTTTTTAGAGATTGTCATATGACATTAGTGGAACCCTTGTTACATTTATTTAATGTTTGTATAGATACAGCTACGTTTCCTGACCGATGGAAACTCACACGAGTGGTTCCGGTGCCGAAAGGTAAGGGAGGTCCGACACCCAGTGACTACAGACCTGTTGCAATCTTGTGCACTCCAGCCAAGGTCTTCGAAACCGTCATTCACAGCTGTCTTTATGCGCAAATAAGTGCCCAACTATGCGACGCGCAGCACGGGTTTCGCCCAGGGCGTGGAACAACAGGAAACTTGATGCATCTGATGTCACAATTAGTTCCGTCTGTAGATGCCGGCTTACAAGTGGATGTTGCGTACTTAGATTTTAGAAAGGCATTTGACACGGTCGACAACGACATCCTTTTATCGAAATTAGCCAGCTTCGGGTGCACACCACACACGCTAAAATTTTTCGCCAACTATCTGCGAGATAGATGTCAATATGTCGACTGTGGCGGATACCTGTCTGAACCTTACCGTACTAGATCGGGTGTGAGCCAGGGCAGTAATTTGGGGCCTCTTCTTTTTATCTTGATGATAAATGACCTACCTGCAGTCATAAATAAATCCACATGCTTATTATTTGCCGATGATTTGAAGCTGGTTGTTGAAGTGAAGAAGGAAACGGACTGCAATATACTCCAGTGTGATATCGATAGAGTTGCAAAATGGAGCCAAGAAAATAAACTTTATTTTAATGTAAACAAATGTTCAGTGTTGTCGTTCAGCCGTGCACGCACCCCATGCCATCACCACTACCACCTAGATGGGACACCACTACAGCGTGTCAATGAGGTTAAAGATTTAGGAATTCATTTTACGGTCGATTTAAATTTTCGAAAACATGTTACACAGCTTTGTAAAAAGGCATATCGAAATTTAGGGTTTGTTTTACGTCAAGCTAACCAATTTACAAACATTAAGGCTTTGAAAGCGTTATTTGAGGCTCTCGTCAAAAGTCACTTGGAGTGTAATGCAGTGATTTGGTCTCCATACGAAGCCAAATACAAATCTATGTTAGAACGGATACAAAATAAATTTATTAGATTTTTATATTCAAAATTGTACGGCGTTTACCCGGGATATCCACTACTGTATCCTTCTCTATTTACCCTCGGAATGGTAGGCTATCATAAACTAGAAGTACGTAGAGAAGCAGCCATGGTCTGCTATTTATTTAAACTTATAAGAGGTAAAATACATAACCCAGCCATCCTGCAGGAGATTCAATTTTTTGTCCCAGATGAGTATAGGGGGCGACGGCGGCGGCCGGCGTTGCTAGTGGTGCCGCGCGCGCGCACTAATCTCTTACAGCACGCGCCGCTGACGCGGGCGCTGCGTGCGCTTAATACCGTATCAGATCGGATCGATCTATTTTCATGTTCAGTGAGCGAATTCACAAAGGCTATATACTGGATATTAAGTTATTGTTAATAGATTTAAGATATTTTATTATATTACTGTATTTAAATGTTAGATTTTAGTTATGTTGCTATACTATCGCATTAGGTTAAGAACCTGTAATGATAGATTAATAGTTTTGAAATAAATAAATAAAAATAAATAAATAAATAAAACAATGAGACACACACGACAGCAAAGAGAGATCATAGACACTTTATATACAGGGCTGATATAGATATTATTTTTTAAATCTTAACCAATAAATTTTTAAAGGTGGTTTATAAATAGACCAGCTGCTATAAAACTACTTTTCTTTTATCTGCTACTTTTCTTCTTTCCTTTTTATCAGCATAAAGTATCGAGCCAATACAACGAACTACAAATGACTTTTATAAATATATATTTCTTAGGAACTAACTAAGATCGTCTTAATATAACTCTTGAGTAAAGTTTAAACGAACACAGTAAACATTATCTACACATTTCGTATGTAGTGCAATTTCATGAAAACAAATTTTGTTATTTGCTAGCCTATTCAGTAATGATATAGCTCATAGTTCTTGATTTTGTATAGCGGAAAAGTAATCCCAACATTAGTCCTGGTTGAAAAATAATATTTCGGTTGATTTTACTATTAATGTTGGCAACAGTATATTTTTGTATTTTTGTTATCCCAGGATCATAATCAAATAATCGTATTTTGTTGCAGTGTTTTTGTAGGTGATATCTCCCTTTCCCGTGTGTTGTCATTAAAAGACAGGAGCTTGTTTTTGTCCTGACAGCACTGTGAATTATTTTTATCAAAAAGTGTTATCCTTGCCTTTTTTTCCATAGACTTAGAATATTTTCGTAACGCTCATTTATCTGCTTTGTTTGTTTAAAAAGATGATTACCAACCTAGGCTACAACCCCTGTCTGGTGTGATTTTAGAGACATACAATGAGCTTGTGTACATACACAACAGAGAATTATTTGTGTTGTCTACAAAAGAACCATAAATACAAACTGCGGAAGCTTGTAATTGTCAACTCGTTTATACTAAATAGCTGAGCAATAACGTAATAAGTCCATAAGCTTTTCCAAAAGAAATGAAAATAACATAGTAGATTATACAAATTATAATAACTATGCCATGTGATATTCGGATCAACTAGCGGCGAGGCAACCGCTTTCCCGCTGCGTCATTTGTGCAGCCTTATCATTCCAAAGCAGGCTAGCAGGCAAAATATAAAGCTTCCAATCATATTCGGCACTTGTATTCGTGCCATGACATGACTTTATTTTTATGGTTGATTGTGAGTTAGGATCCATTTTCTGTCAGCAAATTTTCAGTAGCATTGGCTGTGGAAATTGGCCTGGTGAACCGTAGTAAAATTGGTTTCTATTGCACGGAACCTTAAAGCCGTTAAAAGGTTTTTTATATATTATATAAAAAAGATAGCTTCGTCATCAAAAGGTGTTATGCAGCTCTGCCTTGACCTTATAAGCGCATATTTATTGACGTGTGTCCAAATATCCTACCGAAAATCACTATATGAGTCAGTTTTGACCACGGAAACCAAATTAATTTGCTAAATTCCTCCAAATTCTAATATGACGGTTAAACCGACGCATGAATTTCCAAATTTGAACCGAGTAAAATCTGACAGTAGCTTAAAGTCAAACTAGTACCTATTTCCTAGAAAAGCTCGTATAAAATAACGTCCAAGAGTAACGTGACTCCGGTAATTGTTTCAACGACTCGCCTGCGCTCCAAGATACGCCACTTCGATGCACATTGTATATATGCATAGTATGATAGGATGGTTATATGGGTCGCACATGTAGAATATGTTCAAGAGATTTTGCGAAGTATTTTTACATTACAGACTATCTCGTTGTTCATGAGATCCCGGGTTCGATTTTTAGGTCGAGCAAAATAGTATGTTGTTATACAGTACTAAAATCAGCGCTTAAATATGTTGAAAATTCGTTGTTTATAAATAATTTAAGAATAGATGCACTTGATTCGTGCTTTTAAAAAAATTCTTTGTTTCATCAGTTAGCCATAAATAAGATCGCCAAGAGTATTGCCAAGAGTTATTTTTGTTTTACCGTCATTAAAGTACATATATATGTATGTTTATTCATTGTCCAATACCCATAGTACAAGCTCTGCTTAGTTTGGGCTAGATGGTTTTGTGTGTACTAGTGGTCGCCTAGAGGTCGAAATTCGACCAAAATTCCTAAGCTTGCTACTTTCTTTTCTGTATTTCTCTATTACATATAAATAAGGTATAGGTAACCATAGTTACAAAGAATTGTACGACGTCAGACGAACAATATCGAAATACTACGAATGCGATTCGACTGCGTGTGTCAAATGCATGATTGTGTGCGTGTAGTGTATTTCATTAATTAAATAAATTTCTCATGCATATTTAATGAAAATATTAGAATTTGCCTTTCCTTCTCCATATAAACTTAAACTGTGCCAAATTTCATACTCCACCGTCCGTGCAATTTTCGTAAAAAGGGGTACAAAGTTTTTGCTTCACGTATATATACATAGATGTGATAGAATATTATTCAAGTACATTTTAAAATATGATGATACGTTAGTGTTACACGCTGAATATGTGTATGTTTGTAATGGTAAATTTATACGCAGTTATTCAGTTCTGACTAATAGCCGTCGCCATTCCCAGAACTTAAGACACAAATAATTACTTTAGTAGTTTTAAAGAGATAGTTCATTGAATGACTGGTTGACTCACAAGGGCATAAATGTGTTAACGATGCTCAATATCCCCGTGGACTTCTGGGAATGAAAACAGATAAATCCGTCGTCAATGCCGCATCGAGATATACAAAGCAGTACAGTTTACATTTATGGCGGAGCTTCATTAGCACGACGGAACAGAAATTATTTATGGCTCATGTCTTGTTTCATTAACTGTCTATTTAAATTTTCAACCCCGAACTTCGTAGGTAACTCAAGATCTAATTCCAATAAAATTAATCGCGGCTTTAAATTTCTAAATCTTAAAATGTTAAGAAGGTATGTACTTAGACGTCCTAACTAATATTATAAATGCGAATGTAGGTTGGTTTGTTTGTAACGCTTTCATGCTTTAACCACACGGCCGAATAACATGACATATCGCACAAACATTGTCAGGGATACAGAAAAGAATAAGGGATATTTTTCATTCAGAAAAAAGTACTATTCTCAAGCGAGCAAAACTGCGGTCAAAGCCTAGTTTGTGAAATACATACCCACCACCTCACTTATCTGATAGGTATACATGTAATAAAAGTCTAAACCGTATATCTAACTCAACCATTATAATTAATTTATAATGACACACATATTAGACATATTTATAATGAAAATAAAATAATTACCTACTTACTTGGCCTCGATGGCGTAGTGGTTAGTGTAACCGACTGCCACGCCTGAGATCGCGGGTTCGATTCCCGCACAAGACAAATATTTGTGTGCATGAACATGGATGTTTGTCTTGGTCTGGGTGTTTCTATGTATAATATGTATTTATTTACAAAAAAAAAATATATATGTATGTTTATCCATTGTCTAGTACCCATAGTACAAGCTCTGCTTAGTTTGGACTAGATAGTGTTGTGTGTATGTGGTAGAATATTATATTATATTATTATTATTACTTGGAGGTAATATCATCTCTATTACCCAAAAATAAAATAAATTAATAGAGATGTTTGCTTCGAAACAGTAAAGTACTTAACACATCATTCCTTTTACAAATAAAGTTATTGAAACGTATTCGAAACATAAAGCAAAGTGAAGAGTTGTAAACAAATATATTCTGATAAAAAGGTCGTATACAACAGTTTATTTTAAAAGTGTGCCATTCCCGTTTACGTGAAGCAATGCTATTGAATTTTCCTCCCCAAGCCTGTCTTTAAAAGTGAAACCGTTAAACAAGTGGAGTAGATTATAAGTGTTTCATAAAATATTTATTTATTCGTCTTATTTACTCTATCTTATCTTATGTGGGGGGGGGGCAGTCAGTACAGACCGGCGACACTTCGACCCAGTGGGATCTTTTGTGTCAACTTCCCCAATAACGACTGCCATGTTCATGGCAGCCGGGACCGAAACTCTAACTAATATTATAAATGCGAATGATGTGATGAGTTTGTTTATTTATTAATTTATTATTATTACCTATTATATTTAGATAGCCCAGCGATAGCCTAGTGGGAAACCATTGGACTGCAACGTAGAGGACTCGAGTTAGATACCAAGGTGCACATCTGTCTATTCGAAGTTATGTACATATTGAATAATTAATTACCGCTTGCCTTAACGGTGGAGGAAAACATCGTGAGGAAACCTGCATGTCAAAGAGTTCTCAATGATGTTCTCAAATATACATATTATGTGAAGTCTGCTAACCCGCACTGGACCAGCGTGGTGGACTATGGCCTAACCCTTCTCATACTGAGAAGAGGCCCGTGCCCAACAGTAGGACAGTTTAATACAGGGCTGATATTATATATTTTATATTATATTTCTTGGATTCACATATTTTTCCCATAGGATTCACGCAAACATAACAGCGGGCTGAAGTGATGCTGTTATAAAACTGTACCAAGGCTGAATCGGTGCAGTGGATATATTTACAATAAATATATTGAGATTGTGTATTTATATAAGTTTGAACCGACATGAATATTGTTCAGAATTTTTAGTTGGCTATCTATCTGTTTGTTATAACTTCACGTAAAAAATATTGAACGGATTTCGGTGCCAATTACACAGTTTGTTTGGCTAAAAATTCAATCAATAAAATCAAAGGCGTTTTATCGGATTATGTTTAGTACCTATGTACTATTGGAGATATTATAATGCTTAAAGAGCATAAGCAGTGGTAACTTAATGCATGAAGCTTGAGACATGCAATCGGATCGAATCCCTAATAAAAGGTGTTAACAAGAAATAATACTAGTATTTTGCAACACAAATTGTTAGCAATGTTATTATACAGGGTGTCCGGTAATTAATGGATAACCTGGAAATGTATTATAGTGGAACTAACGGGCGTTCAGAAAAAGATATTAAAATATCTATCCTAACTACTACCTGAGATCCGTGTTTTTTTTTTAATTACCATGTATAACTTTCTTGTATACTACGACCATAAATGAATGAAATCCATCGGTTTTTTGTTGTTTTATTATTAAACACTAATTATACTAATAGATAGACAGTCAAAAGTATGCTATGCTATATAGCTTGCACTTTTTAATATATATATATATATTTTTTTTAATTTCTTTATTATTATGTTTTTACATTTTTTCTGAACTGCCTTTAGTTCTACTACAAGACATTTCAAGGTTATCCATTAATTACCGGACAACCTGTATAAAACATACACCGGCACACGTTAATTAAATTATAAAAGTGAGGAGTGAAATAATAATTATAAGTGAAAATTTACTTCACAAAATCTTAATCTGTTTGGCAAGTAAATAATCCCCATTCTATGTTATTACGTAGCATCATAAATTTAAATTAGCTCGCTATTTCTTGATACAGAATAAAAAGCTGGATAATAACAAAAGGAAAAGTCGAGGAAAAGAAGAAAAGGAAAAGGAATTCTTATTTATTATATTATTATCCATAGACTTAAATAATAATAGCAAGAATCGTCCTATAGAATCAGTCCCATTAAATACGTTGCAATCGATATTTACTACGATATTATTCAAAAATAATTATAAATGGCAAAAAAATTTTGGCGTCTATCTCCTTCTATCATTCAAAATTATATCATAATATTATGTTACTTTTATATAGTGAAATGATGTTAAACGGTAGTTGATTTAATCATAGTTAAAAATTACACAAAAATAATTACGATTTTATTTTATAAAGTACATTATCATATTTTTGTTTAATGTTCAAATTCTTATATTGCTAACGGTACCTAGTTCAGAAACATATTGCCTAGTACATCAATATAGGGTAAGTTTTAATTTATTTTGTAGTGATAATCAGATATAGCTAAAAGACAAAGGTATTATCTGTCCAAATCAGAGACGTTCTAAACAAAAGCCAGGCTTAAAGTTTTTGTATAACTGGCTATGGATTTGCTCAAGACAGTAGTTTTTTCTAGATACAAGGTACCCTATGTCCTTTTCTGTACCTTCGGTAATAGCTTATATGCGACATTTCATGATAATCGATCGAGCTATTAAGGCATAAAAGCATTACAATACAAAAAATATTGTACGATTTAATTTATTATCTAAAATTTGTAGTCGAGAAGTTTTACCGAGAAGTTCCACAATATGAAATATCAAATCTTAATCATTCACCCAGTACGATGTAAATTAATCCGAATTCTAATCTCCAGTGGCGTTCATATGCGCCAGGTTACCATCTAATTGCAATTTTAGGAACCGCGCACCATTTCTATGCTATTTAACTGACTGCAAGCACAGAGTGGAATGAGCTAGATTCGTGGACTTTGAATAATCCTTTGTTTGGGTATATCCATGTAATGCTCAAGTTATTTATGCTTGCCCCGCATCTATTGTTTGTTTAAGCGGAACACTTAGTGTGTATTAGACGAAAATATTTATAATTGTAATAGGTTTTATATCACTGGTTATTAAAAATAAAGCTAATAGTGATCAAAACAATAAATTAAATATTGAGGTATAAAATAAATTTATATAGTGGCGACACCACTATATAAATTTATTTTATACCTAAGATCTCGTATAAAGTTACAAAATATAATATGATAACATTATAAATTATAAAAATATAAAATAAGAATTATTACTAAAATATAAGTAGGTACATCTTAGTTCTTGGTGTGTTGTAAAAATTGTTTTTATAACACGTATCACTGTACTTATTATATAAATCTACAACTCAATTTGAGCACTGGTTCAAAACCTGTTTTTTTATTGATAACAGTACACAATCGTTCGATCACGGCCTTATCGTATATAGTCACGCATTTTGGCCGCAGACGTAGGCGAGGTCTACGGATTTATACTTGCTGCGAAAGATAGCCAATGGAGCTCTACAATTTTTCAATCAATCCGAGTGTTTGAGAAATACTTCTTTTAATTATTTTTTTCTTTGTTCATATTATGAGGTACAAATGCATGACCGTAATGGAAAGGACCCTTATTCTAAACCTTCTTAGCGTAGATCTTTTTTAAAGGATGGCAACTGGCAATTATTATCATCTCCAGAGGTACCAGTAGCGGTATTGTATGCGGTGCGGTCTATATCGTTTAATCGTTTTCTGGGCTATAGGTTTGTTTGCTGCCTTAGTAGTATAAGCAGTTTATAATGGATACTATGAATTTAACAGCAATTAAATAAAACCAATAATATATAGGGACACTGCTGACGCAACGGTATTGTGAAGGCGCAAGTATGCGATAGTGCCACGCGGCAGTCATCTCCCCGCGTTAGTTGTCTCCCCGCAACCAATCAGGTCGCTCGATATAACGTGTATTATTTGTAAATGGTACCGGTTAATCTATAACAGAAATGACTTAAGAAAACTCAACGCTACCTCTACAAATACAACATACTTTTTTCTATTTATCACATATTTTCCCTTGCGACTAAGCTCAAAATAATATTACAATATAATATACATTGCCTAAAACGTATTATATCCTTAAAATATTTGTTCAGCAGATCACAATTTGTTGGGCGTCCCTCAGGAGGTTCACTCAGTGGAAAATTTATTGTTTATCATAATTTATATTGCGTACAGAAACATACATGAAATATATAGAATAATCATCAATTTGTGATTCCACAAGGGTGTCATAAATATTTCTTGTTAGATTTTTGCCTTCTTTTTTGTAATTCTGTGTACGACGCTGTTTTGTTTTCCTTGTAGGTTCAACTATCAGTTTATGAAGCTTTCCTTGGGCCTGGTGACTGTAATCTTTCTCATAGTATCTACCAGTATGGCAAATAAGCCTATGACCAACGTAAACTGCAATTAATGACCGTAACATATGGAAACTTGCAACATAAGTGTAAATCACACGTTGCAGTAAAGAACTTTCCAAAGAAGAAGTTGCCGTCGAAATGTATACATGAAGATTATACTACCGTTTTTCTCGAAATTTACCGCCTTTTTAAGAAAGTTAGAATTCCTACTCATCGCTGGAACACAAGGTTGTCTGTTGCTTTAACCGGGTAACTCTCAATTTGGAGCATTTAAATTTGTGTGCGATCAAGTTTAAAGCAGTGATTGTGCTATTTGCTGCCAAAATAATAAATTTTGACATTCATAACAATATATTATTGGTACTTAATTTATTATAAGATTAAGTGACTGCGTAGATGGTATAATAACTTAAGTAGATGCCTACTAGTGAGTTGACAGTGGTCAATGAATTGAGTGATATATTCCTCCACATGCGATAATCGTAGTGATAAATTTACTGTTGATGTTCGTTACGTTCGTGCTTTAATATTTATAAAGTCTGTCTCAAACCAGAAATTAATAATGACAATAATAATAATAATTCTTTATTTGTAACAGCAAGGTGAATACAAACATTATGCAGCCCTGATTCCCAAACTAGCGTGAGCTGTATGTTGGGAGTCAGTTCCTTCCCAAAGACAATTTAAATCAAAATAGTTACAAGCTGTTTAGTAGATACGATTTGTTTTTCTTTTTATTTTAGTTAGGTACAATAATAATAATACGTGTTTTAATAATGTATGGTGCGCGCATGTGTGTGTTTATGCATGAATATGTGAAAAATGTGTATTTATGATTGTATGATTGTGCGCGCTTTCGTGTGAATGTGTGAATGTGTGTGTGTTATGTGTGTGTGTGTGTATGATGTTTGAGTCGGAGTTGCAACTTTCATTTCATTTCACAATATGTAGTACATTTTCTACATCATCGTATCCTAAATGTTTAAGCCATATTATAATAATATTTTTAATTTCATAGTAAGATAGGTTTCTTGTTTTATAGGTTGAATTAAGTTTATTATACAGTCTAGGTGCAACGTTACCATAGTGTTGCTGGGCAAATTTGCTTTTTACTCTTGGAACTGAACAGTTATCTATTCTTTTACCTGAAGGTTTTAGAAGGGGTACAATAGTCTTATGGTACTTACGTATACTTTGGTAGATAAATAATTTTCGCACAGTTAAAACATCAGCTTTTTCATAAACTAAATGTGTAGAGTGACGAAACAGAAGGAAAAGAAGTACTTTGAGCACAGCCCGCTGTGCTATTTCGAGCACAAGAAGGTGTGTTTTGGCCGCTGAGCCACATGAACATATACAATAGGTGATTACACATTCAGCTAGCGCTTTGTATGTTTGTATCAAGAGTGTAGTATCTGGAATCAATCTCAAGTCTCTAAAAATATATGTAAGTTTCGTAAGTCTATTGCTAACTGTAGTTATATGTTTCTTCCAATTTAATTTTTCATCAATATTGACCCCCAAGTATTTGATATCTTTAGCTCTTGATAATGTAGGACAGCAACAATGTGATGGCAAAACTCTAGATCGGTTGCACGGATAAGAGTGTATATGAAACAGAAAATTATTTGGTGAAGACACCATAGTCTTACTAAAACAGAGGAATTTGGTTTTGTTAGTTTTTAAAGTTAATAAGCTGTCTTCAAGCCATGCGGTCACAATTGACATACCTTCTTCAGCTAAATGTCGTATATTGTACCATGAATTATTGTGAAAAAGTATGACAGTGTCGTCAGCAAACATTTGTATCTCTGCACCCTTTATTTGATATTTACATAAATCATTAATGTACGCTAAAAAGAGCGTTGGACCGCGGGTACTCCCCTGCGGTAGCCCATATGATATAAAATTATAGTTACTAACGTGATTTTGAACCCTAACACATTGCCTTCCTTCTGTAAGGTAGTCCTTAAACCACCAAAGTGCATTCCCCCTGATTCCAATGTTCTCCAGACGAGTAAGTAGGATTGGAATAGACACGGTATAGAATGCCTTTTAGTCCAGTAGGTCCAGGAACACTCCTATATATTTGTCGTTTCTGTCAAGATGTGCTGTAATATTAGAGGTAAGCTGCAACACAGCATTATCGGTGAAACGCTTGGCACGAAACCCGTGTTGGTTATCACCAAGAATTTTATTGCTTTCTAGATAATTAGTCAGCCGTTTGTTCATGATTTTTCCAATAACTTTAGAAAGAGTACTTAAAGGAGAAATAGGCCGATAATTTGTTGGTAGAGCTTAATCCCCCGATTTATATACAGGACAAACAATGGCACATTTAAATATTTTGGGAAAGACACCATGTTCAAAACTAAGATTAATTAGGTAACATATGGGTTCTGCAAGACAATAACGAAACTTTTTAAAATAGATGCTGTTATTTTATCTAGGCCTGGTGCACTATTATTTTTAAGGTTACCAATTACGTCGCTAACTTCAACTGGATTTGTCAAATAAAGAGCCATCGAATTTAGCGGCGCATGCATTGTTATAGCGTTTTGTGCTAGGGTTGTCTCATCAGTGTTTAGTTTTTGTAAGGTCTGGTTAGCAAGACTAGGGCCAATAGATGCAAAAAACCTAATAACTTCATCAAGAAAATCAGTGACAGTCATTTATAAGTTAAGCAATTCTGTTGATGATGCATTAGATTTATTCATATTACACAATCCTTTAATAATATTCTAGGTTTACCCCGATAGTAATCCATGGTTTTAAAGGTCTATTACGTTTGGCAATTTTTCTTACTATGGTATGTGAATTTATGACGTTTTCTAGTTTTGTTGTTAATATTTGAGCGGCTTCATTAACATCCTTTTTAGAGTAAAAGTCACTCCACGATTCTTTCTTTAAACACTCACCTATAGTATTAAGATCAATAACAATCTTGCTAAAATATGCACTCTGCTTGGGAACGGACGTGAGTGATCTGTCAGCTCATCAAAGACAAAAGTTTGTACTCTAGAAGTGGTTCTTATCATAAAATGGTCAAGGCACGTATTCTGTCTAATAGGACAGTGAATTTCTTGTCTAAGCCCGTGACTTGCCATTCAATTCAAATATGCTGCAGAATTAGTGCTTAAATTATCGGACATTATGTCCAAGTTCAAGTCGCCAGTCACTATGACAGTTTTATTTTTACTATAAGTATCTAATATGTTATTTAAACAGTTTATGTAATTTAATGGGTTTTTAAAACAAGGTGGACGGTAGGTGCAGATAATACGTATGTTATCTGAAAGACTAACTACAATACAATTGTCTTCGGTACAAACTGGTTCGCATGAAGCAAGCCGCCTCGTGCACATCCCGAACATAAACTACAACCCCGTCATTCTGGTTTAATGAAATTTTCGATCTAAACATCTTATAGTCATCTATACATGGCGGTACATAGCATTCTGTCAGCACTATAATTAAATTAAACACTACCATTGTACAAAATTTAGCAATAAACACGAGTAAAATATAGAATTTGGCATTTATACTTCGTATGTTAACAGTCAATATTAATAAAGAATTATTTTTGGAGCAAGATACTAGTTGTAAACAGTTTGAGGGTTCATTTAACCTTCTGCACACAATGCCTTCATTATCAACGTCATTTATGACTGTAGTATGTAGCGGATTAAATTTTGTTTAAAATAAATCCTACGTTGCAATTCGGTGGTAATAACTCTTCTCTAGTTGTATATTTATGACAGAATAATAAGCTATTATCATAGTATTTTGCAATAGATAAATCTCTTGAAAACATGTAATTAAAATAATTAGTTGGTTATGGCGGATAATAACATAAAATGTAGCATCATAAAAAGTGTATCTATAAATTGTTTTGTTTATCAGACAAAAGATGCAAGTTTCAACATAATGTTTAGTGTAGTGATCTACGATGTGGTAGGATATTGCGTAAATAGTGTGCGATGACTGTAATGGGTGAAAGTGAGAGTGAAATATTGTTATAGTAATGTGTACAGTGACAATTGTAAGAACAAAATTTATTACAACAGAATGTAAGTATTGTTTACTAAAACTTAGTCTTAAATTTAAACATTTTACTAGCTCGAAGTAAACTCGAATTATCCCTAACGATGCCGTTATTTTATTTAAAAAACAATCCACTTTGAAGTACAATAGCCATCCATTTATTATACTCTCTGAACTGTCCAAAATGTTGAACTACAATGACCGGAAGAAACCTTACTAGTATATAATGTAAAGTTCAACTTACCTTCCCTCTGTGCGTCCAATTAATAGTGTTGGGCGGTTCCGGCGTGTGTCGTACAATACACGTTAAGTTTATTGTAGAGCCCGCGTATATGAACAGATCTGGACCACCCATGATCTCTGTCTCGGGTTCTGTGAACAAGGGTACTTCATTAGTATGAAAACATTGAAAATATTATTCTCTAAGATTTACACAACGTGTAACTATAAAAGCGAAGGTGATTAAGTGAAAGATTTTGACATGGGAAAAGTGCCGTTATACATTTTTGGTTATTTACAGTCAACGACATAATTCAATAAACATCCTCAGATTTTGATTTCTAATCTTTTCTAGATAGATATAATTCCTTTTTAATCATAAAAAACTGTAAAAAAATTTTAATGTCTAGCTACTGTTGCAATTCTCTGTACGTATAAGGCGGCTCAATTAGGGCAAATATTACCCTCTTGGTGGCCGGGTGTTAGAGTAATAACTGTTACAACATTGAAATTATAGCATCATCCAGAGATGCGTTATCTTACATCTTGGTACATTTATGTGGGAAGAAAACAAAACAATCAAAACAGCTTCAGTTTAGTCCGAAAATAATCTGACATGAAACAAAAAGTTGTATTCAAGCAAATAAAACGTGTCCAACGATAACCTTCTCATCGTGTTAGGAAAAAGATCGTATGATATTTACAAAGCTAAAATAAAAGGTTGTAAACAAATATTTACTTAGGCATACACACGCGTGGTTGGCAACTTTTATTCAATGTGGATCCATTCACAGTGTTTGCAGACTTTTTAGCTTCGTGTTTTCGGTCAACATAGCTATAGCTGTCAAAATTGGATGAATGGTTTACTAGGTTAGAACCAAACGTACACGTATATTCAAATAGTCCTACGTCGCTTTGCTGACTGGAAATTCAGTGTGTCATAATTGACCCTCTCCCCTACTGCTTTTTCCTTTAAAGTAAGTAGGGGTTTGGTCATAATGACTTAGAGTAACTTCTCCATTGCCAGTAAGAAAAAGAAAATTGGTTCGAGCAATGATGTCTTAAATTTGTAAGAAAAAAATTAAATATTATACATGTATTCTTTTATTTATTAAAAAATATGAAGGAGTTTATACCACTGATTGACTGAATTTGTAGACTATTGCCTAATTTTCGAGAGCTTATTCTTAACTTTATGACATCTTTGATAGGGCAAGACTGATCACATCTTTTTGATGATAAGAGCAAATAATGAAAAAGATGAAAAGGCAATATGCCTTTGACTCCATAGACATTGGACAGACTTCAATGTCTATTAGAATAAATATTAAGTACCTACTTTTAGCATCAAAAATGTTTTGCAACCAATTTTATCGAAATAATATTAACTCTTTATTATTTAAGCTAAGTTCAAAGTAAGACCGAGTTTAAGTCAAAATGAAGGGACGAAAGCCTTCTATTACATTTATTTTTTAGAGAACTTTAAGGTTATACGCCAATGAATCAATGTAAGGAGTAAATATTCGCTGAACAAGATCTAAAGTAGAATACTTAACTTGAACACCAACAAAATTATTTAAGTCACTTATCTTCATAACAGTCATCAAACATTTAAGTCAAGTAACTGACACTTCGTGACAATTCCAGAACGTCAAGATACCACGAAATCCGTAGTTTAAATTCTGAGAAGCCAAAAGCTTCTTAGTGACATCGTAGAAAATTGGTTTAACGAGGAACATAAATCAGTTCTGGTTGCCCTAATTATCTATTCAAGAAATTGGACGATTTAAAGCAAGACTTTATAAACATTCTGATAGACAATAAGACTTATCTACGATAATTGGGTGGTTTGAATGCTATGACTACCTTCCTGCATTAAATTTGATGTTTTTTCTAACAAAAAAGCAACTAGTAGTACTTATGCTTACATACAGACTTTGAACGCGGAAACGCGTACGAAGAGGGAGGAAAGGGCTGACCCTTTTCGCTGCTTCACTGCACTTCTTGAAGACGTTTCTTTTTAGTTTATGCAAATGGGAAATGTATTGTTATCCCATAAAATTTCAAGTAAGAAAGAAAATTTGATTAACATAATTACAACTATAGTCTGTTTCAAATACGAAGTCCTTTTTGATACTTCATAACACGTTTCTCTGCTCATTTCATATTGCGAGCTTCAGTCAACTTCAAGCCGCCAACTAAAATAAGTCGATTTTTACCATCCATCAAGTGCCAATTACCTTTACAAGATGTAGGGGTCTATAAAAAAGACTGTGACTGCGGCCTCTCATACATTGGTCAAACCAAGAGAAGCATAGACACCTGCATAAAAGAACACATAGCTGATGTAAAACACAAATGCACGTTGAAGTCTGCTGTGTGTGAACATGTAAAACAGGGGACCAACCATTACCTGAGATTTGACAAACCATAGATTCTCGCTAAAGAACACCGATTCCTACCAAGGATGCTTCGCGAAGCTATTGAAATCAATAAAATTATTATTATAAAAACAAAAAACCCGACTGCCTAAAAGTAATGAACTGAAAAGAGAAAAGCAAGTACCACAATATATATATAAAATTTGACTGGCTAATGCATTGTTTTGTAAGCTTACTTAATTAAATAAATCAAATAAAATCAAACGTAGTTTTGGTAGATCTTTCTTTGCCCGTAACAAATTGTTGTTTGTCCCCACCTGCAGCACCATGAAGTATTTAGTTTAATTAATTTGAATATACATATGTAGTTATTTCATTATTTGATTAAGTAAGCTTAGAAACATCAAAGATTAAATTATGTTCGGGTACTTTGAAATAACAACACTGGAACATTGAGACAACTACCATCTTAGTCTCCCCGTGACCACGGCTGCTGAAAAGCAACCGAAACGTCGTGGAAAGTGTAAACCTAAATATAAATAGTTTAATAATTTTATTAGCTTAAAAATGAGTAAAGTAGCAGTAGTGTAATAGTTTCTAAATTATGTAATACAGTGTTAAATAAACAACGCGATAAAATCCGTATAAATGAGTTTAATTTCAATGAATAACATTTGCGTAAACAGAAGACAATATTACGTTATATAAAACTTTGTTGTAACTATTCTTTCGATATGTCAAACTTAGATGGACTCCTTTTTGTTTTCCAATTTCTATCATTTTTGTTTCGATTCTCAACCCACGATTACAGTTCGTTAGGAAAGTTAATTGGTAATCGATTTCGTTACGTGTCGATTGAAACGGTCTCTTCAGTATCGCTGTTCAGCGATCATCTGTCAAATGGAACTTCGTATTTAAAATGCACTATAGAAAGATGTGCATACAAACTGCACAATGTAATGTTTACAAGTGTAAACCAAAAATAAATAGATTAAATAGTTTAAATAATTTCATTAGCTTATAAATTAGTAAAATAAAATCAATAGTAGTAGTAGTGTAATATTTTCAAAATTTTGTAATACAGTGATAAATAAACAACGCGATAAAATCCGTATATAGTAGTTTAATTTCAATGAATAACATTCGCGTAAACAGAAGACAATATTATGCACAATATAATCTTTAAAATATAAATAAACGGTCTGTAAATCGCTTTGAGTAAAATCATAATTAACTTTTTCAACAATCTAATATATCTTCTCAAGTCATGTTTCAAAGAGATGTCGATGGGATAATTATTTCCATAAGACATATTTCGACAGGGCTAAAGCTACTAAACAAAGGCCCTTTTGATTTGTTTGATTAAGTGGAAATAAAATACAAACAAGTAAATTATTTTATTATATCTATCTAATCATTAAAGTCCATTTACAGATACTGCTGGGTATTTTAGGACTCTCTCCCACTTTTCTGTTCTCATGTCAGTCTTACCCATTGCTGACCTGCAGGTTTACCAATATCATCCATCCATCAATCATAAGACAAAAATAAATATTTAAATGAAAAATGCATTCATACATGCAATAATTGGTCTATTAGAATATGTCAATATGGCAGTATCAAAAACACACCGATTCAGCAATATACAAAAAAAACGAAAACCAAAATATCGAAACACATGTAACGAGTCTATAACGCGTGGCACGAACAAAAACGCAATAAAACCTAGGGATAATACGTAACCCTTAACAAAAAATAGTTTCATGAAATTTGCTTCATTACCCGCCGAAGAAAAGTTTGACATTTTGCGAGAATGAGAGACAGCTGTTGCTCAACATAAAGGTTCCATTACAGATCAAGCAGAAAGGCCTTAAAAGGGCACATTTTTATTTTCTACCTATTTTTATTCATCATAAACTTTTCCCTTTGAAAAAATTTTGGACGCGTGATTGCTATTCATTCTCGGGTGTTATTTCTTATGCATTTGCGTGTCCCTTATTTATTTAGGTTAGTGATAATCTAATCATCTACAGTAAAGGTATTGGTATGGGTCGATGGTATATTTTAATTTTAGGTAAGTCAAAGTAAGCAATAATGTATTCAGCCAGCAATTGCTAGTTCTTTTCGATTACCAAATATAGAGACAAAATATTTATGACTAAAATTATCAAAACTTGGTGCTCCAGGCCAACAATAATACACCAATTTGGTGTACCACATTTTTTATTGTTTTCAAGGCATTTTCAATACGATTGTGGAGAGTGTTAAATTCTAATCTTTCTATAACAAAAAGCTGCAATTTATCAATCAGCTGCTCTTTTATTTGGTTTATCAACGAGCTCCAATTGGTATTAATTAGAGAGATCGGCGATATTTTGAGCCGCGTTGAGCTAACTTAAATCGTGGTCATTTTGTTTGCAACCCTTATTGCGATTCATTTTTCTAAGCTTTTGTCACAATATTAAAGTATAGGGCTACAAATCAAAATGAGACGACGTTTGTACGAAATGTACGGTATACATTTCATACAAATGAGAATTTGATGCTAATAATACCTTGTTGCAGACGCATAATTTCATGCTATAACCTTAAAATGGCTATAAATGTGCCGACTCGACCGCATAGTGGAACCTGTATTGATAACTTTATACATAACATACCAGGCTGTTTAGGTGGAGTTGAAGAATATGCAATCGCTGATCACAATATGCTATTACTTACATGTCCTGTTATTACTGTTTTGTCGAAAAACGATACTACTGTAAAAATAATTTAGATAAGTTTTGTAAGTGTATACAGTCTCTAACATTTAGCGAAACACTTGAAAGTGAAAATCCCAATTATTATTCAGTCTGTTCTACAACCTTTGCTTTCCACAAAACTGGATAAAAATTCACTCGACAGTTAAACCAAAATGGATAAGTAAAGGCATAAGGCTATGTTGCAAACGCAAAAGGCAACTGTTATGGCAATATCGCAGACATCGCACTAAAAAGAACAAGCAGAGGTTTTTAAATCTATCATCCAAATTAAGTCGTATTATAAAATTAACACAAATATCACATAATGAACACTTTATAAAGTCAGCCAACAACAAAAGTAAAGCCACGTAGACAATTATTAATAATAAAAGAGTATCTAGACCAAAAGAACAGATTCACCACATAAATCTTGACGGGGAAATCATTAGTGACCCTATTACAGTGGCTAATTCATTTAATATTCTTTTTTATAGACCAAATAAGTAAACTTGAATTTACAATAATTAATATACCTAATTTTCATCAGAGTATTTTTATGGAACTGACTATACCAGATGACATTTATAAAATTATCATCGGCTTAAAAAATACAAATAGCACTGCATATGATGGAATATGCACTAACGTTTTAAAACTAGTCTCTTTGAAAATATCATCTGTACTCAGCCACATAGTAAATCTATGTATTTTTAATGACGTATTCCCTGAGAAACTAAAATATACTATAATAAAACCACTTTTTAAAAAGAACGATAGACATGACATGTGTTGTTATAGGCCAATAGCCCTCGTGCCAGTAAAATCCAAGATCTTTGAAAGAGTAATACACAGTAGACTTTATAAGTATTTTGAAACTAATAAAATATTGGCTAATGAACAGATAGGTTTTCGTAAAAATAAATCTATTAATCTGGTTATTTATAAATTTTCAGAGAGAGTTATGACCAATATTGACATGAAATATTTGGTTTGTGCATTATACATGGACCTATCTAAGGCTTTCGACTATGTTGATCATCAAATACTATACAATAAACTATACGCATATGGCGTAAGGGGTAATGTTCTGGATCTCTTAAAGTCATATCTCAGCCACAAAAAAACAATCAACACAAATAACCAAAATGTGTGCCATAACAAAAAAGGAGATGACCTACACATCGAAATGTAGATATGTATATTTTGGTGTACCACAGGGGAGCGTTTTGGGACCCTTATTATTTATAATATACATCAATGAATTCCCGAAGGCAATAAATAATTACAGTATATTATTTGCCGATGATACTACAATAGTAACTCTGGTAAAGAAAAATTGAATTTAGAATATGACATAATAAATACTCTACATAATACAATAAAATGGTTGACATCAAATAATCTTAAAGTAAATCTTGACAAGACATATATAATGACATTTAATAATAGACTAAATAAATTAACTGACATGAATATAAATTATCTAGATAAATCCATTGGACATGTTGAATCCACAAAATTTTAAGGGCTAAATATCGATTGCCGCTTAAACTGGAAGCCCCAAGCTGAATCATTAATTTCTAAAATTAATCAATGCTCTTATGCGCTGTATATGTTAAAGAAAACAGTTAATCTGTCTACCTTACTGACAGCATATCATGGATATGTTACGCCTCTACTTAGATATGGTATTATGTACTGGGGTAATTGCTCTGAAAAAGAAGCGATATTTAGGGCGCAAAAGAGGCGTGAGAGTAATTAGTGGTCTTAAACAAACAGATAGCTGTAGAACTCATTTTATTTCCATAAACATTATGACACTGCCTTGTATTTATATTAATGAACTAGTACTTTTTGTTAGAAAGAATATAGAACTGTTTGAAACGCTTTGGTGTAGACGTCACAATCATAAAATTTGTATGCCCTGTAACCAAACAAGCTATCTTGATAAAAGTGTATTCTGTATGGCGTCTAGAGTCTACAATCATATACCGAAAAAAATGCTCTGTAACACAAGCGTAGATTCATTTAAACTGGACCTAAAACGAATATTACTTTGCAAGGCATATTATAGTGTCAATGAATATTTATCTGACAAATGTATTCAATTATGATTCAATATCCTATTTGTAATTAATTTATTGACATTTGACATGTGGTTTAGTATTTTAAAATTTGACATAATTTATAATTCAATTATCTATTTATACATATCTAATTAATTGACACTTGAAATATGATTCGTTGGTATTTTTAAATTTGTAATATTTTAATGTAGTAAATTATATGTACTTACCTATGTTGCATGCCGTAAGGTAGTTCATGGCGATCTAACTTAAATGTTTACCATCACTATAATATGTTCATGTTCGCAATAAATAAATTTGATTTGATTTGATTTGCACGTGTGTGTATTATTACCCAAAATATTGAAATGATAAATCTCACTTTCAAATCGCCATTTATTCGTTCTCAATTATTATTAGTCGAGTAAAAATAAAATATTCGATTAACAATTCGACGACATTTCTTAGAAAAGCAAAATTTTATCGACATGCTATGTCAACAAAACGGTAGAACATAAAAAATAATTGTATTTCGAATGCAACTTTAAATAATTTAAACAATCTACGTTACATTATTATGCAAAGCAAAATTAACACTGGAATTAAGGACAGATTTTAGTCTGGCAGTTTCGGTAACACACTATTGGGTTCGATGCTTGAAAGTTCGATCTCACTAAGGACGAACTTTGGAAAACGTTTAGAGAAGTTGGATCTAAAGTCTTATCGGCTAACGTAGTGGCTAATGCCACCGCTAACATTCGGAAATTACCGTTTGTATTTCGGCAAATTACTTAACTAATAGAAAATTTGCTAAATCCAAAAAAGTAAGTGTTGTATATGTATGCATATGTACGTATATGTGTGCGTGTGGGCCCGCCCATCCGTCCTTGTAACTCGCTCATTAAACAGTGTGCATTTAGCAAGCAGTCGTTTCACTTGTCCCTAGCTGTCACACATAACATTGGCGACGAGTACCCACAATTAAAAATGTCAAATTCTCAGTATGGAATTTTAACTACGTTTGATCATACGGTGCATTCGTGGAAAACGTACAAAAGTCGTATTGCGCAATGGTTCATCGCAAACGATATCACAGCAGCGAGTGATGCGACAGGAACAAAGAGACGGGCAGTGTTGTTAAGCGCACTCACGGATGGTACGTTCAAACTCGCTTCGGACCTTGCTTTGCCGAAAGAGCTCCAAGAAGTGCCATACGAAGACATACTGTAACTATTGGACCAACATTTTACGCCAAAACGTTGCGGGTTTGGTGAGCGATGTAATTTTTATGCGGCATCGCAACAAGCTGGTGAAACTCCAATGCAATGGGCTGCTAGACTGCGGGGGCTTACAGCTCACTGCGGGTTTAGCAACGTGGAAGAGGCGCTGCGTGATCGTTTCGTGATGGGGATGCTGCCAGGCCGTGAGCGGGATAAGTTGTTCGCCCAGGATCTGGCTGAACTGACCTTAGCCAAGGCTATTGAAATAGCGGAGTCGATACGGAGCGCGCGCATCGGAGCGGCGGCCATCGCGCAGCCGGCGGGGCAGCCAGACCAGCTGTTTAAAATCAAGCAAGCTACGAGCAGTGCGGCATCTGTGAAAAAGTGTGCGGTGTGCGGTCGTTCAAATCACGCGTCGTCTAAGTGTCGGTTTGCAAAATACAAATGCAAAAAGTGTAATGTGCAAGGTCATCTCCAAAAGATGTGTAAAAAAGTCAATTACATTGTAACGGGTGACATGAATGAAGGCGATGACGGTAAAATTTTCAAAATTTCATGTGTGAACGGTCAACCTATGCTTGAGACGGTGACAATTCTGGGGGTAGATTTAAAATTTGAAATCGATAGTGGCTCGGCGGTAACGGTAATCTCTCGTGGCACGTATGATCGATTTTTTACAAGTGTACCATTGTCACCTACAAATAAAAATTTATTATCATATATTGGTGATAAGATACGGTGTGCGGGGGTCGTACGGTTACCGATTACATATATGAATCAGACACACGAACTCGATATATACGTAATACCAAGTGGCGGTCCGCCTTTACTAGGTAGGGATTTTATTTCTATTTTTAAATTAGAAATTGTACCTTGTAAGTTTTTAATCGATACAAGTAATTTACTAGAACAATTTCAAATACAATTTCCACAAGTGTTTTCTGATAAATTAGGGGCATTTAATAAATACAAAGTAACGTTAAAGGTAAAGCCCGATTCGAAGCCGGTATTTTTCAAAGCGCGGCCTGTTGCTTTCGCATTAAAAGATAAGATTAATAAAGAAATAGATCATTTAGTGATGTTAGGAATCTTAAAGCCGGTTGAACATGCGGAGTAGGATGCGTCACCTATTGTTCCGGTGTTGAAGCGCAACGGTACGGTTAGGCTGTGCGTTGACTACTCGGTAAGTTTAAATAAACAACTTATTGTAGAAAAATATCCATTACCGACTATACATGAGTTGTTTACGCGGTTATACGGGGGTCAACAATTTTCGAAAATTAATTTATCCATGGCGTACAACCAGTTCTTATTGGATGACGAATCCCAAAACTTAACCTGTATAAACACACATCGCGGCTTGTATAAATATACTCGTATGGTGTTCGGGTTGGCTAGCGCTCCTTCTATATTTCAGAAAGTAATGGAAGGCATTCTCGCTAATATGGAGGGAGTTCTATGTCTGTTGGACGATGTTCTAGTAACGGGACCTAACAGGGATATTCACTTAGAAAGACTTAAAGCGGTACTCGGGAGACTACAAGACGCGGGATTGGTTTTACAAAAAGACAAATGTGAGTTTTTAAAGATGAAATTAGTTACTTAGGGTATAAAATAAATAAAGATGGGCTTAACAAGTGTCCAGAGAAAATCAAAGCAATACTCGAAGCTCCTACACCCACCAATGTAAACAAGTTACAATCATTTTTAGGGTTGGTTAATTATTACAGGAATTTTGTGGAAAATGCTTCGGGTATTTTAAGCCCTTTATATGATTTGCTTCGAAAAGGGGCAAAGTGGAACTGGAGCCCATTGCATGATAAAGCTTTTAATCAAATTAAAGGAATTCTAGCATCGGATCAAGTTTTAGCTCATTTTAACCCAAATGCGAAACTAATTTTAACTGTAGACGCATCGCCTACGGGCTTAGGGGCTGTATTGTCACAGGTTGAATTAGACGGGTGCGATAGGCCAATATCGTTCGCGTCTCGTACTCTTAACGCGGCAGAGAAAAATTACGCTCAGATTCAAAAGGAAGCCACCGCCATTATTTTTGGAGTACGACGTTTTCACCAATATTTATATGCCAGGTCTGATCCCTTCGTGTTACGAACGGATCATAAGCCCTTAATTTCAATTTTTGGCCCGTATAAAGGTATTCCAGAAGTAACGGCGAATAGGCTCCAGCGGTACGCGTTATTTTTGAGTGCGTATAATTATCAAATAGAGTATGTTCGTAGTCATAACAACTGCGCGGATTATTTGTCGCGAGCTAGCTTACCGGAGCAGCCGATACACACAGCTGCGAGGAGGGCGGAACCTTCGCACGGCGCCGGCGGCCGCCGTGGCGCGGACGCATCGGTGATCGATGACTCATGCGAGTGGCATTTGCCCGTAGATCGCGCCACTTATATTAATTTTATTATAGATGGTAGCTTACCCGTGTCATTAAACGAGTTACGGAAAGAGGTTCAAAAGGATATTGTATTAAAAAGTGTAATTAATTATATACTGAATGGTTGGCCGAAAAAAACTACAAACATTAAGCTAAAACCGTATTTCAACTGTAGATTACAGTTGTCTTATGACAATGGGTGTGTAATGAGGGGTCACAAACTAGTCTTACCGGAAAGGTTGCGTATGAGAATTATTTCAGAATTGCATACATCTCATTTAGGTATAGTGAAAACAAAGGCGGCGGCTCGATCGCGATTTTGGTTTCCTGGCATAGACAATGCTTTGGAAACAATGATAGGGTCATGCAACGTGTGTATGCAGTTACGACCGTCTCCACCTCGGGCGCCTCTTTCACCATGGAAATATCCCTCGCATCCTTTTCATAGAATTCACATAGACTTTTTGGGGCCTATAAACGGAAATATGTATTTAATTGTCGTAGATGCCTATTCTAAATGGGTGGAGGTCTATGATATGAAAACCACGTCGACTTCATTAGCAGTAATAGACAATTTATATGAATTTATGTCCAGATATGGAGTGCCGGAACTGATAGTGAGTGACAATGGTAGTGCTTTCGTGTCAGCGGAGTTTAAAAGGTTTTGTATGTCTAACGGCATTTCACACAAAACCTCACCGGTCTATTACCCGGCTAGCAATGGTCAGGCCGAGAGTTACGTGAAAATTGTTAAGAAGGGTATTAAATCGTGTATGTTAGCCAACAGTAACATACGACAAGCTAAACTGAATTTATTAAAGTACCTTTTTGACTATAGAAATTCTGTTCACAGTACCACAGGGGTGTCACCGGCTCAGTTAATATATGGCAAACATTTAAGATCGCGTTTAGATTTCTTAAATCCGAATTTATCCTCATCGCTATCATCGCATGTCATTGCTAATGTCATAAAAAACAAACAGTGTTCACAGATTAAATCATATGGTGGTAAAAACAAACAGACATTTACTAGAGGCGATAAGGTGTTATACAAAAACTTTGTAAATAATAAAACCATATGGAATAAAGGGGTTATCATAAAGTGCATAGGCACCGTTATGTACTTAATTAAAGATATTTACTCAGGTTTACATGTAAGAAGGCATAAAAATCAAATAGTTATGCATAAGGGACTATCTGAGGATCATGATACATACTGGGATTGTGATAGCGACGGAGAAGGGCCTCTCTTGGATGATAGAAGTTCACGCTTGTCATCAGCAGGTTTTGGCCCTGATGATAGACGAAGGAGTGAACCGCAAGCAGACCCACAATTCACACAGGATGAGGGGGCTTCTTCAACTCAGGTCTCGGGGACGAGAGACTCCCCAGGGCCATCCACGCCTGTCCAAGGCGACACTGAAGAGGAGGTCTTTCAAGAGGCATTGCCAGGCGACGACGATAACCCAGTGAACGAGACATTGTCAGAAGCAACGATTCAGAGGGGTGATCCTTCCTCTCGTATAATGTTACGCAATATCCCAAGGGTAGACTATAAAGGCTTTTTGTAAAAAATATTGTATTTCTTGTGAAGCTATGGGGGGAGGAATGTTGTATATGTATGCATATGTACGTATATGTATGCGTGTGGGCCCGCCCATCCGTCCTTGTAACTCGCTCATTAAACAGTGTGCATTTAGCAAGCAGTCGTTTCACTTGTCCCTAGCTGTCATACATAACAGTAAGTTCTGGTTTTGAACTTTCATGTATCTTATCTAACTTTTGATTACTCATACTTATCATCCATACATAAATTCACGCCTGTTTCCCAGAGGGGTAGGCACAGATTACGGATTTCCATTTTCTTCGATCCTGACACACTTCTCTGGCTTCATTCACTTTCATAACATTCCTCATACACGCTCGCCGGTTTAAGGTGCTCTTAACCTGGCCTTTATCCAGAACGTCTCCGATCTGATCAAGAAACGTTCGCCTAGGTCTTCCCCTTGTGACTGTTCCATTGTTCATTGTCCATTGTTCCACTGTTCACACTAGCCTTATAAACTTTCTTAGTCAGTCTGTTCTCGTCCATTCTTTCTACATGCCCAAACCAACTTAACATACCCTTTTCTATTCTCGTCACTATATCCACTTTTATGCCGCATCTCTCTCTAATCACACTATTCCTTATTCTATCTTTCAGAGTCACACCACATATATTTCTCAGCGCTCTCATTTCTACAGCATTTATTCTGCTCTCATGCTTCTTTTGCCATACCCAACTTTCACTACCATGAATAAGTGTAGGTACTAATAGTCCTCTATGAACAGCCAAACGTGCCTTTTCGGATACATTTCGACTGTTCATAAAAGCGCGTAGAGCGCCATTCACTTTATTGCCAGCAATCGTTTTTCTTTCAATAACTCCCTCATGTGTACCATCCCTTGTAAACAAAGTACCTAGATATACAAACTCTTTCACTTGCTCCACTTGTTCTCCATCAATCATAATTTTGCACATCGTCATGCACTCCTCCCTTTCAAATACCATTACTTTCGTCTTGCTTACATTCATTTTCATTCCTTTACTCTCACAAGCATCATGCATAATAGTTACCATCGCCTGCAACTCTTCTGCCGTTATCAACCTCTCGTGTTCCTTGCATTTCCTCAGGACATCTCTTAAACCCACCTTTCATCTTTTACCAAAACCAACGATTATTTTATAAGGTGCATTTTAATATGATTGTATGAAAAAAAAAGTAATGTAAAAGTAAGTCTTTATAATTTACGAACCTTATTTGTTCAGTGTAATCTGTAGTTTATCCATTCGTTTGTGTTAATCGTCATGACAAGAGACTATCGCTTTCTAATCACGTCAATATTCACATATTATTCCGTTCTACTCTTTCTTCAGATTATCAGAAGGTTCAAGGTCACTCAGAAGGCGACGGAGAGAGTTATGCTTAGAGTTTTCCTGCGGGATCGAATCAGAAAAAGGAGATCCGCAGGGCAATTAAAGTTGCCGACATAGCTCTCCGGATACCTAAACTGAAGTGGCAGTGGCCAGGGCACATGGAGCGTAGAAACGATGGTCTTTAAGGCAGAAAGGTTCTAGAGTGACGGCAACACACTGGGAGACACAGCAGGAGTAGGCTCCCACAAGGTGTACCAACGACCTGGTAAGGTCAGCGAGAATCAGTTAGATGCGGGTGGCCAAAAGTCGTGTGTGGAAAACCTTGGGAGCAGTGTATGTCCAACAGTGGACGTCTTTAGGCTGAGATGAAGAAAATAAAATAAAATAATTTTGATATGTCTTGGCGGAAGTTTTTTCTGATATTTGCTAGCGATCGTGATCGGGTTCAATTTTCAATGCAATGTGCTGTCGAGTCTATTTAGAAATTGATAATCGCAGCGTAAATTCTTGACATTTGCAGTAAAAATAAAAAAGGCTCGCTACATATTACATGGAACCTATCAATATAGCAAGCGAAATATGGGTTAATGACATCTCTGCCTACTTACTACTTTGGGGACAGGCGTTAATACGACTAATTAATATATTTTCCATTCTATAAAAAATATATATCTTTTTTTTTTCATTTTGGTTGTTCACTGAAATGTTGAATTCAATTAGATGCCCGTCCTTAACATTGATGTGGAAATCAAGTGTAAAAAATAACAACATATTCGAAAAAGGCAGAGGCATGTCGAAAAAAGAATAATCATCTCAGCCTAAAGACGTCCACTGTTGGACATACACTGCTCCCAAGGTTTTCCACACACGACTTTTGGCCACCCGCATCTAACTGATTCTCGCTGACCTTACCAGGTCGTTGGTACACCTTGTGGGAGCCTACTCCTGCTGTGTCTCCCAGTGTGTTGCCGTCACTCTAGAACCTTTCTGCCTTAAAGACCATCGTTTCTACGCTCCATGTGCCCTGGCCACTGCCACTTCAGTTTAGGTATCCGGAGAGCTATGTCGGCAACTTTAATTGCCCTGCGGATCTCCTTTTTCTGATTCGATCCCGCAGGAAAACTCTAAGCATAACTCTCTCCGTCGCCTTCTGAGTGACCTTGAACCTTCTGATAATCTGAAGAAAGAGTAGAACGGAATAATATGTGAATATTGACGTGATTAGAAAGCGATAGTCTCTTGTCATGACGATTAACACAAACGAATGGATAAACTACAGATTACACTGAACAAATAAGGTTCGTAAATTATAAAGACTTACTTTTACATTACTTTTTTTTTCATACAATCATATTAAAATGCACCTTATAAAATAATCGTTGGTTTTGGTAAAAGATGAAAGGTGGGTTTAAGAGATGTCCTGAGGAAATGCAAGGAACACGAGAGGTTGATAACGGCAGAAGAGTTGCAGGCGATGGTAACTATTATGCATGATGCTTGTGAGAGTAAAGGAATGAAAATGAATGTAAGCAAGACGAAAGTAATGGTATTTGAAAGGGAGGAGTGCATGACGATGTGCAAAATTATGATTGATGGAGAACAAGTGGAGCAAGTGAAAGAGTTTGTATATCTAGGTACTTTGTTTACAAGGGATGGTACACATGAGGGAGTTATTGAAAGAAAAACGATTGCTGGCAATAAAGTGAATGGCGCTCTACGCGCTTTTATGAACAGTCGAAATGTATCCGAAAAGGCACGTTTGGCTGTTCATAGAGGACTATTAGTACCTACACTTATTCATGGTAGTGAAAGTTGGGTATGGCAAAAGAAGCATGAGAGCAGAATAAATGCTGTAGAAATGAGAGCGCTGAGAAATATATGTGGTGTGACTCTGAAAGATAGAATAAGGAATAGTGTGATTAGAGAGAGATGCGGCATAAAAGTGGATATAGTGACGAGAATAGAAAAGGGTATGTTAAGTTGGTTTGGGCATGTAGAAAGAATGGACGAGAACAGACTGACTAAGAAAGTTTATAAGGCTAGTGTGAACAGTGGAACAATGGACAATGAACAATGGAACAGTCACAAGGGGAAGACCTAGGCGAACGTTTCTTGATCAGATCGGAGACGTTCTGGATAAAGGCCAGGTTAAGAGCACCTTAAACCGGCGAGCGTGTATGAGGAATGTTATGAAAGTGAATGAAGCCAGAGAAGTGTGTCAGGATCGAAGAAAATGGAAATCCGTAATCTGTGCCTACCCCTCTGGGAAACAGGCGTGAATTTATGTATGGATGATAAGTATGAGTAATCAAAAGTTAGATAAGATACATGAAAGTTCAAAACCAGAACTTACTGTTATGTATGACAGCTAGGGACAAGTGAAACGACTGCTTGCTAAATGCACACTGTTTAATGAGCGAGTTACAAGGACGGATGGGCGGGCCCACACGCATACATATACGTACATATGCATACATATACAACATTCCTCCCCCCATAGCTTCACAAGAAATACAATATTTTTTACAAAAAGCCTTTATAGTCTACCCTTGGGATATTGCGTAACATTATACGAGAGGAAGGATCACCCCTCTGAATCGTTGCTTCTGACAATGTCTCGTTCACTGGGTTATCGTCGTCGCCTGGCAATGCCTCTTGAAAGACCTCCTCTTCAGTGTCGCCTTGGACAGGCGTGGATGGCCCTGGGGAGTCTCTCGTCCCCGAGACCTGAGTTGAAGAAGCCCCCTCATCCTGTGTGAATTGTGGGTCTGCTTGCGGTTCACTCCTTCGTCTATCATCAGGGCCAAAACCTGCTGATGACAAGCGTGAACTTCTATCATCCAAGAGAGGCCCTTCTCCGTCGCTATCACAATCCCAGTATGTATCATGATCCTCAGATAGTCCCTTATGCATAACTATTTGATTTTTATGCCTTCTTACATGTAAACCTGAGTAAATATCTTTAATTAAGTACATAACGGTGCCTATGCACTTTATGATAACCCCTTTATTCCATATGGTTTTATTATTTACAAAGTTTTTGTATAACACCTTATCGCCTCTAGTAAATGTCTGTTTGTTTTTACCACCATATGATTTAATCTGTGAACACTGTTTGTTTTTTATGACATTAGCAATGACATGCGATGATAGCGATGAGGATAAATTCGGATTTAAGAAATCTAAACGCGATCTTAAATGTTTGCCATATATTAACTGAGCCGGTGACACCCCTGTGGTACTGTGAACAGAATTTCTATAGTCAAAAAGGTACTTTAATAAATTCAGTTTAGCTTGTCGTATGTTACTGTTGGCTAACATACACGATTTAATACCCTTCTTAACAATTTTCACGTAACTCTCGGCCTGACCATTGCTAGCCGGGTAATAGACCGGTGAGGTTTTGTGTGAAATGCCGTTAGACATACAAAACCTTTTAAACTCCGCTGACACGAAAGCACTACCATTGTCACTCACTATCAGTTCCGGCACTCCATATCTGGACATAAATTCATATAAATTGTCTATTACTGCTAATGAAGTCGACGTGGTTTTCATATCATAGACCTCCACCCATTTAGAATAGGCATCTACGACAATTAAATACATATTTCCGTTTATAGGCCCCAAAAAGTCTATGTGAATTCTATGAAAAGGATGCGAGGGATATTTCCATGGTGAAAGAGGCGCCCGAGGTGGAGACGGTCGTAACTGCATACACACGTTGCATGACCCTATCATTGTTTCCAAAGCATTGTCTATGCCAGGAAACCAAAATCGCGATCGAGCCGCCGCCTTTGTTTTCACTATACCTAAATGAGATGTATGCAATTCTGAAATAATTCTCATACGCAACCTTTCCGGTAAGACTAGTTTGTGACCCCTCATTACACACCCATTGTCATAAGACAACTGTAATCTACAGTTGAAATACGGTTTTAGCTTAATGTTTGTAGTTTTTTTCGGCCAACCATTCAGTATATAATTAATTACACTTTTTAATACAATATCCTTTTGAACCTCTTTCCGTAACTCGTTTAATGACACGGGTAAGCTACCATCTATAATAAAATTAATATAAGTGGCGCGATCTACGGGCAAATGCCACTCGCATGAGTCATCGATCACCGATGCGTCCGCGCCACGGCGGCCGCCGGCGCCGTGCGAAGGTTCCGCCCTCCTCGCAGCTGTGTGTATCGGCTGCTCCGGTAAGCTAGCTCGCGACAAATAATCCGCGCAGTTGTTATGACTACGAACATACTCTATTTGATAATTATACGCACTCAAAAATAACGCGTACCGCTGGAGCCTATTCGCCGTTACTTCTGGAATACCTTTATACGGGCCAAAAATTGAAATTAAGGGCTTATGATCCGTTCGTAACACGAAGGGATCAGACCTGGCATATAAATATTGGTGAAAACGTCGTACTCCAAAAATAATGGCGGTGGCTTCCTTTTGAATCTGAGCGTAATTTTTCTCTGCCGCGTTAAGAGTACGAGACGCGAACGATATTGGCCTATCGCACCCGTCTAATTCAACCTGTGACAATACAGCCCCTAAGCCCGTAGGCGATGCGTCTACAGTTAAAATTAGTTTCGCATTTGGGTTAAAATGAGCTAAAACTTGATCCGATGCTAGAATTCCTTTAATTTGATTAAAAGCTTTATCATGCAATGGGCTCCAGTTCCACTTTGCCCCTTTTCGAAGCAAATCATATAAAGGGCTTAAAATACCCGAAGCATTTTCCACAAAATTCCTGTAATAATTAACCAACCCTAAAAATGATTGTAACTTGTTTACATTGGTGGGTGTAGGAGCTTCGAGTATTGCTTTGATTTTCTCTGGACACTTGTTAAGCCCATCTTTATTTATTTTATACCCTAAGTAACTAATTTCATCTTTAAAAACTCACATTTGTCTTTTTGTAAAACCAATCCCGCGTCTTGTAGTCTCCCGAGTACCGCTTTAAGTCTTTCTAAGTGAATATCCCTGTTAGGTCCCGTTACTAGAACATCGTCCAACAGACATAGAACTCCCTCCATATTAGCGAGAATGCCTTCCATTACTTTCTGAAATATAGAAGGAGCGCTAGCCAACCCGAACACCATACGAGTATATTTATACAAGCCGCGATGTGTGTTTATACAGGTTAAGTTTTGGGATTCGTCATCCAATAAGAACTGGTTGTACGCCATGGATAAATTAATTTTCGAAAATTGTTGACCCCCGTATAACCGCGTAAACAACTCATGTATAGTCGGTAATGGATATTTTTCTACAATAAGTTGTTTATTTAAACTTACCGAGTAGTCAACGCACAGCCTAACCGTACCGTTGCGCTTCAACACCGGAACAATAGGTGACGCATCCTACTCCGCATGTTCAACCGGCTTTAAGATTCCTAACATCACTAAATGATCTATTTCTTTATTAATCTTATCTTTTAATGCGAAAGCAACAGGCCGCGCTTTGAAAAATACCGGCTTCGAATCGGGCTTTACCTTTAACGTTACTTTGTATTTATTAAATGCCCCTAATTTATCAGAAAACACTTGTGGAAATTGTATTTGAAATTGTTCTAGTAAATTACTTGTATCGATTAAAAACTTACAAGGTACAATTTCTAATTTAAAAATAGAAATAAAATCCCTACATGGAACCTATCAATATAGCAAGCGAAATATGGGTTAATGACATCTCTGCCTACTTACTACTTTGGGGACAGGCGTTAATACGACTAATTAATATATTTTCCATTCTATAAAAAATATATATCTTTTTTTTTCATTTTGGTTGTTCACTGAAATGTTGAATTCAATTAGATGCCCGTCCTTAACATTGATGTGGAAATCAAGTGTAAAAAATAACAACATATTCGAAAAAGGCAGAGGCATGTCGAAAAAAGAATTGAGATATAATATTCTTTACGTTAACGTTCACGTTTTACTTTCTTGAAATAAGCTTCCATTTACACCATGCACCACACATTCAAAACGTGTTATTATCTAACGGCCAGCTGTCGAGTTCGCATTCCTAATGAATGAATCACCTTGCCTTTAACGTGTTTTTTTATTGTTATCTGCTGCTTTTATTATGATCTGTTCGCAGCTACGGTGTTATCTATTATAGATTCTCGTTTAAATACTATTGATCATTTAAAGGACTGACACCACTTCTACTACCTGTTTCAGGATGCCGATCGGAAGCTGCTGCCGGAGGAGAGGGGAGTCCTCGGGAGACCGAATTTTCCCGAGGAAAAATTCTCCCCTAACGAGGGGGGTGTGTGACGCGGACCGCGCGACCTTGACGGCTGCGCGCGAGTCGGAGTGGTGGCTGTCGCCCCCCTTCCCCTCCTGCCCGGCGGTAGCGGTATATAAGCCCCGATCGCGTCCTGGACGGCTCCTTGCGGCCCGGCTCCACATCTTCAGCTAAGTGTCCTGATTCTACAAGGACCACGAAGCAAGTCTTTAACGAACCACGCCCTGACTATTGTTATATAGTAAAGATTATTATTTCCTATACTGTATTCTAAATATATTAAAAGTGTAATTGTCATACCATCTATTATTATTCTCTCTCATTAAATTCACCTTGGGACACCACGCCCCTACGGCGTAGCCTGTTCCTTCTAGATCAACAGATCTCCTGTAGAAACCACTCTAAAGGTTACAACCATGAATAATAAAAATGAGTTTACTTTGTAATTATTTTTACTAAGAAAACAGTTACTTTAATAATAATAATAATAAATCTTTATTGACACAAATTAAACTACAATAATTTAGAATTCTCAAAAATCTTTGACAAACACATCTGTGTGTATAATTACTATTTGATCATCTAAAACACTTAGTACTAAATTCGATGTACAAGTTTTGGGAGAAGCAGAAACAAATACAACACGTGTATTTACACTTAGGATATAATGTAATGAAATAATAACAGAACAACAAACTAACAGGGTAAACATTACATTTCCAGACGACGATCGTGTGAAACACAAACTATACAAACAATAGTTGTGAAGCGTCCTATTTAACTTTGGCTCCAACTCACTATCTGAAGTTGCTTCCTTTCAATTTCTCAGAACCTCTGTCCTTTGATCTACCTTGACATTAAACTATTTGTGTCGAAAAAGAATTCTGTGCCAAGAATTTGTTCGAATCACCAACGTCCATTGGATACGAGAATGTTTTCAAGATACTTGAAAAAAATATGGAACGATTGCGTAGTTTGCGGACCATTCTTGGATCGTCCTAAGATTTGGCGGTCGATTCCAAGTTCTGAATGGAGTTCATTCAAAGTAATTGGAACGTGTCCAAATAGAATGCAAGCGAGTATTTAAGAAGTACTTGGCGATGGAATTTTCGTTACAACTACTTGGGTAATATCTTTCTTATACTTAGCGGAAAATTTTCTTCTATCAAGATTACATCTAAGATATTCTTAATGTAGTTATTACATAAGTAATACACATTTAAAGAAATCCTGTGATTTTACCAGGTTAAGTAGTTTGCCACTCCATTTCTTTGGGCTGTTACATTATGTTAAATACCATTGCAAAAAGAAAATAATATATCATATCGGTTTGTATGTGTTTAGTTTTATGCATTTGCACATACAAATTCTTAAACTATATAATCCTAACTAGTTTATACTAATATTATAAAGAGGAAAAATAGATCTTTTGTTTGTTTGTTTGTAATTACTTAACTCAAAAAATGCTCAATAGATTTAAAAATTTCTTTTACTCTTAAAAGCTATATTATTACTGAGTAACAAACCATATTTTATTTTAAAAGTTTTGTTTTATCTTTTTTTTTTTTTTTTTTTTTTTACGTGGGGGAATGCAATGAGGCATCCGCGGGGGCGGGCGGCCTACTTTTACGCGAGCGAAGCTGCAAGCAAAAGCTAGTAGTATTATAAATTCGAATGTGATAGTTTGTTTGTTTGTAACGCTTTTACGCTTTAACTACTCGACCGATCATCATGAAATTTAGCATATATGTTGATAGGGGTACAAAAAAGGATATACGTATTTTTTACTGCGAAATGTTCACGAGGGATAGTAATTTAATAAATCGTTTGAAAATTTATATAAAAGCGCCGAATTTGACGGATTTACTTGTAAAAAATAGATGAATCCGAACTCAGCTGTTTGCTTAGGGTTATCGTGTATTGACACATGCTTTGCATGGGGCATTCGGTGCCCGTTTTGGCAGAGCAAAGTAAATATTCGATGCCAAGTCGTCGATTTTTGAAGCGGAATATTACAAATTGGGTTGGCCCCGGAGATTCATGAATCTATCAGTAGCGCTTGATCAACGACACGTATTTGGTTTTCCCAACCCTTTCCAAATACTATCGTTGGGATTGTAAGGCTGGAAATACTGGAGAATAAATCACATGAGGCAAATATTATAAGTACTATATGCAAATATTTTTTTTATAAATCGATGCTATTATCGATTATTACTTACAGCTTAACCCTTTCGCTGTGCCATGATAGATTCAAAAACAACCTTTTCCGATTTTAGATAGACTCATTAAGAGGAATCCATAGGTTATCAAATGTATTCTCGATAACATTTATATTGTATAGTGTATTTTTGTTTATATAGTTACGGATATGTAGTTTTAAGTCTCACTAAGGAAGCCTAGCTTATTTCACCGCGAATGTTTTCAGACCACATGCTACTCTGAGATTTGAGAGCGAGACCAAAAATAAGAACTCAATGTCTCACTACTGGCTACAAGCATAAGTGTAACCCACGGTGGAACTAACGAAGCAAGTCTGGTATTTTTTGTAATTAGCGGTTACTAAATTAAGCCGTTTTTAACGAAATAATTACAAATTAAGACTGCGCCGAGCGTAATGAATGACAGAGTTCAATATTCAAATCGGCGCGCGGCCGCCATAGTATAATTGTATGGAGGATTTGAAGTGCTTTTTTAATAAATATGTATCTTTATTGTCAATCAATAACTTAAATATTTGGGACGGACAAATTGTAATATAACTATTTATGTTTCGTTTAAGCTGTAAAATAGGATATATTGTTATAATCGCATTTTTCGTGCAAATTTACGTAACTTTGTAGGCGAAAATATTAATTATTTTAAGTTTTTTACACGGAGTAAATGTTAAAACATTAATTGATATGGTAAATGTATATTTTATATCTTTATTAAACAAAAAGTGTTGATTTTTATCAACTGAACTGTGACCGCCTGTTTTGGCACATTTCGCTCGGCGCAGTCTTAAAACTAAGTATAAATAACATTACCTAATCAACTTGTACGTGCTAAGTCTATCAAAACCAGACATAGTTGCTATGTTATTAAATTGTTACCAAATAGTTTGCTCTCGACCTATTAGTTGTGGCAGCACCCATATCTACAGTTAAGATAACTAGCGACGCCAAGAGGCTTATAATGGAACTACGATTACTTCATAATCTATATTAATATGATAAGGAGAATTGTTTTTTGTTTATTTGTTTGTTTGTACGCAATGAGGGAACTCCGAAACTACTCAAACGATTTTAAAAATTCTTTCTTTATTAGAAAGCTATATTATCACCGAGTAACATAGGCTATATTTCATTAAAAAAGTACTATTACTGACATAACCTAATCTACTTTTACGCGAGCAAAGCCGCGAGCAAAAACTATTGTAATAATATTCTGGATCACGATTTTGTACAATTGCCTTCCAATTGTAGGACCTTAGAGTATAGAAAACCATAAAGTGTGCACATGACCCGCGGACTAATGTACCAAACGTGACCAGATTTCGTATCAGTGCACTAATTAAGGAATCGACACTTTTTTATTTTGATTTTAATATTTCATTTATCTAAGCAAGTATAAGAATTATACCCCGACTACGTGAAAAAGGGGGTCTAAAAAGGACGAATTTAAAATTTATATAGCCTATGTCACCCAGGCCATTATTACGAATCTATTGACACCTCATTTATTAAAATCCGTTCAGTAGTTTAGGCGCTACGGTGCAACATACAAACATACATACCCAGACTGCCAAAATCATTACCCTTACTTTTGGCTTCATCGTAGTCGGGTAAAAAGGACAGTTCTGGGAGCACCCAAGTTTGTCTAAGTCGGCAAATGGTTTTAGCGATCTAATTGACTTAGATTCTGACTCTATACCCATGCTTATCAGTTTACCAGATTTTGAGACACAACAAACTGTATGTGAATAATTAATGTGATAGTTTAAAAGTATATTTCAGACTTTTTCTTTTACATACGTAAGCTGTGATTACGTTTATATAATTGTTACATTATTATTAGTTTTTATGCAGCGTGTATTAGTTTGAGTTTTGATGTGTACAATTATTGGTAAAACTTAATAAATAAAATTAAATGCATACTGACATCATCTTTTTCATCATTCTTTTACATTTGGATTCAAATGTAAAACAAATTAACTACAAGGCTTTAACCAAATATACTAGGTCTGTACAATGCTCTACGTATGCTAAGCTCCTCACGGTTTATAGTTGGAAACGCGTTCAATTTATTTTATTCTTTTATGCAAAGGACGGGGTTGGAACAGTCACTAAGCCTAGTCGAAAAAGCAGGCTTTTGTGTAAACAACACAAATCCACACTTATTAATTGACGTAGGTATGTACCTATATAATAAAATACCCAAAAATATATCAGGCCCAAATAGTTCACCGAAGATTTTGTAAAATGCCAGTGCTGATTTTTAAGGTCAACTACATACACGATCTAAATCTTAATATATGTATAAAATGTGGTGGCATTATTTATAATAATGTTAGCCCGGTAATAAATTGTCCTACTACTAGGCACGAGCTTCTTAATGTTAGAAAGCATTATTTACTTAAACTAAATACAAAATGCATTTAACTTGTCTTGATTATTTATGTACATGTAAGTGGATGCTCCTATTTACCATACTGTTGCTTTAGAGGCTACCATCAAATTTTATCAAATGCTTGAGTATGTTGAGTAGTAGTTCATGGAGAAATGGTTGCAGCACCTTACAGTTATGATTTGTAAACGAAATATTATTGTACACTTGGCGATTAAAAAGAGTGGCTATGAGTTTCTTGCCCGTTCTTCTCATGAGCCCTACACCCTTGCTTTGCTGAACGTGGCAGTAAATGTAAATTCACAGAAAAAAATTACGTGTAACTTTGACATTCATAAGTGTTACCTTGTAACCTAATTTGAATAAATTTATTTTGATTTTGATTTTGATTTTGAACCTATTGAGTATAGCGGCACACTGGTGCCCAGACACAATCTATTTTTAATTATGCTTGGATTTCGAAGACTTGACATATTAATAACAATAATTCTGCGAAGTAAATTGTTGTACTAACCTACGATGTTAAGATGAACAGGGTGTCCGATAGGTGGCGTAGTGGATATCTGGCACTCGTACTGTCCGGAGTCGCGGCGCTGTGGGCTGCGTATGCGCAGCGCCCACTCCTCAGAGCGCGGCTTGTGTTGCGCCTCGAAGCGCTGGTCTGACGTGTACGTGTAGCGACCCACCGTTAGCAGATGGATGTCGCGGTGACGCACCCATGATACCTGCACAAAAAATACTAGTTTTAAAAACGATTCAGGCAACGTCTTATTTGATAGTAAGTGATAAACTTCATTGATAGATATTAGAAATATCAAATATCGCTGAAAGCGTACCGAACTGAACTGAACGAGAACCTCATAACATAAGAAAGACTGCTGCTGGTGTTAAGTGGTAATTCTAATTTATATTATAAATGCGAATGTAAGTTTTTTTATTTTTTGTTACGCCTTAATAACTCAACCAACCATCATGAAATTGTATACACGTTGCCAGGCTACAGAAAAGGACATAGGGTACATTTCATCCAGATAAAAGTATTGTTACTAACCTAACCTACATTTACGAGAGCTAAGCTGCGGCCACAACCTAAACCTAATCTAACCTATTATAAAATAGATTTAAAAAAATTAAGGGTGGCAAAGCATGGGTATTTCTTTTATCCTAATAAAAGCTGGCAAATTCGCTTATAAGATTATCGATAGCATATTATTAAGTTTTGCAACTATATAAACCTGTTGTGTTTGAGTAAGGTTTCAAGAGCTTCATACGGAAGAATCTTTTACCTGTACATAACCTTGAAACTTTTGCGTTCGGATCAACCTGTTATAAAAGGTCGATAATACAAAAGTATTAACCCTTTTGCCATAAGCTACGTAAGCTGCTTACTATTAGATACCCCGTATAGTTTTCTGTCACCTTAAAAACGCATGCACCTAAAATAAGTACATAAATCAATTTACGTTAAACTGTATATTCCATATAAACTGCCTTTAAAATATTTACAGCTTAAATCACATATGAACCAAAAGATTGAATAAGATGAAAACACAGTTATCATCATTATGATGCGTGATGAAGTCACTATTTGTGAAGGGTACAGCTATTATCAAAAAATGCATAATACATTACATGGAGTGTTATCTCTTTAGGTAACATACAGGTGCACTAAATGAAATCGCAAAGTCGTAATTACAAATTTTATTACGTGAGATCATCGATCAAATATACTACGTGAGATCGTTACAGTTTGAAGGTTCTGAGGCGACTCTACACTATATTTTGATATAATTAGCATAACGCCTATCAAATCATCATAGCAATGTCTTGTACAATTAGTTATTCGTAGAATATTTTTGCAGGCGCTTACGTCTGAATACGAAGATATCGCACATAATGGATTACTAGGCTTGCTTTTATGAAAAAATCTGACAATCTGATCTAATATTCAATTTTTGTTGGATCGTATACTGCTGACTCAATCAGTTTAGACTATAAAGACTAGAAAAAAATATTGCCCATCATAAGGCTAGGAGGAAAAGAAGGAGAAATATTTTTAAGGGCTGTTTAAAAAAATATATATTATACTCAAAAATTACAGCACTCACAAATTCAATTCATCATTTGTTCTTATGTAAATATTCCAAGATCAAATATGCATTAGAATACGAAGTGCATGAAACTTATCAAATAATCCGACAGAATATTCGTTCTCGTAATCAAAATGGCATCGGCGATAACTAATCCACTAGATTGGCCTGTCTAACTTATTTGAGGAGGGTCGAACAATGATAGCAAGAAAATAGTCGTTCGCTCCCACTTTCAGAATAACTAAACTTGTCTCGATGACAAAGGAAAAGTTGGGCTTATATTAAGCGGAACATGTATATCAGAAAACTCTTTGGCTGCTTCAATACGGGTTTTAAAGTTATGTTTCTCAATTATCTGATTTCCAAAGTATTCAGCTTTTAGAATTTCAATGGTTGCTAATCAAAGTTTAAAATACATGTCTTACTAAATATATCTGCATTAAATTCACAATTATAATTTATGGGTAATCATCTAATAAAGACAAAAATTACGCTGAAGTCATTTGAAATGAACGTAAATTAATTATGTATGACCACATACGAGGGTGCGTTTTTAAGTTCGCGGAATGGAATAGAAGGGGATGAAATAATATTACAAAATTATTTTTCCTTTTCAATATATTCACCTGAAACCCTAATACATTTCTCAGATCTATGAATTAACTTATGAATACCTTCATAAAAAAATGTTTTGTCTTTCTCTGAAAAATACGCCGAAACTGCATCCTTCACTTCTTCATCGGTTGAAAATTTCTTTCCTCGAAGCTCTTTTTTCAGATTTGGAAAGAGATAATAGTCGCTGGGAGCCAAGTCTGGGCTATAAGGTGGGTGATCAATGATATCGAAGCCCACCTTGTGCAAAGCAGCTAACGCAACTCGACTCTTGTGAACAGGAGCATTGTCGTGCAAGAGCAGGACACCTTTGGTCAATTTTCCTCTTCTTTTTTCTCTGATTGCCTCTTTTAACTGCTCTAAAATTGAAGCGTAGTATTCTCCGGTTATGGAAACACCTTTTTCTTTGTAATCAACCAACAAAATTCCTTCTGTGTCCCAAAAAACTGTCGCCATGAGCTTTCCCGCCGATTGCGACACCTTGAATTTCTTAGGCGGTGGTGTACCCTTTTTATGCCACTGCATGGAATCTTGTTTAGACTCAGGTTCATAGTGATGAACCCAAGTTTCATCCCCAGTAACAATTCGCTCCAAAAAACCATCCTTGTCTTCATTACACTGGCTCAAAAACGCACGCGAACACTCGACGCGCTTCTGTTTTTGAGGCGGTGTGAGCATTCTAGGCACCCATCTTGCACTGACTTTTGTCATGCCGAGATGTTCATGGAGAACCTTGAAAATGGTCGTTTCAGATACTCCAACCATCTCTGCGATTTGTTTTTTCTTCAAACGTGCATCCTCCAATATTAATTTTTCGATTTTTTCGATAAGATCTGGAGTGGTGACCTCAACAGACCGCCCAGGCCGGGAATCGTCTTCAATTGATTCCCTGCCTTGCTTAAAGAGGTTGTGCCACTTGTATACCATGGTTTTTCCTGGACAAGAGTCCCCGTATACAGATGACATCTCTTCCAAAATGGTTTGAACATTTTTTCCTTGCTTGGTAAGGAACTTTATAACGGCGCGGAACTCGATTTTCTCCATACTTCACAATTTCTTCCAGATTGAGTTGCTTGAGGGACGATAGTTCAAAGACTAATGACCTCATTATGATAATACTCGGTATATATACTAATTATTAGTTGCTAAACACGTTAGTGACTAAACAAGCACCCCCACCACCTTCCATACCCTCCATTCCGCGAACTTAAAAACGCACCCTCGTAATTATGTACTTATATATTTTGAATTAATTTACGTTCATAACAAATTGAATTCAGCGTAATTTTTGTCTTTATTAGATGATTACCCATAAATTATAATTGTGAATTTAATGCAGATATATTTAGTAAGCTTCGAAGAACTAAAATCATCTGTCTTTAAAGTTCAGAAGCTTATTTGCTGTTGCAGCTACTGCTTAGCGTCTAACAACTTCAAAGCACATTCACAATGTCATTTCCACCGGTAAAGGAACCTCGTACTCAGTTGCAGAAATGAATTCTACACATATCGGAAATTGCCTATTGTAAGTCGAACAAAAGTGAGCCGGAAGACTTTGTTCACTTGAACCAAAACCTATCCAAGCTTAATATCAGTTCCAATACAACTGAGAATTTCGCGACACCTGTTTCTGAATGGAACTTAGTCAAAACTTTATACGCTTAAACAAATTATGTTAACCTGTGTTGTTATTGCAGTTTTGTACCGAAATTTGGAAAATGCAATTTCAAATTCGTAGAATGTTTTGAGTTTTAAGCGTTTTAATTAATAAATAAACGTAATGTTTTACGTGACCATCATAACAACGAACACTTCGTAGCTTGTAATTGCAAAATACGATTTTATCCAAACTTGACAGTTACACATACACCATGTAATAAAATAAATAGACCTTATAATATGCTATAACAATATTGCTTATGGCTTTCAAACATTATAATATGGATACACCTAAATTCAGATCGAATCAAGCAATTAATTCACGAAAATATACCTGCATTAAAACTGCCAATAACGGCGCTATTGGCAAGTTTGGAACATACGGAAGCGACAGGCTCCATTCAACAAATGACGGGAATTAGGCAATTACACAGGTACAAGCAATTGGGCCAAATTTCTAAACCTCTATAATATTGTACTTACAATTGAACACCGAGTAAAATAGGCCGTAGGCTTATAATTAGTTATCGATTCATTGAAACAGATAATTACACATAGTACTAAAATTGTTTCATGAATTATTATACATACCTACATATATTGCGAATTTCTGATGAAAGTTACAAACTTTATTAAAACTACCAGTTACTTCAAAGTAAAATCACTGGGTGAATTTTATTTTTATTGTATATATTGCAACATAGTCACCTTAAAAATATTATTATTACCTACTGTACATTTCAAGTTTATTAATACATATCACCGAAATATGTATATTAATATGATGTTTATATTATAATTGCAAGGACTGGTATTAGGGCACGTTTTATTATTTAAGGTATATATTTAAGTATTTTTTGCAAAAGAGAACGACAATTTCATATTTTTTTATTATAATTACGATGTTTAAAGTCAAATAAAGTAATAGGTATCTAAGATTTGTTTAATAGCCAAAAAACCTTCTTCAAAATAAAGTATGGATTTGAATGACGTAACGGTGTTATTCAATATCATCATCATCTTCCTAAGCCTTGTCCCGTCATCTGGGGTCGGCTCTCCTTGTCTGCTTCTTCCATTGTTGCCGGTGTTGAGCAATTGAGGCACCTACTCTTAATTCCTGCATGTCTTTTTGGACTGTTGTCAGCCAGGTGGCGGGTGGTCTACCCCGTCGTCGAGTCGCCGTGGGTAAGTCAAGGGCTACTCGCACCATGTGATCTTCTGTGCAGCGGAGTATGTGCCCATACCAGCGGAGGCGTCTCTCCTTGACTTTGTCGGCGATGGGTGCAACTTTATAACTACCGCGGATGTGAACGTTCCGCACCTTATCCATCAGTGTGATACCCGCTCACCATTATTATGAAATATTTTATTTCGGTGTTAATTTTCTTTATCGAATACATATGTGTAAGCGTTTGTTATTTAATCATCAAAAAAAAAATATTTTGGATAATTTAATTAATGACAAGATCTAAATCAATTATTATTTAAAAATAATATATTACCACTTAATACAACAATAGTTCGTGTTTTGACTTCCAAACGGAGATTACCTTACCGCGGTCGGCCATATTGAAAATCATTCAGATTGCTTAAGCGATAATGACCGCGATAAAAAAATATATAGTAGAATAAGAAGTCAAGTGAAGTAATTTTTATCTAGTAGTAAAATTATTAACAGTGTGTTTTAAGGAAGAATAAATATTTTGTGGTATTAAGTGTTGGTGTATTACTGAATTATCTTATAGTTCAGAAGTGGGATGATACATGAATATTACTTAGTATTCTAATCACGTCCACATAAGCAATTCATAAGGACAGGTAAAGCAAGTCGGCATAATTATCATCAAGACAGACTAACATTTAGTATTTCAAAAAAAGCTTGATTCTTTGAATAATTCAAAATTAGAAAATCATCAAAAGTTTAATTTAATTGTAGACTCTGACGTCAATGTTAACTCTATCAATATGATACCGGTAAAAGTAAATATCGATATCACCATAAAATTTTATGTAAATGAATCTGTAAGGAAAATAGGTAATATTTGTTATTTTATTATAGACAATCGTACAAGGAAAGGGTCATATTTTAATAGTAAATTTAAATAGTAACGAAATTAAACTTAAGAAAGGACAATTATTGACTAGAGCTTACACTTTAAATGATGATGATTGCCTAAATATTAGAATGTTAGAAAACAGGGATAGTGACTCCATATCAAATGATCTTAAAACAGGTGATGACTTTAGTACTGAAGATAGAAAACAGTTAGAAATCTTGCTAAAAGAGTATAGGGGCTGTTTTTCATTTAGTCTATCTGATTTAGGGCTTACTAATTTGACCGAAATGTCTATCACATTAAAAGATGCGACTCCTGTTGTGTATAGGCCATATAGGCTAGCTTATTCAGAAAGGAATAAAGTTAAAGAAATGGTTCAAGATATGTTGGAGTCAGGTATAATTACTGAGTCAACATCTTCTTATGCAAGCGCAATTATTTTAGTACAGAAGAAGACAGGTGATCAACGGCTTTGATGACTTTTGACTATCGGGCCTTAAATGCTAAAACTGTCAAGGAACATTACCCTTTGCCAAGAATAGAGGATCAAATAGATCAGTTAGCTGGGTATGAATATTTTATAACGCTTGATTTAGCATCAGGCTATTATCAGATACCGATTGCCGCTTCGTCGCAAGACAAAACTGCGTTCGTAACGCCGGACGGTCAGTACCAATTTACCCGCATGCCCTTTGGTTTGGCCAACGCGCCGTCTGTTTTTCAGAAAACTATTAATACTATTTTGAAAGACATCAAAGACCAGGCAATCGCATTCATGGATGATATAATTATTCCAGCCCACAGTATTTCGCAAGGAATGGAGCGGTTAGAAACAGTACTTAAACTTATTAAAGAAGCGGGGTTTACATTAAAACTATCGAAATGTGTATTTTCTTGAAAATAATAGACTATCTAGGTTTCGAAGTAAGTAAAGAAGGGGTCAGACCAGGTTAAAAAAAAACTGCAGCGGTAGAAAATTTTAAGTGCCCCATTAACCAGCATGAAATACGCCAGTTTATTGGACTGGCTAGTTTTTTTAGGCGTTTTGTCAAAAATTTTGCTATAATTGCTAGACCGCTGACAAAATTACTAAAAAAAGACACTAAATGGGAGTGGGGTCCCGAAAAAGAAAAATCATTTCGCACCCTAAAAGCAGAGTTAGTAAAAAAGCCAATTTTAGCGCTGTATAACGTAAATGCAAAAACTCAAATTCATACGGATGCGTGCAAATCAGGTATAGCTGGAATATTACTGCAGGAAGATGAATTAGGTAGGTGGCGAGCGGTGGCGTATTACAGTAGGCAAACTACCCTAGAAGAGCAGAAGTACCATTCGTTTGAATTGGAAACTCTGGCGGTAATAGCTTCTTTGCAACGGTTTAGAGTATACGTTTTAGGTATCAAATTTACAATTATCACCGATTGCAGCGCATTACTTACTACTTTGTCGAAGAGGGATGTAATACCTCGTATAAGTAGGTGGTGGATTCAACTCCAGGAATATGATTGTAGTATCGAGTATAGGCCGGGTAACCGGATGACCCATGTGGATGCACTCAGCAGAAATGCTATCCCTATGTCGGATGAAGCTGAGCCTGTATTTGATGTTTTAGTAGTAGAAACAGAAGACTGGCTAACAACTATTCAGGGTAGTGATGAAGAGGTTCAACGGATTAAAAGTATTTTAGAAGACCCTGAAACGCCTAAAATCCATGAAACTTTCCAGAATTATCGTTTAAAGGGAGGAAAGGTTTATAGGGTTGTGGATAGTCAATTGAAATGGTTGGTCCCTAGGGGATTTAGATGGCAGCTACTCAAGAAGTGTCATGACGAACTTGGTCATTTTGGTCTAGATAAAACTTTGGACAAATTGAAAACTCTTTACTGGTTACCCAAAATGAACAAGTTTGCCAAAAAGTATGTTCAATCGTATCTGGAATGTAGTTATCACAAAGTACCACTAGGAAAAAGACAAGGTATGCTCCATCCGATTCCAAAAATTGATCAGCCATTTCACACTATTCATATAGACCACTTGGGCCCATTTGTTCGGAGTAAATTTAAAAACACTTACTTGTTGGTGCTTGTTGAAGCATACACAAAATACGTTACCTTATTTGCTGTCAAAAATACGAAAACTAAATCGACCATCAAAGTTTTAAATCATTATTTTAGTTTATTCGGCATACCAAGTAGGATAATCAGTGACCGGGGAACTTCTTGTACAAGCAAAAGCTTTAAAGACTTTGTGAACAAATTAGGTATAAAGCACGTCTTAAATGCGGTAGCGACACCGCGAGCGAATGGTCAAGTGGAACGACATAATCGTACCATATTGGCTTCGCTTGCAGTCAAAAACCACAATTGCAAGGAAAACGAGTGGGATACCCATTTAGAAGAAATTCAGCTGGGTCTTAACACAACTCTTAATAAAGGTACTGGCAAAACGCCAGCTGAAATTCTGTTCGGTATTAGGTTGAGGGCCAAAAGTGACGGAATAATCACTTCATTGCTTAACCAGGATGACTCGGGATGTTCACATGAAACATTAGAGAATATAAGAGATAAGGTAAATGCCAACATAAATGAGGACCAAGTAAGACAAAAGGAGAGATTTGACAAGAATAGGAAGGTTGGTAGGAAATATCGGGTAGGTGACTTAGTAAGAATTGAAAGAGCAATAGGTAGTAATAACGGACAGTCGAGAAAGTTACTAGCTAAATTACAAGGTCCTTACAGGATTATCAAAGTTCTAGATAGAGATAGGTATGTGATTCAAGATACACCCTTAACCCGAAAACAGAACAGAAAATATGAGGCAGTGATTGCATTAGACAAGATACATCCTTGGTTGACCTTTACTCGGGCAAGCTTTGCTGATTCCGATGAGGAAGGCTCAACGGAGGATGTGGATGTAAACGAAACTACTGAAGGTACTGATAATAGGGAAATAGCGCCGTTGGAAATGTCGGGAGGTATGGATGTGGAGAGCACTGGGACAATGAGCTAATTCTAATTTGTAGCGTGGTTTAAAAACAAATATATCAACTGGTATCATGAATAGATTTTGAAATTTAGTATGGAATGATTGGACTTGGAAATGGATTTGGATATGGAAAAATCTACACACAATGGAGTCTTTTGACAATTATGAGTGTGTTAGATTTTATGGAATAATATTATACCGCGCAAAAAGGCCAAGGATTGGAGCGCTTTATTTGTTATGATTGATTTGATATGGACATAGATTAAATATGTAGTTAAAATTAAGATCAAGAATTATTGATACTTATTGTAATATAATATTATTTTTTTACTAATAATTGATGGAACAATTGTTGTATAAGATGGCCGAACAAACAAATAATATTGTTACAAATAAAACTAGTTAATTTTAACAAATGTATATAAAATGTTTCCTTGTGTTATTGCTATTATTTACCTTTTGCTAATGTATACTTTTAGTACCTACATTGAGATGCACTTATGGTGTTCTGGTCTGTCAAGGAGTTTTGGGTTTCAGACCCGCTTGTTGTAAACTACTTTGTAATAAATACACATTTTGTAATAGCATAGTTATAAAACATGAATATTTTCTTTTATAAGTTCAATAAGTTGGACATGAACAAAACGTAACGAGAGGACTTTGTTATTTCAGAATGGCCGACTGTAAGCGTTTGTTATGTAATCATCAAAAAAAAATATTTTGGATAATTTAATTAATGACAAGATCTAAATCAATTATTATTTAAAAATAATATATTACCACTTAATACAACAATAGTTCGTGTTTTGACTTCCAAACGGAGATTACCTTACCGCGGTCGGCCATATTGAAAATCATTCAGATTGCTTAAGCGATAACGACCGCAGTAAAAAAATATATAGTAGAATAAGAAGTGAAGTGAAGTAATTTTTATCTAGTAGTAAAATTATTAACAGTGTGTTTTAAGGAAGAATAAATATTTTGTGGTATCAAGTGTTGGTGTATTACTGAATTATCTTATATATGCTTAACTGTATTTTCTTTTCATTAACTATGAAGATAAGCGCAAGGGCTCGTCGCTCACTTAGCTTTTGAAACCCTTGAGTGCTTCGTATATTTGATTGCAATCTTTTCGACTGAAATATTATTCTATAAGATTTTGTGGTGTCGACAAAAAGATAGAGAATAAGATTTTTAAAGGTCGAGGGAGTAATATTTTGAAGTCTAGGAGTTTAAAATGTTCGATTACAATATTTTTTCTATAAAACAAAACCAAATCCAGATGTTATTATTGTTTTGATTTTACACATTACCCATAGCTTTTAGGGATGTTAAAGTCCTAACATGTTAATAAAAATATACTTATTTAAATAATCACATATTTGGTGCAATCAACTTAACCTTATTGGTAATTATGGACTAGCAGCCTTTAAATAGTTTGATATGAATTAGTAAACATTCACTACTTTAAATATCGCTCAGTTTACGTTACATAGACGGAGACAAAATAGTAAGGATTGAACGAAGGCTTCAAATAATGAGGTATAAACAAGAGGCTGGAACGAGTAGAATTAAATGTAATTAAATTCCTTTTCAGCGAATACAGTCTTGATTATACAATGTGACTGGTTAAACATACTTAAGGAAATGACAATTTATGGTCAGAAGTAAAGTATAAAAAAAAACTCTGTGTAACCTGCAAAGAAAACCTATATAAAAATTTGTATGAAATATCCATAAAATGTGGACACTGCGCGCGTAGCATACAATTGTCGAGCGTGCCGCGCTACCGAGGGAGGCTAATGAGCTCTGATAAGAAAAGGACGGGCAGAGGTGCAAATTCGGGAGAGTGCGGGGTGCGGTAGCGGGAAGCGGGGATGGAGGTTTTGTTTGGCTTTGGTATATGCGCAAGAGTGTCCGCACATTAAGTTTTTATTGGATAACTAGGTCAAATTTTAAGTGCCTCTTTTTTAGATATTCGGATCCAGAATGGAACTGAATACCCTTTTCTTTTTTTTGACCCAGGAAAATCCTTTGTGGATACTTGCTCCCCCGTGGGGAGAAGGGAAGTTATGTGAGAGACTCAGCCCCTGAAGGGGGTCGGTTACTCACTAAAAACCTGGGGTGAGCAGTCCCTCCGCTGACAGGGTGGGGCGAGATGGGGTCGCGTTAGCAATCACCATCCCGCCCCGGCGGTTGGCCCGGCTGATAGTACCCGGGCCTCAGCACCTATGGAGCGGTGGCCTTGCTCACCAAGGCCACCCCTCAGACATGTGGGGCCATGCAAGCCGGTAGAGAGTCCCCCGACTCTGTACCAGTGACCCCACTATACAGGAGCGAGAAGGTGAGCAAATCGCCTCCTCCACGCTCCCGTCCGTCTGCGACGGAGAGTGTCAGCGAGGAGATTGTTCTCCCTGATCCTCTCCGCGGTCTCCTTCTGTGCCGAATTTTATAATGATTCGTCGAGTAGTTAAATCGTGAAAGCATAATAAACAACCAAACAAACTCACATTCGGATTTATAATATTAGTTAGGAACTAAGATTGTGACGTATAAAAATGAAATCGGCCAAATTCACTTAACTGTTCTATTCTGCAGGTTCTTCACTTTGCAAAGCAACGTGACGGGGTGCCCAACTAGACCGGTCACGTTGTCAGGTGTGCTAGGGTCGAAGTATGGAGCGCCTGGAGTCTGCGGCCAGTCTTCCAAGAACTCCGTGCGAAATCTTCTTGAGGACTCCGATACTGTGCTTTGATCTCGCGGTCGACTGTTACTGTTGTCTTGTCGACACACTGCAAAAGAACACCAAATTAGGACAATATTATATATACATATATTATGTACTTACGCATAATATTGTCTTAAGTATACGAGAATGTTATATATTCAAGTTGTTATCTTAAAATTTTGGCTAAGAAATTGTTCAAGCAATGCTAAAGACGAATGAATATAAAATAAACTTTTTAATGCAACAATAATACATCACAATCTAATAGACTGCTAAAGTTTTTTAATTTTATTCCTATGACACGCATCTTAGACTTAGGAAGGTAATAATATCAGCCTTGATTATTACGGTTCCTGCTCCATGCAAATCTCATCACACAATAAGTAGGCAGTACAGTGCAAGTTGATAGACTTCATATTCGAAAACTATTTAAAATCAGGCACGCCATAATTCTACTTATAGTTCACGCGACCGATAATTATAATCAACTGTTTAATATGCACGTAACATCAAAAAGTCGGCCATGCGTACCGTAGGGCTTAATTATTTTTTGTGAATCGAAGTAATATAATATATGTATGTTATGACTAGTTAACTGATTTTATGGTGAAAGAAACCACCTGTAAGGCATGTATTTAACCTGAAAATATATACACACAGAGTTTCGCACCTATACCGCCGAAGGGGTAGGTCAGAGGTTTATTATACCCAGATTTCACTTACGTATGTTGTGTGTATGTGATAGAACATTATTATTATTAATATTTGTCAACTGATAAGAGCATATTGTCAGAAATACTCTGCTGGTCTCATCACATGGGCTTCGTATAATAAAATACACTCATTCATAATCAACCACGCTTACCAAGCGGCAATCGTGCCCTGCAGTAGGCAATTTATAAAACGTGCCGAATGTAATAAGTAAGTTTTTGTGTCTTGCGGAATATGCAAACTTGCAGTCTTGTTCTTCTTATTGTTTCAAGTGCCATTAGTCCCGCTTTGGAGTTGAAAATTAAATTCTTATGATTTATGGTAACAACCAAACGTCACTTGTTACATTAAAAAATTATTACGCTAAAAACGTTTACATAGCCTGTGGTAGATTAAAACACAAGTAATATGTATAGCAAATAATCTTTTTCCTTCTTGTTTGTATGAACGCTAAATCTATTTTCGGATATAGGATTTTTGACATGTACCTATGTAGGAAAAGTTAAAAAGAAACAAAAATCCGATCTAGTCTCAGCGTATTCTTTGATATCTGTCTATACTAAAATTACAAAGAAGCAAGATTTGATTTTTTTGTTTGTTTATAAGGATTTAACTCAAAAACTAATTAATAAACGATTCTAAAAATTCTTTCACGAATAGAACGTTATAACACAGAGTGACTATATTTTTTTAAGCACTGTTTCTAGCGTAACTTACTTTTATGTGAGCGAAGCCGCGGGCAAAAGCTAGTATTACAATAATTTTCAAATGTTATCTTAAATAATTGTATTTCAGTTCATATTCGACGTTTATTACACTACATCGGAACTATTTTAAACCTGTGTCATTTAGAGAATTATAATTCTTCGAAGCCTTGACATACATAATATATAGTAACCTTGTTAGTTTTATTCCTAATATTACATTGAATTTCACTTAATCGTACTGAAAGCTTTTGCCTGCGGCGTTGCTCGCGTAACGTAAAAGTAGGTTAGATTAGGTTATGTTGGTAGACCTGTGTGGTGGTGGGCTTCGTGGGCCTGCCCGCCACCCGATCAGCACCAGGTCCGAGAGGCGGCGAGCGTGTTCCCACGCGCGTCTCTGTTTCGAGTCCGTCTCCCCTCTAGGGGAGGGGACAGTAGGGTTTTATCGAGAATAGAGAAGTGGCTGGAGAGGTGGCATGGCGCCCTCGCCTTACGCAGACACAGGATATGACTGGCCACGATTGTTTTGGGCAGTTCCTGTATCGCATAGGCTGGCAGAAGACGCCCGAGTGTCATCACTGTGGCGACTGCCGTGATGTTGTTGTGGACACGGCGCTGCACACTTTCGTGGATTGCCCCGCCTGGGCATCGCAGCGCAGTGAGTTGCTCGCGGCAGTCAGATTGGTTGCCCTCTCGCTCCCAGCCGTGGTTCAATCTATGGTCCGGAGCGAGAAGTCGTAGAACGCCGTCGCCTCCTTCTGCGAGGAAGTCATTTCCATCACGGAGGCGGTGAAGCGTGAGAGGGAGCGCTTAAGCTCTCTCACCAACACGGCCGCGACTGCAAGTGAAAGTGATTCGCGCGGCCCGCAGATTGCAGATTTATCAAGGAACACCGTGGTAGGTTTAGGCGGTATTACCGGGAGGTCCACTATCATCATAACCATCTTTCTTTTTACCCCGACAAGTCCGACATAACCCCTCCGCCTGCCCTCGAGAAGGGGTATGTGTCAATGCATAAAAAAGAAATTAGATTAATAAAAGAACTCTTTTAAATAAATCTATGTTACTCGGTGATAATATAGCTTTCTAATCGTGAAAGAATGATTAAAAATCGGTTAATTAGTTTTTAGTTTAACCGCTTTAAACAAACCAACAAAAAATCAAATCTTGCCTAATTAGTAAATCTTTGCATAAAACATAGAAGGTGACTGTTAATAACTCGAGGGTGACATAATCATTGTTATTAAACCCTCTTTAATAAATAAAGATTAAAAAAAAATCTTGGCTCTTTATAATATTAGTATAGATACAAGTAATGTATAATTCTAAAAAAAAATTAGTTTTAAGCTTAGGTACGCATAAGAATATACACACCATATTTGCACGTCAAAATTTTGCTAACGAGATGGCGACTGTAAATTCCTAAGTCAATGACTACCCTGAACATTGAATGTATTATAGTAATATTTTAATTCATTTCAAATAATCGAAAAGCTAGTATAATAACAGAATTTACATAAAAGCTTTGCTGAGTAGGATTCCTTGCAAACTTCTAATTGCATTGCTTTGTGTTTATTTAAAAACAGACTAGCACGAGCTAAACTCGTATACCGAGGGTTCTGTTCTTTAGGAAAAAGTATCAAAAGTTGTTTACTTAAAATTGACAATTATACGAGCAACATTATAACACACTTTGCTTGGAAATGTTTTTTATACGATTTATTAAAGCCTGCTGGTTAGAAATATCATATTATTTAAACTGTAACTTTTACTCATAACTTAATTAAACTTTTCTTTCCAGCGTTAATATAATTTTTGTCATCGCAAATAAACGCGTAAGTCCCGATGTCATAAGAATATCGGTATATAGATAAAGTAGCCTATATGTAAATCCAGGTTTTTAGGCAAGTTTCATCGCAATCGGTTTAGTAGGTTTTGCGTAAAGAAGTAATAAATATCCATCCATTCATCTATCCATCCATCCTCACAAACTTTCACATTGATAATATTATTAGGATAATTACATCGATTAAAAAACTGATTCTGAAAGATAGAATAAGGTATAGTGTGATTAGAGAAAGATGCGGCATGAAAGTAGATAGTGACAAGAATAGAAAAAGGTATTAAGCATGTAGAAAGAATGGACGAGAAAAGACTGACTAAGAAAGTTTATAAAGCTAGTGTGAATTGAACAGTCTTATGGCGAAGACCTAGGGGAAAGTTTCTCGATCAGATCGGATACGTTCTGGACAAAGGCTAGGTTAAGAGCTCCTTGAACTGACGAGCGTGTATGAGGAATGTGATGAAAGCGAATGAAGCCAGAGAAGTGTGTCAGGATCGTAGCAAATGGAAATAGTCTTTGCCTACCCCTCTGAGAAACAGGCGTAAATCTATGTATGTATAAAACAATGTCTCGGTTTTCTAAATGTTCACCCACGACGACAAAAGTGACTTCATCAAATGTTGGCACATTAAAACGTCTTGCGTGTTGTCCTGCAGGCGTCTTATCGGCTTTTATGGCAATTTTGTTGTTATCAAATGGCATGCGTAATTGGTTTAATGAAAAACATTTGGAGTTGTTCCACTTTCCATTTGTGTCTTTTTACCGAATTGTTGTGTGCACAACGCTGATCGACTTGTATTGCTGAATCGCCAATAAAATAAATTTTGGAAAAATTGTTGTCACTAAGTTTTACTAAGTCAACGTTGGCAGTAAGGAACATGTTAGATGATATATTTGTCGTTGAATCTGCATATAATAATAAATAGATGTAATATAATTATGATATTATATCTTTAATAACATTTATTGCGCCAAATGATGTCATTTGAAAGCAATTATTGTATTGCTGGATATGAGTCAAATACTGTTTAGGATCTGGCCCATTTCCGGAAACCAATAATTGTAGTGGCTGGCTCTGGTGGTGGTACCAATGGCGTCAATTTGACTTGACCACTCGCGCAACCAAACCACCTTCTTTATTTTAAAACTTAGATGACTTGCAATATTTATACACAACGTTCATTTGAAAAATACTATTGTATTTTTCTTTAAAACCATGTATACCTTGTATTAGTCTTATAAAACTTACTAAAACTTCATATTAAATTGACCGACCGATGCATCTGTTTTTGACAATATTCGCGCCAACTGTCAAGTGACTGACAGTTATGTCAAACGCCATAAGGTTATATTAGAAAAGTTTAATATTATCAAAAGCGCTAAGGTTACATTACAAAAGTTCATGTGGTCGTTAAGTTTTCTTAAATTTTCTAATTTTCCACGCCACTTTCTTAATATTTCTTTCATAAAAACCTTCGCCTTTTTAATAACAAATACAACAAAAAAAGAACTAGCAAAATTGGTTTAGCCGTTCACGCGTGATGTCGTGACCAAGGGAAATAGGGATTCATTTTTATATTTATACATTTTTAATTTGTATTAAGTTAATACATGCATAATTAATATTTATCAAAATTTTAAGTTGTTTTAGCGGTTGTGTAGATAAAAATCTTAACAGACAGTGGAAAAGACAAAGTCTATAATTATGAGTTCCATTTCACTATTTAGTATTGATCCTAATAACCAGATTCAAATATAATGATCTATTATGGAATTCACACCATTTTGATGCAAAAGAAATGCATAATTTTTCGTATTAAGTAATCCAACCCAAGGTAAAAACAAAAACCATTACAAAAATCCTCGGGGATTTGTAACTCTCTACATTTGTTATAATTCTTGGTCAAGTTACTTTTGCAGGGTGAATAAACCTTGATACTTTTTATAATTTAGATTAAATCTGAATCCCTTTTGATTAATTCAAGTCACAAGAATATTTCGTAATCTTTAGCCGGATTTGTAAAAATTATTTTACTGTGATAAGAGAACCGTGCCCGCTTAAGAGTGATTCATAACGTTGAATATGGATATAGTAGATTGATTAGACTGTCTTGTTGGAAAGACTGTCTGTCCATAAGGAACAAGGTGAGTTTTTACGTGCGACTATGCTGCTCAAAGTTCTATGCATATCCGATTCAGTTCCAGTTTAGGCAGTGTTATTACTTGGTGTTGATAGGACGTTCTCAGTAGCTATAAGTATTCTGTAAATATACCTGATAGATGGTAACATGTTAACCTAAGAGGCATCTGGTGAAGTGTGTGGGTATAACATACTTGTATACCATATATGTAAGCTTCCTTTTTGTTTTCTGGTAGAGTCTTTTTTAAATGGTGAATTTTTTTTTTATTATTTTTTATTTTATTTATTAAGGATCTCCAACAAAGAAAATACACTGCAATTTACACTGTTGTTTTCAAAATGTACAAAAAATGTGTACTCCTTCAATTATAGGAGACCACAGCATGCAATTAAAATATAATTTCAAACTAAGTTAAGACCTACAATTTAAACAATATCAAATATATTAAACTAAAACAAAACGTTTACAATTTAACAAAAAAAAAAAAATAATATGTATAGAAAATAAGAATTAAGCAGTATAATTAAGCATTATAATTAAATATGTTAGAAAGTAGGTATTTTAGGAACTACGAACATTCTTTTAAACATTTTTTGTAGTTTGTCAAGGACTCACATATGTCAATTTTATGTGTTCTTGACAAGAGGTTATACTGCCTACAGAGCCTTGGTACAGCTGCATAATGACCTAGATTCGTTTTAGATGTTGGTATGTCTAACAAACTATATGTATTTTTTCCTAGGTAAGCAAGTGGGTATGTTTATTTGTAATGTACTCAATAACTGGCTACAGTCTACGGACCCATTAAGCAATTTATGTAAGAAAATACAATCTAGATATTCCCTGTGACTCTCAAGCGTTTTGATATTGTAATTTTGCAACCTGTCGGTATAGCTAACGCATTTTTTGGCTATATGATCGGCATAGCACAAGTGGTACAGAAAACGCTCTTGGACACTTTCTAAACGTTTTTTATAAACTTCGTAGTGTGGATTCCATACTATAGAACAGTACTCTAGTATCGGACGAACTAACGTGTTGAAAAGTAAAATCTGATGAAAAGTAAAATGGTTTCTTGAATTCTTTAGTATTACGAATAACAAAGCCCAGTGCCCTAAAGCCTAGCGCGACAACATCAAGTATATGAACATCAAATCTCAAGTTATGGTCTATTAGCACGCCTAAATCACGAACTACGTTAACCTTTTGGACTTGATGTCCATCTATGTAGTAAGCATTATTAGTTAATAGTTTATTTCTTGTAAACTGAATATAGAAACATTTATTTATATTTAATACCATTTTGTTTTTGATACACCAGTTTGTTAGATTATCGAGGTCATTTTGAAGTTTTTTTGAGTCATTAGCGCTTCGAATGGGCATCACTATCTTGAGGTCGCGGCAAATAAAAAATTGTTTGAGTTATGGAAACAATTGACAATATCGTTAATAAAGACGTTAAAGAGGATTGGCCCAAGATGCGATCCCTGCGGTATACCGGAAGTTGCTACGAAGTCGGATGAGTAATAGCCATTAATTACTACTTTTGAACTAAATCAGGTTTGCGTTTCTTGATCAGATCAGAGATGTTCTAGACAAAGACCAGGTTAAGAGCATCTTAAACCAGCGAGCGTGTATGAGGAATGTTATGAAAATGAATGAAGCCAGAGAAGTGTGTCAGGATCGAACCCAATGGATCTCTCTACTAGTCTCTGCCTACCCCTCTGTGAAACGGCCGTGAATCTATGAATGAATGAAATGAGTTTTCTTTTGTAGTAGTGCTAATAGTGGTATAGAGACTGCTGACGCATTAGTTTTGTGTAGCCAGGCGATAGTATGCGTTAGCGTCACGCTGCAGATGTCTTCCTGCAACTATTCAGAGGTCGTCGTTCAATATGTATTTATTAATTGGTACAAATAATATATTTTATTTGTAACTGGTACGACTAAATATCTACCATAAAGTCATTTCATTTATACATCCACAATAAGAACACTTAACTTCCACTACAACCACTACAAGAGTAGTGCTAGCAGTATTTATTTTAATATCAATATTAGGCTGTTGTTTTTTCAAAAATAAGCTTCAGATTCTTCTTAAGGTAAAGCACGTGTTATAGGACTTATATACATAAAACTAACCAAACTAACAACTTCTATGTAATAACACTAAAACTCTCTTCTCATCAACAACAAACAAAACACGTCCAATCAAAGAAGGATCGCGAACCAAATTACCAACAGAAACCCGCTACCGTAGGAAAACGCAATCGTAAATCAAACGTAATTGTGAATATTCACGCCCAAGTACAATAAACAAAATATAACTTCATTAATTCATCCACGGACTCCCGAGATCCCCATCAGATTAATGGAACCGTCTGATAAGATTAAAAATTAATCGTATTAACGACCTGAGGAAAGTAATCGAGTGGAAAATGAAACGTCCACCGACGAGACGTAAATCGCGATTGTCAGCTGAAGCTTGATTAAGTGTTAAATTTTAAATTATGATCCCAGTGCTTTGTCGTACCGATGGACGAATTTACTGCTCAGTTTATTACAATAGAGCCTCGGTGGTTGCGTAACGAGCCGGGTCTCGCACGATCTCTTACCTATTTTATTACGGACATGAAAAATTTATACTGAACGTCTGTCGTGCAAAGATAGATCGCACCTGCATTGCGTGTTTTTGCTGGCATGTTCCAAAATTAAATGATAAAATCTTGATGGACGTAAATTGTTCGCTCAGAGTTTCAATTGACCATATAATTACCACGTCAGCTTCCCGCTGTAGGAAATGAGAACGGCCGTGTCTATTTAAAATTGTACTGTTGCTTAGTAATTTATTTCGGGTTGTTCCACCCTTTACATTCTGAGTGACGTAAACTCAGCGCCATTGTAAGCTCAGTGCCTACTAAAGCATCATTAAGGTATGAAGTAGAAACTTATATACTGTTAATTTCAAGTTGTTTTTAAGATATTGTGTTTCGTAATTACTTTGCTGAACGTGTAGAGGCATAAGTTGTGTTATAACTTTTTTAATCTTAGTTAGTTCTAAATTCATGCTCGCGTTAAATTTTAGAGGTACTTTATATTTATTGATATTATGTGTAGCAAAGGCATGTTTATAAATAATATTATAATCTGCGTCGTGGGTTGCGTGGAATACGTTTGTTTATGTGTCTGCGTCTGGGTTTACTGTTCGAGCACGCATTACATTGTTATATGAACACATTGTACCGATTGGTTATAATCCATGATAAATCGATTTATTTGATTTATTTTACCTGTCAAGGTAATTATTGAGTGATTATATTTTGATTATGTATTAGCCGTACGCCAATAAAAATGTAATGTGCTATTCGATTAACTACTTGGCGTAGGGCATGGTCCTTGGAAATCTTAGCAAAAGGCTTGGCTTCTGCTAAGATTGATATACGAGATCATCGTCATGTAGTAAAAATAATTAATTACTGTCACTGGCTCCTATACTACACATCTTTGACAAACATGATCAATATATGATCGATCGACTTACCATCAAATCTAGTTTCGAATATGCGATTACGATTCAAATCACAATCGAGTCGAATATTCGAATGCTTTTTTGCCTGTTGCCATAGCTCACTGCCAACACTTGGTTCCTAGTACTATACTCGTTGTATTTAACATTTACAAGTAAACCTCTGCGCTACAGTCCTAGATTTAAGTGCAAGTATTGTAAGTCAGACAAATGATCCGCCTGCGGTCAATCGAACTTTAGAACTTTACAACTGCGGGTAACAGTTAGTCGATTTATCAACTTACTTATTGTAGCGATCATGGCAGGTATTTACGTACCTTGGAGCGCTCGACATTTCTGGCAGCTGGGTATATCGCTAGCATTCTCGTTATTATAAAATAGTAGAGCATATTGTTCAGAGCAATGGGCACAACATCAGTTATTCCCATTGCTCGTGTAGTATGGTCTTTATAGAAATGTGGAATGGTGAGGTAGAAATGTAATATAAAATTGGTTAGCTATTTTAAGTTCCAATAATTGACCTGTACATTTGCAAAATCATGCTATGAACAGAAAAATGCAATAGCATTGGTTCCGATGTGTAATTATAGACTAAATATTCGATTTATTGAATGCGCAAGTGATTTTAATGTGTTCAAATAGTATTTATTGTTATTCAGGTGTATTCATCATTGATTATGTATTGTCTGTTAGAAATAAATAAGTTATAAAGACGATTATAATGCAACAAGTTAAAATATAGTCATAATTATGTGCGATCCGTTAAGAAAATCTATAACTATGTCACTATGTCATTCAATTGTGATTCAAATATTCAAGATTCAATTTATTTATTCGAATAATATAATCAATGACAAAGCCGAAATTTATATTCGAATAGTAAATTTTTTCAATTTATTGATATTTATTTTCGTGAGAATCGCATTTAGGTAAATATAGCCATAGATAGAATTGGCAACGTTGCCATATAAAAACTTACCAATAACACAAGAGAGGAAATGAGCTGTGAATAGGCAGACGGCGGTGGCACGCGCCATCTCTCACCGCTCCCCAGGGCGCGGGGTCATTGCTCCTGGAACAAAGAATGCGCTAATAATCTCTGAAACCCTCGCCTTAAGAGTCTAGTGAAAGCAAGAATGAAATGAACAGAGTACTGTAGCCGTTACGTCTTTTTTTAAAGACTTGCTGAATGAGGTGTAGCTTTTGTTTTCACGTCATCAACCCAAGAAGAAGCAAACCGCAGCTAGACTTCATGATAATTTGAGCTCATTCTGTGTAAATAGAAACACCAATGATTAAATTATGTTCAGGTACTTTGAAATAACTACACTGGAACATTGAAACAACTACCATCCTAGTCTCCCCGTGACCACGGCTGCTAAAAAGCAACCGAAACGTCGGGGAAAGTGTGAAATTAAATCAAATAGTTGTGTAATTTAAATAGCTTAAGTTGAAGTAAACAGTATCTAGTAAAAGTGTTAAACAATAGAAGTTTAAAGTTTTATAATTATGTAATAATAGTGTTTTATAAAAAATAAACAACACGATAAAATCTGTATAAAATTTGTTTAATTTCAATATACTTTACAAATGTAAAGTAATTACTTTAAAAAAGTACGTAATTATTCAAAGTAATAAATAATATAAACATAATATAATATAATAATAATATATTATTTATTAAATTATTTTAAAATAATTACTCTTTAAGACAACTACCAACTTAGTCTCCCGACGACCATGGCAGCTGGAAACCAACCAAAATGTCGGGGAAAGTGTAAATCTAAATAGGTTAAACATTTAAATAGCTTAAGTAGTAGTTTCACAATTATATAATAATAGTGTTTTTAAAATAAACAACGCGATAACATCTGTATAAAGTAGTTTAATTTCAAAATATGACATTCGCGTAAATGCAAGACAATATTATGTTACTCATCTTCTTTCTCGGCTAACTACATTTTTAATCACGGTATACCATAAAATGTTATCACACACAATATACAAACTTATAATTCAGTTGCGAGTTTGTTCACTTTCAGTTTTTTAACTTATAATTATTTTGCACCACTCCGCTTACAGTAGAACGCCAGCTTTGTATGTAAAATAGGTCGCGACAGGTGCTCAGTTTAAAAAGGTAACAATTACTTCACTTTACTTAAAGAGGTATTGGGTTACCTAGTCCCTTCTTTAGACAGCCATCACTGTATTTATTATAGTAAACTAGTTTTTTTTCGCGGCTTCGCTTACCTAAATGCCACGGATTATCGGAAAAAAGGTCCTTATATAATATTGTTTTACGTTTATTCAAATGTTATACTTGAAAGTTAAACTACGGATACAAATTATTTGCATTTCAACTTTTAAACAATTGTTTAATATTTAAATTAACAACAACAAACAATTTAAATTAACAATGGCAAAATTTTGTATGGTTTACAAATGTTTGTCCCTTGTAGTGATCGACTCCTTAACATATAGCATGGACGTAATGGTGGTGAGGTAATTATTCAAGCTGGTACGCCTTTATAAAAATAGATGCTTAATTAAAACCCCAGTAAAGTCCATCAACGAAAGGACTTAGTTGCATGCAGGAAAAATGCAAACCAATACCAATATTTAGTTTAGCTAGAGTAGTATTTAAAAGTATTAATATATACAGCCACGCGTCTATATCCCGAAAGAAATAATCAGAGGTTATTAATTCCACTTTAATAGCAGCAAGCCTATTGCCATCTACTAGGCTTGTGCTAGACTCCAAACTGCCATTGAGAATTAATTGACAGGAAACCCAGTAGGCCTTTGCCTGATCTGGTAATCGGCAATTCTCGGCCTTGCAACTCATGCGATGAATATAAAATCACATTCATCGCCATTTAAGCCGTTCAAATACTAATGCAACGCTCAATACAATACTAATAAAAAAATAACTAAATAAAATTATTTATTTATTTATCTCACACTTATAGTTAACCTTAGACTGAACTTTAATTTCATAATTTAGAAATTAGTTTGTTTTTATTAAAATGACAACTCCTGTCCTAGGCTTAATTCCTGTGCCGTCGTAAAGTCCCACACTTTAAAAGTACCTCCAGACTCGGAACAACCATTTGTGAATCACACAACGTTTTGTTCCGTGTGGAGATCGAACCCACAACACTCGACGCAATGACAGTGGATAGACAACCACTTCAAACTCTACGCCATCCGTGCAGTCGAGATACAGCTTGCCGTAACTTATAATCACAGTGCTCGTGCTTGTAAATTCACTCAGAGCACAGTTGAATATGTCTATATACAAAGCAATGAGGTAATATTATATCACAAAATATTTCAAATGTAACTAGCTATCTCAGATAATACAGATTTACCTATCCTCAGTAACATCAAAGTACCCTCTTTTATAATAAGAAGACTAGTATTGTACAGTCAGCAACATAAGTCGATACGCACTTGTAAGGTTTCGATTGCCGCTTGTTTTTACAATGATGTATAGCAGTTAAAAGATTATTGATTTAATCATGAATATATAATTGAAAGATGTATATATATTCACAATATGCTTTTACAAATCAGTAACATAAGTTGATAAACACTTGTAAGGTTTCAATTGTAAGTATCCCTCAAAATTATTACAAATGTTGGCTTTTATAGCAGTAATGTTTAATCATAGTTCTAAAATACAGAATAATAATTAGGAATTTTTATAATATACTATTAAAAATTTGTAAAATGTTTAGCTATTTATGCTGCTGACCATACCAGCGTAAAATTAAAATTTCTAGATCGTTATTGTAGTAAGCGCCGAACGTTCTAGAAAATAACATTTTATGCTCAAAATAGCTGGTTTAAAAAGAAATTTCTCGCACGTATTATTTTAGTCCACGTTAATCTGCAGACATGATTCATTAACAATTATTTTTATAAAGGTTAGTAAAGACTACATTACTTATGCTGTAGAATGCAAGAATATAATTTTATGTTATTGTCATATCAATAGTTTAAAAGAAAATTATGCAAAATACAAGTATTACTTATAAAATAACTTTGCCCGCGGCTTGCGCTAATGTAGATTTGTCAATCAATTTACGTAAACCTAGAATTAATATTATTTTTTATGGATGAAAGTACCTTATGTTCGTTTCTGTACCCCTGATAACGTGTATGCGAAATTTTATGATGCATAATCGTTATGGTAAGGCAAGAAAGCTTAGCAAACTAAAAAACTTACATTTACATTGATGATTACATTTGTTGCTGATTTGACATTCAACAACCTATTTTGATGTCTTAAAAGCCTCAATATTTCCAAGCTTCATCCAAATCTAGTTGGGCAACTTACGCGTGATCGGCTAACAAACATCTGTCCATCTATCCTCACAAACATTCATGTTACAATAGTAGTAAGATTATCAACGAGAAAAGTCAATTTATGAAGCAGGATCTTGAAAGATCTTAGACAGACAGTGTTGTCATGAATTAATGTAATAATTGGGCGCAAATGTAAGTGCAAACTTACATATATCATGAGAACCGCAAGAAATTCAGATGCACTCTAAATTATCTAAACGATTAAATAAAAGAGTCTTAAGAAAATCTTGCAAATGATATGCATCAATGATTTTATTGCTTCTCTTTGGAAACCAATAAATTTTATTTGTCGTTGATAGCAGTTTAAGTATTTTATTTTTATATGAATATAAAATTAGCATCGCATCATTTCACGTCAATTCATTATCAATATATAAGAAAGTAATGTCGAAAGCAAAAAATGTTCTGATACTTTACTTACATATTGTAAATAATAAAATAATAATAAATAAAAATGTTTACTTCTTCACATACAGGGTTTTACATTAAATCGTCTTAGACCCCTTTTAAGCAATTATTTGCATGTATTAGGCGATACAGTTCTTGCTTTGACATTAGCATTATTAAAGGAATGAAAATTTAAAAAATATATTAGAATAAGACATGCAATTTTATATCTATGTATCTATAAATAAAAGTGCGCAGGTGTATGTAACGTGAGTGTGTGAGTGTGTGAGAGAGAGAGTGACTATGCTGTCTTCCACTGACTATAAATATATCTATATCTATATACATGTTTATGTAAATAAATACTACAGATAATATTGTGTATAGTATTTTGCGTGTTCTCAAAATTAATGAGTGCTTGGACTGGTACGGGTTCATTACGAATCAATGTACAGCGTGTAACATAGGTATTGCGGGTTAAATCTTCTAACGGGTCAATAAATTGTATGATTCACATACATTTATTAGAGATTTAAGTGATCTACAAAGTGACTTTCGATACAGGAATTATTAAGTGCGAAAGATGTTTCAAAAACAAAATACATTTAAGAGTCTTGTAGTGGCTTACACGATAAAAGTATAATATTAGTATTCCGTCAATCACAGAAAAATAAAAGGGATTTTCTCATAGAAAATTTAACATAACAAATTGATAGTATGACCTTTCCACGAGAATTGCAAGGGCTGCTTTTGGAAATTTAAATGCGAGAGTCTGGAGTTCACATGATTTAAAACTGAACACCAAAGTTTCTGTACGCAAAGCGACGATCTAGTTCAAACTCCTGTACGTCTCCAAAGCACGGATAGTGTACAAAACCTTAAACGCATTAAAATATCACCTATGAAAATATGATATCGCGCAATTCTGCGCATAAAGTAGCAAGATCGTATTCCAAACATCGAGGTACTGGCATGCAGGGTATCGAATGTCTATTAATGAAGTATCAACTGCGATGGTGTGGGCACCTTGTGCGAATGGATGATACCTGATTACCTAAATCTGTGTTTTACGCAGAATATAGTAAGCACAGGATCGGAGGACAATACTGCCGCTTTAAAGATGTCCTCAAGGAAGCCTGTTTGCCTCTGGTATCTTTTTTTTTTATTGAAATTTATTGAGTAAAGTAAATGTTGATACATGCGGTTCGTTTAACTCTGAAACCCACACTAGGATTCCCTGTGTTGTGGGATTCAGTCTCTTTCGTCAGATGCAAGGTTAACATTTATCATTTATCTTTACATAGGTAATATGTTTTACAATACTTAATCAAAAAAAAGAAAGAAAAGAGAAAAAAAAAAAGAACATCCCATTAACAAAATGGAATGATTAATTCATGCATTTTATATTAGGAGTTGTGTTAGATGTATGGTTGTGTGTGCGTGTGTGTTGTGCGTTTGTGTTGTGCGTGTGTGTTGTGCGTGTGTGTTGTGCGTGTGTGTGTGTGTTGTGCGTGTGTGTTGTGCGTGTATGTGGTGCGAACGTGTTGTGTGTGTGTGTGTGTGTGTGTGTGTGTGTGTGTGTGTGTGTGTGTGTGTGTGTGTGTGTGTGTGTGTGTGTGTGTGTGTGTGTGTGTGTGTGTGTAGTCTGAGTTTAGATGCTTAATAAATAGTGATAGCTGTCTCTGTTTCAGCATATTGCAGGTTTAGTAACCAGTTCACCACATGCTTTTTACAAGCGTATCTAGTCATACAAACAATATTTAAATCATGATTAGTTTTTGAATATAAGTGTGGGCCCATATAATTAAAAGCTTTTTGTCCTATTTTTAGTTTACATTTAGGTTTTTCCCATCTGTGTCTTCTCTGTGTTCTATTTCCAACTATTATAGAGGAGCGGGCAGTCTTATGAAATTTAAGCACCACTGCGAGTATGTACAATTGGCGCACTGTTAGTACTCTTGCTTCTTTATAAAGTTGATGTGTTGGGTATCGAAATATTTTCCTGTGCATAACCTTTAGTATAGCTCTTTGCGCGCGCTCCGCAGCAATGAGATGGGTTTTACTAGCTGCACCCCACGTTATTATGCAGTAACCTAGGATGGACTGACAGAGAGTAAGGTATATCATGTTGAGTGTTTTGGTATCAGCGAGTGATCGTAGTCGCTTAAATATGAAAAGTAATTTTCGAACTCTAGAACTTATGGTTTCGATTTGTTTCTGCCATGTTAAATGTTGGTCAATGTTAACACCGAGATACTTAATGCTATTAACTCTTTCAAAAGCTTTGCAGTTACAACTTTTCCCTGTAACGTGCCCACAATAGTGTAACTTCACTGTGTAGTCTGCTGGAGCTGAGGTTCTGCTAGTTACACTGAAGTTAATTACCTTTGTTTTTTCTGCATTGAGTGTAAGTAGGTTGTGCTGAAGCCAGTTAGCAACTACATTCATGCCAGACTCCGCAGCATTGGAAGTTTCCTCCCAAGTCTTACCGTAAAAGATAATAGCAGTATCATCTGCATAAGCGAAAGTTTGTGCCTGGTCGAGTTGAAGAGAACAGAGACCGTTAATATAAACGAGAAAGAGTGAAGGAGCAAGCACGCTACCTTGAGGCACCCCGTATCCAACGTTCGCAGAGGAGCTTTGGTGGTTACCTAAGCAAATTCTTTGTTTGCGCTCGGAGAGATACGAGGTAAACCAGTGCAGCGCAGTACCCCTGATTCCTATGAGTTCAAGTTTCCTTAGGAGTATTGGTCTTGAAACGGTATCGAAGGCCTTCGCCAGATCGAGGAAAACGCCCGTACATTTCAGTCCGCTGTCAAGTTTTGTAGATACGAAATCGACTAGATTCGTGACGGCGTCCTCCGTCGAACTGTCATTGCGAAAGCCAAACTGATTTGGAGAAAGTATCGATTTTTTATGCATGTAGTTCAGCAGCCTCTTGTTTACCAGCTTTTCAAGTATTTTGGACAAGGTTGTCAAAAGTGATATAGGTCGATAATTTGATGGTACGTCGGAGAGTCCTGATTTATAGATTGGGCATACATGTGCAACTTTCATTTTCACTGGTACGATACCCGTTGAAAGGCTTAGGTTACATAGATACGTTATTGGAGCCACTAACCACTTTTGACAGTATTTGACAGTTCTATTTGTTATTCCATCCCATCCCGGTGCAGAATCATTCTTTAGGCCCATAATTACTGAGGATACCTCATAATCATCAGTGGGATTCATAAAGAAAGACTCCGCGGTAGATACGTCCGGTGTGGATAAAGATACCATGCTAACCAAATTATCTTCAGTTGTACTGAGTTGTTTTAGAGTGTTCTCAGCGAGTTGTTCTCCTACGCTAGCGAAATAGTTGTTAGCGATATTTACTGCAATAGCTGGATCTGGATGTGCATGCAGTAATTTAAGGTTGCTCGTGTCCTTCTGCTTTAAATTGCATATGTTTTTAATAGCTGCCCAAGATTTCTTACTGTTACCTTTAGAGTTACATAATAGATCTTTCTCATAAGCATTCTTTAAGTTTTGTAGAGTATTATTGCAGTAGTTTCTATAATTTTTATACTTCTGTTGTAGTATCAGGTTGTTTTTGTTTACTTTTTTCCTGGTTTCTTGGTGTAATAAGTCTCTTTTTCGAATACACTTTATTAAGTTTTCCGTCATCCAAGGTTTCTTTATTTCTTTAGAGTTTTTGATTTTAACTACTTGCGTGTGTTTTGTTATGTATCCTAATAGCGTATTTGTAAATTTTTCAGTAGCTTCAGTGACATCATTGTAACCAAATAAAGGACTCCAGTCTATGTTTTCGATATCATTTGCTAAATTAGTGTAGTCAATTTTCAGTTGTTTTTTTTTTACAATAACCTCCTGTTGGCTTTGTTGGGCTATGTTTTTCTATGCTAATTATTACCGTATCATGATCTGTGAGCCCGCTTTCGCAAACTATAACGGTGGCCTTTCTTTTGGTCTTAATCAAAGCGTGATCTAGGCATGTTCGATCGTGAGTAGGATATTGGTGACCAGGATAGAGGCCGTATTGTCCTGTTAAATCTAGGTACTCACTGGCGCGGCTGTCACGGGAGCCAGGCACAATATCTATGTTCAAATCGCCAGTCAAAACACAGTTAGGCAGTTTGCAAGTTTGTAGAACATTTTCAAGGGAAGTACAAAAGTTACGAATGTTATAGAACGATGGTGATCTATATATAGCACAGATAGTTACTTCCTGGTTTATATGTATCAATAAGCAGTTAGCTTCTTTGAAAGGTGGTTCTTCTATCGTTATATTAAGTTCAGATTTTGAGAGTATTGCTATTCCATCGTTTTGGTTAAGGTAGGATTTAGAGTAATGGGGTGTGTGGCCAGAGAACCTCCCAGTGTGCCTGACGGCTGCTGGTCCTTTCTACATTTCTCGTGGATGGGAACGGCAGACGTTGGGCCGGTACACCCCGGGCAACTCGGGTAATAATGTCCTTTCGGGGGCATTATTACTCGTGGCTAATACTCTGGCACGCATAGGGAACCCGAGGCATTTTGTCTCGGGGTTATCGGCCCGTGAGGGCCGCGTTCGGGGGTCTCTCCACGTGTTCCTCTGATTAGCAGAGGACACGTGGATTAGAGACGGGGGGGATAGAGGAAGAAAACCTCTTTAAAAAATCACCAGTGGGAGCCGTAAGATCGGTGTGGGATGCGTAGGCGTCCTGCCCAGTCGGGCGGTTTTGGGGCGGGTGGATCAGTCCCGCGTGGACCCCCATCCGGCCCAATACGGGGGGTTAGAGGAAGACAACCTCTATAAAAAATCACTAGTGAGGGCCGTTGGGCCGAGGTGAGAAGCTTAGGCTTCTTGCCCAGTCGGGCGGTCTTGGGGCGGGTGGATCGGTCCAGCATGGACCCCCATCCGGCCCAACCCGTAATCCTGAACTGACAGGACCGGGGGCCTTCGGGCTGCGAGGAAGAAAACCTCTTTAAAAATAACCCAAAGCTCAAGCTTTGTGGCCCGGTGAGGGGCTGTATGGCTGGGGGGAACCCAGTCATTAGGGCCACCCCAAATTATTATGAAAGATGTCGGTCAAAGGTGATAAACTACCCCAGGAGGGTACCAGGTGCTCCGCGCCTGGAGAATCCCTCACGGAGCCTTCTGGCTCCGTCTGCCCCTCGTATTCTGGGGGGGGCAACCCACATCACAGCGCCGTGCCGCGCGAAACTACCGGCACCGAAACAGCCGCGGAATCGGACACCGATTCCGTGATGAGTGTCGCCTTGGGGTTAGTCCCGGGCAGGGCGACTCCAGCGCGAAAGCGCAAACGCCGCCCTTGTCGAACCAATTCGGGAACCGACGGGGAATCGAGTGCGGCGCCCGTACCCAAGGTCGGGACTTCCCGAAGGGGCAGAGACCGGCCGAGTACACCGGGGCCATACGGCCGTGTGAAGGCGGCCGAGACGGCCGCTGCAAAGCGTGCAGCTGCTGAGCTGTGCGCGGAGGAGGAGGTGGCTCTGCTCGCGCAGAAAATATATCCCCAGGGGAGCAGCACCACTCCAAAGTCGGTGGCAGAAGCGGTGCAGAGGGTCCTTGACGGTTCCGAGATTGTGACGAAGGTGGCGTCCAGGTCTCGAAACCTCAAGGGTACCTTCCAGAAGCACCTAAAGGAGGCGGCAGCTGCAACAAAGGAGTCGGTCGAGTACCTGGCCGACAAATTCGCGCGGCTGGAGGCGGAAGTGGCTGAGCTGCGCCGAGAGATGGTGCGGTTCAGGGCTGAGACCCGAGGGCGGGCGTCGAAGCAGGCGCCCCAACCATCGGGGCAAGAATTGGACCTGCAGGCGACAATGTTTAAATATGTAGACGCCCGCATAGCGGGTCTCGGTGACCGACTGCTGCCGGCACCAAGCTATCGGTCGCGGCTGCAAGCCGCACCGCCTGCGGCCGCCACCGCTGCCACCTCTGTGGCTGCTAAGGCTCTCCCGAGGCCAGCGACGCCGGCACTGGAGGCTCCTCCCGCGCCCTCAGCAGGTCGCAAAAAGGCTGGGAAGGGAGGACGGCAGAAGCCTACCAAAGACTTCCCACCTCTTCCAGCACCCAGGGCTCCTCTGCCCCAGACCTTGCGTCGAGGTCCTAGTGGACCTGCGCCCACTGCGCCGCCCGCTCCCGCCGCAGCCATCCCTCAGGGTGAGGGCTGGCAGGTGGTGAAGAACATGGGTAAGGCTCGCCGGAAGAAGGCCAAGAAGGCCGCTGCAGCTGCTTCTGCGGCTGCTGCTACGGCTGCTGCTGCGATGACTGCAGCCGCAGTAAGACCTGGCCCCATGAACCAAGGCGGGACCAAGAAAAAGAGGCGGAAGCGAAACAGACTCCGAGCGCCAAAATCAGCTGCCGTGGTCATCACGGTGCTACCGGAGGCGGTTGAGCGCGGCCTGACGTATCAAGCCGTGCTCTCCACGGCTAGGCGGCACTCTGGGGACATTACGCACCTCGGAGCTAGGATCCGTCAGGCTCATACAGGAGGCCGCATCCTGGAGTTCCCCGGAGCTGACGGAGGCAAATCAGCAGATAACATCGCTGCTAAGCTCAGGAGTCTGTTTCCTGAGACGGATGGTGTGAGAATCGCGAGGCCGGTAAAGTGTGCAGAGATGCGCATCACCGGCCTCGATGACTCGGTGTCCGCGGAGGACGTCTCTGGCGCCATTATCGCCAGAACTGGTTGTGCTGCGGATGCCATACGGATTGGCACCATCCGTCCAGGCCCTGGAGGGGTCGGCGCCGTGTGGGCGCAATGCCCTGTCGCCGCGGCCAAGCTGCTGGCTGACGCCGGGCGTCTGCTCGTGGGCTGGAGTTCGGCCAGAGTTCACATCCTGGCCGCTCGGCCCATGAGATGTTTTAGGTGTGGGGGAGCTGGGCACGCTCGTATTAAGTGCCCTAGCCCCGAGGACCGCAGCGACGCCTGTTATCGCTGCGGCCAGCCTGGGCACGTCGCTAGCGTGTGCAAGACAACCCCGCACTGCCCGGCGTGTGCGGCAGCTGGTCGAGCAGCTGCCCATTTCCGTGGCGACAGAGGGTGCAAATCCCCGCCCACAAAACGCGTTGAGGGCGGCAGCTCATCGACCCCGCCTGCCGCCCTATCACTTGAAGTAAGACCGCCCTCAGCGGTGGAGGAGGAGATGTCGACCTAGTCATGGACCAAGACCGTGACTATCTCCTCCTCCAGGCGAATCTCAACCACTCCGCCCGAGCGCAGGACCTTTTTCTGCAGTCTATGGTGGAGTGGTCGATCGGTGTAGCCGTAGCCGCGGAGCCATATTACGTTCCTCCCAGCCCCAATTGGGCAGGTGACTGGGACAGCTCCGTGGCAGTCGTCGGCTCCACGGCGCCTCGTTCACCCTCCCTCTCAGTAAAGGAGAGGGGTGCGGGATACGTCGCGGCCGCGTGGGGAGAGGTCACAGTCGTTGGTGTGTACTTCTCCCCCAACAGGAGTCTGGCAGACTTCGAGACCTTTCTCAACAACTTGGAGGCCTCGATACGGCGAATATCATCTAGCCGCATCCTTGTGATGGGGGACTTTAACGCAAAGTCCACTGCGTGGGGGTCCCCCCGCACGGATGTCCGAGGAAGGGCGGTTGAAGAGTGGGCCGATGCGGCGGGCCTCTGTTTGTTGAACAGAGGCGCCGTCAACACGTGCGTGCGACGGCAGGGGGGGTCGATAGTGGACCTCTCGTTTGCTACCCCTGCCTTCGCCGCACGCATAAGGGGATGGCGTGTTCTGGAGGAGGTAGAGACCCTTTCGGACCATCGGTATATCCGTCTGGATGTCTCCCTCCTCCGGGACCCTAGCAGGGGTCATCGCCCGTCGGCGGGCAGAACTCCTCGCTTTCCGCGGTGGGCTGTGAAGAGGCTGAACCGGGACCTACTGGAAGAGGCAGCCATAGTTCAAGCTTGGTTGTCTCCTGCACCCCCGTCTGGGGAGGTAGACGCCGGGGCTGTCCGCTTTCGCGACAGCATCCAAGCTGTTTGCGACGCGGCCATGCCCCGAGTGCGACACTGGACCCCGAAGGGGGTCTACTGGTGGTCCCAGGAGCTGGCGGACCTCCGTGCGGCCTGCATTCGTGCCCGGAGGTTATACACACGCAGCCGAAGTCGTCGCCACCGCGATGAGCGAGAGGAGAGCCGACTGTATGACGCGTATCGTGAAGCGCAGGTGTCTCTGCAGTCGGCCATCTGCCGCGCCAAGGAACGGGCGAAAAGTGAGATGTTGGAGGGTCTAGACAATGACCCCTGGGGGCGCCCATATCGCGCGGCGCTGAACAAGCTCCGTGCGCGGGGCCCCCCCCTTACGGAGACCCTCCAGCCCAACTTCCTCTCCGAGGTGGTCGAGGAGTTATTTCCTGACCGGGCAGAGCACGTGCACCCGGCAATGGCCCCATCGGGAGGCCGACATCGGGAGGCGGATCTCAGTGCTACCCCGGTTACAGATGCGGAGATGGGGGCGGCTGTCTTGCGGATCCGCTCCAAGACGACCGCCCCTGGACCTGACGGTGTGCCGGCGCGAGCTCTCGCGCTGGCCCTCGATCACCTGGATGTCCGCCTCAGGGAACTTTTCGACGCGAGCCTGGTGTCGGGACGATTCCCTGAGTGCTGGAAGGAGGGGAAGTTGGTGTTGCTGGCCAAGCCGGGACGGCCTCCAGAGTCGGCCGCGGCGTACAGGCCCATAGTGCTGCTGGACGAGGTGGGGAAGATGTTTGAGAAAATTCTCGCCACCCGCATCGTCCAGCACCTGAGCACGGTCGGTCCCGACCTGTCGGACGCTCAGTTCGGATTCCGGGAAGGACGTTCGACGGTCGGGGCCATTATGCGCCTGAGGGCCGCGGCCGAGGAGGCGGTCGCCGGCGGCAGTGTTTTGTTGGCGGTGTCTTTAGACATCGCCAACGCGTTTAATAGTCTGCCATACAGCTGTGTCCAGGGGGCGCTCCGATATCACGGGGTACCTTTTTACCTGGAGCGGCTGGTGGCAGACTATCTGAGAGGCAGGAGTGTCCTCCTCGAGGTTCGAGGCGAGGTTTGGCGGCGGCCCATGTCGTGCGGTGTCCCACAGGGATCGGTTGTTGGTCCGCTCCTGTGGGACATGGGGTATGACTGGGTCCTACGTGCTGTCCTACCCCCCGGGCTGAGCGTCATCAGTTACGCTGACGACACCCTCGTCACAGCCCGTGGGGGTACCTTCGAGGAGGCGGCCCGTTTGGCTACCGTGGGGGTTTCCCAGGTAGTCGGGCGCATCGAGGCGCTGGGTTTACGGGTGGCTATTAACAAGACGGAGGCCCTGGTCTTTCATGGGCCTCGTCGCAGTCCACCCCGCGGCGCCTCGATAATGGTGGGCTCGACGCGCGTTCCCGTCCAGGCCCACATGAAATATCTGGGCTTGGTGCTGGACGGAAGGTGGCACTTCGGCGAGCATTTCAGACAGCTCGCCCCGAAACTTCTCGGCACTGCGTCCGCCCTTGGGCGGTTATTGCCAAATTTGGGCGGGCCCAGTGCTGGTTGCCGGCGACTCTACGCGGGGGTTATCCGGTCGATGGCGCTTTACGGCGCACCGGTGTGGGCGGACTCCCTGACCGCTCAGTGCAGGACTCTCTTGCGGAGACCGCAGAGAGTCATAGCGGTCAGGGTAATACGTGGATACCGCACGGTGTCGGCCGACGCAGCTTGCGCGTTGGCCGGAGCACCCCCGTGGGATTTGGAGGCTGAAGTGCTCGCCGAAGTGTTTGCAGTGAGTGAGGCGGTACGGGAGGAGACGGGTTGTCGTCCCCTCCCGACAGTTATTGAGTGCGCGCGCAATCGAGCCCACCAGGGCATGATTTTAAAGTGGAAGGCGCGGCTGGAGGCGCCTCTGGCCGGTTTCAGAACCGTTGGGGCCCTCCAGCCGGTATTGGAGCGGTGGGCAGGGCGGCAGCATGGGACCCTTTCCTTCCGGCTAGTGCAGGTGTTGTCAGGGCACGGTTGCTTTGGCAAATACCTGCACACGGTCGCTAGGAGGGAACCGAGTCCCGTCTGCCACCACTGCGACTGTGAGGAGGACACGGCGCAGCACACGCTCGAGCAATGTCCTGCTTGGGCGGTGCAGCGCCGTGAACTCATTGAGGTTGTGGGGGATGATCTCTCGCTGCCGGCCGTGATCAAAGCCATGGTCGACAGCGAGAGGAAGTGGGCAGCGGTTGCGTCCTTCTGCGAGGACGTCATCTCGCTGAAGGAGGCGGCGGAGCGGATCCGTGAAGAAAGTATCCTTGCGGATCCGAGCCGTCGCCGGCGAACCGGGCGGCGCAGGCGCGCTTACGCGCGCCTTATGCCGCCATAATAAAGGCCGCGGGCGGGAGAACGGGGATCTCCCGTCCGCCAGCCATTGAGTCGGTCCGACGCCCTATGTAGTGCCGGGGCGTCGCCGAGGAGCTGTAGACTGCTGGATGGGTCGCTGAGGTAGTAATTGTTGCCAGCGGCCCATCCACTATACAAGGCAGCGAGCGTGCACACCGTGGGGTTTTGGTCCGTAGGCCCGAAGTACGGGAGAGCCGGACATAACCCTCGCGCCTCCCCTTGTGGCGAGAGGGTATGCATCAGGCGCATTTCCCCACGTAAAAAAAAAAAAAAAAAGGATTTAGAGTAATGACACTGATAGCCATTAAGGTGTACCATGGGAACTGGTGTTTATGCGGCATTCGGTTAATATAATGACATCTGGCGTGAAATCTAATCTTGTCAAAAGTACGGTAAAGTCATCGAAGTTTTTTTGAATACTTCTTATATTTTGATTAACAATAGAAAGCCGAGATTTGTCAGTACATAGGTAATTTATGCATGATTCCAATTCGCTCAGCTTAACACTAGAAAAAATATCGGTATTGTCAATGTCGCTTATTAAATCATTTGGATTAGCCATTTTTATAAGTATATAAGCTTAAGAATTTAAAATAATAATAGTCTTTAGATAAGGAAAAAATAAATCGTGTACATATTAATATTATTTTCGCTTTGAGAGGTCTATCACTAAGTATGTGTGTGTGTATGACTTGTAATGGAAATTTGTGTGTGCAGTATGTTAAATAGATGAGTCGATTGTGTATGCATGTTAATAAAATAGTTATGTGGATTACAATACATATTTTGTTGTAATAAAATTCGCTGAGACTGATATAATAATAATATAAAAGTAACAAAAATAAGTAAAATTTAGTTACGAGATAAGTTATTCTCGCGGATTTCCTGGAATGTGCTTTCGTTCTTGATGATGATATGTTTCGCACCCTCTTCTTTTCGTAGAAAGATCCGGCCGTTTGCAATCCAACAAAACTTGTATCTTTCCGTGAGTGCAAAATCGCGAGCCAGAAAGTGCAATCTTCTGGCTTTGTTGGTAAGATGGTCAGAAAAATAAATTGGTGTAGCCGAGCCATCTAAACCCAGGTGTGACGTATTCAGGCGGGATGATTTGTTTTCGTCGTTGAATTGCTTTAAATTTTTTAAGAATTTCTCCTTAGAGAAAACATTGGAGAATTCCACTACGATGGTCGATGTAGTAGATATCTCTTTAGATGGGAGACGGTAAACATCTTTAATATCTAATGGATTGGGTTGAAAATTTAGTGATTCCATAAGGGTGGTAATCAATTTTAAAATATCTCCCTTGGTCTCCTTCTTCCTTTTGGGCACACCCCTGATCTCGACACACGTTTTTCTTATTGTTCTATCAAGGATTTCATTCCTTTCCTCAAGCTCTGCTATTTTAGCCTTTGTGATATTGCGCTGCCTCTCGAGACTACCAATTTTATTTTCAAAGTCTTTAATCTGGTTGGAGAGAAAGTCAAGTGATTTCTCAATCTCTTGATTAGAAGATTTAATTTCTGTATTTTGCTGTATAATATCTGATAAACGTTTTTCCATACTTTCCAGCCGAGTAATCATGGGACTTATAGTAGTTGAGAGCATTTGCATAATTTCCTCCTTAAATTGTTCAAACTTATCAAACTCAGCATCATCTTCAAGACGAACTCGTTTAGTGTTGCTTCGTTTAGTAACATTTAGATTTGGATCTGATACTGACAGAGTTTTAGGCGGGGTGCGCTCCATCATGCACGAATTATTACTTGGTGAAAAGAAGAATAAATGGAAATAAAGAAGAAAACTTACGTAGTTAACTAAACGGGAATCGATTCTATTGTAGCAGCAATCAGCAGTGAGCCACGGCTGTCGTCCGCGGAACGCAAGCGAGACAGCAATTTAGTTGTGCCTGAGTTCGTATACAATATGCGGCCGCGCGGTGTGTTGTGATGACTCACGCGCGTAGCAGGCCTGAGCAGCGGCGCGAGAGCGAGGCAGCAATTATGGCGGCTGTCTCTTTTCCTCACGTCGTGCGGGTGGCCGGGGGCGCACCTCCGATGCGTAGTGAGACAGTTCGGTTGCGTTGCGTGATATTGGTAATAAGCTTCTTAAGAATATGCACTATAGTTGTTTGGCTTAGCTAATTAGTTAAAAAGGAGCAATGCGTAAACACGTCTGTCCTCGATACAAGCTCGGACGAAAGAGCGTCAAAGGAATGGGAGCAACTCTCACTAAATCAAACACAGTGGCGTAGAAGCGTGAATAACGGAGTGAATCACTTCGAGAATTTGCGTGGTAAAAATCTGGCCGCAAAACGCCAACTTAGAAAAATCTTTTTTTTCTTTTTTTGATACCCAGGAAAAATGCTTTATGCGCTATCTGCCGGCTAGGGGACGGCACCGGCGGGGCGTGTGGGACTCACCAGCCGAGTGCTGGTATACCCACTAAAAAACCTGGGGTGTTCCCTTTCTCACCCAATGGGGGGGGCCAGTTGGGAGTCTGAAAAGATTCATCCAAAGTAGGCCCCCCGTGTGGGTGCCGGCCGGATCGAAACGACCCGACCTCCTCTCGTCCCCGGGGGAGAGCAATTCACTGCTGTCCCCTTTCGACGTTAGAAGGCGCGCGGGAACACCGCGCGCGCCCTCTATGGGTTCTTAACTCACGGGTGGCAGGGTCCCCTTAGGCCTTGCCACCCAGAACCCTTAGGTGGGGGGCAGGAGAGCGACATAAGCGCGTCTTCTGCGCCCCCTCCTCCGGCGGCGGACGTCCGGGGCTTAAGGATCTTCCTCACGCCCCCGCTCCGCCGCCTCCTTCTGCGAGATGACAGCCTCGCAGAAGGACCCCATTGCACCCCAGCACCTGTCGTCGCCAACCATCATGGATACAACGGTCGGCAACGAGAGGTCGGGGCCAATCACGGCGACCAGGACACAGCGCTCTTCGGCCCACGCTGGACACTTCTTCAGCGTGTGCTGCGACGTGTCCCGGTAACTTAGAAAAACCTAGATGAAGCAAACTTACAATTACACTTACGACGCTGCGGACTAACTGTACTGTGTAGACTGCAACCGCTGCTTCAAGACTAAGTTTGGATTCGCTAGTCATATCCGGACACATGGGTATCGCTGTCGACGGATACGTCGAGGAGGACATCGTCATGATGACCTTTGAATATTTCTTATACCGAATATTCTTGCAAACTTTTCAGATAAACATCTAACGTCCGATGATCATTAGTGTCTTTAAAGATATTTCCGATGTCCAGGATTGTCGAGGAATCTATACATAAATCTGTAAATGGTGCGTACATAGGTAAACAGTATATTAAAAACATAATTGGAATTCTTTAGAACTATAAAAGCCCAAACTGTTTTTTTTGCATCGCGCATAATCTACGAAATTAAATGTGGATTTTACAATATATTGTTCGAGGTCTAACTTAACATCTGGTACATGTTACAACTTGATACCTAGAAGTATAGTAGTATGTGTGTTAATGAGCTTCTTCTTACATGCAACGAAAGAATAGTATACCTACTTCCAAATTACACGTGTACGATTTCAAGGACAAACATTTTGTACCCGTACAAAACACTAAAACTTGAAAATCAAGCAAATGTGTATGTACCGTATAAAATTGCACTGGAACTTGTGTTTAAGTCATGCCCCTTTAAATCACCCAAAGTGAAGGAGAAATAACAGAGCGAATGCAATGTTACAAGTATTAATTATTAAACGTAAATTGATCTTGCGGTAGTATACTCTAAAGACAACGGTGTTACAATAGTACCACTATCGATTTCTTACTCTCCTCGGTAGCTTACAAAATATAATAGGTTGTCTCCTGTATTTACGAAAGACAATGGACAGAAAATGGATGTCTAGTACAGAGAAACATAAGATATATTTGTGCCATCAAGTTTTCTAAAGATGTCATTAAATAACGTTATATTTTTGGTCAGTATAAAGATAATGTCTGGTATAAGGTCGGCACTAAAGTTGGCAATGAAAATAAAATACGAAGCACTGGTGGTAATAATTACGATGTCTCGTCAACGTGCGTTTATTATGTTTGGTGAAACCATCTTCAAACTGGTTAAGTTATATATCCATAAAATATTACATTCATACAAACTTCAAGTAGAGTTGTGTAAAGCCCACATTTTATCAGGTATGGTTTTAAGTCCTATGTGACATGGGAGGCCGGCTATTGCCGTTAACCAGGCCTGTGTCTGATTCAAGACGCCGTGCTGCTGAGTACTTTTGTCGGATCCAATATCACTTACCGAACAAGAATTAAAACGGAAACCTCTTGCACATATTGATATAATGGCGTTTGTACAAGAAGCAAGCAGCTGACGTGGCTACATACGCAAGCTACTTACGCGAGCTACATGCGTGAAATTACTTTCGCGGGTAGCTCGCATCAATTTTTCTTTCACTCTTTTTCTGACATTTTAAAATTAACCCATACTACCAGATTTGAACTCGTATTTGTTGATTTTGAGAAAATTGCATATATGTTAAACACTTTATACGGATTTTATCGCGTATAAAGTGTTTAATTTCAATGTATAACATTCGCGTAAACATAAGACAATATTTGCATATATGTAATTTCGTATTTTAGAGTTTTGGTAATGTTACTATATTATTTAAATAAAATGACTATTTGTTTATTTACTCGTATTTTTAAATAAATAAATAAAGTGAAATAAATAAATAAATTATTTGTCATGACTTAGAATTAAAATATATTTGTAGATATACTGTTCTCTTGGACTATATCCCATCTGAATCAGTTCGGTTGCACAAAATTCTAAACCGCATTGTGACACCTACCTTACTAGGTCAATAAAATATATCCAATTATGTAAAAATTAAAATATAAATATCTAGTCATTATCTGGCGTAGAAGGCTTGTTTATGGACGCGTAATGCATCGAGCGCGGGAACATTGAGTTGGTCACGCTTTAAAAGCCTATTTTACACTTCATCTATTCTTCTTTTTATCTTTGAATTAAAATATTTATTATTGAATACTATCTTATGTCGTGTGCGTGTCATAGCTGCGATAGTTGGTAACCGTTGGACAGCCACGCAGAGATCTTGAATTCGAATCCAAGGCGTGCATCTGACTTCTTGAAACATTTGTGCATACTAAATATTTAATTATCGCTCATTTTAACTGTTAAGGAAATCGTTGTGAGGGATCCTGCATGTCTGAGAGTTCTCCATAATGTTCTTGATGATATGTTCTATATGTCAAGTCTGCCAACCCGCACAGGGCCAGCGTGGTGGACTGTGGCCTAACCCTTCTCACACTGAGAAGAATCCCGTGGCCAGCAATGGAACAAATTAATACTATTATCTTCTGATATTATTATTATTATCTTCTGTTCACTGGTTTGCTTTGTGAATTCCGTGAGCACACCGGTCTTTTTACGTGTCAAATTTCAACCAAGCTTGTTCAAAGGTTCACACATAACTGAGTAATGAACATCCAAATATCCAAACATCTGAATAAACTGTTTCATATAATGTTAGTCGTATTATTAACATTTTAAAATCCTGAAATTAAAATAAATTGTCAATTTATAAAAGTTTTTTTCAGGAATCTTTAGAAAGCTAAAACCTACCAACTAACCTAAACGTAAATTAGGCAATTTTACTAAACTAACTAACGCATTAACCTTGGCATTCATATGTAAGTGTTACTTTGTGATTTAAAGAATAAACAATTGTAACTAATAAAGGTGAACAAAAATGAATAAATGATTTTTGAGTTTGACTTTGAATAAATTTAACTCATGAAACAAGACATGAATCCTTAACTTGGACAAACTGTGGCGACGAATTCGAACTAGTTATTCAAAGACATATCCGAACGAAGTTGTTTATACAAAATATATAGGTACGAAAGATGAATATCCGTACTACCTTCGGTTGAATCTGCCAACAAACTAAATTATCTTACTACGCCTATATTTAATAAGGTCAAACTTATCGGAAACTATTAACAAGGTATTGGAGAGCCCACGAGCATATAGACGTAACCTAATAGAATCATAACATATCTTGAGTACTTTGGCAATCGTGATAGTTTAATCAGGACTAACACTTACTTGTAATTTTTATTTTCACTAAGAGAAAATAAGGATTACATAACGGTGTTCAAAGATTGATTAACTTAAATATGCTGAATAATTAGATACACTTTCTTCGAATAAAAGAGACTATCGAGAACAGATATTTGAATTCAGTAATCTAGTCCAGAATGTGCACCAATTTTCAAGGAGCAATTGTCTTTTAGTCTGTGCAAACCAAAGGGATATTGATAAACCAAGAGGAAATTTACACGCACTATCGGCCTTTAAATATACAAAACTGGTAATTATAATAATTGATCTATGTATTCGTTAAACGTATTAAGTTTAATTTATAAAGGTTGCATCTATTAAGGAAACTATCGGATTTTACCCTTGGCTCTGATCGCATAAATATAGCTTGTGTTAATTTTCTTTACTTTCTATTTTCTGGATAAAAGGTACCCCATGTCCTCCTCCAAACTATGCTAAAACCAAGCTAGTGGTAATAGACCGTGCCAACAAATTGGAGTTAACGGAAGCTCTCAAACTAGACATTGTGGACGATTTTGTTTACCTGGGGGCCAACATCAGTAACACGGGATCATGCAAAAAGGAAATAAGAAGGCGAATAGATATGGCCAAAAATGCTATGGCTCAACTGGCAAAAATATGGAGAGACCGGAACATCTCGCGAAACACAAAAAAGAAACTTGTCCAGACGTTGGTGTTCTCCATATTCAGCTATAATAATATTTTTTTTATAGTAAAATTATTTATTCAAGTAACATTAACTCATAGTGTTAGTAACAATTTGACTTAAAACTATGTTAGTTATCTAAATTATACACAAACAATGAACAAATAAATAAAATACAAATAATAAAATGGGAAAAACTAAGACACATCTTACACTATGCTGCAGGTCCAGCAGAAATTTTGCAGCACCGGTTAACGATCGCGCAATCCAGCCGGCTTGAGATCATTTTTAGGATGATGTTAGTGCTGCCACGCACCCTCCGTACCAGGGATGCGCATCTCTTACGCATTACTGTATAAAAGCAATCTACGCGGGCTTTTGCAAACATCCCTGAAGCACTACAGAAACGTATAGCTCTTAGACATGGGTTCTGAAAAAAGCTGATAGAGACCGCATCGACGCTTTTGAAATGTGATGTTGGCGAAAAATGCTACAGATCCCTTCGACTGCCTTCCGCACCAACGCGTCTATTCTGCGAGACCTAAACATAAAACCAGACTATCCACCATCAGTCTACGTAGAATACTGGAATTTTTGGGACACATTGCCCTCAAAGACGGACACAACATCGAACAGCTGATGGTAACAGGCAAGGTTAACAGCAAAAGACCAAGAGGCCGCAGTCCAACGAGATGGTCGGACCAAATTCGATCGTCGCTTAACATTAATTTCCACAAAGCCCTCCACGAAGCAAAAGACCGGAACAGATGAAGGAAAATAGTCAATGCGAAAGTGATTCAGTGGGGGAGTCACGACCCTCAGTAATGAGGAATACGATGCGATCTTCGATCGATCTTCTATACCCCTGACAACGTGTATGCCAAATTTCATGATGATCAATCGAGAAGTTAGGATGTAAATCGTAACATATAAACAAATAAACTCATATTCGCATTTATAATATAGTTAGGATATGCTGTTGTTTTTCAAAGTTAACGAATTCAATTACTATCTAGGAAAATCAATTTACAAAAACCCAATGACACAGTTTTAGGGTTAATCGTTATTGGCGTGGAGACTTCTTTACTGCTGACTACTTTCTACTATTTCTTATTGTTTCTGAATTGGCGCACACTTATATCCTATATACATTTTCTTACAAGCAGCTTCAGTAATGGCAAACGGCATTGAAGTGCGAAACCCATATATACTTTTATTTTTTTATTTTATTTTACTTTCGGGATTACAAACAGTAGCATAATCTTATGACTAACAATTGTTTATACAGAAAAATGTACTTATTACACTACCAACATCGTTATCCACCTATTACTAATAAGAAGTAACTGCTACATGCGATAAGAGATAAAAAGTAAACATAAATGTAAACATGACTATAACATATATGTATATGTAATATTATATATATATATATATATATATATATATATATATATATATATATATATATATAATATATACTTCTTATTGGTTTCTTAAAATATCAACTAAACATTTTTTTAAATTATTCGTTGTAAGGTTAAATATATCAAGAGAAACAAACTTATTGTTATACAAATCTATAAGTTGGCATAAAGGTGTTCGTGTACCTGCATTAGTTCTACGGCTTCGACTAGTGGTTGTGGCTAATAACCGCTGCGAACGAACTTGTCTCCAGGTTGATGTCCTAGGAACTATATAGCATAATTCATTCGTTAATTCAAGGCAGTCATACTTATTATGAATAATACCATGCAAGAACATCATGCCTAAGAGCTGTCTTCTGGCCTCTAGTGATAACAAATTATATTTATGCAGTAGATGTTCATATGGGTGATAACTACGGTAGCATCTGTAATGTAAACCGCGTAAAAATTTACGCTGAACTGTTTCAACATGATTAATGTATTTCATATAAAATGGATTCCAAATCATTGTAGCAAACTCCAGACATGGCCTCACTAATGATATATACAAATACCTATAAGTAGTAGCAAGCTGAAAATCTTTACTATTACGCATCACAAAACCGTACATTCGAAAGGCAGACTTAATAATATTTTCGACATGGAAATCAAAATGAAGCTTGAAATCCAAAGTGACTCCTAGATCACGCAGTGAGAACACTTTGTTTAAAGGAGTATCGTTTAATGAGTAGATGTAGTCATACACCTTTTTGTTTTTAGTGAAGCTAATAAAGTTACACTTTGGTAAGCTTAAGAACAGCTTATTCTCTGTGCAGTAGTGTGAAAGTCGATCTAAGTCACTTTGCAGTAGCAGACAGTCATTGTTATGTTTTATGGTTTTATATACCTTTAAATCGTCCGCATACAGCAAAAAGTTAGAGTGTTTGAAACAGGTATCAATGTCATTAATAAATATTGTAAAAAGCAATGGGCCTAGGATTGAACCTTGAGGGACTCCTGACGTAACGGATTTCTCTTCAGATTGATAACCATTTATTACAACTTTTTGCGTACGGTTTGTTATATAAGATGAAAACCAGCGCAGAAGATTTCCTCGTATACCGTTAAAGGCAATTTTACGAAGAAGCAATTCATGGTCCACCCTGTCGAAGGCCTTCTGAAAGTCTGTGTAGATAGCATCAGTTTGTGAACGATTGTCCATATTCGTGAAAAGGTGGTTAACAAAAATCATCAAGTTACTATAAGTCGATCTCTGTCTGACAAAACCATGCTGTTGTTTAATAATTATTTTGTGAATAGTTGGATAGATTTCATTATAAACAATTCTTTCAAAAAGCTTCGACAAGGTGGATAATATGGATATCGGACGGTAGTTTTCCACGTCGTTCCTAGAACCTTTTTTAAAAACAGGTGTTACATTGGCTAGTTTCCAACCTTCCGGAAATGTACCTTCATCGATACACTTACGAAAGATTAGAGACAGTGGTATACATATTTCAGCAGCCACTTGTTTAAAGAAAAGGGGTGGAATTCCATCAGGACCAGGACCTTTCGATAAATCTAAGGATTTTAGTGCATTAAGAATTTTGGAGGAACTTATATGGATATCATTTATAATTTCGCTACTATTATTATAATTATCCGGCTGTACCCATTTATTGATATCAAATGTGGAAGGCTCATAAACAGATTGAAAAAAATGTGAAAATAATTTACAAATTTCAAGTGGATCGCTTGTGGAAACATTCTTGTAATATACACTAGATGGAATCCCAGAATTACCCCTTTTACCTGCTACGTATCTCCAGAAATATTTAGGATTTTTACGAATGTTCTGCTCTGCAGTTTTCAAATAATTTCGATAACATTGGATACATTCCCTATTGAATCGACGGCGGTACAATGTAAATTGTTCGTAATCCGATATATTTTTGTATATTTTCCATTTTATCCAGGCTTTATTTTTATTCTTAAATAGTCCTATCAAGGGTTTAGAGAACCAGATAGGGAAATCATTGTTATTTCTGGAGACTGTTTTCTGAGGAATGTGTTGTCTAATAATACCAAAAAGTTCATTGTAAAAAATGTTAACCGCTTCTTGACTAGTTGAATTTTCAAAAATATTATTCCAGTTTATTTTTATAAGGTCACCTTTGACAAGGTCGTAATTACCTTTATAATAGTTAAATTTAATTATCGGACAACGTTTTATGGGTGAATAAACCATATACGGGGAGGACAGTGCAGAGAATGGGGGGTGATGTGGGTCTGCCGGGACTAAATAGTTTAGTGGCTGAAAAATATCGCAGTTTTCATTGGAGATTAATAAATCTAAGGTTCTGTTGTTGGTATTGGGTAGGTTATGGTATTGAGTTGCATTTACTTCAGAGATAAAGTTCAGTAGATATCCATTTACACCTGTTTGGTCAGTCACATATGTATTATGTTGTGACCAGTTAATGTTGGGTAAATTAAAATCTCCAACTACGTAGAAACAGTGAGTGGAAGAGCTATTAAATATTGTGGACAGCATGTCTAAATATGAGACATAGACGTCATCAGGTGTTCTCGGGGGTATGTACACAGCACTGAATATATGTTGCCTGCCACGGTCACGGCTTGGGATTTGCACTAACAAGTACTCTATATGGGCATGTAATGACCAAGAAGTTTGTGACATGTTGTCAAAATACGTGGGGCGTAGTGTGCGTAAGATGGCGATAAGAACACCGCCTCCATCTTGTTTACCAGTAGCATGGCGATCCCGATCACAGCGAAAAATATTATAACGCTGATCTATAAACTCATTGTCAGCTATGTCTGGAAAGAGCCACGTTTCTGTTAACACTATGACGTCGTAAGTATTACTTAAGATGCCTATGTATAGTGTCTGAAGTTTGCCACGGATACCTCTACAGTTTTGGTAGTAAATATTTAAAGTATTAGCCATTGAGTAAGTGGTACGTATCTATAATTAAATTGCAACAATAATTAAAGTTTTTTGTAAACAAAACAAGTGCCACCGCGAAGCCTGAATCTTTTATGGTTACAGTTGTTTCAATTATGGGTATGATAAATTTATATGCCAACCAATGATGTGTTATACGAACGAGAATTAATTTATGTGCAAAAAGATAGAAAGTTATTATGTAATTATAAATTATGAAAATATTAAACAAGTAATAATTATTATTCGGGTAGCTTCCCGTCGCTGTCGCCAGTCTTAAACTTAGCGAAATCATTTTTACTACGAATAGAGAAAATTGGAGAAACATCAGTGCGACGTACAAGAATAGTCGAATGTTTAATCCAGCAATGTTTGAAGTTATTTTTGCTAGCTTCAAGGCGACTTTCACGAAATAAATGTTTTTTATTTAAGGTTAGGTGTTCATTTAAGTATATAGTATGGGGAGTGCCGGATATGCCCAACTGATCAGACTTTAAACCCTTAGCCAATCGATAAGCGCTTAGTATGTTATCCCGAAGATGCACTGAGGTGAGCCTCACCACTATATTTTTAGGTCTGTCTTTGTTAGTTACCTTTTGTGGAACTCGATGAACCGATATTATGTTATTTTGTGTAATCGGAAACTTAATTTTTTGTCCAATAGATTCTACAAGAGTGATGAGGTTCTCCCCACGCCTTTCCGGAATATTACAAATCTCAATATTACACGTTCTGGCTTGCTGCTCTAAATTGTCAATTTTGGTTTCCAGTGAAGAGATTAAATTTTCAGCACATTCTACGGAGTTAATGCGACTTTCTAACGAATTCATCTTCTTCAATATATCTTCACAATTAATAGAAGTAGACTGTACCGAGGCTTCAAATTCAACGAGCTTTTGTGTGCACTCCTTATTCTTATTTTCTAAAATCGATATTTGTCGTTTGAAGTTTTCTTGTTCAGCACGAAGAGTGTTCAACTCATTGCGTATTTCGGTAGTGTTCACAGTAAGAAATTCCAAATCATTTTTCATTCCGGTAATATTCGTATTGATGGTCGCCAAACTCGCATCGACGTCACTTCGGAAAGATTTCAAAGTATTTCTTAGCTCAATAGCGAGTGCATTCAGATTTTCCGTGAAACGACATTCTGGTTGTTTACGCTTTCTAAGTGTTACTGCTGAGTCGTATTCAGATGTGGTCGTTAAATCGGGTGTAGAACTGGTCTTCTGAGGCGAGAGTGACATCTTATGTGCCGCACTATATCCTTGTATTAATTACCGAACGGCGTACAGCTACAAAATCGTGGTACAGAGTGACGATACTGTTTACCTTGCACGTCGCGTAGTAGCGGGCGATGACTCACGCGCAGGTAGCAAACGGTCACCGATTTCAACGCGTGCCACTCGTGTTCACTTGGCTCGGTGGCTGGAGTATGTGCGTTCGCGCGGAAGTCGCGCGTTCGAACCCCACAAATATATTCACTTTGTGTACTCACAGTAATTGTTTCAAATATTTGTTTCTCGAGCAGGTGAGTGAAACAGCAACACCAATCCGCAATATGGCCGCCGGCTTATATGGTCAACTCCACAAGATAGTAAGAGAGGGACCGATGTAGAGGGTTTAGTGAGCAAAAATTAGAATAAAATACAAAGTTTTAAGTACAAAGAGAGAGACTAAACACAAGCCCGCACGTAGCAAGTTGTAATGAACGAATGAGGACCGGATACCGGCATACATGGGTGTCAATGTCAATGTATGTAGTTTATTTGCTCAGAATGCTTGAAGAAATTAATCTTTTGCCCGCGGCTTCGAACGGGAGCAGTACTTTTAGATCATAAATAAGTGGACTACATTTAGTTAGTCCACGTCTTATAGCTCTAATACCATTGGCACTCGATGTGTTTACGACATTGATGTTGCTTCGCAATTTAGTAGCTCTTTGTTTGACTGTAAGAGTTCTAAATCCTTTTAATCAAGCTTCCGAAAAGCACTGACAAAGGCTTTTTGGTAGAGATTAAGTTTGTACGTGTATGCAGAGTGTAGTCACTGCATTCAGCAATTTGAGTGTTCAAAGCAATTTAAAGTCTTAAAAATAAAAAAGACTAGGCTTTTTATTTTTTTAGTCTGAATATGTCTTAAAATACATATACATACCTATGTAGTATGTATATGTATTTTAATATATACTTAAAATTAGGCTACTCAAAGGATAAGACTAACTAATTAAGGAATAGAAGGCGCCTATTTCCATTTATTCGGTTATTTGGCAGACTCATTGCAGCCACTGAAAATTCCCTAACAGGAAACACGCAACAAAACTTTACCCAAATCAGGATTCAAAAATCGGGATGATCCAGACGCGGCAACGCGGTACTAACAATATTAAATTTAAAGCGAAAGCAAGGATGCTGTTACATATTATTTTCTAAAAAAGCGACTGCTTTTACACTAGGAGTAATTCCTGTGTCGCGGTGAACATTGGAAACTTTCAACGGACACAAAGATCATCCAGACACAAAACAACGATTCGTAGAATACACATTTTTTTGTCCCGTGAGGGCACCGAACCCACAACACTGAGCAGAACTAACCCCATAAAAATTGTAATTCATTTGATATTAAATTAAAAATTGTTTATATGCTATTTTATAATCAGTAGTTGAGGTACTCCTCTTAAGTAAACATTACCTGTGTTAGGAGACCCCGCTCTTCACATTACAGTAATAATATAATTTTATTGCTCAAGCTTTGCAATACATAAACAAATAAATATAAACTTTGGTATTTAACTAAATTTGTTGAGTAAGTGTATGTATATGTAAGTATGTTTGTGAGTGTGTAAATGTGTGTCCGTGTGTAAATGTGTGTGCATTTACTTGTGCGTGTGCGTGTGTATGCATTATTTAGATATTAAGACAACAATTATTATGAAACTATATACATTAATTCCTCAGTACTACTAACATTTAAGTTTTAAAGCCGAATGCATTAATGTTTTATGAAGTCATGATTATGTCAACTAAAAAAAAGGGTATATTTGTAGTGTTTTATTTATTTTGTTATATAAATGGTCTGATTGCCTATGGCGAATGTTGTTGCAACGGTTCAAGTAGGGATGGCATAGTGAATGTGTGTTTTCATAAGAAATTGGGAGTCATATTTTAATTTTAATGTAATTTCAGGACACTAAGTAAAAATGAAAAGTAAAAAAAGGGTTGAGAAAAGACATGTATTTATTTAATTAAAATAGTTTTAGCGATTTTAATACAGTTATCCCAGGATACGATATAGGCTATAGGCAGGCATTAGGCTTTTATTTAAGACGAGATAATATAAGTGACTGGCGTGCCTGAGTGAATGAGTGCAAGAGAAACTAAAAGTGGTTACTAAGCACTGTTATAAGACTGACGGTAAAAACGCTGAACTAAACAGGAAATATGGCTGGTTCAAATAATAAGGGTACAGATAATATTCATGACAGTACACTTATATGTGTATGGATAGTGTTGTCAATATATTCGGATTTAATTTGAATACAACTGTGCACATCATTACTATATATTGTTATCCCATGGATTGTAATTGACGCTTAGTTTATAGCCTTTACGGGAACAAAATACTTTGACCCAACGAACCGTCATCACAAAAAGTTTTGAAGGCTAACAGGCGTTTATATGGTTTGTTGTTGCGTATAACATATTTATTGGAACGTGTCAACCGAATTTTGTTTCTATCCATAATGTCTATGTGTGTATTGGATGAAAATGCGATTACCTATTTATTATTTAGTATATAACAGTACAACTGATATCCAGTCAAATCCGGTTAGACTAGAAAAGCCGACCCCAAGTGTCTTAGGAGTAATAAAGGCTAGGGAGAAGAAGATATAACAGAAATATGCAGTCGTTTTTTCGCATAGTAAAGTATTGATGATAATATTGATTTAAAATCTCTATTTTTCCATTATGATACACAATAAAATTATAAGCACAGTTTATGTTTACATGTCAATATGAGTAATTTAACTTTGTACATTTTATTTTAACATTTAAGAAACTTTGAAAATGCACTTAACAATTCTAATTTTATAAATGCGAATGTAAGTTTGTTCATTACGCTTTTATGTCTTAACTACTCGACGGATTATCATGAAATTTCACATACTCGTTGTCTGGGGTTCAGAAAAGGATCTTTTATCCATAGTACAGTTCAGTTGTCCGGTTAACCGGACTACGGAAAATATTTATTTGCCGTGTATATAAAAATACAAATTAAGTGTGGACACTAAATATATAAAATATGTTACATGGTCCGGTTAACTGTACCTACCATGGATAATTTCTTTTATCCAGAGTCCGGTTGACCGAACAACTGAACTGTACTACGGGTAAAAGATCCAGAAAAGGACATAGGGATCATCCAGAAAAATTACTGTTACTAAGCTGACCTAATCAAACCTATGCGAGTGGATCGCGGGCAAAATCTAATATGTTATAACAGTATTTGAAAATAGAAATTGTATTAAGTACGATGATCTTAACGAACCTTTTGAGAGTTTAACTTAGAGTTGCATAGTGTAGCCACAGGATACACTATGCAACTCTAAGGTATGATCACACTTTATTGTAACACGCTGTATTAATAGCATTTGACTGAGTTTGCTTAAAACAGATCGCCTTAAAATCAACTTATGTCGATCGCACCTTATATACTATTTCGCTGGTCTTATCAAACGGAATCAGGTCCCATTAACCTAGATTATCGTTTAATAAAGCCATTAGCAAATCAACAAATCTCTGTGTCTCTAATGTCAAGTACTTAAAATAATAATAATAAAATCATTAAATCAAGTAGGGAAATAAGCAAAATAAGACTTATAAATTGCTTATTTTTCGAAGGATTTATTAAAACGGGTAATTTTGCGTTTATCAAATTTAAAATGGATACGATTAGTTACTGATTTTCTTCATTTTGACAATTCAGCCACTGAACAGATTGTCTTTATAATCTCTTACCGTAAGGCAATTGTGAAATGTACTCACTGAGCCCGATTCTGCCACCATTTAATTACTGTTGATTACAAACTGGCATTCAATCAATAAAGCTTTCAAAGCTGCCGAAACTTCTTAACAAACTTCTGAATGTCGCCATATTGTTCCATTTTCGAATTTCAGACAATAAGCTCTGTAGGTATTCTTGGCTCGTTGCTTTCTGATGAAAGCTTCTGTATTAGAGAAGCACCGTGTAGGCTTCAGATTTTATCGACAATAAGGTTTATGATAAGAAGGGATGTGAAGACGTTCTTTCCTTTTTTATTTTTGTTTCGTATCGACTCACATTAAGTGAAATGGATACTTTAGAATGTAACATTCATTGACATTTACGTTACAATGTTTCGATCCGCGTAATGTTTATTCAGTGTGATAAACAAATCCGTTATTTTCCAAAGGTAAAGGCTGCTTGATTTATGAAAATTGTGTACGTTTTTCGCGCAACCATTTTAGGTAAGGATCTCAATTTGTGTTAAAAGTAAGTAGCTAAGAAAATTCATAAGCAAACGGTCGGTGAAATAAAAATGAGGTGGCTACGTGATAGGTGATGTTGCTAGTGTAATATTAAAATTCAATACATATTAATAGGGTCTAAAACGATGTTTTTATTATTAAACTGTACAGGAATACGAGATTGAAATATTAGTTACATAATAATACGAATCAAAATGGCTTTGGTTACGCTAACACAGTCAAGGCCTACTAATATACTGAGTTTTAGCTGATTATTACTAATTAACAAGCAAGATTAAAATACGGATCATTTCATTATAATGTTATGCGCACATGTATTTTACACACAATTATTACATATGACTATTTTAAAAACAAATTTGCTTGAAACAAAATTTGCTTAAAATAATTGACATAAAGATGAAAATGTTTGAATAAGACTGACTTGACTTGAAGAAGATAAAGAATGGACAGAAACAAGTACCTATCTTTTCCGTTTATTTCATCCCATTTTTAATTTCTTCTCATATTTTTGCACGTTACACTGTCTTGTTGTGATAATCACAGACTACGGTAACCATTTCTTAAGCGGCGATCCCTATGCCTGTTGTCACACGTGAAATTATATAAGAAAATGAAAGTAGGATTAAAAGAACGGAGTAAGAAATGTAAGCTTGTAAGTCACTAGAACTCTTACTCATTAAGTGAAATGCAGAAGTATTGGTGCTACTCTTACGCTAGCTACCTGACTCCCTAGGTAAGTTAGCTTATTCGCACAGGTAAAAATGGTGGGCTCATCTTTAGTAACCGAAAACTACCATTTAATTTCAACTGTTTGGAGTAGTAGTTTTAAAAATAAGATCAAGCAAACTCATAACTGGCATCTAGTATATCTCCTGAAGTATATTATGATATCCTAACTAATTTTGTAAATGCAAATATGAGTTTGTTCATTTGTTTGTTTATTATGATTTCACGCTTTAACTACTCGACCGATCATCAGAAAATTTTGAAAACACGTCGGCGGTTCAGCAAAGCCTTGAGGACCTTTCTTCTGGGCAAAAGTCCTGTTACCGAGAGTTAGAAATATATTGACAAAATCTACATATATAGCTATAGCTGCTTTGGATATAACATCTTTCAGGAATGTTGTACGTTTAGCGAAATTATTTGCTTATTGATTGACAATTATCGTATGCTCCGTGCCCCGGAGAGCACGTTAAACCGTCGGTCCCAGCTGCCATGAACATCTATGGCAGTCGTTATTGGGAAGTCAGTGCCCTCTAATATCCTGACACCGATCTAGCTTAGGGTTTTGTTAGCCTTAAAAAAAAACTGATATCCAGTCAAATCTGTTTAGACTAGAAAAGCCGACCCCAAGTGACTTGGCAATAATAAAGGCTAGGGAGAAGAAGACACATCCTTAATTTATACAGGAATACCAGATGGCTTCGAAACAATAACAAGAAAAAGTTGAGCAATAAAAACATAACATACGTGTCTCCATGGATTAAACAATGGCCCCATTACTAAGCGGTGGAAGGGAAATGAAACAAATTTGTCGTTCGCTACTTATGTAAACATGAGTAATTGTAGCTATAGTTGTATAGTACTAGATTTTTCTCGCGGCTTCACTTGCGTAAATGTAGCTTAGATTAGGTACTAACCTAATCTGCTTTGGCAAATACCTGCACACGGTCGCTAGGAGGGAACCGAGTCCCATCTGCCACCACTGCGATTGTGAGGAGGACACGGCGCAGCACACGCTCGAGCAATGTCCTGCTTGGGCGGTTCAGCGCCGTGAACTCATTGAGATTGTGGGTGAGGATCTCTCGCTGCCGGCCGTGATCCAAGCCATGGCTGACAGCGAGAGGAAGTGGGCAGCGGTCGCGTCCTTCTGCGAGGGCGTCATCTGGCAGAAAGAGGTGGCGGAGCGGATCCGTGAAGAAAGTATCCTTGCGGATCCGAGCCGTCGCCGGCAAACCGGGCGGCGCAGGCGCGCTTACGCGCGCCTAATGCCGCCATAATGAAGGCCGCAGGCGGAAGAACGGGGATCTTCCGTCCACCAGCCATTGAGTCGGTCTGACGCCCTATGTAGTGCCGGGGCGTCGCCGAGTTGTAGACTGCTGGGTGGGTTGCTGAGGTAGTAATTATGCCAGCGGCCCAACCACTATACAAGGCAGCGAGGGTGCAAACCGTGGGGTTTTGGTCCGTAGGCCCGAAGTATGGGAGAGCCGGACATAACCCTCTCGCCTCCCCTTGTGGCGAGAGGGTATGGATCAGGCGCATTTCCCCACGTAAAAAAAAAAGGTACTAACCTAATCTAAGCTACATCAACAGTACTTTTTCTGGATTTAGGCTTCATTCACACGTACTACAAATACAGTACAACCACAACTACACCACAACCACACAACGTGGGCGGGTGTAATTTTGTATTGAAAATGAATAGTAGAATTTATACGGACCACATTTTGCCGTCATTATCGACAACGTGGGTGATACCGGCCACATCGCAACCACAACGCAACCACCAGCGACACAGCGAACTAGTGTCCGACCACTTTGCAGACACAACGTTGCGTCGACGCATCGACACCGCTGACGTCGTCTTCGTCTTAATAAAATCCATAACAAGGAAAGCAACAACAATGTTTCCTCTTCAAATACAATGAGTTTGTTCAGTCAAGGCGTGTTTCCTCAACGAAAACCAGTGTCGAACTGTCTGTCTGCACTCGTGAGCATCATTGCGTCGTCGCAACCACATCGCAACTACTAACGACAACTCAACCACATCCACATTTTATAGGAACCACATCGCAACTTCAGAAATCCGCAACGACAGTATTCACACGCAACCCCTGCTTGCTCACATTTTGTCGCGTCAATGTGGTGTGGTTGTGGTACGTGTGAATGAAGCCTTAACGTACTCTTTGTCCATTTCTGTATCCCTGACAATAAATATGTGAAATTTTATAATGATCGGTCGAGTAGTTAAGGCGTGAAAGCGTAACAAATAAACAAACTCACATTCGCATTTATAATACTAGACTAGATTTTGCACGCGGCTTCGCATGCGTTAATCTAGATTTATGTATGATAAGATATATTTTAGTGGCCTATATGTTATTCTAACGTTTGAACAATAATTCTGTACCGTTTTAGCAAAATCCGTTCACAATTCTAAGCGTGAAAGAGTAACAAACATCCAACTCTCTATCCATTCATCCATCTATCCATCCATCTATCCATCCATCTATCCATCCATCTATCCATCCATCTATCCATCGATCTATCAATCCATCTATCCACCCATATATCCATCCATATATCCATCCATGTACCCATCCATCCATCAATCCTCACAAACTTGCACATTTATAATATTAATATGATATGATTAGATAGGATGCTTGTGGTTCATTATCCCTCGTCTCACCTTTAAGGGGCTTATGTGATTTCTATTATATGGTTTGTCATTTTTATACGATACGTTCATTTTATATTAATAGGTTTCTTTTATGTATTCGTGTGGTGTTGATATTACTGGATATGAAATTCTATGTTTGCAATTAGCAGACGCCAGCTAGCCACCATTTCAAAAATGAAATAATACTTTTAAAGTGTTAGCCTAGCCATATAGCGGTGGCTAGCTGGCCTCTGCATGTTGATGTATGAATTTATTTATTTACTAGATTTGGATTAGTAACAGTGCTTTTGCTGGATTTAAGGTGTTCTCTTCTGTACCCGTGACAACGTGTATATGAAATTTCATGTTAAACGGTCGAGTAGTTAAGGCGTAAAAGCGTAACAAATAAACAAATTCACTTTATAGTTAGTTATAAATTACGATAATTTGCCATTGTGTTGTCGTGCTGGTCTTACTGCACATACAATTTGCTTGCAATACTATTTGAAGTAATATTTTAAGTAAGTGTGAGCTTAACCATTTATACTATACTGAGGTCGCGGGTTCGATTCCCGCACAAGTCAAACATTTGTGTGCATGAACATGAATGTTTGTCTTGGTCTAGGTGTTTCTATGTATAATATGTATGTATTTACAAATAAAAAAGTATATATGTATGTATGTTTGTCTAGTAACCATGTTACAAGCTCTGCTTAGTTTGGTCTAGATGGTGTTGTGTGTATTCGGTTTTTTTTTAACGTATATTTGCCTAATTCGTTAGGAAAATACCCGGCCACTTGGGAGGCTTACACTGGGTCTTACATGCAGAGGCACTTCGAGAGTTTTAGTTTAAAGTGAGATGGGACACTTACCGAGACAATAGCCGCGGCAGGTGTAGGAGACTATTGCTACATAATATGGAATCTAATTATTCTAGTCTATGGGGCCCGTCCGCATAGACTGTTGAATAGTTTAATAAAATGCAAACTATAGTTAATAAACGGCGTCTGCCAGATATACTATCTCAGTACAAAGTCGGAATGGCAGACGGTGACTCGCCGACTTACTAGATGGGCCCCCTGTATAGTCGCCATAGATGTGCAGGCCTTAAAAGCAGCAGGGGGATCACCGGTACGAGCGGCTAGGGATGTCGAGCAGTGCGGCGCCAGTTTCACCATCACGGATCTCGTGACAACGGAGACCCAGAGCGGGTTTCCCGGTAGTTATGAACATGAAAATGACACTTCCAACCCCAAGCATATAGCTCTAGCGGCTTTCCTCTGACCGGCCGACCAAGGCAAGCCAGAATTGAGAGTCCTACGGGCACTTTTGAAGGTCAAGAGCGCCGTATTAGTTATTATTATTATTATATTATTATTATTAGTCATAAAATATAAAGGTATTTTTATTTGGTAAGTAATTAATGTAATTCACGACATTTAAAACAAATTACGAAATAACCAATATATATTGAAATTAAACACTTTATACGGATAAAGTGTTTAATTTCAATGTATAACATTCGCGTAAACATAAGACAATATTATAACCAATATATATTTCTGAGAAACAGAATAACTGCAATCGCGACGAAATAAAGCCGCGAATAGTTTTAAAATGTTTGAATTAATATAAGCAACGATCCGAAACATTTCCATCAAAACTCACTATTTTCTGTTTAAAACCAAACCAATCTGTTTAAGAAATTATTAAGTGGTTGAAAGTTAATTAGTAATTAAAAAAGAAATGGAGTGATATTATTATAACTGTTAATTGAAACATGTTCGGCGAGTACTGTTCTTTAAAAAAAAACTCTTCGTAATTAAATAAACCTCATTGCTTTTACAGTTAGAATTGTTACTTAACTTTAACATATATGTAATAAAACTATTGCTTCTATAGCCAAGCTACTCGTTTACTCGGGTTACATGTGCATCTTCTTGCGTGTGTGACATAAGTCAGCTACTGGCGCGGGTTACATACTGTATGTAGCTGAAGCTGGTGCTTCTTGCATGTATGAAATATGCAAGCTTAGTGAAACCCGCGTGGTTTACATGCACGAGTTTCACTACCTCATAAACTTTGAAGTTCACAGTGTAACCTAAATGAGTAAATTTTTTTTTACTTTGACTTCAACGTAGTTAATTATGATCGCATCAGTCCGTTACATGATGCATGTAACCAGGCAATGGCAAGTAACTTGCCTGTGGTACACGCGTTAAAATTTAGAAATATAGTTGATATACAACCGGATTCATTTAGGTGTACTAGAAAATAAATAAATTTCTTATCGTTTGATCCTTTTACCTACAAGTATCGCAATAAATCAAGCGCTTAGCTTCCCTTACGAAGCGTGAAAACCGAGGGTGATATAAATATACTAAGCGAAAAATTGTGTACGATTATTTTTTTTATTTCGTTTGGATTACTAGCTGAATTTAGGCTATATTTGGATTTATTTAGCATGGTATCGAGTATATAGTTGCCGATAGGTTAGACAGGGTGTAGTACGCCCATATTCCGTCAATTATCGTTATAATTCCGATCCGATAGACACAAGTTCTATTGCCGTACCTATATCGAGCCTATTGTCACACGGCGTGCTGCAACTAAGATTTTTTAAATTGCAATAACTCTTTGGCCTAGAACCCATAATGACCGACTTCAAAAATGGAGGAGCTTCTCAATTCGACCGTATGTTTTTCTTTGATGTATGTTACGCAATCATTTCACCAAGAATGAATCGATTTTGATGATTCCATATAAATGTTATCGAAATTGATTTAGCACTAGAAAATCAATAAAAACCAAATATATACCCAGATCTACTTTCTTCCAAACGCTGTAATTTGAACAGCGCGTTTACTAGGCCTACCATTCTTTATATATATAATTCTTCTGTACGTGTGTTAACAGTGAATTCCTCCTAAACGGCTTGACCGATATAAATGAATTTTTTTGTGTGTGTTCAAGTGAATTCGAGGATAGTATAGATTTGTTTTTTTTTTTTATATATACTAGACGATGTCTGTCGAGTCTGCTAGTATTATATATATAAGGATCAATAAACATTAAAAATCCACTTACTTCCTAATAAAAATTGAAAATAAAATTAATTAAATTTTTTTTTTTAAATTTCGTTCTGATACAATTAAACTTTTTTTCAGAATTTAATGAATTGGTAAAGTATTTAAGTAAATTAGACGGCACGGATAGTGTAGTTAAGTGGTCACCTTGCCACTGCCACCGCGCCTAGTGTTGTGGCTTCGATACTCACTTAGGATAAAAAAAAATTGTGATTCACATCTTGTTGTTCTGAGTCTGGGTGTTCTGTGCTGTCCGTTGTTTGAATGTTTGTATAGTCCCCGCAACACAGGAAATATTCCAAGTGCGGGATAAGTATTTAAAAAACACTTAACAGACATTATAAGTGTTGGTATTTGTTACTAGTTTATAACCGCGGCTTCAACCATCTTACTCGCTACAAGGCAACGCGTAAATGTATCCTGTTCTAATGCAGGTCATGGTCTATATATATTTTTAGCTTCCACTGTGTGTACGTGTTTGAGTAACAAACATCCACACCACCAAACATCCTTTAACGTTTGTAATATCAGAAGTAATATGAGTTTCGTAAACTACGTAATGTATTTACTAACCGACCTCCCGTGAGTTTATTAACATATTACGTAACTTACGAAATTAAACTTGGTCGTAGTTTCAACTACCGAGATTGAATTTAACGCATGACGGTTTTCCTTAAATATCATAACTAACTGTCCCCGGAGTTTCTACACTTTTGATTATTGCTTTACTGCCATAGCTTGTAACGTGATGTTCTAGCCTAAAACTTTCCTTAAGAATTGGAATATCAAATTTAATACTATATTTTCAAATTCCACTAATAGATCCGGAGATCAGCGTGTCCAAATAATAAATCTTTCTTATATTTATATTAGTATAGATTTATAAAAAAGGTTAATGTATTTTTCTTGCAAAATGTTGAGTTAGGCAGTCTGCTGATTTATTTTTAAGACGTCCAGGATATATTCAGTATAGTGTTGTGTTAATCCAGCTCTAGGGTTGAGACGAGAGACCCTAGAGCTGGATTATGATGAGTTGAGCTGAGGCTGGAGTGGTAACAAGTGGTCGTGTAGAATATCTCGATCTCCTTCAAGAGCTGAGGTTTGGATGATATTATTTTACCATCCTCTGTCTTCAGCTTTGTCAGCTTGCTCTGCCCAATAGATAGATCTCTCGTGAACACTTTCGAGCCTTTATGTCACTTAATCGCTTCACGGATACAATTTGTGTTATATTGCCGAAGGTCGCGATACAAAGATTAAGAGATCTGTCTATTGAGGGCTGGTATTCTGGTATATCCTCGGAGGATCGCCGAAACCTTTTCTTTAAAAACTCGGCTGCATTATATCAGGATCCTATGCAACCCGGAGGTTGAACCTGCGATCTAAATTGATATTTTGATCTTTGAACCTGTTGTTGTAGTTGTCCATATCTACGCATTCCAGGCATTCAAAACGGTTTTGGAGTTCATATTTTGATACAGTTTTCACAAAAACATTGTTTAATTACTATTTGAATGGATAAATGAATAAATGAATGAATAAATGACCTCTTTATTAGACATACAAACACATATTACATAATACAAACTATAACATTTCAAACAACACAGCGTATCTCCCCGTGAACATGACTGCTGAAAAGCAACCGAAACGTCGGGGACAGTCTAAAATATCTAAATAGTTTTATGATATAAATAGCTTAAATAGAAGTCAAGAGTAACCAGTAAAAGTGTTTAAAAATAGTAGTTTAAAGTTTCAAAATTATGTAATAATACTGTTTTATAAAAATAAACAACGCAATAAAATCAACAAACAATATTATGTAACACACCGTGCCTAAAAGCCTACAGCTCAACCTATGCTTAAAATTACTGCGGCGCTGATTTTTAGCTGAGGCTATCAGCAACTCACGAACGACAGACAGCTAAAAGATTAAATATTCAAAAATAAAAGAAGAATAGTGTTATACGATTAAAACTAGAAGGGCCGGGCTTCATACTATACTAGATATATACTGAGTGTGAGTTAGTACTAGAGATTCAGTCAGAATACTTATGAAATTATTGCGTATATTCCATTAAAATAAAATAAAAATAATAACAATATATTTTTTTATTAATTATAAACAATTTTAGCACTTAAACTGAGTAACATTTGTAACAAGTAATAGTTTTTTTTTAAATCTTTTATACATTTTCCACAAACAGCTTTTTTACAGATTGTGCAGATTTCACAACTTTTATTTTTTTACAATTACCATTGACTTGACTTTGCCTACGCCTCTTATTGTTTGTAGTATATCGTACACTTGTTTCAGAATTAGTTTCTTGTCTTTGAGTCGCAGTTGAAGTATATTTTTTTTACATACTCTGCACGTAGATCGCTCTCTAGTTGAAGGATAAAATCATGCCGAGAAATTGTTATTCCTGTGACTTTTTGGTATAGCATACACGAGTTTATAGCTGCTAAATCAAGTGTATTGTAAAAAACGTGAACAGGCCATCTCCAGCTTCCAGCTCTTACGGTGTACTTGCGTGCCATTTGATCGATGATGTCTACACCAAATTTTGTTTCATTATAAAATACAATTATCTCAGGCAGCTTTTTTTTCAGTACCTATGCTAACGTTAGGGTGCAGAGTACTCAAAATAATAAAAAAAATCCTGGTTTTCCTTGATAGCCAGTAAGGGTTGTATCGGTCTCAGTTTTCATTATAAACGTTTCATATCTTGTAGTACGAATACCTCTACAAATTGGCGGTACTTCTCGTCTTGCACGCCGCATTGTTCCAAAAATACTAGTCTTTTCGACCATTAATTTTAGCTAAATTTAGAGACGTGAAAAAGTTGTAAGTGATAACGTTTCGGCCCTTTACAAAATAGGGTTGTACCAGTTTCAAAACCACATATTCGGGTAAATAACGTTTGAACGGTTCTCGTCTTTTCCTAGATACGGAAATCCTCCGCATAGGTACTTACTCTCGACATCCACAAGCAGCCAAAACTTTATGCCCAATTTATCGGGTTTGTTTGAAATATATTGTATAATAATAATTTTTTTTTTTTTATTTTTTACCTCGTACACACATCACCATCTAGCCCAAACTAAGCAGAGCTTGTATTATGGGTACTAAACAATGGATAAACATACATATATAATTTTTTTTTGTAAATACCTACTAATACTATACATAGAACTACTAATATTATACATAGAAACAACCAGACCAAGACAAACATCCATGTTCATGCACACAAATGTTTGACTTGTGCGGGAATCGAACCCGCGACCTCAGGCGTAGCAGTCGGTTATACTAACCACTACGCCATCAAGGTCAAATTTTCTCTAGGAATGTAACACCTTTGACAATTACCTATAAATTTGTTCCATATATCCAAAATCATCGCAAATTTGTCATTAGCTAAGCGAGCAGAACGCGTGCTTCTCAAATCAAAACGTAAGTATTTCATGATCTCCTTGAATCTATTTTTGCTCATAGTATTTTTGAAAACGGGTGGTCCCCATTACATTATTTTATACATCGTAGAATGTACTTATGAACAAATAGTCTCTACGCAGAAATTGGCTTGTTATTTTCAATGTATCGTTTTGCGTATGGTGTAGGCCCTAAAATTTCTCTAAGTATATTTTGCTGGCTTCGACGTCCTACTCCACTAGCGTCTACAGAAATCCAAGTCCATACTGTGCCGTCACTTGCTACTTGTAACATAGCGACTTCCGGTACTGATATCCTAGCTGAACGTCTACCGTACGCTGTTCGCCTGCCGCTAATGGATTTACGAGATACCCCGCGTCCTCTGCGCGAATTTACAATAATATTGTTATTTGTAGCAAAAGAATCTACTTCAGAGTCTTCTGATGAAGAAGTGACCTATTCCGGCTGAAATTCTGCATCACGGATTTCACAAACACTGTCTGATAAATCTTCACCACTTTCATCACCTGACACATCTAGTTGTATATCCCGATATCGCAACAGTTCTTGTTCTATTTGAGAACTACTGAGACGGTGACTCATTTTTTTATATAACATTACGACTGCTCACAAAACGAAACCAATATCTACTAAGTGTAATGTAAACAAGCTAGACAGTAACAACTTACTCAGAATTCAACATAAATAAAAACAAAAGTACCTTCATTAGTTTGAAAAAATCATTGTTTACTATTGTTATCGCTGCCTTTATATGCCGTCACATTGACGGTGTGTGGTCTTAGTAGGTATTTGTAAAGGAATCTCATATACAACATATAGGTAAAAAAAATTATATAGATTTAGCCTAACAATAGCAAATTAGGAAATGTCATAAAATATGAAAAGAAACAAAAACATCATAGTTTGTAAAATATTTAAGAATGAAATCACCATGCGGTCAAATTGACGGCCTTGGTCTTTCTAGTCTTAAATAGATAATATCAAAATACACAAACTGTTAGTAGGTACTCCATAAATAAAATTAATTGTGACCAGGGTTATCCAGTAGATTATATTAAAGTAAACATAAAAAAAATTAATAAAAAGAGACTACTAATTATGCACTGCTGGATTTTTGCTTGCCTAAATATTTGCTCTTGTGTGTAAAATAATGAACAAAATTAAACATAGACAACTACTCTATTTATTTTATCCAAATACCTTGGCGAGCCTATTACCGTTTACCGGACACAGTTCCAGACTACTACTATACTTTGCCTAATCCGGGAATCGAACCTGATACCTCAAGTACACACAGCGACACATCAACCTAGACTGTTCGAACTTTGAACTATCAGAAGTTGAACGCTGCGAATCGTGCGAGAAAGTGCGTTATATTTTTGTTATTTTGTCTCATACACGCTGAACGGGACGCGACGCTCTATCCTTACTATTATATCGAAACCACTATGCACAGTCCCTTTCCGACAATTCTCTATTTTGTATGTAGCGTAGTTATGTGTATATAGGGTGTCTTACTTTTTTTGTAGCCGTGTGTACAACAGTCTCAGACACTGTGCCATTGAGGCAGTCTTATTATACTACTCGGGACAATAGGTAGTGGCAAGACGACACCTTAAAAGTCTACGTCATCACTGCAGTCAACAATTATTAGTGTTGTAAAACTTCACAGCATGGCATTAGCCATTCAATGAAAGAAAATGGCAGTTCTCTACGTAATGGTACCTAACCTGCCCGCTCTTGCAAACGAAAACATCGCGTGTAGGTATTTATTTAAAATTGATAAAATATATAGTCAAACACAGATCTGTAAATATTTGTATTGTAGTTACAACAATAACAAAGTTTCAAAACCACACATCTAACAGGTTTCCCGAACACCACACGTCACATCACAAGCATCTATTTACAAATATTTAAAGGGCATTGAAACAATTTCCGAATTAACACATTCAAACGCGATTGCTGTTTATAAGTTAAGTACATAATGGACAATTTCATAGCACGTTCCAAATGAAATTACAAACACGATTATAAAACAATATTCTTCGGAAGATCAAACGCAGGAGTGTTCGGAAAATTGATGGTTACATTACAAGCTGTGGTGTAACTTTGTAATTGACTGTAATTAACAACATTATGCCACAACACAGCAGGTTGGTGATGCGCGCATAATAGTAATTGCTCAATTAATTAAACGTCTCAGCTAAAGTATTTTATGTCCTTTTTGTTACAGTTTTTTGTTGGCTTGTAATTTATGGCAAAATACCTCCGATTGATCAAAATATAGATTTTGATATAAACGGTACAAATATTATTTTTTTATGCGTCAACTTAATTGATATATTTAGTCAGTAATTTTAACTATAATATATTTTATACAAACATGATCAGTTTCACTTTTGTTTAAATGTTATTTTACATTTAAAGTGTGTTATGTATGCGAGCGGCAACATTTGCATGTGTGTGCGGGCTGCGCTCCGCGCGTCTTTCTTCTTAAATAAATTAGTGTGCAACCAACTAGTGAGTTTGATTGACGTGCCTCGCTCCTGTCACTACCGTATAAAATATAATATTTATAAAACAATGGTTTTAAAGTTCGATTATACGCATATGTTTTGATAGCATAATAATTAGGTATATACTTAATTAATACTTAAGCTTTGCTCAAAGATATTAACATTAAGCGAGAATGAAAGAAATGAAAGGCGATTATTATGCGCTCGCTAAGACTGAGTGTGAACACTTTTTGTCACGCAATTTCTGTCATGTCAACTTGCAACTCTAATAGGGACATAAGTAGCTGAACACTAAAAATATTTATAAAAAAAATTATTCATTTTACTTATGTTCTGTCGCAATTAATTGTGATTAAAATAATTATCCTTTAACTGCTACCGAAGCAATAAATGAGGAAGTACCTTTATTGCGTATCATATATTTAGCAATCCAAGGTCATACAAATGTTTATCGAGTTATGGCGCTGACTGTACTGACGTCTGTGACAAGATAGCCAATGCATGAGGGCAAAGTGACTTTTTGTCGTCGTGGCCAAAGTCAATTTTAATATCATAAGTATATCCATAACAACAATCCTAACTTCTTAAGTATAATATTATAAACGCGAAAGTGAGTTTAATGTTTATATGGGAAGCAGACGGGCCGCGCGGCGGCCGCGTGATTTCGTCGTTTGGAAGAATTTGAACGTTGTGTCCTAGTTAATAGAGTTTAAACTTTCTATGAACGAATGCCGCGCGGTTTCATTGTTGGAAAGAATTTGAATGTTGTGGCGTAGTTAATAGAGTTTAAATTCTCTATTAACGAATTTTAGTACGCGGCCGCTGCGCGGCCTCCACGCAGTCACCATGCGGCTTCTCCGCTCTCGTCTAACCGCAGCCTAACTTTTCGACCAATCATCCTGAAATTATCGCATACGCATTGTCAGGGCTACAGAAAAGAACATACAGTAACTTTCATTTAGTAAAATGAAATGTTCTTGAGCGAAACCGCGGGTCAAAGCTAGTAACTAATAAACGTCAAACTCAGCTGATCTTTTCATTACATTATTGTCAAAATAAAGCTTCTCAAACTCGATTTAGTTCGTGTAGCGTATTATCTTAGTTTTGACAGAACGTAATAAAAACAGGATTAACTTCGCAAAATATAAAAAGTCGTAAAGTTATAACTCAGCGACTGTTATATTTTGTTCTTTCTATAAACAGATTGTCAGACCTTTTAGTTTAGTAATCTATAAATAAAAATATTAAGCCATTATTTTATATAACATTAGTTTCTGCTCGTGGCTTTGTCTTTGTGAATCCTACTTTGCCCTATACCGATAAAAAATTAATTAAGTTATCCAGTACATGTGCAATATGTATGCCAATTTCATCTTAACCCGTAAAACGGTTGCTGCGTGATTGAGTTACAAAAATATAAAATTATTGACATGACATGACATATTTATAATATTAGTATAAATAAAATATTATTGTATACTAGTGTAATACATTAGAAAAGAATTCAACTTTGCCTAAAGTCCACATGTGTTTTAGTAGGTATAATGATAACACACAACACTGTATTTATCAATGAATAAATTTTGTCGGTAGCTTTGCTCGCTCGGGAAGAGTTCCTTTATTCTGGATGTAAGGTCGGTTCATGATGGTCGGCCGAATAGTTAAGGCGTGAAATCGTTACAAAAAACTTACTCACATTCGTATTTATTATATTAGTTAGCAAGGTTAGAATTTAAATAGTATCCTTGTATAAAGAGATGACCACATTATCGAACAAATCACAATAGATAATCAATTTCAAAACTACAGCCAGTCCGAACATTGTAATTACAGTTACATAATTATACAGTAAATTAAGTTTCTTGTTGTTACGTTTAATATAACCAAAAAAAATATATATATATATATATTGCTATCTATCAACTGACTTAACAAGTAAAAGCAAATAACTTTTTCTCAGCTGACAAACTTATTTTTCGAATCAAAGATAAAGAACATATTATTTTATACAGTCAGCTGTTGCACGGAGTTCTAAACTAAGAGAAATTACGAGGGATTACCAAACATAAATTACTGAAATTAATTCATCGCGTTTAAAGAAAAAGAAAATCTTTGGGAAACAAAATTCTTGGTACTGTTTGCCCTCGGCTCGCACGGGCGGGTTGTTCAATATTCAATCATAAATTAAACATCTTCGTGGAAGCATACAATCGTAAGTACAAGTCAATTCAAAACGTTCTGATTTCAAATATTTAACGCAAACAATCGGTTTAAAATTTAACTTACATACTGCCGTGTGAATCCAAAACACTGTATCTCGGAAATAGCTATTTCAAGAAAATGGCTTGTTTAACCTTTTTTGGTTTTTATATTATGTGTTAGGTACCAAATTAAAGGCATGTTTCGTTCTATCTATCCGTGTACATTTTACAACTATACTAGCGATACAATTCAAATTAATTAAGTAAACGTGTATTGTCTCTATAAAACTTGAAGAAATGTTTCCAATTGTTTGAGCAGAACACTGTATGTCGTTATAGTATATGGGTTTTATGAGAACAGAGATAAGGGAACTCACAAAAAAATAAAAAAATTATGCAGGCAGTTTTCAATAAAATAGTGTATTTTGCGTGTTAAATGTTTTTTAGGTCAGAGACAATAAAACTCGATAATAATATACTTAAAAATAGTTATTAAAATAAAAACTAACTAAAATTGTTCAAGTAAGTAATAGTAATATAATCTTTTTAAATCAAATAATAATCTCTTCGAATCAAATCTTAAAATGAATTAATGAATCAATGAAATAATTAAAACAATATCAATCAAATCATTTAATTAATCATTATCTATTTCTTCGAATGAAATCTTAGTTAAAACGATTGAAGCATAGAAAAATAAACTTGACATTTATACAATCATTATAAAACTAACAAAGCAAATAACATGTGGAACAATTTAATAATGAGATCAACGTTTTATTAATAATCAGTCTATGAATTACTTTAAGGTCCTATTACCTACTATATCAAATTATTGTCAATGTGTTCGTCGAGATTGAGTGATTCCGAGACAACAAGGTTTTTATAAAAATATGTTTTTGTTTGCATTGATTTGCACAGTGCTTATATATCTCTTTTTTGTTTCGTTAATACCTCTAGGTTCAGTCTCTTTAGGTATCTCTTCCAAAATATCAGTTATAAGATTTTCCGCAATTCAAGCCCTATTTTCTTTTTCAAGAAAGATATCTCCTTAAAATCTGCTTTATAATCATTCTTGACAAATATCGTTAATTCATTTCTTCTGAATTCTATCACTTGCAGGTTATGTTTATTATACCCTATGGGGAATGCTAGTTTAGAATCATTACTGCATATAATCATATCTTTATGACCTAATAAATCGACGTGCTTGTTTTTGCGTGAACTATATTAAATATAAAATCATCCATATTGTACACTTGGCCCTTAGATTTCAATTTCTTTGTAATCGCAGCATCTGCGGCCATAAAAGTGTGTCCTGGATCAAAGCATTCCAGAGTAATTTTGTCTAAATTTGTCATTTTACTATTGATTACTCTTATCAAACCAAACAAAAATTTTCTTGTTTTTGTTTTGCGCATTACATTCATCTGAGATAAATGTTACAGACTTTAAGTCTCTATAATATTTCCTGAGAAATGGGAAAATGTATGGAGAAGCTATATTGTGAGCTTTTGTATAAAAACTTTTTGTTGGAAAACCGCTGACCATGCATCTTTTGCACACACTCACAGCTATTTAAAGCTCTTAAGGCTATTCTGAATTTAATCGTCTGCAGAAATTCACTTCATTGCTACCTATTTTTATGGCAAATCAAAGTCGAGCTACATGATGTTACCTGGAGTGTTTTGAACCTTGAGCTGGTCTTTTAGCATGCAGTTCTCGTTGCTTGCCGTTCTTCTTCTGACTGTACGCTCATTTACATCGACTCATTTTGTTGTTCAATGATGCTGCCGTATCTGGTGTTTGGCAATGGTCAGCGGCTTCTTCCAACAAAAACCCGGTAAACATTTAATTTCCGTAGAGAGTCTTTCATGGTTTGGGCAGGATAAGTTCTGATGTACGTACAGAGTTAGTGAGGGTTGAGGGTTAGCCAATGCCAGTTCGATACACTGAAGAGATCCTCCAGGATGTTTAGCATATCTAGTGTTCATCAAAAGCGAGTAATCACTTTTATTACAAGGCAATACTTGACCACACACAGCTCGTTCCGTAGATAAGTACTTTTCGGAAGACGAAAAGTGGCAATTTTAGTAGCCAGCAAGAAGTACTGGAATAAATTCAACTGATTATGTCTGGAATATGCTTAAGAGGAATGTTAGACTAACTAATAGCTCACCGCAGGACCTCCATGAATTCCGTATTGGAACCTTTTAATCTCTACATACTAAGAAATTCTTCAGGTAGATATTTAAAAATATAGTCCAGGAAATGCCTGATCGCATGCAGGCGTTTATCAGGGTCAGAGGTAAAAATATTGGTAATTCATTGGAGACCTCTTTCACCATTCTTTAAAAAAATAGGTATATGTCTAATCTTATTTTTTGCCTCGAATTACTGTTGTTTGTAATTTATATAAAATTATCGAATCCAGAAATCTTCTATTAACCGATCAATAATATTAACTATAAAATGAAAAATAGATAAATATGATTGAAAATCATAAAGTTTTCATTTAATTATAAAATCATATACAATTAAGAGAAATATGTTTGGGCCACTTTCCATGCCGCTGGGTGTATTTGAATAACTCCTTTTATATGGCCTCTAAGGCACAGGCTGCCAGCCACTTTTTTTTGTTTTTTTTTGTTTACGTGGGGTAATGCATTGACGCTCATCCCTCCAGTGGGGGCAGTCGGAGGGGTTATGTCGGACTCGCCGGGGTAAAAGAAAGATGGAATAAGAATAATGTACCTCCCGGAATACCGACTAAACCTACCACGGTGTTCCTCGACAAAACCACTATCTACGGGGCCGCGCGAATCACTTTCGCATGCGGTCGCGACCCCGCCGAGGTTTCAGCCCGCCGTGTGAAACGGTAGGCTACTACACAATAAGACCTATCCAATATAGGCACTATTCATTTATAAGCTCTACTGTAAAGGGGAGACGGACACAACACAGAGGCGCGCGTAGGAACACGCACGCCGCCTCTCGGACCTGGTGCTGAATGGATGGCGGGCAGGCTCACAAAGCCCACCACCCCCAGGTCAATCCTCAGGGTAGCTGGAGGTCATCTCGCGCTCTCCGGCGCCCGGCTCTGCGGTTGGGGAGAGGGTTTAAGCGCTCCCTCTCCTGCTCCGCCACCTCCTTGATGGAAATCACTTCCTCACAGAAGGAGGCAACGGCATTCCACGACCTCTCACTCCGGACCATAGACTGGACTACGGCCGGGAGCGAGAGGGCAACCGATCCGACTGCCGCGATCAACTCACGGCGCTGCGATGCCCAGGCGGGGCAAACCGCCAAAGTGTGCAGCGCCGTGTCCTCAACAACGTCGCGGCAGTCGCCGCAGTGGTGACAACCGGGCGTCTCTTGCCGGCGTATACGACACAGGAACTGGCCAAAACAACTGTGGCCAGTCAACACCTGTGTCAGTCGGAAGGTGAGGGCACTATGCCGCCTCTCCAGCCACTCCTTAAACACGGGGCTTACCGCCACGATCGTGGCGTGCCCGAGGTTGCCAGCCTCGTTCCTCCGTTTAGAACTCCGTGTAACAGCTGTGTGTATAAAGTAATATGTTCTTTAACTTTAATTTGAAAAATAAGTTTGTCAGCTGAGAAAAAGTTATTTGCTTTTACTTGTTAAATCAGTTGATAGATAGCAATATTATTTTTTTTGGTTATGTTGAACGTAATAACAAGTAACTTAACTTACTGTTTAATTATGTAACTGTAATTACAATGTTCAGACTGGCTGTAGTTTTGAAATTGATTATCTATTGTGGTTTGTTAAATAATGCGGTCATCTCTTTTTACAAGGATACTATTTAAATTCTAACCTTGCTAACTAATATTATAAACTAGCTGTGCCCGCTGTTTCACCCACGTTTATGGTTACTGCGCCGCCCCCGTGGGTCATAGCGTGATGTTATATAGCCTTCCTCGATAAATAGGCTATCCAACACTAAAATAATTTTTCATTTCGAATCAGTAGTTCCTGAGATTAGCACGTTCAACCAAACAAATAAACAAACTCTTCAGCTTTATAATATTAGTATAGATGACTAAGTTTTTTGTTACGCTTTCACGTCTTAATAGGCCTGTAATTTTTTAGGTCCTGTCTATCGTCCTTTTTATGTAAAGGTTATTAGACGTTAACATTTTGGCTTTTAGTTCAATCTTATGTTGTTGTAACTCTTTACCGCAACTGTTAGTGCTATCAAGCGACGAGTTAGGCGAGCCGAATTGAGGATTTTGAAACACCATAATATATTGAAATCGCTCGTCTATTTTTGCGAAATGTAATATTTTCAAGTTCTATAGTTATATGCAACTTGGCTAACATATGGTTTTAAAGTAATATAGGCTGATAGGCGAATACAGCACAGGAGAGCTTGACAGGAATGCCGAAATTGTTGATTGATTATGACAGACTTTAATAACTTTTCTGTTCATTGAATGTGTTTACTGTTTATAATGTAATCCCAATTTATGTTCATAAATGTGGCGAACAATACTTGAGAATGTCTAAAATTTACAAAAAGTGTCCAAAAGGTTCTTAATGAAATACTCGATGTAACTCGAAGTACATTACAAGTGGAGACCATCCGATACTTTAACCAAACGCGCCACACGGTCACTCGCGATACTGTGCGAAATTTGGTATCTCACTTTAAATGTAGGCGTGACTGTTTATTTTGGTTCATTTCTTGAAAGTTGATGAAACATTTTTTGATAAAATTCTAGGAAATGTTGGACGCCGTTTTATCACGAAAACAAACTTCGTTTACAAAGGTTATTAAAAAAATATTTATTTATTGTAGTTTATCACTGTTAGATTAGTCTATCGTTATTGTTTTATTGAGCACTATGGTAAAATTAAAGGTAAACGCCTACTGCTGGACTAACTATGGTAAAGTCTATCTGAAAAAGAGAGAGGGGCAGAATCATATTATAGTTAACAACGAGGAAGATTTGGCAGCGTTAAAAGCTCAGAAATGACTATATTTATTGACATATTTTTGCATGTGTAAGATCCATAAAGTAGGTTATGCTAGTTCATGTAATAATAAAATCAAACACTTTAGCTATTACTTAAATATAAAATACAATAACACGTACTTACCAATCACAATAAACTCATACTTTCACGTAAACAACTCAATCATAATACACAATTCAATATATTTAACATTGACAATAAACTCCAAGTATTTTTTACATTATAGTTATTTAAGAAAGATTACCAATCAAATTACTACAAAAAAATGTTCGATACAGCTAACATAATTACAGACATAGAGTCTTTTGAAATATCGAAGTCCATCTATTGTACTCCTGAACAATGCTCATCATTTATTAATACAAATAAGAAAGCGTTGTCAATACTACATGCCAACATAAGAAGTGTAAACTCTAATTTTGATGCTTTAAATGTATTTTTACATAGAATTGAAGTCCAATGTGATCTAATCTTGCTTACTGAATGCTGGCTTAGTAAAGTAGGTAATGCATGCCCATATCTAGAAAATTGCATCGCATTTAAATCAAAATACTACAACCAAAACGATGGTATCATTGTTTACACCAGACAAAAGCTTAAATGTGATGTGAAGGAAATGGACTTGTTTGATGCTAATTGCCTTGTGGTCAAGTTTGGCTGCGATTTAGTTATTGTAGTTATATACCGCTCTCCCTCAACATCCAATGCTTATTCTTTCATACAGAGTCTCGATAATCTTCTTTATACTTTAAATACATTTAGTACCGTTGCTGTCATCGGTGATATAAATATTAACATCTCACCGACGAATACAGATCCAAATAGCGAATTTTATTTAAATACTATAGCATCGCATGGCCTTCTCCCCGCTCATACATATCCAACTCGTTTAAATAATTGCTTAGATCACATTTTACTAAAAAGTTACAAAAAGACCACTACGATTGTATTCGATTCGGCTCTTACCGATCATGTGCCCGTATTTTTAAACATAGAACAAGTTAATCATCAGCCGAAGGTTCCGGCTTCCTATGTACGGACTAATTACCAAAGCGCCCTTTTAGAACTTAAAAACACCGATCTCTCAAACCTAATGCACAACAAGGATGCAAATCAGTCCGCTATATTGTTAGTGAATATTTTAAGTACCGTAATAAACAACCATACGAAAACAATTAAAGTAACCCGACGCAAACGTATATTAAAATTGTGGATTACCCCAGGATTATTACGATGCATCCGACATCGAGACTCTCTTCACAAGACTTCCAAAGTATCACCAAACAATATTATGGCTAAAACTATTTACAACAGATACAGGAATCACTGCAACACGCTTTTAAAAAAAATTAAAACGTGCTCATACACAGCACGAGTTGGAGAAAGCTAAAAGCAACTCCAAGGCTACTTGGAAAATTATTAAAGACGTCGCCAACATGAAATCGACATACACTCCGCCAATAGAATTATTCAACATGGAATCCGACCCCATGTCCTCCGTTAATGCGGTAAACAACTTCTTTGCAGGTATTGGCAAAGAATTGGCATCTGCCATCCAAATCGATCAACAAAATCCATCTTTTTACTACACTACCGACGCTCACATTACTTGCGATTCCATGGGTTTATTTCCAGTAGATGACTGCGAAATAAACTCTATAATATCAAATCTACGGAATGATAGTGCGCCTGGGTGTGATGGTATCCCGACCTCCTTTATTAAAGCAGCCAAAACATATATTGTACCTCCAATCACGCATGTCCTAAACTTATGCCTATCAAACGGCACTTTCCCTTCGATTTTCAAAAAGGCGCTAGTACATCCAATTCATAAGAGTGGGAGCCGCGATAGTGTCACAAATTACAGACCAATCTCAGTACTCACCATCTTGTCGAAAATCTTTGAAAAGGCTCTCAATTCTAGATTAACTAAGTACTTAGATAATAAAGGCATTTTAGCGTCCAATCAATTTGGTTTTAGAAGAGGGATGTCTACTGAAGATGCAGTCATGTATCTTACGAACACCATAGTAAAGAACATGGACAATAAACTTAAAACCATTGGGTTATTCCTTGATCTCTCAAAAGCTTTCGACACTGTCGCGATTCCTACTCTTCTGAAAAAGATGGAACAGATAGGCATACGGGGATTAGCTCATGAGCTCTTTAGAGATTATCTCTCAGGACGTACCCAGTGCACAAAAATCCAAAATACGCTCAGTGCGGAGGTGTTGCTACAGGATTATGGTTTGCCACAAGGTAGTGCGTTATCCCCCACTTTATTTCTAGTATATGTAAATGACCTCTGTAAACTCAACATTCCCAATTGTAAGATAATCTCCTATGCCGATGACACAGCACTTTTAGTTCAAGGCGCTACCTGGGACGAAGTGCGAACAAACACTGAGAAAGCGCTTAGAATGGTAATGTCCTGGCTTGCTCATAATTCACTCACCCTTAATCTAAATAAAACAAAATATTTATCCTTTACGTCCTGCACTATATCTCAACCTAATAAATCTCAATTCACAATTAAAGCTCATATTTGCCCTATAGACAATATCCACTCATGCGACTGTCAATATATTGAACGTACAAATAATATAAAATATCTTGGGGTATACCTCGATAGTACCATGACTTGGAGCAAACACCTGGAGATACTCAAAGGCCGCACTCGTAAACTTATTTTTACATTTAAAAGACTTCGCGCCGTACTGGATGTTGGCTCATTGAGAACTGTTTTCTGCGCCTTAGCCCAATCCCTCCTATCATATTGCATCCCCGCATGGGGCGGTACGTTTGCAACGATTCTTCTTGCAGTTGAAAGAGCCCAGAGAGCAGTTCTCAAAGTAATGCTCAAGAAACCTATCTATTTTCCCACGGAGCGCCTGTACGAGGAATGCAATATACTATCCCTACGGCAGCTTTTTGTGTACAGAGCAATACTCCGATATCACGCCTCATTAACTTACAATCCTAAAACAACAGAAGGCAAACGCGTGAAAAACAAAATATGTCCTTACACCATCCACAGGACAGCCATTGCAACACGGCACTATTACGTTCTGGGTCCCCGTTTGTATAACCTAGCCTGTAAAAGTATAAACATATACTCACTGAATACGGCTGACTGTAAAAAACTTCTTTTTAGTTGGCTCATAAAGCTCTCATACAGTGACACAGAAAGTCTTATGAAAAAACCAATATAACACACAGAGATATACACGCAAACACACATACGCGCACACACACACACACACACACACACACACAAACACACACGTGTGCAAATACATAACTCATACATACATACATTTGCATGTCTCGTTTAATTTTCCACTTATATTGTTATTTTTGTTTAAATTTAATTTTTATTTTTGTATTATTTGTAAACATTCATTACAATACATTAAAATGTACAAACATAACAGGACACATTAGGGGTGGAGACCTGGTGTCCTAAGATACAGGCGTAAGCTTAGTTTAGGCACCAGTCTCCCACATTCATGTCTTTTGTATTGTACCCATAGACTAAGACTTATAAAATGTAATGTGGTGAGAAAATAAATAAATTATTATTATTATTATTATTATTATATTATTATTAATTATGAATGTATTTAACTAAAATTGTAACATTTTAAGTAATTAACTTTAAACCGCTTTTCAAAAAATAATAATCGGAGCGTTTAAAAACACGACTGCTCGCGACGGCGTAAGACTAAAAAAACATGACTTTAAATGACTTAGTTATTTATTCAAGAACAAAAACATATATTGTTGACTGTTAATTATTTTTACCATGATACAAGATTATATTCAAAAAAGAATGTCCGATCGTTTTATGTCAAACCAGTGCAGTTCGCAGTGCAGAAGTGTGCATTACGTAATAATAAAATAAAATAAAAACTTTATAATGGGTACGTTAAAAACAGAACAACAAAGTTATTTAAATACATTAGACGATGTGGCGAAATTGATTCAAAAGACGCAAGTTATCCTAAAAAAATTCCTGAAAGCGAGACTTACAGACGGTTACCTTAAAGCTAGAATAAAGAGTATTGAAGAATATTGGTGTTCTTTCAAGCAAGCACATTAGATGTTGGCAAAGTATACACCGATAGAAAAATGTGGTGAAATATCTAATTTTCTTAATGAAGATTATTTCATCATCGAGGCTTTGTACCTTTGTTTACAAGCAGATTTGACAGACATGTTAGGCAAAATACAACCAACAAAGGCATCGGTGGTCAGCTCAACATCTTCGGTTTTAAGTGGACAAGGGCAGTGTTCGCTTGTAAAACTACCGCGTACTCAACTACCAATTTTCTCAGGAAGATACGGAGAATGGCCTACATACCAGGATATGTTGCATTATTAAGTACATCGCTTGTACTTAATAATGTTTTAATAAGTGACGTACAAAAACTACATTAATTTAAATCAAGTGTAACCAGCGAAGCAGAAATGTTATTACGACACATTTAGATTACGGATTGCAATTATAACCAAGCGTGGCAACTTTTAAAAGAGAGATTTGACAACAAACGTGTTATTGTATTCTCAGTTTTGAAAAGATTATTTAATCAAAAGTAAATAGTATCACAAACAGCCAATTGTTTAAACACCTATTAGATACAACAACAGAGGGCATAAATAACTTAAGGAATTTGAAAATCAACACCGATTCCTGGGATCCAGTAATTATATTTCTGGTGATTCAAAATTTGGACCAGGAGTCACACAAAGAGTGGGAAACTCATGCTTATAAAGAAAAGCCAGTAGAGATGCCATCTTGGGAAGAGTTATGAAGATTTTTTGGATGGACATCGGCAAATTTTGGCGTCAAATGTCGCCCAATGACCGGTTAGGTCAAATAACGACACTAAACTTGATTTTTGTTTTTTTAAGGCAATCGCGTGACGGGTTAAAATAGTTTAAATAAATATAATCACGTATATATGACTATAATTACTGGCGTTTGACTTTATCTTTATAGCTGCGCGTTATATAATATCATTTTATTTTTGTGTTGGATCAAAAGGCTTATTTGTAGCCAACCGTGTCGTAAAAATCAAAGACACACAAACATTATCCAATGGCACCATGTTGATTCACAAGACAACCTAGCGGATATAGCATCCAGAGGAATGTTCCTAACAGCCTTGAAAAAAGAAAGATTATGGTGGAAGGGATCAGACTGGCTCCCTGAAAAGGAAATTTACTTTAAAAGATCGAAAAACACTGAAACAGATTTAGGATTAAAAATAACATGTCACACAATTGCAAACGAAGAAAATAAAGAAAGGCCAATTTGGTCAAGATTTTCTAATTTAACTGAAATGAAGAGAGTACTTGCTTATTGTCAATGAGCAATCGTAAAATATAAAGAGAAGGAAATGTATTTGACTGCTGCAGAATTAGACATTATAGTGAAAAGATGCATTAAATTCTATCAAACATTAATTTATGAAATGGACATAGAAGACATAAGAAATAAAGGAAAATTTAGATTAGTTTAACGTCATTTTTAGACAATGATAATTTACTTAGAGTTGGAGGAAGATTAGAAAATGCTAACTTACCCGTTGCAATCAAGCATCCAATAATAATACCCAGCAATCAACACATCACGACATTATTGATTGACGAAGCACGCAAAAATATATTACATGGTGGTATATAAGTTATGATGATATACATAAGAAGTAATTACCGGATAATCAGTTTAAAATCAGCAGTAAGAAAACACATAAGAAGTTGCAAAGTCTGTATAATAAGGTACAATAAGGCAAGGTACGATACCAATTAATGGGTCAATTACCATTTGTGAGAGTAACCTCACCCCTCATTGAGCTTTTTTGAATAGTCAACTACGCAGGTCCAGTATTGATCAGAATATCCAAAGGGTGAGGATATCATACTACAAAAAGGTATATATGTATGTCTGATTGGTTTAATGACTACGCGTGTCATACAACTAGAAGCTGTAACATACTTAACTTCCCAAGCATTCCTAGCTGCGTTCCGGAGATTCGTCGCATGTCGAGGTCGATGTCGTCATCTTTACAGCGACAATGGTACCAATTTAATCGGTGCTGCGAAAGAACTTGGAGACTTGTTCCGGATTGCTGAACTGACATAGCTGAACACTTTGCAACTGACGGAACTACATGGCATTTCATTCCGCCTCAAATGCCAAACTATGGTGGTCTCTAGGAAGCTATACATATATTAAGGATAAACAAAGATACAAAACTTACCTTTGAAGCGATGACAACGTCGCTCACACAAATAGAAGCATGTCTCAATTCAATTTTTCCATAAGTTTAAGACCAGCTTAATTAAAGTAGGAAAATGAAATAAAACTCAAAAATTAAGTGATATATGTAGATAAACTGTTTAGTCATCTTTTAAAAACAGTGATTAAGAGATATATTCTTTACATCTGTGAAATATCAATAATCCATGCTAAATGGGATATAGTTGGCTAAACAGATTTTTCATAAAAAAATCCTCCTTAACATTGTATGACTTTTTTCACAAGTCTCGGCATACGAGCAGTCAATTTGTTGATGGTACCTTCTGATATATTGCTCCAACTTATACATAAAGCATTCTACATGTCTTTTTGCGAGGATGGGCCACGATTATGGACGTTCCTATCAAGTTCTTCCCACAAAAGTTCAATTGGATTGAGATCGGGGCTCTGAGGAGGCCACACCACGTATTTTAAAACCCCTTGCACATTTTCTTTTCTAAATATCCCCTGCATAATTTTGAATTATGCTTTGGATCATTATCTTGTTGGAAAAAGAATCCATCGCCAATTAATCGCAACCTTTCGGGTTGCGATTAATTGGCGATGGATTCTTTTTGGAGCGGCATTTTGATCAAAGGTTTGTTGGTAGTGCTCCTTTTTCAAAATTCCTTTAATTCTGATCAAGTTGCCAGTTTTTTGGCTAGAGAAGCATCCCCAGACCATAATTGAACAACCACCATGCTTGACTGTTGGGACTACACAGTCTGGCATCATCTTTTCTTGGGCGCTACGTCGAACGTAAATTCTTCGTTTTGAACCGAATAGTTCAAACTTGGATTCATCAGTCCAGAGAACTTTTTTAAAACCTTCTTCAGTCCAATCTCGATGGACAAGAGTCCACTGCATCCGTTTTTTATTGTTTTATGGTCTTAACAGAGGTTTTCGAACGGCAATGCGAACATACAACTTCGCATGTCTCGAGCGCCGTTTTACTGTAGTAAATGATAAAGGTCAAATTAACTCGGGTTTTGTTCACTTCAACGCGGATTTCTGGTGCTGTTAGGCATCTATTTTGTTTGTTGGTAACATCGATGAAATTATCTTCACTAGAATTGGTGGCTCTCAGCCTTTCCGAGCGTAGACGATCTTTATTAGGCTGTCTCCCTGTATCAAGTTATTGTACAATGAAGTCTGCGATAACTTCAGTTGTGAAGCAATCTCACGGATTTGCTTTCGTTATGTAAAACAACGATGGCAGCACTTCACTACTAATTTCGGGTGCTTTTCCCATTTTAAGATGTCTTGACCGTAGAAACCATAAGTTTAGACTAATTGAGATTGTTTGTGAACAAACCCAAGAAACCCTTATAATAAGTTGGCAATATGTGTTTTCGGAAACTAAATAATCCTTATTATGTATTTATAAAGTCCAAATTCAATCCAATGAGTGCTAACTATTTTTGATTAATATTCAGAGTCATACAAGAATAGTTGATATTCAAGAACCAAAATCAGCTTTTCTTACGGTATATAAGCTGATTTTGGCGAGAGTAACAGATGCTAGAGTTATAAATACCATCCATCACTCCTTCTAGTTTTGATGTATTACCAATGTCACGAACAACTACAGCATATGAGGCCCCATTAAATACAGATGATCTCTATGCTTTCGATACTTCATGAGGGTGTTACCAGCATAGTCTAACGTAAAAAGCACGCCTTATAACAGATTCGATTAACTTAATTAAGTCTATAGCCTGGCATTCAGAAGTTGTAAGTCCGTAATTACTAATAGTCAAGGTTGTTAAACGACGAATTAAGCATACCCAGCAACCGATTCAATTGCATGAACAAGTGTTGTTGGTGTGGAGGTAAGTGAGATTATAGAGACAGGAAACCAAAACAAATGACGAGAAAAGCTGATCTGTCTAAATAGAAAATATAAATTCATAGAAGAAACATGACTGTATATCATTCGAAAATAAAGTTCATATCCACTAAACTTCAAAGTCTGCAAAACTGTAGAGCTATTTGTCGTTTTGATTGCAATAAATTCACTGAAAACGATCGATAAAAATATATTTGTTTTTTTTTTTCGTGAGTATTTCAAGCTTATCTTTTGACTTGATACCCGTCAAATTAATGATCAGTTAAAGCTTATTACTAGAAATTATAAGAACTGTAAATTTGTAGAAACAGATAACATACAGAATATTCCACTAATGATTATTATTGCTTGCAATAATAATGTATTTTTATTATTACCACCCATTATAACCACAAATTTAAAAAACGTATTGGCGGTCAGCTGGTTGTTACCGAATATTGTCCAAGAATTTATATTAGCAATAGAAACGTCGAGCCAATAACAACAACAATAACAATAACAACACTACTGTTTCATCGAGTGAGTGACGGTACCGGAGGACGGCGGACCACCCTTCTGAGGAAAGGAAAGGGCAAATTTAAAAGGCCGACAACGCATCTTTTGTGTTGCGGGTGTCCATGGGCAGCGATAATCGCTTACCATCAGGTGAATCGAATGCTCGTTTGCCAAATATACCAAAAAAAAAAAATATCTGTAGGTCCGAAATCTAAGGAAGAACCGAAATCTAAGGAAGAAACAAAATCTAAGAAAGAACAATATGTTTGTCTCGCTTTATAAAATATTTTTACTTTTCACTGTCATGGTTTCATTTTAGATTTTTATTATTGTCGCCTTTAATTCATTCCAGCTTATTTATAGATCTTTTTATGACTCTCATAATGTTTGTGACATTATAAGAGATATAAGAAGGTAAGTTTTATGACAGTATAGGAACATATTTAGGTAAAATTTTCACATTATGACGTTATTAGTAAGTATTTTAAGTACGTACCGTTAGTTTCTAATTACTTGATAAAATAAAGTAAATAATTGAAACTTAAGTTCCAAAAATTTACTTTTTCTTTGTTGTCGACTTAAGGTTGATTATTGTTTGAGGTACTAAATGTAATATTTTATTTATGTAATATATTAATGTAATATATTTATTGACACGACTGTTTCGTAGCTTTGTATTGAGACAACTGGTTTGACATAAAACTATCGAACATATCGCCCACCAAAAGGACCATATGGCCTTTTCTAATAATATTTCTATAGTCGAACTAAATAACTAATACAATATTACAGACAAAATTTCAATGTAGGAAACATAACAATAATATATAGTGGACTGTATAAAAGAAACGGTCTATATAAACATAGTTTGTTTAAAATAGTCCATAAGGATTTACTTAAGTGTATTTCACAGTAGCAAATGTCTTTAGTTGTTTTATGCGTGATAAGTACCTATTTATTTAACACATTTTATTAGTTCTTTAGCTATCTAAACACATTATACATTACAAAAAATAGGTGGGTGTACGTTCGTACAGTTTTGTAATTAATATCAATTTAAGCTTTAATCAATTTTTACTTTAACAATTTAAAGTGTTGATTTGCACATTTATGAAGTTTAACTGTTTACAATCATAAGTAGTTACATAATTAGCACGTAGTATTTTGTATAGCATATTATTATCACACATAGATTCATTAATTAATAATTTAACAGTTAAGTGTATACACATAACTTCATTTGATTATTATTGTAAATAGTTAAATATCTTTAGGTAAAAACATTAACTTATATAACGGTCGTTTTAATTCACTTTGTCATTTACACTGCACTGTGACCACTCTTACCAAATAATTGTCTTTTTCAGGATGAAGGACCTTGATTTTTCTAGGAGCCATCTCGTAGGCGGCAGACCTTCCTCCTCGATGATCACAATGTTCCCTATGGTTGGTGATTGGATTGATGTTTGCCACTTAGTACGTTGTTAGAGAGTATCAAGGATTCAATATATTATGCTACCTTCTCCAAAAACGTTGCGTCAGTATTGGTACTAGCTGCCATCTAGTTAACAGTTAGTCAAAGTCAAAAATCATTTATTCATTTAGATCACAAAGTAACACTTATGAACGTCAAAATATATGGGTTAGTGAGTTTACTAAGTTACTGAAGCTACATTTAGGTTAGTTGCTAGGTTCAGGCAAAGGGTTGAGCCTATGAGAAGAAACCTGCAAGAAACTCACGGCCACTCTTTTAAATCGCCAATTAAATATAATTTCAGTATTTTACAACTCAGATTAACAAGGTGTTGCAGCCATTATGCCATATACTACAGACTATAAAAAACTAAAGATAAAAACAGTAATAACTTAATAATATTATAGAGATTAAATAATTTGGGCAAAGGTATATGTTTTAATATAAATCTAAAATAGGCAGTAAGATGGCAGTTAATGTGTGAAGTTTCATATTTATCATCCGGAAACATGAGCAAAGGTTTACCAATTAAAAAAATGGCCAGGTGTACCTGCCGGCCAAAAGTTTGAGACCGCACTTAAACGACGTAATCATCTATTAATTGCAATAAAAGCCCGTAAGATAAATAAAATAATGCACATCTGCATATTCTATTGTTAATACCGAATATCTTAAGACGTCATTCTTTTGTTTACTTTCAAGTTATTGGACAGTAAACATCTATTGTTTTTAAACACCGACAAATGCTACGCAAGAGCCAGGTAGTAGAGTTGTGGTAATATTTTTATGATGCGCTCATTACTAATTACTTTGCTTTTCTTTTGCATTGGTAAATAATTGTATATTATTTAGCAGTCTTGGAGTTCAACCTAATTGTAGTTGGTGTACAAACTAGTTCAATTGTATTTTCATAGTGTCTCACCCCGCACTGTAGTTGTATAGATTTCGAGCTCTGGTCTTCGAGACGGACTGGCATGGTGACGTTTTCATAAAAACACTTCAGCACTTTCACATACCGATAGTCAATCAGGCACCTTTGGAGAGAATGCAGCACAGCCCAGGTTTCGATCGAATCAAAGGCTTTAACATAGTCCACAAACGCCACGCATAAAGGCCGGTTATATTCTTCAGATTTTTGTATAGCTACCGCAGCGAATGTATGTGGTTTATAGTACTATATCCTTTAAGGAAACCTGCTTGTGCGGGAGACGATTTGCGATGACCCTTGTCATAGGCTTGCGTTTAACCACGATCTCACCTGATGTTAAGTGAAGATGCAGTCGACGGTGGAGCACGCTTGCCTAGAAGATACCTATTCACTCGCGACTCGAAGACATCGGGCAACACAGACTTAGGTAGTGAGTTCCATTCCTTTGCGGTACGCATTATAAAACTGGAAGCAAAGCGCTTCGTGTGTAAATGTGGTATATCCACCATAAACAGTGAGCTGCAAAAATGCATAACGATGTCAAAACTAAAATGGTATAAGCCGGTAATTGACGCCATCTAACGGAAATTGAAACCAAAACTGTTATGTAGTTTATTAATATCGTAATAGATGGCGGTACACTACTATAAAATTAAAATAAGTTGATTTCTTAATAACTCAAAGGAGAATGCCCATGGCCAGTACTTTCAAATAAAATATTGTGTCACAATGATTTTTGGACAGTAAATATAACAAAAGTAGTTCAAGTATTTTAGCTTCTTCTTTAAAAGATTCCTTTCGGATTCATTTTATTGAATTAATGAGTAACTTTACTTCCGTTTTACCGCTCAAACATATTTCGCCATTTATGTTAGGTTTAAGCTGAAGTGTGAGAAGAAATTGAAGAAGAATTGCCTTTAATATTAGGAGTTACCCAGTATTTAGTTTGTGGAAGAATTAAATCTAGACATGTATCTAGTAAAGTGTACTATACATACATATTAATAAATAAAATAAAAATGTAAGAGATACATTAGACGCCATATCTGGTTACTACTGCTCTTGTCTTATAGGAAAACGAACAGTTGGTTGTTGTGCACACGTAATGTGTATATTGTGGTATTTGAGCTGGGCCCTTTATAACAATGTAAGGGCACCAGCTCCAGGTTTCGATAATATATTTAATGAATAAAATAATACACGTAACATGATGTATTTTAATTGTTTAACTTATACATAATATTATATAGAATAACAATTAAGTATTTGTATCTTCACACCCCATTTTGTTTATGTGGCACCAACTCATAATTATTTTCTGATAATTATAAGTTGGTAGAACTGCAATTTGTCAATTACATCCAAAAATCAAATGCAAATCTTAAATACACCGGATTAGAGTCCATATTACTGTGAGTCTACTATAACCTAAAAGAAACTTATTCTGTTCAATATCTCTTAACACGAGAAGTGAACATAGACTAAAGTTGGTACATGTAATTCATTATGGTAACATAATCAAATAAAGGCATTTTCATCAGGACACAAAAATATTAAGGTCAGTACTTTGGTCCATACTAAATGGGCAATTTATTTTAATCAATTTATTTAAAATAATGTTTAATCTCCACTCACAATAGTTTATTAAAAAAGAACAAATTTCAGTGTAAAACAAGAAGAAAAGAATTACAAACGAATTTATAATTTATTGTGGGTAGTTTATTTTATAGATACTTTCGATGACTCGCTATTCTGTTCGTAGGCAAACATTATTCTGTCCCTGGGTTCGAGCTTCTTTTCGGTCGAGATTATAATTTCTTATAAATTTCACCTATTTGCTAAAATGAGTTCCGGTTGCAATATTTATAAAACAACGCCATTTAGTTCGTTCATATTCATTCTAATTCAAGTGTTCACAGGATTAAGGTATCCATGCACTATTACAGGTGACTGTACCTGTATGTAACAGACCAGCGACACAGGCCACTGGTCTGTTTGTCTGGTCGTCCGATGGTACAACGGGGAAGGAGGAATCAAATTATGCAGTTCCTCTGCACACTCTCCGAAATGTATCTGATAGAAAACCGAAAGACTGGCTACCCCACGAAGATGCTCCAAGCATTAGAGTCGTGTGTTGAATGAATGATATTTACGTCATCTCCTATAAATCTCCTTGCCTTTCGCTCAATTGACTTCAAAGCCGCCAGCTAATATTTTGCAGAGCCATCCCCGAGGTGAGAATAGTACTCCGTGCAAGATCGACTTGTGCTTGGTACAAATTAAGCAAATATTCTGGAATCGGATCATGAGGGTTAGGGAACAGAGAGTGCAATTGTGTTTGCGCACATACTTGTGCACTATAATATCTCCGGCGCAGATGGCTAGTCTCTTTACTTTAGGATATTAAAAAAGTAATACAAAATGGAGGCCATATCAATCCCTATAATTATTATGATTTTCCACATGAGCAACACTGCGGGTGGAAACTTGATTTGATAGTTTTATTAACTTAAAATGTTGTGAAATATAACTCAGTTTTTAAATTTCTTGCTCTTAAATGTATAATAGTATTAAAAATATGACTTTTGTTACTCATAACTGATGTTTTTTTAACATCTAAGCTAAAGTTAAAAGTCAGGGTCAACTGTTTTTAAAAAAGTATTCCAAAAATCTAAGAGCTTTTCGTAAATCATATTTATTTTTCTTTAAAGTATTTATTATACTCTATATAATATAATACAAGTTCATATCGACACAAAAAATAAAAAACAATATTTATACCAATATAAACCGATATCAGAAGCCCATACAAGCCAGCCCGTTCTCCTTTATACTACCTTTGTTTTTTCATCGGTTCCATTACAGCCAGAAAAAGAAAACGTAGTTGACCACGGAGCAGTTATTTGACATAATATGTAAAACAATGACATTTAGATACCAATATATTTAAAACTCAAAGTACACTGCAATAATTACGCAATTTTTCTTTTTAACTGCAATCTGTATTTTGTAAACGTGAGTGCACGCACAATAAGAAGGAGGCTTAAGGAAGCGGCAATCACCTCTTTTAGACCAGCAAATGGTCCAAAGCTGTCTCTTATACAAGCTCACAGACAAGCTTGTTTATGATTTCCGCGTGAACATCTTAATTGGACTGAATAGCAAAGGGCCTCCATATTGCTCACCAATGAGTGTAGGACGTGTTTAAATAGTGCAGACGGTCGCAGAAGAGTTTCGTCATCGTGGGGAGAGATATGCTCAAAGTTGCATTGAGGAGCATGTTCCTTTTGGAGGCGGTTCGTGTATGGTGTGGGGTGGCATTTCTATGATCGGGTGAACTGAACTTGTGTTCATCGACATGGTTCGTCAAAACGATAGAAGAGGTGGTTTGACGGCACAAAGTTATATAACAGAGGTTTTAGAAGGTCACGTGGTACCTTACATGGGATTAATAGGCGAAAATTTTACTCTAATGCAAAATAATGCCCGACCCCACGCCGCTGCACAAGTTCGACAATATTGCAAAGAGGTTGGGATACGTACCATGAATTGGCCAGCACGCAGCCCGGATCTTATTCCCACTGAGCATATTTGGGACAGTTTAAAAAATGTTGTATATGCGAGAATTCCTGTGCCCACAACAGTGGCTGCACTAATAATAGCGATTTCACAATAATGGAACAATATTCCGCAAGAACGTTTAATAACCCTAATCAGATTTATGCGGAACCGATTAGAATCTGTAATAAGGGCACATGGAGGCAATACATTTTATTAAAAGAAAAAAACCTGTGCTATTTACAATAAACCAACCTAAACCAATTTTTACGCATTTACCGTTTTTGTTAAAAAAAATTGAATGGCCTTTCCAATATACAAACATACTCTTAAGGATATGATACTACGCTGTTATGAAGTTAACGAACCAAACTATAGGTTTCATTTTAAATTTATATAAAAAGTTTGAATACTTGGTAAAAATGTTTATTTCAAAGGCGTCTTGAACATTGATGCAGTTTATGAGTCCGTTAGTGTACAATAGGTGAACAGATCTAAAATACATACCTCAGATTTTTTAGATTTTAGCAATTAATTTCGTAATTGACGCATCCGTAACGAATGCGACTGCTAAGCACGATGTGTCGGGTTCGACTCCTGGATCGTACACAGTGATATTGTGTTTTTCTGTAAATAAATTCTCCGCAGCAGCAGTGAGTCTGGCATGTAACAGCCTGGCAGGCATTAAAAATTTTAGTCCCATAAAATATGGGACGTGTATGCTCCAAAGACTGTTCGAGATAACAAACTATCTCATATACATAATTATGTACATAGCCCATTGGCTATGTATGTATGTACAAGGAGTATTCAAAAAGTAAAGCATATATTTTATTAAAACTGTTTATTTATTTATCAATATTTATATTTTTCCCTTTAAAGTATTCCTCCTTAAATATTATACACTTGTGCCAACGCTTTTTTCAATCCTCAAAACATTTTTGATAAGCGGGTGGAGGTTAATTCGGTGAGGCATGATGGTGGTGTTGTTATTGATCAAAAAATCACGCATAGGCAACGATGAATGAGCTGGTGCATTATCGTGATACAATGGCCATGAATTGTTTTTCCACAATTCATGTCCTTTATATCATCGTTATTATGCGCTACTGTGAGAATCGCTTCTCACAGCGACGTATAATGATGATGATGATGAGATGCCGACGTCATCAACAACTTCTACTATGATTCTACAACTTTTACTATTCTGTACCTAAAATTATTTATATATACACGCAGTGACACATTAACCTTTACTGTTTGGACTTTGAACTATTAGAAGTTGAACGCTGCGAATCTTGCGAAAGATTGCGTTATATTTTTGTTATTTCGTGTCATTCACGCTGAAAGGGACACGGCGTTCTATCCAAGTACCATACATGTATCATATCGTATGTGGATATTATTTATTGAGCAAGTTTAGCTCGGCGTGAATACTATATTTTACAAGTTTGGTTTTCGATTTGCTCTAGAGTTCGAGTGTTAATTCGTTCATCAACTATTATCCACGCCTGAGTTCGCGGGTTCGATTCCCGCACAAGTCAAGCATTTGTGTGCATGGTCATGGATGATTGTCTTGATCTGGGTGTTTCTATGTATCATCGGTGAAACAAACCTGTTTACTTCTTAACAGTGGATAACTTATGTGAACTAAGTGATGATATAATCCAACTATCTGTCTCGAAAGTCAAGACCTGTACTGCTGAGGAGTGCTCTTAACATGTTTCTCATCCAAATAAACAATTAAAAATCATTACACAAAATTTAAGATCAATAAATGCAAACCTGGATAATTTTTTCACTCTCCTTGCTAGAATTAACTTAGAATTTGATATTTACGACTTTACTGAATTTTGGGCCAAATGTTACGACCTAATACCAAACATTGATACTATTAATAGAACTATTGTTACTATTGTTCAACAAAACCTGTGAACAAATGTGATGAAGTCGTTCTCTACATTAAAAATATACATAACTTTTCAGTCGAGGAACCCCCATTTATGGACGCAAGTTGTCTTGTTATTAAAGATGCGGAAGATAGGCTATTATTTGCATCTATCGGTCACCATCTTTTACTGATATCACAAATTTCTAAAACTGACTCACTACGGTTTGACTAAACTTTTCTCCTTTAAAAATGTCGTCATTATTGGAGATATAAATCTTAACATTAGTGGCACATCTCACTAATAAAATATCAGAGTACCTCACTCTTATATCATTCCATAGTCTACTTCCAGTTCATATCTTACGCGAGAAGACAGATGTCTAGACCACGTAATACTGAAAATTCGAGGCCTTGATGCTAGTTATAGACTCTACTATCACAGACCACAATGCTGTAATCCTCTGTCTTAAAGATAACAAACAAAAAAGCTTCTTCCATTTCAAAAATTAATTACATTTCCCGCGATGCCGATATGCCTAAAATGGACTGCCATGTTATCTACCAATGTACCGATACAAATCAAGCTTTAGAACTATTTGTTGACTCCGTTATGATGACTATGCAGGCTCACACTGCCATCATGAAACTCTCTAAGCATAAGCGATTGCTTTTACTATGGATGACCCCTGGCCTTTTACGCTGTATGCGTAATAGAGACGCAATGTTTAGAAAGCTTAAATTGTTCCCTAATGACCAAATCCTCAGCACAACTTACCGTAGGTATAGAAACGTCTGTACCAAAATCCTTAAAAAACTAAAAAGAGATCATGAAAGAATTGAGTAGTGACTCAAACCAGCTGGTAAAGATAATAAAAAGATCTGACAGATAGTAAAGGAAATAACAAATACCACTAAACCTAAAGTTTCTCGTAATGACTTACTAACATCCTCAGACTCACCGATGCAATCAGACAGTTATCGTAAAGAATCCACTTTCCGTCACATGACGTATCACACATCATAATTCGATCCAATATTCCTTCATTTCTGAACCGATTCAACAGGGCAACACAAGTTTCAACACGCATTTCTTTCTGCAGATCAGTCAAATCATGAGGCACCCATTTTTATTATTTTTTTATTTTATTTATTTAATGCAAATGAGCTAATATTTTAGGTAGGGTAATGTCAAATCATGCCGCTAATTTCTAGGTAGTTTGACTTGGATCGGCTTCCACCATCTCCTTCAATACAGCATTATTCACCTGTGGGGCGGTCTTCTACGTGGTTCGTTCTTCGAGTCAAAGTTTCCATTACGAAACCGTTTAAACCAAAAACGCACGGTGCGTTCATAAGCAGTCTCCTCTCTAAACGCAGCGTTAATATTGCGAGCCGGTTCTGCCGCGTTAGTTCCGCGTCGGAACTCGTATTCAAAATTTACTCAGATTTTCGAAGTATCCATCTTTCCCGTCTAAGCTGAATAAAAAAACAAATGAAAGAATAAGACGAAAATCGAATGTTGCACATTTTTAAAAGAAGAATCTTATAGGTATCATGTGAAAAAAGTTTCACTCGAAAATCTCACAGCATGATGGTTTTATGTTTTTAATTCAAAGTATATATTACTATACACCGGCAACTTTATACGGGGTTAAAGTATAAAGTTATAGTTGTATAGTAATATTACAATGATTTAAAATATTCATTTTGACTGAAGGGAACTAAAAGTAAACCAATATTACCAGGTTTACTTTTATGACAATGTAAAGTAAATACAGTCCTGTCACCTAAGGTGACTTCTTCTAATTGGAAAACCCCAAACACCAAACGCGCAACACGTTTCGATCGCGTTAACATAAAAATATCTCGCAATAGGCACCTACATAGATTTAAAATGTTTTGAATTGCAAAACCTGCATTGTAACATTTAGTCTACATTTAAATGTAGGTATGCGTCAAAATTCATTCTTCATGTTCTATAATATTAACATGTCGAAGGATGATGACCAAATTCTTGAGAACTTTTCTATATCTTAGTAGGTTTAAGGATCTATTAAAATATTAGCAACCAGTTTTAACTTAAAAATCTATAGAGTTAAGAAATAAAATAAAACAAATCAACACATTTGTCATGTCTGTAAGCAACTGTGAGTTGAAATAATGGGTCAAGTTGACAACATCAAGCAACTCCTCCCATTGGAAATGCATCAAATGTTCTTCGCATAGGCAGGCACTCGGTGGAACATGTAAGCGATAACTACATACCGCACCTTTAAAGTAAAACCGTTACTAAACAAAATTATTAAATTTTACAGGAGAGCCAATATTTGAAAGACTTCACTGTTGTTTTTAATAAATACCTGTTTTATTAGACGTCTTATGATGGTATATGATAGATCTATATTTACATTATAACATATGATATAGAAAAGTAACATATTTTATTTACAGTATTATTTATTTTGATTTATATTATTATAGGAACACTTTGCCATTAAATGTTTGTTCATTATGGTATATTACTATGAAATTACAGTGCAATTAATGCTACTAAATAGAAAACTATTTAAATTGCATAAATACGATTATATTATTATACATTTTAATTAAACATCATAAAGTTGGTATTTGTTGTGATGTTGTAATATTACCAAATAAAAAAAACACTCGTAATTATAATGTTTTATTACAAATTAAAGAGAGATCCATACATTCATTTGGAATAGTTATTTATTTATCAATCAGTCTTAAGAAATTTGTACCTTTAAATCACAGCATGTACCTACGTATCTTACTATCTTAGCTATTCAGTATCATATTATATTTATTATCAGTTGGAATAAAAACAAACCAACTGGAAATAGCAATATCAAAATATTAAAATAAGGCTTAAACATAGGTAACAATCACAGCATCATTTCCCTATCTACGAAAGCTACTCAAGGCTAACCAAAGTCATATTGACTTGAATCACTTAATTAAAATAATGAGGCAAACCTATAGCCATATAAAATGTTACTTTAAAAATAAACAATATAATTATCTTAAAAAACTTAAAATATTATCGTCAAAAATTTGTTTTTCTAAATCAATACAATACTAAAACAAGATGTTTGTAGGACATTATCCTTGGCTATTAAAGTTTTGAGAACCTGTTATTTCCATTCATCATTACTCTTATAATATTTTGATATTGATAAAACTTTATTAACTACGAAAGATATCCTGTAAGTGATATACTTAGTCAAAAACAGTGTATGTAGTTTTTATTCCTTCAATTATATCTGAGCTTACTTTGTTTTGTTTTCCATGTTTACCCCTTTTTTCTTCTTCAACCGTTCCCGATTGGTTCTTTTTGGCTATTACAGTTGCAATAGGTTGATTATTAATGGCCAACGTGTTCTTAAATAAAATTTTACAGATACGATACTTATAATTGTTAATCTCGAATGAAAATGAATGTTTAGGTCCTCTATTACTATTATGAACTTTATATTGATATTTAAGTTTAATAAAATCAATACATTTTGCGATATATTCTCTTTGTCTTGATAAATCTCCCATTATCCAATAATTGTCGAAAATTGTTTCTCTGTCCACCTGTTTGATTATTTCACTGCACTTCAGTCTACATTTTCCCCACATGGCGGTCCTATCTGCTTCTTTGGCATAACTTTTTGTAACTTTGACACAGAAGTATATTATAATAATATTCTACCACATACACACAACACTATCTAGCCCAAACTAAGCAGAGCTTGTACTATGGATACTAGACAATGGATAAACATACATATATACTTTTTTTTTTGTAAATACATACATATTATACATAGAAACACCCAGACCAAGACAAACATCCATGTTCATGCACACAAATATTTGTCTTGTGCGGGAATCGAACCCGCGACCTCAGGCGTGGCAGTCGGTTACACTAACCACTACGCCATCGAGGCCGACAACACTATTGCGAAATCTTTTAGAATTTTGCCTGAAATAATAATATTAAAGCGCAATTGTCTCTTTATATCATGCACTTTTGAAAGATGTCGCCATAGTAAAAAAATATCAAATCAAATCAATTAAAATCTGTTGGTCGATGTAAGAGTTTGGGGGACGTTTTCACGCATTGTCCATTGCATTTGGTCTATTATTATGTGTTTGCAAACATAATTTCAATCTTCTTTGTCTCTCATTCCGACCCGTCGTCGTATACTATGTCGAGTTATAAGTTTTTATACCTGAGATACGTGAAAGATTTCATTAAAGCTAAAAAAATATACACAGCTAACCATAGAGCAAATATTTGACGGATGTCACTAACGCATATAAAATATTGACATTCAGATATCAACATACTTGAATCACCAATCGATATCTTGAAAGTTGCAGAATGATGAGAAAAATTGCAGCAACGAAATGTTTTTGGTGCATTCAATTAAAGCTTGGCTGTTATATATTAGCACTTATATGTATATTTTTATTAGTAAGTTAAAATGTAGCTAATTGTGTAGTGAAATGCTTAACCAACACATTCATTACAGCAAATAAATACTTAGTCCTAAATTGAATGACTAATCAGTAATTCAAAGCAAAGTTAATGACCTTAATGTCGAGACATTAGGGTCATTAACTTTGCTTTGAATTGACATGAGTGTCATAAGCTTGTGCATATGTTTTTATCGGTCTTGAGGTCTCACGTCTCAGTACTGCCACGCAGTCTATTAATGTGTCCGGTAAACTTGCTTCTTTTATGTGGAAATGAAGAGAAAACAGTTAAGACCATAAATAACATTTCATAAAATACATAGTTTTTCGAATAATATAATAATAATAATATTCTATCACATACACACAACACCATCTAGCCAAAACTAAGCAAAGCTTGTACTGTGGGTACTAGACGATGAATGAACATATATATGTATAAACTTTTTTTTGTAAATACTTATATATTATACATAGAAACACCCAGACCAAAAAAAACATCTATGGTTATGCACACAAATGTTTGGCTTGTGCGGGAATCGAAACCGCGACCTCAGGCGTGGCAGTCGTTTACACTAACCACTACACCATCGAGGCCTCCAGAAATATGTGTGATACAAGCTCTTGATAACATTATTTTTACTTTATAGATAAGATACTTGGTACAAGTGGGTAACACAGCAGTATATGAATGTTACTTTGGCAACGTTGGTATAATAGACCATTATGTTAAGTTTATTGGAGCAATCATAATTATGATAGTCATTCTTTACCTGATATATGGACTCAAAGGGGTATGTAAAGTCAATCTATATTTGTCTTTTTTTTTGTACACACGGCTACACATCAAGTTAGAAACCCTATATACGCATAACTACGCTACAAACATAATAGAGAATTGTCGGACAGGGACAGTGCATAGTGGTGTCGATGTAATGGTAAGGATAGAGCGTAACAAAAATATAACGCACTCTCTCGCACGATTCGCAGCGTTCAACTTTTTATAGTTCAAAGTCCAAACAGTCTAGGTTGATGCGTACCGTTGTGTGTACACCACCTATTATCTATTGGTACAATATTGCACAATGACAAGAACTCGATCAAAAGAGTCGCACCACTGACTATTCAAAGTTATGTCCGTATTAAGTAGTTTATTAGCGCTTGCTTTAACGGTAAAGGGAAATATCAAACTGCATGTCTAAGAATTATTTAAAAGTATATATAGTTACCTACAAGGCTGGTAAACAAGTGTACACTTCGCCTCGCGGATTGCTTTTGTTGCCCGGGTCATACAAATCATTAGTGAGTTTTCCTGTCAAAATATTCTCTGTAGCGGCCGTCTGCGCTGAGTGTGAGTTAGCAGGCATCACACATCTTCAAGGATATTATGCAGATTTCTTAGATATGCATGCAGGTTCCTCATGGTGTTTTCTTCACTGTTAAACTAAGCGATAAATTAACTAATCAATAGGAACTTAACCCAAAAATGCCAGAGATGGCTTGAGATCGAACCGGACACCTATGCATGGCAAGGCTAACGCCTTGTCACATAATTGATATAATAATATAATAATAATTATATTATTGTAAGAGATGACTAACGAAACATTTCAAACGGCTATAAATATAAGGAGCGTGCGAGCCATTACTCCTTTCATTTGTCGGCTGTCGCTCGGAGCGGAAGCATCGTCCAAGGGACGTGAGACTATTATTTTTCAATTGTTCACTATAATTGCTAATTATTGTTTTGATCATATTTACAAGTGATTGTTATTTTGTTCATATAAAATTAACGGTTGCATAATTAAAATTTTGTTTATTGAATAATATATTATATAATAAATATTTAGAATTGTATTATATGTCACTTTTGTTCACAGAATATAAAGCTACCTTTAATTGTCTTCGTTATTGCTATGGCTATATGGATAGTTGTATTTATAAGTGTATCTGTGATTGCAATACTTTACATGACGCAATCGCATTCTTTGGATCAGAATGTATTGACATGTCCCAACGGCTTGCTATTGTCTGTTGATTTGGCTATTGGATGCATAGGTAAGAATATTATACTAATAATGATTGCAATTAAAACCTTATGTGTCATTACTGTTGAAAATAGTCGACATGTTGGGGAAAGTGTAACTACAAGTATTGTTAAACATAACATTAAAAAAAATTTCATGGTAATTTCAATAAATCGTGATATAATTTGTAAAATGTAGTTAGTGTCAAAATAAGTAATTACATTAACTTATTAAAAACGGCTGTATTAAAAAAGTGATCCAAATAGTGCAGTATATAATCGTATTTAGTAGAGCAGCCGTGGGGTGACACACCTGGCAAACAAGCATATTACCTGATGGTAAGTGGTCACCGTAGCTTATGGACGCCTGCAACACCAGAGGCATCGACCCTTTAGGAAAGAAAGGAGGAATAATGCTATTTCACATCGATATTATATGAGAGGGTAGCCCTTCCCCGGTAGAGCTGGCCCATTCATGCTGAAATCACCGAGACTCTACTAACCACTTAAAGAATAAAACAATGCAATATTGTCCTGTAAATATACTGTGCCGCTGCTGGTCTCTCCTCAATGCAGGCCATATGCAATGCAGCCCATAACTCAAATATTGATCAGAACTTTATAGAGAACGCTGGGACATGCTGGTTATCTCACGATGTTGTCCTTCACATTTAAATCGAGTTATGATAATAAACTATTTGATACGCACAACTTCGCAATATTAAAGGAGAAGAGGATGTAAAGTAGTTTAATTTCAATGTGTAACATTCGTGTTAACGTAAGATAGTATTGTGGACCTGTTATTATATCTCACATAAACGCTTTGACATACAGTGAAATAATACAAACATTGGATAACACGTAAGCTTTGCCTTTCTGTAAATATTCTTATCAAGAATGTCCTGTATACACAGTTTTAATTATAATCTGATTAACATTAACACCAACTGTTATTACCTTATATGTATATGATAGTCTCCTAGATAGATCATATGAATTCATTATTGTTTTTGTTCTTTACAGTTTATATTTACACGTTGTATATTGTCTTCAGTTATCTACAGCACAACGATGAGGAAGATCAAATTGAAGAAAATTTCTAATTAGCGTTACTGTTTTGTTGTTTATATTTATTAAAATATTGTTAATTAAAAACCAATTCAAAATATTACAGTTCTATGCGGATTTCGTATGAATTTTTGGTAAAAATATTGGTAATTAGAACTTTACTGCTCTCTGCTTGCAGGTACCACAAATACTATTAAACTATACTAGTACAGATACACAATCCCATACAAAATCTTGGACACGCCTAACTCTGGCAACCAAACTGGTTATTTGGTAACCTATCATTTTACACTTCAAATTATAGGTGACCAAATAACCGGTTCAGTTGCCAGAGTTGCTAGTTCAGTTGCATATTTTATTGACACCTGGTGACAGGGCAGTAAAAAAATTGCCACAGTGCTGTCATCTACCCTCTAAAAACATGCATGCCGTCTACTATTTGTTACCCGTTCATAAGTGATGATGTTTCTGTTAGTAAAATATGTACTTGACGGTTTACCATGGCTAGCCTTTAACTAGTGACGTGTAGTCTCACAGGCGTCGCGTATTTTGCAAATTTTTAGAATTGACCACTTCACCCGCTTGCTTCGACCCTGCGTCTTAGTAGCTGTTGTTTTAGTGGTAAAACGACCTCGGAAGGAGACAGACGTGTCATTGATTATTTAACATGTAAGTAATACTAATTACAAAATCGGCCGTAGCCTGTGAGGCTACATGTCCCTAGTTGTCATACAAATATTACAACTACTTTTTTGTTTTTAGTGCAAAATGGCAAAATACGTGGGCAAACGTCAACTCCAGCCTACGAGCTCATTAAAGAATAAAATATTACAAGCAGATAGTCCATCGTTTGAAGAGGAATTAAATGCCCTCATGCTGGCATCATACCAATCTGTTAGTGAAGGTGATATTGACAAGTTCTTGGTTTCAGATCGTGAACTTTTACAGCTTCGTGAAAGTGATCTAGAAGAGGAATGCATCACGATAACGAAGTTGACGAGGACACTAAAAAGCCTAAAATTTTACTTTATTACAACATAAAAAAGGAGGTATTAATGAAGCAGATAAAAAATGCTCCATTTATTCCAGCAGCCGCCGAAAGAGAAGATGGCCAATGGTGGTATTCTACCGCATTGTGGACTTGAGCGGCATGAATGCTTATACTTATATAATATAATATGCATCAGCCCAAGATTACAGACAGAGGAGATTTTCTGAAGTCATTAGCCCGTTCGCTTGTACTACGCAAAATGCAAAGACGTGTTGTGTGCAGTCAATTACCAAGGGAGTTACGACTAGTGACAAAGCGAGTTCTGGGTGACGATATGGTTGAAGAAGATGTCCAAAGTCCTGAAACTAGTCAAGGCAAGCGAAGAGCATGCAGTATTTGTCCGCCTAAACTACCCAGAATGACACACACGATACACGTGTGTCGGGTGTTGCATCCCGTATATTTGCAATGTTCCCGCCCTTTGTGCAAAAATTGCCGAAGATTTCAAGCTATCAGAATTTTTATTTTTATTTTCAGAAGTAGCTTTTGTTTTCTTGTTTCTTTCTTAATTAGATTTTAAGTAAAAATGTTAAATTTGTCAAATTATTTAATAAAGGTCTATTAAAATGCTAAAAAAAGGATCTCATGTCAATTAAGACTGAAATGTACCATTAATTGTTAATTACCGTTTTTTTATAAATAATTATAAAAACTGATTGAATTCATTTACATATGTTTTATTACGTTCCAATAGCTAAATATCAACACAATTTAGAATTGTCCAAACTCAATTTTAAAACAAAATTTTACTTTGAATGTAGTAGCCTGTGAGACGTCATGTCCTTTATAGTGTTATAAATTTGTCATGTCCCTGGTTAAAGTAGTTCGTATAGTACTATACCTACCTTTAGTCTGTTTCAAATACGAAGTCCCATTTGACATATGATCGTTAAACAGCAATAGTAAAGAGTATGACGTTAACTATTTCGTATGAACTTTTGAAAAGTCAGAAATACGCGCCTTGGGATCGAACTCAAGATCTCTGCGTGGCAGTTCAACGATCTCCTATTAAGCTATTGCTGCTATTGATTGCCCGACGATTCAATCGACGAGTAAGACCCATTACCTTGATTGTATTAAGTATGTGTACAAATCGCGGCAGTCTACAAATCTCTTTTTTAAATGTCATTACAGAAGCATAAGTCAAGAACAAAAAAGGTTATTTGTTTTTGTTGGGAGATTCTTAAAGAGGAGAGGATTCTTAAAGAAAACTACCTCGTTTCTTCTTTTTATTATAAGTTTGTACATGTAGAGGTAGAAAGAGTAGAATATAAGTATAGTAGAACGGCTGGCATTAGGTTTACAAAAGAATAGCGAGATTATCGACTATAATAAGTGTTGCAATTTTCAATATTATATTGTGTGACGGTAAAGTTTTGACAATATAGGTAAAATAATGCCATATTTAAATGCCAACAAATTACGCAGAAAAGTTATGATAAATACTTATTTTATTGAGCAGCACAAACAAAGCTCAGTTTCAGAAAGAGAACAGAGGAAAAAGCAAACAAAGAGAGCATTTCTATTACACTTAGTTATAAACCAAAGGTTGAAAGACAACATTGCATCTTGCACTGATCTCTATAAATATTTATAATGGAAAAACAAAAGGAGAGCCGACGATGAGTATTTCGTAGACTGATTTTCCCCTCTTTGCAAATTCCACTGCAGAAAAATTAGGTGTGCCCGTTACAAGTGGCAACAAAGCCACCGAAACGTCTTTAAATAGTGGAAAAATAGAGCTCTCAATTTTTTTTTTTATTGCAATATATTATATTTTTTAGTCTTTACTTTTTGAGGCCTTATACACACTTATTAACATGTCAGCCGTATAGGAAACTATATATAAAAAGACTATTATTTAATTATAGTTAGTATTATTTAATTATAATCTGAACTAATAACGATGCATCTGACAGAGGCGTTGAAAATATACTTTGAAAACTACCAACATATACCAAATTCATTTTAACTTATTTAACAGTGCCTCTCATTGTAATATTTAATTATCTAAATGAGTAACTGTTTTGAAATTTTACTGACACTCGGAATTTATGAGGTTCTCAAGCGAATCGAGGAATTAAATACTTTATTGTATCGATCACTACGATGATAGCCATCACTACAAAATTACCAGAAAACTTCGTATAACAATACTCGTAATAATATAATAAACAGAAAAATCTCAATAGCAATATGGAGTCTTGAATGAAATCTATTAACAGCAATTGACGTGCCTTCTATTAAGTTAGGCTTAAATGTAGCTGGCAAAAGACGAGACTAATAATTCTAAAATAACGATTTAATATTCATACCATTTAAAATAGTATTTACTTAACAAGGTGAATTTGGAACCGCTATAAAGTGTGTATGAGTTTAACTTTCGGCTCACGAAAATATCATAATCTAGAAAAGCTATCGGTTACAAATTCTGCACATTTTTAACATGAAAGCAGCACCGATTTTGGAAATATACCTGCCAATTGACAATCTACTTGTGAGCAATAAAAACTCTTTAACTCTACCTAACCTTTTAGGGTTATAATGTTATGGTGTGATGCTAATCATTCAAACATAGCAATATCATTATTATATTATGATTTACATAATTCTTAAGTTTATACATAAGAATGATGTGTGTGTGTGTGTGTGTGTGATACGCCTAACGCTTAGTATATATAAATTTCCGAAGTGTTAGGCGTATTACACACACATTTCGCCAGCTATTAGTTCCATATATATACGGGCCTATTGTTCTACCGGACACAGTTCCAAACTCCGTAAGAGAGTTTCTTGACAGAAAAACGCAGTTGCATTCACTATCGCTGCGTTAACGTGGCTATATAGATAGATATTTAATATAAAGCCATAAATATGAAACGAACTGGTAAATGATTGTGTTTAGTACAAGAGCACAATTAACTGAGTTATGGTACGTCAAAGAAAATCAAAAAACAACCCCTAGGTTCCTTTTTCAGTTCGCAATTATTTTTCGGTAAAAAATTTAATTAAATCCTTTAATGTTCGGTCGTGTAACAAATTACAGACGATATATTACACACAGACTCATAAATTAACTGTGAGTGCGTAAAAAGAGTAAAGAAAACTATATGCTATGTTTACTCCAAAATTAAATAATATTTGTCTCGGTGTAGACATAGCGATGTACGCATTGACATAAATCATATTGGGCCTAAAGGAGATCAAGAGACGGGATCATATTAATAGATATGCGAGGGAGAATACAATAAGAGTTGTTAGAGTAGGTACACGTATACTGACTATTTTATACTCGTATACTATATATTTTCTATTAAGAAGGCTTCAATTTGATGTCGTTCGGACAAAGTCTTTTTGGGATTTATATAGAATGTCAGCCCTGTATTAAACTGTGAGAAGGGTTAGGTCATAGCACACCACGCCGGCTCAGTGCGGGTTGGCAAACTTCACATATCTTCGATATTATGGGAAACATTATGGAGAACTCTCAGACAGTTTACTTACAATGTTTTACTTCACTGTTAAAGCAAGTGATAATTAGCTATTCAATACGCACATAGCTATGAAAAGTCAGAGGTGCGCGCCTTGGGATTGAACTCGAAATCTTTGCTTTGCACCAATGGTCTTCCACAAGGCTCTCGACCTAACTTGACCTATGCTCGGTTGCCGGCAATTAGCTTATCCTGTAGGACCTAAATAGGTTCTATAAGCTTATTGCCGGCAGCCGCAACTATGATTTCATAGTAGTAAAATATGTTATACACCCTATCCCTATCGAGATATACAGATTTAAGACTGGTCATGTAAAGGTCATAAAATTATAACTCGGCTATCTTCTAGGACGAAACTCATATAGAATCAACTTCTTATGGCTGTAAGTATTTCGGAGATACAGGCATTTCTTAGATGAGTAGTAGAGCCTCGCTGATTTCAACATGAATGGGCCGGCTTGACTGGAGAAGGACTACCCCTCTCACAGACGATCGACGTACAATAACAGTATTCCTACTGCTATTTCATGCGGTGAGTGAGAGTGCCGGAGGCCTAATACCCCTTTTTCCCCTGCCCGCTCCTTCTCATTTCCACTTCCTTTTTCTCTTCTTTATTTCCTAAAGGATTGGCAATGCCCAAGTGATGCCTCTGGTATTGCAGGCGTCCATAGGCTACGGTGACCACTTACCATCAGGTGGGCCGTATGCTTGTTTGCCACTTTAGTAGATATAAAAAAGAAAAAGATGGTGTTACAAGAAGGTTTAACTTAACTACATGTACTTAAAATACAACTTAGACCACGCAAAGTTGTTAGCGGTGTCTATGCATGTACAGTGCACTACTGTTACTGTATGCCAACTCGCCTTTTGTTCGAGCACTAACTTTGTTAAATATGCTTCTGACATCAGAATATGAGTGTGATCTGTTTGCTTCGGGATGGATGGATGCGTCGTAGTGGTTTGAGATTTTGTGAGATGATGGATGTTTAGTTGCAGAGTAGTTAGCAGTTATAAGCAGATGTAATAATAACACTAGGCATCACGAAAAAAATCACCGATGTCCCGGGTGGTGATACGTTTTGGGTATACTTAGTAAACAACTGAAAACATACTCATATTTAAATATCACGTCCCAGAACATAAATAACTGCAATTTTACTTTGTTTACTTACTGCAACACTTGTTCGAGAATAATTATAAAATTATATCATTCATGTGTACAAAAATCATCAAATTAGGTACTTAGATTACTCATAAATCTGCATTCCTCGTATTTGTGTTAATTTCCCTAACTTATTTTGTTATATTCTTGGTCAATTCGTTCCAAAAAGGGGGAAAAGCCACCTTTGTTTAAGAAGTGTCACGAAGCTTATTTTAAGATTGCAATTAAAAATCAAGATTAATCATGGGTGCCTAAAGTTTGTTGTTTGAAATGTTCTAAATATTTCACGGATTGGCACAAGGGTATTATGATATTAGTAGATACCTTTTAGTGCCTTGAATGCCTTTTAGTGTACCAAAGCAGTAGCGTGAAACTAAAATCACGTAATGTTATACAAAATATTATACTCATTATTATACAAAACTGGCCTCACAGATCCGGTTTCGTGCTTGATCAGAAAAATTTTAAAAATGAATCATTTGTACCATCTAAGAAAATCATTTTACCGAAGTTACACATCGAACTTGGTTTAATAAAGGATTTTGTAAAAGCTCTCCCCACTGACGGACTTGGACTTTTGTTTCTTAAAATAAAATTTCCCACGCTGAGGCGAAAGTTAAAGAAGGTATTTTCATCGGTCCTGACATAAGTAAATTAATCAATGATCCCGCAATATTATTTATCCTCAGTCATATAAAAATAATACATGATGCAAATTGCCTCGGCAACCAAAAATCGCCGGATTTCCATAAAAAATTAAACTGTTGCATATGCATCCAGACGCATATCACAAGCTAGGATTTAATATGACGTTGAAAATTCATATTTTTTTACACTCTCATTTAAGTTTATTGCCCGATAAAATGGGTGTAGTAAGTGATGATACGGTGAGATATTTTTAAATTCCAGAGTATGAGAGCATTATCACGGTAGATGGGAGCCAGTAATGCTTGCAGACTACTGTTAGACCATCCAGAGGGATACTACCACTACTAGATTTATTATTATCTAGTGTTATTATTGTTCTGGTTTTATTTTTATTTTGTATAATTTTTGTTTCTTTTTTCTTCATGTTTTGCACACATGGGCACATCCCTTGTGTGCCAAAATAAATATTTTTCTTTCTTCTTTCTTTCTTTCTAGATATAAGAGGAAAATCCAATCGTTCCAAAAAACAAGGTTTTTAATGTAGAATGACAATTTATGACAATATTTCATACAATTTTAAACTTGTTCGGTCGCAATTAGAATATGGGGTCCCTATTTCATGTCAAAAATACATTGCTGAGATCGAGAGAGTCCAGCGTAAATTTCTCCGTGCCATATATTACAGGTGTTTCAGAGATAGGACTCACTTGTCATACTCACAATTACTTATCAAGTTTAAGTTAATCAGTCTGGAGAATAGACGCAAGTGCTTGGAGGCCAATGTACTCTATAATATTGTTCACAATAACTTTGATGCGTTGGACCTTACGAGTAAATTGTGTTACGTGGTTCCCCGAACAGTGAACGTGCGCAAAGCTCGTACTTTTGCTCTGTTCGCGATTAGTACATGTCGAACTAACTCGGGTCTACGGTGCCCCATACATAGAATGTTGGAATCCTATAATACACATTTTATAGATATAGATATATTTGCTTGCTCGAAATTTAAATTTAAATCTAATGTTGTCTTCTGTTTACGCGAATGTTATTCATTGAAATTAAACTACTATATACGGATTTTATCGCGTTGTTTATTTATCACTGTATTACAAAATTTTGAAAATATTACACTACTACTACTATTGATTTTATTTTACTAATTTATAAGCTAATAAAATTATTTAAACTATTAAATCTATTTATTTTTGGTTTACACTTTCCCCGACGTTTCGGTTGCTTTTCAGCAGCCATGGTCACGGGGAGACTAAGATGGTAGTTGTCTCAATGTTCCAGTGTAGTTATTTCAAAGTACCCGAACATAATTTAATCATGGGTGTTTCTATTTACGCAGAATGAGCTCAAAGTATCATGAAGTCTAGCTGTGGTTTGTTTCTTCTTGGGTTTGACTATTTGAAGTACTGGTCCCAAGCCAAGATTTAATAGTTTAAATAATTTTATTAGCTTATAAATTAGTAAAATAAAAAAAAAGTAGTAGTAGTGTAATATTTTCAAAATTTTGTAATACAGTGATAAATAAACAACGCGATAAAATCCGTATATAGTAGTTTAATTTCAATTTAAATCTAATGTCTTTAAATCTTTTTGTATGACATAATAAATCATTTTAATTATTTAATTGAATCTTGGTTGAAATTGTAATTTTATTAATGGAATACCATTAGTCATTTTATTCTTTATTGTATTTTTTATTTATATATAATGTCCATGAATACGCTATCTGGCAACAAATCTATCTCTGTTCTATTATATTACTATTTTTTTAATTTATATGTTTGTATTTTTGTACGGTTTAATTTTATGGAGAAATTCATTTTATATTGTTTATATGTATATTATTATTGTCTGTCTAGTGGCACCCATTGTTTATTATTGATATTAATATGTGGATAATGCAATGGGCTGCAGCTTTGCTATTAATAGATTGTAATATGTATGCCTAATATATATGTTGTAGCTGTTTATTATCCCTTAATGAATAAAATAAAAATAAAAACATCATAGAAGGAAAAGAGGAAAGAGGGGAAGAGGCAGAGCCAGAAGGGCATTCACAGATCAAATCAAAGAAAAGGCAAAAGTCATGTCTTATAAGGAGGTCAAGGTATTGGCCGAAAATCGAGAAAGATTGCGTATACTCCACCGACAAAAGCAAAGCTCTTAGATATAAAGAAAAGAAGAAAATAATGTTAGAAATAAGTTTTAACCTGTACTTAGATTTGGTGTATCGTTATGTTGTCCATTTATTATTGATAATAAATAAACTAGTGTTGTACAACGTAAACCAAATTATACACTTGCGAACTACGAGGCTTATATGTCGAATTTTCGATTCTATTATTAAAAGTAACTGAGTATCCTAACAGAAGTAATAGAATAGCTTAAATTATTTATAAATAATGGTAACGAATATTTTGCAACATCTAAATAATATAAACAGTATTCAATGCATGTGCATATCATGGCCGATTCTTCTCATAATTTACTTTGAAGTGCAAGTGTGATATACAAGTGTTAAAAAAATGTATTAGATAGTTTGAAATCCTATTACGTGGTAATGTATATATTTTACAGCTTACCATCACATGCATACATACGAGATAGCAAGTTATGATATCCTAACTATAATATTATAAAATCGAATGTTTATTTCTTTGTTACGCTTTCACGCCTTAACTACTCGACCGATTATCATGAAATGCCGCATACATGTTGTCAGCGGTACAGGAAAGGACATAGAGTAGCTTTCATCCAGATAAAAAATAGTTTTGCCGAGGGATATAAATTTTTTGACAAAATCCACACTTACGCAAGGGAAGCCTAAAAGCTAATAATAAATAAAATAAGGGCCTTCTAACCGCAAATCAAAGAAAAATGTCATACGAAACTGATCAAAATATACTGTAAATCTTATGTTACATTCTCCCTACGGGTCTGCCAATCCGCAGTGGGTCAGTGTGGTGACTATAGGCTGCCCTTCTCAGATTGAAGAGAGACTCGTCCCCAGCAGTGGAACAGTTTAATACAGGGCTGATATTATATATGATGTTACATTGTAATTATGCATGTTGAACCACATTAAAATGTTTGTATATTTAGTCATTATTTATAGTTTTATTCCCCTATTCCATTTATCCCTACTGACATATCCCCACTGGTATAGATACTTGGAGTCGTTTTTTCCAATTATCGCTCCTGGGATATATGGAACCTTCTGCTCCATATATCTTTACTGATCCGCACTGGTGGAATATTGGAGTAGTTTTCGAATTATTATAAAAATTATGTAATTACTACTGGATGTTCAAATAAATAGAATAAACAGTTTCAAAATAAGATATTTTTAGTTAATAATTAATAAGACATTATTAGTGAACTATTTTTGCAGTGGTTTTGATAATGCGGTTAATTTGTGTATAAGAAAAGCTAAAATAGAAACTATCAGTCATTAACGCAAGAATTTTAAGGGTATGGCAATAACAAAGCTCATTCGATAATATTATAACACAAATGTTATAAATATAACTAGATAAATATATTACAATTAAACTGCTTTATACGGATTTTATCGCGTTGTTTATTAACACATTTATTAACTAATTTTGACAATATTACACCACTGAACTTATAGTATTATTGTAGCCATTTCGAATTATTAAAAACATTTATATTTAAATTTACACTATTAATTAGTTTAAATAAAAAACACATTCGCGTAAACGTAAGACAATATGAGTTAGATATTTTAAGGGTTTGATCGAATTGATTAGAATGAAAATTTATAAGGAATTCAGGTATGACAATGTGTATTGATGAATGAATGATCCTGATGAATGCAGATATGACATATAATACATCTACTTATAAAAATAAGTATATTTATTATTTTATTATAATATTAGGCATTAATAAGGTAAAAACCTTGATTCATACATAAACAATTTAAAAAAATATTATTATAATTTTACAGGATATGATATGATACACATATCTAAAATTGATAATATGAAAAATTACTATAAATAAGAAATAAAATATTATCAACTTAACTTCAATATTTAGGTTGTTCATATTATGAACAATCTTAAAGGAAACTAAATGTAGATCATTATTTGCTATACCTACATAAGCACTTTGTTAAACTCCAACCCTGAAGCAAGTTACGAAATATAAAATATTATCTATGGATATACCAATTATACACACAATTATTCGCATCCTACACATAAAACCTCATATTCCAAAAAACATTATTATTTTTTCTATTTGTAATGCACTATTATCTTCGTAATTATTTGACCATAAAGATGCAATAACAGCTTCTAAATGTATATTTGGGTGGAGTCTTGTGTCTGAAATACAGATATCAGAAGTAAACCGCATTTCAAAATTTTAATTTAATATATTTTAATAAGACGTTCAATTAAATTAGTAGTAATAACTTTAAAATGATATATGGAAATTTATTATATTTGTAACTCAAATACGATGTCCAATCGCCTCTGCAATAACTATATAAGTATTTTAGATTATATTTAAAATAGAAACTAATATAAAATATATAAACTTCAAGTCGCTTAAAACATCAGGTTAACACAAAGTTAACCGACATCCATAACCCAACGATACAGTATATATATTACCTTTGAACGACTTCACGATTTGATGTCATTTATTGGAAAAGCGATAAACCTCCTAGAGGAACAATTTGATTCGAAATAAAATCAACAAAACGTCCATTTCATTCCAAGATTCAATCGCGCGATACGATTATATCGATAACAATCGGGCTATCGTGTACTTAGTATACAAAAACTAAGGAAAACTCACCTCAATAAGTATGCCCAACAAACTCGTCACAAACAAAAGAAAAGTCCTTGAATGATTATAAACTGTCACAAAAAAGTTTTTATGAAAGTCACTTAAATTTTTTGACAACACACAACACACATTTAAAAATAGAACACTGTTTTTAGTTTAAAAAACGAATTCATACACTTTTTCACAAGAACTTTTAGGGTTGTACCCGGAAAATTTCGAGCGTGCACTTTTCAGCGTGTTTCGTACGTTGGTATCGCGAAAGTTGTGAGAACGAGTGTTCGTGGCGTCAGTAGGGCTGCCACTGCGATGTGCGGTGCGTAGCGCGCCTGCGTAACTTAGCGCCCACCGGCTCTGCACTTCTGATACATTACTGCTTCAATTAATCCCAGCACTGTACTCAATTACACCTACTAGTGCTTTGCTACTGGTGGCAAGTTCAAACTGTTCACGCAGTATAAAAGTGATGAAATATTTTTATTAAAGTACTAAATTAGAGTTCAAATTTAACGCTGCCATATGTTAAAATCTATACATTTTTGGCATAGCTAATTTCTTTGCTGTTTAATCCATTATTCTTATAGAAAATACTTGAAAATAGTTTAGAAATACCGCCCTTTCTTCTTCCTAGCCTTTATTATTCCCAAGTCACTTGGGGTCGGCTTTTCTGGTCCAACCGGTATTTTTAATTTTTTTACATATTTTTTTTAAATAATATTCTACCACATACACACAACACCATCTAGCCCAAACTAAGCAGAGCTTGTACTATGGGTACTAGACAATGGATAAACATACATATATACATTTTTTTTTTGTAAATACATACATATTATACATAGAAACACCCAGACCAAGACAAACATCCATGTTCATGCACACAAATGTTTGACTTGTGTGGGAATCGAACCCGCGACCTCAGACGTGGCAGTCGGTTACACTAACCACTACGCCATCGCTATCTTATTTACGGTTAGTAGCGGTGCAGTTGTATTTATATAAAAGTGGTGTAAGTAAGCTGTCTCCTGTGTAAAGATAATATATACTAATAATATTATAAAGCTGAAGAGTTTGTTTGTTTGGTTGAACGCGCTAATCTCAGGAACTACTGGTACGAATTGGAAAATTATTTTAGTGTTACATAGCCCATTTATCAGGGAAGGCTATAGGCTATATAAAATTACGCTACGACCCACGGGTGCGGTGCAATAACTATAAACGCGGGTGAAACCGCGGGTACATCTAATCTATATAAATACAATAGAGCTGAAGAGTTTGTTCGTTTGTATGGTTGAACGCGCTAATCTCAGGAACTAGTTGTACGAATTGAAATATTCGTGTAGTATTGAATAGACCATTTATCGAGGAAGGCTAAAGGCTACATAACATCACGCTACAACTAATAGGAACGGAGCAGCAATGAAAAATGTTGCTAGAACGGGGAAAATTCTCTCATGTGAAGCAGACGAAGTTCAGTCAGCTAGTAATTTAATATCAAATCGATTAATACTCTTCCCTCTGTCCAAATATACTCTTACGCCTATATAGCCAGTCTCGATGGCGTAGTGGTTAGTGTAAACGACTGCCACGCCTGAGGTCGCGGGTTCGATTCCCGCACAAGTCAAATATTTGGGTGCATGAAAATGGATGTTTATCTTGGTCTGGGTATTTATATGTATAATATGTACGTATTTATAAAAAAAACGTAAATATGTATGTTTATCCATTGCCTAGTACCCAGAGTACAAGCTCTGCTTAGTTTGGGCTAGATGGTGTTGTGTGTATGTGGTAGAATATTATATTATTATTATATTATATGTATCACTATGTATCATTAAAAGTCTGAAATGAGCAATGTTTTAAAACAGCCTAGAAAAAACGAGCGTAATTAAACCTACGAAAACACTAAACTAAACCTACAAGCATGAATGAAGATTGAGATGAGAATCTATGAAGCAATAGATATATAACAGAATAACAACAACTGAAAGTTTGTAGGCCGAGGTGTATGACACTCATATTTCGCCGGCTATGGTTTTAATTCCTATATAATAGGTGCCGGGCTAATGCCGTTCACTTTTCACAGTTTATCTTTGCTGCTACTGAGGATTTCTTACAGAATACCTCAATACTACTTGCCCGACCCAGAATTATACACTTATGTATTACAATCTCATATTCTACAATGAGGAAATGAGGAAGTTCTAAATATGGTCAAGGAAAAGAGACATATTCTAAAAACAATAGAGAACAGAAGAGGGAAAATGTTGGACCATTTGATACGACATGACACTTTTATAAGAAACATCTTGGAAAGAAAAATAGAAGGCAGAAGGGGAAGAGGAAGGCCAAGGAGGACGTTCATAGATCAAGCGAAAGAAAAGGTAAAAGTTACGTCGTATCAAGAAGTCAAAGCGCTGGCTGAAGATAGGACAATATGGAAGAGACTCCGCCGACAAGATCTTGGCTCTTAAATTGAAGAAAGAAGATACTACGATATCGATAGCCTAGTGGAAAACCGTTGGATTGCCAATCAGAGGTCTCGGATTCGAACATAAGGCGCGCATCTCTGACTTTTCGAAGTTATATGTGTATTAAATAATTAATTATCGCTTGTTTAACGGTGAAGAAAAACATCGTGAGGAAACCTACATGTCTGAGAGTTCTCCATATTGTTTTCGAAGATATGTGAAGTCTGCCAATCCGCACTAGGCCAGCGTGGTGGATTATGGCTTAACCCTTCTCACACTGAGAACAGGCCCGTGCCCAGCAATGGGGCAGTTTAATACAGGGCTAATATTATTATTGTTACGTGCTGGGTTGGACGGATAAGAATACAAAATAATATTACCGATTAAAACACGTTTTATTCTATCACACAATTAAATTTAAAACACATCAAACACTATACTATACTTTACCACTGTAACTGCTTCAAACTTCGTATTAGTTTCGCTTCCGTTCGCTTCGATGAACACTTGACCGCTTACGATAGTAAAACTGACTCGGCGGTGCGCGTGCGCTCTATTTATACGCGGGTAAAGCGCTTCTGAAGTTTTCCAGAAAACGTCACACACGGCACGCAACAGCGCGATGATTTGAGAATGTGCCAGCGCTCACTCCACTGAACTCGTACCGACAAATACGTAGTTCCGTAAGATGTCAATAGATGGTGCTGTAATAAATTATTATTGGAAACCGCCGACTTTTCCCCACAGTGCCGACAGAGGGCATTAGCCGTAACATTATACTACCGTTACGGAGGCAGTACCTACCTGCTCTTAATAATATTTTTAAAGTGAAATCTTCTTTAGGCGCGTTGAGCACTTTTTGGGTGAACAAAAATCATGGAACTCGCGTCATCGTCACCGAACGCTTTCCTTGAGCTATAAGTATACTGTGTATATATGTGTACTTTTTAGGTTAACAAAAAGCGTGAAACTCGCGTCATCGTGTTCGCACGCTAGTTACTTAGTTTTCACTTCTATCGGCAGTCTCCAAAGATTACCACGCGTGTTTTTTTTTAGTTCAACTAGTACGTGCTAGAATTTCAGAATCCTGGTGGAAGTTCGTTAGACTGCCTAAGAAGAGGCCTGCAACCTGCAGTGGGACAGTTTACATACAGAGCTTATAATATTATTAAAATACAAATATTAAACCATATTATGCCCGCGACTTTACCCACGTAGACTCGTCGCTCGTTCGTAACGTCATTTAATATGATCACACTATGCACCAGGCATGTTGCGGATGCAGATTTTTTGACATCCGCACATGTGGATGCGGATACGGATATTTAAAGACTCACATCCACGTATGCGGATACGGATGCAGATATCCAAATTGCGGATACGGATGTTGATGAAAATTGTTCATCTTATTTAATAAAAAGTATCTAATATCACCGCCTTTGCTGGTTCAAGCCTGTTTTGCAAAGGTTCATAAATTAAACACGTACTATTCAACAACTGATTTCTTATACCTACCTACACTATATCTGGAGCCGCATTAACATCCGCGTTGATTATTGCGGTTGCGAATGCGGATGCAGATGTCTAAAACTATGTGGCAGCTCCGCAATTGCGGATGCGGGTACAAATATTCGCAACATCCCTGCTATGCACTACTGTGGCAGTACTCAACGGAATTGGATAAAATTGGCTTCAATTTTAAACTGTACACCACGCTGACAAAGTACTTCTGCATCAAAATTTGAATAGTAATTATACGTGAAGCTTGAAAAAACAAACAAAACGACATAAAATCATAGTTTCAGATTTAAAAACTTTTAATAAGTTGAACTTATCTTTGTATACAGAACAAGCTTTAGTCCGTGACTTTGTAAGCATATAATTCGGCAGTAGGAATCAATCTATATATTTTTTATTTTGCATATAAGAAGAAGCCAGTACACACAATGCTCGACTTGTAGCCGGCGGCGTATCAAGATAAAATATGCACCAGATTTCTAGTTAGACTCCAACAATAATACTATGTAACCCGCATTCAATTTGTGCAGTAGTAGTGGCAAAGATTAGATTTTATTTTTTATTTTTGTCTTTCTTTGCCCTTACAGACCCCTCATATCATATTTTTATTAATTGTCTTCCATGTCCATCATACATCAGTACATTGATATTGACCTGTTACAATTTTATTGTATTTATATGTCGAAAGCCTCAAGAAAATATTTAGTTAAATGCAATTTATTTATCTGATTGTAATTTAGGCAAGCGCTATCCATTGGTTTGTCTGGGAACGTCAAGCTTTAGCTTGAATGAGTTCGCCACAGAGCCATGTATTGACTAAGGTGACAGTTACGACTGTCAGTGTCATATTGACCCTATAAAAGCGTCGAAAACACGCGCACATTCGGTGTGACGAACTCATCGCATTAGCGATTAAATCAGTGATAATCCAAAGTTGACTTCTGTTATTTCATTTTTTTTGTATTTGCCTATCATTAATAATTCATTCATCGTATCATTAATATTCTGACCACACTGATGATATGGTGGTGGCCGCCTCGCCTCGCCACTGGACGGGACGACACGGGACAAAAAAATGTGTGATTCACAAATAGTTGTTCCGATTTTGAATGTTTTTTGTGTCCGTTTGATTGTTTGTAAGATCCTCGTGAATTTTTCCTAATGCGGGAGTTGTCTTTCTAATAAAGAAAACATGCGGGGCAGTCTTTGAAAACTAAGTAACTAGCGTGCGGTGACGATGACGCGAGTTTTACGCTTTTTGTTCACCGAAACAGTACACATATATACACAGTATACATATAGCTCATGGTGACGATGACGGGAGTTCCATGATTTTTGTTCACCCAAAAAGTGCTCAACGCGCCTAAAGAACTTTTCACTTCAAAAACTGATGATTCTCCAAATATACTGGTGATATAGAGCATCATATAAAGAAAAATTATCCATTGATCCTAGCTTAAAACCATTCTGACATTAATTTGACTAATCACACAAAATATTAAATTACATATTATACCACGTATGAGTAAATACACATATAGTTATTTGATACGAGGCCCTTGTATAAATTCAACGCAAATTACTACAAGCACGCCGTCTTGCGGCGAACTTGATAGAATAGTTGATCATATTCATTCTCACTCAACCGAAAAATTACTTGATGCATAGACTCTCAAAAATATTAGCTGTTTGCGTTAAAATCTTCATAATATAACGAGATGTTTTGATTTATGGGCAATATTATTTTTACGTTAGGGTAGAGTTATTATATAAGTTACTCTATGTTGCTTATTTACATATTATTAGAAGCTTAATGATATGTGCTAAAAGATATTCAGTTGTCTTAATAATTTAAAGATAATGCAATCCCTTGTGACATAATAAATGGTTAATATGTAACCATTATTTATCTGGCTTATTATGATCAATATTGAGGTGCATTATAGTTTTAATGCTAGCTCATGAGGCGAGCTTGTTATAGCAAATAAATAAAATGCAAACGCTTTGCTGCTGAAAATGTTCTAATGAAACTTTGCCCGACTTGGCATACCAATACGAGTTTTTATTTTTAAATTCATGTTCAAGAAGGTTGTTATCCGGAGCACATGATTATTAGACAACTTCGTTATGTAAAACATTGTGCGGGCAGCAGTTAGGAAGGCGACTGCCATACATGAGATCGCGAGTTCGATACCCGAATCTACTAGTGTTATTGTGTGTGTGTTGTTGCTGGAATTTTCCGTCAAGAAATTCTATGTGGCCGCGTGAAGTATGGATCTGTGCCCTGTAGAGGTAACAGGATCAGCTGCTTTTTCGGGGTACCTAAAAAAAAAACTTAAACCTCGTGACATATAATCTAGGTTAAAAATCAGTATGTTTTACTTAAATAATTATGCACCCAAACTTATCAACCACTAAATAAACAATGATTCACAGAAGGCATGACAGTTAAATGCGGATTACATTATTAGTTAGTATGATAAGGTTAAAATAAAAATAGCTCACAATAGTTAATTCTAATGCCTGTATTAAGGGCAAAGAGTAATGTGGCGCATGTAGCGATAACTTAGCGGTTGACCGTTGGACTACCACGCAGAGGTCTCAAGTTCAAAAACACGGCAGGCAAGTCCAATTTTTAAAATCGATGTGCGTTATTGTTAATTATTATCAATCGCTTTAACGACGAAGAAAAAAAATCGTGAGGAAACCTGCATATCTGAAAGTTCTTAGTTTTTCAGAACTAATGTTCTGGAAAACATGGACAACGAGATAAGATATTATGTGTAGTCTACCAACCCCCATTAGGCCAGCGTGGTGGACTATGGCCTAACCCTTCTCACACTGAGAAGAGGACCGTGCCCAGCAGTGGGACAGTTAAATACAGGGCTGATATTATATATAAATGTACAATTTACTTAGCAGAAAAATAATATCTCGCACACTTTTTATTACGGCGTGATATTTATGATTACCCTTTAACATACCGGTTAATGATCGGAAAATAATTAAGTATCGTCTACGAGGTTATTCGCGGCTGTGCTCCCATTTTGCCGGCATAATGTCCTGTCACTCGTCTGCCCATACATAATCTGCATGTAACCCGGTCAAGTACAAGTCGGACTTGCACACAAAGGGTTCCGTACCATCGTACAGTGTACTATGTATTGTTTATAATTTATTATAGCGACAATAGAAATACTCACTTTGTGGCAATATAAACTTTCCACCTATTACGGTGCATAAGATACAGCCCGCTGAGAGAGAACGGACGAAGTGCGAGGCTTAATAATAGAGTCCCATTGGTTCCTTTCGAGTACGGAACCCTTAAAATCATAACGAAGAACTTATTGTCCCATTTATAATATTAAAAAGGTATTTATATTAAGAATTGTAATTAGAATATTTGGCCATGGTCGCATTTTATGAGCGTCTCAATGCGAGTATGGCATTTAGTAAGGGTTTAGGGTCGATCTACAATAGATGCGGGTGTTATACTTTTAAAACATATTTTTGCTACTTGGAAAAATTTGCAAGATGCCATTGGCGTATTCTGTGATCTCTCAAAAGCCTTTGACTGCGTTGAACATCAAACGTTATTGCGAAAGCTAAGGCATTATGGAATTCGAAATGCTGCACTCGACCTCGTTGGTTTTTACCTAAGCGATAGATTTCAACACGTTGAAATCAACGGAAGTAGATCTTCTGGATTACCAGTCGCAATGGGCGTGCCACAGGGCTCAATTTTAAGATCCTTTCTGTTTCTAGCGTACGTGAATGATTTGCCGTTCTTCGTACAGAATTTGTACGACATTGTATTATTTGCTGATAACACATCACTTATTTTTAAAGTAGACCGTAAGGCACCAAATTTACAGGGTGTTAATTCTTCACTCGCGCAAGTCCTGGACTGGTTCACGGCGAATAATTTACTACTCAATTCGAAAAAAACAAAATGTATGAAGTTTACATTGCCTAATGTAAAGAGTCCTAGCACAAACCTTAATTTAAATAATGAAACAGTAACATTTGTACAATCCACAGTTTTCTTAGGCATTACTTTAGATGATAAAGTTCAGTGGGGCGCTCAAATATCGTGTCTTACAGGGAGACTTAGTTCAGCCACAATTGCGTTTAGGAAAGTAAAACAGCTTACTGATATAGATACTGTGAGACTAGTATATTTTAGTTATTTTCACAGTGTTATGTCCTATGGCATACTATTGTGGGGTAAGGCAGCTGATATTGAACAATTTTCATTCTTCAAAAGCATGCAGTACGTAGCATTTATAATTTAGGCCCACGAGTTTCCCTAAAAGAGCATTTTAAAAAAATTGGTATACTTACTGTTGCGTCGCAATATATATTTACGAATATTATGTTTATAAAACATAATATTCACTTATATAATAAAATAGTGATATTCACAACTTAAACACTAGAAATAAGCATAAGTTAGTAGGTCCGTATCATCGTTTACATAAAGTTCACAATTCATTTGCGGGACTCAGTATACGCTTTTTTAATAAACTACCGATTGATATTATAAATTTACCTTTACTAAAATTTAAAAGTGCTGTTATAAGTCAGCTTATTCGGAAGGGCTATTATTCAATCAATGATTACTTAAATGATAAAAACTCATGGAACTAGTTGCTTGTTTCATACAGGATTCAAACAATGTATGTATTATATAAGTCAATTTAGTTATGTGAAGTTACTTCGTGTTTATTTTGTGGTGTTAAAGTATCTTTCTTTTCTTTTAAACAAACTTTATAAGTATAAACGTAAATTTCGTTTTAACTACTTTTAGTCACGAACTACCTTTTCATGTCACAAAGTGTAAGTGTATGCGTCCTCATGCCATACTACTGTCTATTACAAATGGCTACCTACTGATAAATATTATTTCAAATCTCAAATGCTTCTTACATAATATTACCAACTTTTCTTCATTTTTAGAATTTAGTTTTATATGGACAGTGACATATGGCATAATGACTGCAACACCTGGTATATAAATGAGTTGTAAAATACTGAAATTATAAGTTGATGGCGATTTAAAAGAGTGGCCTTGAGTTTCTTGCAGGTATCTTCTTATAGGCTCAACCTTTTGCCTGAACCTTGCAACTAACATAAATATAAATTCAGTAAATGTAATAAACTCACTAACCTTTGACGTTCACAAGTGTTACTTTGTGACCTAAGTTAATAAATTATTTTTGACTTTGACTTTGACTTAGTCAATCAGAATTTAAAGCCTTTCTAGACCTCCTGCTTATAAAACCCTAACGAGGATTTACCTTTACCTGCCTTACAATGTGACTTGAATTTTCTACTGCTTTAACAGATGCCTTATGTGCCTACAGTATAGCCTACATAATTATACTAGGTTTTTTAAAACGCTTCTAAAAGATCAATACTATTTGAACCGTCGGACAAATGCTGGATTAACTGATTGACAACGAACAATCAAATCACGTGACATGAGCTTTTTGATACGTCGTTGATTAGCCTTTCAGACAGTCTCACATCGTGGATAAAACTACCTCAGCCTTAGTTCGAGGCTGCAGTGACTACGGTGCTTCAAATATGCAAAAATAATTTTGAAATCGGATTGGTAGTTCCAGAGATTAACGCGTGCAAACAAAGAACAAACTCCTCAGCTTTATTATATTTGTATAAATTAGTTGAAAACTTTTTCTATTAATTTGCAAGTTTGCAATGACGTACTGTTCGGCAAAATTTTCGTGTTACAAGGTAAAATAATAAGGAAAAGTTACATGACCCGCAATACCATAACCAGTTCACCGTGACTGATCGATGACAAAATATTATTACTAGAAGACCCTGAGCTTATGCTCGAATAGTCGAAGCTTTTACGCGTCGTTTGTTCCTTCTCGTTATATCAAAATCTTTTTGCCTTCCTATTATAAAGAGGCCGAGACTCATCGTTCGGGTTTATAGACTCTTAGATGTCCGTGGTCCGAAGATTAGACCCTTTTATACCACCGATACGAGGACGATATTTTAGACTATGGACTTGCTGTAACACAAAAGCAATTGTTAAGCCGCTGTCCCAGAGCGGCCCACGATGAACAAGTTTTGGGTACTTTTAAGCTCGCTAGGCAATCTATGAATAGTCCTTTACTTCTTCATGTTGTATCTTTACGATCGCACTATGATTGCTGGGTTATTTCAAAAATGTTGTAAGGTAAAATATTCAATTATCACAAACATAAGTAAGCAAAATTATGGTCCTGTTAGGTTAGAATAAAAATTTGTAAAGATACGATAATACATCAATGCCCTGATGTAACATAATATTATACTCACTCGTAGACAGAGGTGATTAAATCTCACATTTAGTCATATAATGTATTATAGGTCCTTATAACAGATTTTCAGACTACTGAATCATTCTAGACAGAAAATCAAAAAAGCAATACTTTTTCCCATCCGAAAATCACATCCGACACTTTATTGCAATCACAGTTACTATCGCCCCGTCGACAAGGTACAGCTGGTGTACAGAATTCGATAAAAATATTTCATGATTTTGATTGTTCCCGAACTTTGTGCTTAGGACAAAATCCTTCAGCCGCATAGACTATACTAGATTCGAAGCCTATTTCGGTTACTTAAAAAAAGAATTGATGACATGTGGGAGTGCAAATACAACTTATCCTTCTGCGAGGGTAATCGGCGTGAGTCTATAATTGCGTGTGTGTTTCTACTGCACACCCGCCAAATGCGCATGGAATCTGCCACTGTGGGTTGGCAGTTTAAGGTATATAATAGTAGAAATTGTCCTGAGACACACGTTCTTTGACCATCGGACGTTATTTTTATACTACCAAGGTGAATAACAAGCATACGACCCATACGATAGGTAGCGGTTACCATAGTCTCGCCCTGTATTCAAACTGTCTGTTAAATATTGTAACTCAATAATAAAAAGTTTGAGCTTCATCTCGATAGATGGCGCTGTACCGTATTCCTAGATCGCGATATGGTTTCGTTCACACTCGGCCTATAAATACCGAGTGGTACATCGAGTATAATTAAGAAATCCTAGTGAGAAAATTGTGAACTAAATAAACTAATGATCAACAAAGTCTTGTGGTGTTATTGCAAAGTGTAAACATTGGTCCTTACGAAGCCGGACAAAGTGAATAAGTGGCGCCACCTAGTGAGTGAAAAGTTAACTAATATAGTGAATGGACAGTGACTAGTGTAACCGTGAGTACTCTTGGGACTTGTAAAATTTTAAGCAAATTGTGGTTGAGACGGGGAATCCATGCCCGAATTCACCTAAGTTTGTGGTAAAACACTTAGAAAAATTCTACTGTACTGGACTTAGAATAATTTTGCGCCGTTTGAACTAAGAATATTTCTACTGTCTTGGGACTTAGAAAAATTTCAAGTGTATTGCAACTTCGAACTATTTTATTGAGTGGAAACATACAATTATTCTGCATTTTGGCGATTTAGAAAATACTTCAAAATGGAATCTTTAACTAGACTACAAGTAGATTTCCAGAAGAAAATAAACCGTGGGCTTACCAATTTCAAGAAGTCTCCTAAGGAAAGAATAACAGTAAGCTACATTGAGACCAGAATGGAGGACTTGGAAAAGCAATGGGATATGTTTGAAAATACTCATAGAACGATAATAACAGGTTACAAAAAAGAGGAAGTAGACAAGGCAGATTATACTAGAGACGATATATATGGTGAAGTGGAACAATTATACTTCGATTATAGAACTGCATTAAAAGAAGCGCTACTAACTAAAACAACTAAATCAATTAACAACGACATACAAAATGAAGATAACACCGGTGTGGTTGGTACCCGCAGTAATGTAAAATTACCGAAGATTTCGATACCTACATTCTCGGGACACTATCAAGAATGGCCTACATTTAGGGATCTTTTCCTATCACTTATTCACCTTAATAAGTCGTTATCTGATGTGGAGAAGCTGCGTTACTTGAAGAACTACCTTATTGGAGAAGCAGATCAACTATTGCGTCATTTACCCATAACCAATGAAAATTATAAAACTTGTTGGAATATATTGGAACATAATTATGATAACAAAAAATTTGTATCAGATGTAATTTTAAAGCGGTTTTTTGGTCAAAAATGTATTGCTACTGAATCGTATAACTGTTTAAAAGAAATGTTTAATACTACTAACGAATGTTTGAATGCTTTAAAGAATTTAGGGTTGAGCACTGAAAATCTTTGGGATTTAACAATTATTCATTTATTGTGTACAAAATTAGATGGAGTATCTAGAAGAAAATGGGAAGCTAAAACTTGTGATTTAAATAACGAATTGCCTAACTTAAGTAATTTTCTTGAATTTTTGGAGCATAGGTTTAGGTCTCTTGAATTTTTGAGTTCAAAGGTGATTAACAAATCTGTTAAGTCGCAACATGTTGTAAACACTGTTATTAATAAGGTATCTGTGCCTTGTTTATTTTGCTCAAACAGTAATCATAAATTAGGCAATTGTAAAAGTTTTGCCAAAGAAGAACTCTCATCTCGTCGTAATTTTGTCCAAAGTTCCAAGTTGTGTTTTAACTGTTTAGGTACTAACCATTCTGTAACAGCATGTCGTTTGCCCACTAGATGTAGAATTTGTGGAAAGAAACACCATTCACTATTGCATTCTGAGTATTGGTATTCAATCAACTGACAACAAGGGTTTAGTCAAGCAATCAGTTGAGGACAGCAATACTGATACGGTAACATCGCTACAAGACAAAAATCAGGTAAATAACATTACCACTTGTTTTTCTAACACCAACTACCAGGTCGTATTGGCAACTGCTTTAGTAAAGGCTGAAACTCACAGCGGTTCTAGTATAACACTTAGATCTTTATTAGATCAAGGTTCACAGGCTTCATTTATAACAGAAGCTGCAGCACAATTACTCGGACTGAAGAAAATTAAAAGTAATTGTGTAATAACTGGCATAGGTGGTGATAATAATACATCACTTAATTCTAAACAAGTAGTTTATGTAAAATTGCAATCGGTACAGGATCCTAACTTTGTCATATCTGTCAAAACACATGTTTTAAAGAAACTAACTTCGTTTCTACCAGAAAAGAGAATTGTGGTCCAGTCGTGGCCTAACTTACCTGAAATGAAGTTAGCAGATCCAAATTTCAACATACCAAATCAAATTGATTTATTGCTTGGTGCTGATATTTATTGTCAAATTATGGCTGAAGGGTTGATAAAATGCCCATCAGGAACGTTAATAGCTCAAAACACCAAATTAGGATGGATATTATCAGGCAAAGTTAATGGAACTAATGAGAACAACAGTGCCTCATGTTGCAGTAGTACAATTGTTTCAATGCATATCAGTAACAATAATGAAAACTGTGATCTTAGAAAGTTTTGGGAAATTGAAGCTGATAACTTTAGTTTAAGTAAACAATTTACCGAGGAGGAAGAAATGTGTGAAAGAATGTTTCAGGAAAGCACCAAACGTGATTCTTCAGGCAGATATGTAGTGAAATTACCTTTTAGAGTGGCAGAACCCAGGTGTAGGTATGGAAATTCACGCGAGATTGCAATCAAGAGATTTATGTCATTAGAACAACGTTTTCTGAAATCACAAGAATTGAAATCACAATATGCTGAAGTTATTGAGGAATATTTGAAGCTTGGTCACATGCAATTGATACCTAAGGAAGATATTGATAAACCGTCAGTTTATTTACCTTATCATGAAGTAATTCGAAATGACAAAACAACAACCAAGTTTCGGGTAGTATTTAACGCATCAAGTCTTGATAACAACGGTGCATCCCTGAACAGCGATCTCATGGTGGGTCCCACGTTGCAATCGGACTTGAGACATATACTCATGAATTGGAGATTTCATCCAATCTGTTTAGTGGCCGACATCGTTAAAATGTATCGACAAGTAAAAGTTGATGCTGATGATGCCGATTACCAACGAATCGTCTGGAGGGCTGATTCTAGTGAAGAACTGCAGCATCTACGTTTGTCTAGAGTTACTTTTGGGACAGCTTCAGCTCCATATCTGGCAGTGAAAACTCTACATCAAGTAGCATTTGATGAAGGAAAATTGTATCCATTTGCACGTGGAAAAGTTCTTCATAATTTTTACATAGACGATCTGCTGTCAGGATGTAGAACTGTGCCAGAGGGAAAGCAATTATTTAAAGAAATGAAGCAGCTTCTAAGCAAGGGAGGTTTTGAACTACAGAAATGGTCAAGCAATAATGCGCAATTACATGAAGAAATAAGCGAAAGCAAAGGAACAAATGGGAGCAATTTAGAGCTAAAACAAGATGAAATCATAAAAATATTGGGGCTTACTTGGAACAGACGAACCGACGTTTTTGAATACTCCGTGCAATTACCTCCGATTCCCGAATATGTCACTAAAATAAAGGTTATATCTGATATAGCAAGATTGTTTGATCCAATCGGTTGGCTATCTCCTGCAATCATAACAGCCAAAATCATGATTCAGAAGATTTGGCTTTCTGGAATAAATTGGGATGACGAACTACCACTACCATTGTTAAACAATTGGATAATATACCGTAATGAACTCACCGAACTTACTAAGTTTAAGATTCCAAGATGGCTGAACGTCAGCACCAGGGATGATGATTTACAACTCCATGGGTTTAGTGACGCTTCCAACGATGCTTATGCTGCTGTTGTTTATCTACGAGTAGTAGACTATACTGGCAAGATACATGTTCATCTAATAACATCTAAAACTAGGGTCGCGCCGATCAAACAAGTTTCCATTCCTAGGCTTGAATTGTGTGGAGCGGTTTTGCTAGCCAAACTATTACAAGAAGTATCTGCGGTTTTGAACATACCAAAAACTAAAATTAAAGCCTGGACTGATTCTACAGTTGTGCTGGCCTGGCTGAGCAGTCATCCTAGCCGATGGAAGACCTTTATCGCAAACAGAGTATCTGAGATATTGAATATTTTAGACAGATCTCAATGGGCACATGTAACTTCTGTTGATAACCCAGCGGACTGTGCTTCCAGAGGACTCAAACCATCAGAACTATTAGATTATCAGTTGTGGAAATTTGGTCCCCCCTGGTTACAAGAATTAACATTGGACGTAACTGAGCCAATTATACCTGATACCAATTTAGAAGAGAAACTAAAGAAAGTTTACCATTCAATAGAGAAGAATAATTTTGAGATGTGGAACAAGTATTCATCACTTAGAAAACTAATAAGAGTATTATCATATTGTAGAAGATTCATAAAGAAATTAAAGAACAGAGAAACAGAATTACCTTATTGGTTGACGAGTAGTGAGTTGAAAAAATCGCTTCAAATTATTATTAAACACTGCCAAATGGAACATTGGTGGTCTGAAATCAAAGATATTAAAGAAAAAGGGTTTGTTAATAAGAAAAGTAAACTCACCTCGTTGAATCCTTTCCTTGATGATTGTGAGGTCTTGAGAGTGGGTGGTCGACTGGAAAGAGCTAACATGAGTGTTGGAAATAAACATCCTATTATTTTACCTTCAGAATCTCATCTTACCAACCTAATCATTGCCGAAGCTCATGAGAACACGTTGCACGGTGGCCCTCAACTTATGATGAATTATTTGCGGTCTAAATATTGGATCCTGAACGCCCGAAACCGTATCAAACTGTTTGTTCGTAGATGTGTAGTGTGTGTACGTCATGCTGCCCAGTCAAGGAACCAGCTTATGGGGCAGTTACCATCCGCCAAAATAACACCAAGCCGACCGTTTTGCAGAAGTGGAGTAGATTACGCTGGGCCTATACAAATTAGGACATCCAAGGGCAGAGGTCATCGAGCCTATAAAGGCTATATTTGTTTATTTATTTGTATGGCTACAAGAGCTATACATTTAGAAGCAGTGAGCGATCTTACTGCACAGGGATTTCTTGCAGCTTTCAAAAGATTTGTTGCTAGACGCGGTCATTGTGAAGACTTGTTTAGCGATAACGGGACCAATTTTGTGGGTGCTTCTCGTGAACTCAAAATTCTGTACGCTCAAGAAAGGTCATCATTGACTATGGAAATAGCCAATTGCTTGTCAAACAACGGCACTAATTGGCATTTTATTCCACCACATAGTCCTCATTTTGGAGGACTTTGGGAGGCTGGAGTAAAATCAACAAAACATCATCTTCGTCGTGTCATTGGCAATGCAACTCTTACATTCGAAGAATTATCTACTTTGTTGTATCAAATAGAGGCATGCCTTAACTCTAGGCCATTATCTAAACTAAGCACAGATTCGCAAGATCCCGTATCCCTTACGCCAGGTCATTTTTTAATTGGTGAACCTTTAGTGTTGTTACCTGACTCTAATTATGAATCGTCGTCTGTATCTTCTTTAAAGCGTTGGCAATTGACCCAGAAAATGCTCCAGCACTTTTGGCGCCGCTGGTCTAACGAATATTTAAGTAAATTCTTGCATCGTTACAAGTGGGCAAACCACAATCCCGAACCTCAGATAGGAGATTTAGTTTTAGTTTAGGAGGATGGTCTTCCTCCAGCCAAATGGTTATTAGGTGTAATTACCGAAAAACACACTGGTTTGGACAATATTACGAGAGTGGTTACTCTTAAATGTGAAGGTGGATTTCTTAAGAGATCAGTAACAAAATTATGTATCTTACCTGTTACACATTAACAATAGTTTTAAGTTTGTATCGTGGCAAAGTTTTCTTTTTCTTTTTGTTAATCTTATTGTGAATTATTTGCCTATAAGGATTGAACTATGTAACTACTGTATTCTCAGCTACCATGATCGTAATTCTGTTAGTTTTTTTTTTGTTTAGAGAAATTTTAACAACAATACAGTCCATTAAATCGAAATTTTTTAAGATCATGGTGGACGGGAATGATGGACATTCTGTCCATAGTGGGCGGAATGTTAAATATTGTAACTCAATAATAAAAAGTTTGAGCTTCATCTCGATAGATGGCGCTGTACCGTATTCCTAGATCGCGATATGGTTTCGTTCACACTCGGCCTATAAATACCGAGTGGTACATCGAGTATAATTGAGAAATCCTAGTGAGAAAATTGTGAACTAAATAAACTAATGATCAACAAAGTCTTGTGGTGTTATTGCAAAGTGTAAACACTGTCCCACGGCTAGGCACAGGCTTCTTAGCGTGAGAGAGGTTAACCCATAGCCCAGGGTGGGTTGGCAGACTTCACATATCTTCAAGAGCATTATATAAAAACATTGTGAGGAATCCTGGATGTCCTTGTCCTTTCCTTTCCTTACGATGTTTTTCTGAACCAATTAATCAAGCGATAATTAACTAATTATAGTAGTAATTGTTGTCTACGATTGCTTGCAATACCATGCCAAAGCCTTAGTCGAACTTAGATAACATTAAATGAAAAGAATAGAAGAGGCGTGATACGTTGACACTCCTGTTCAAAGAACGCAACGCGGTAACTATTACGCCTATTTCTCGGCTCTTACGCCTATCCCTGTAAAAGGAAAGTATATTCTCGAGTGAACTGGCGCACTGTACGAGTGAGCCACTATACTCGAAGAAGTGTTATATCATTACTAAGGAATTGGCAAAGTCCGACTTTGCCACTTAAAACATAATCCGACTTATTTATCAAATCAAGATAAAATTACAACTACTCATAAATAAAATATGAGCAGCAATTCCTCAGCTTTATCGTACGTCATATGGATAGCTAACTATAGAACTGACACTAGTACCCGAACGAGCTCAAAGTTGCGATGCCTACACTATTTCCGTGCCTTTGTGGCACGGAGAGAGCTTAGGGCTTTTATTTGCTCGGAGCACGATAAAATTAAACATTCCAGCAATAAGCTCGTCTTTGAGTGATGAGTGTGCAAAATGGTATTCACGAATTTAAAAGTAGGGATTTGTCAAATCGGATGCTTTGATTTGTTGAGGCAATTTAAATTAAAAACTACATGGCAGGCACTATATACATCAGAATTAGTTAAATCTATTTTTTTTCGCAATTTCTCACGTAAAAGGTGGCAAGTTTATTGCAGTCTTTAAAAATGTGGCTTATTAATAAAAGAATAACCATTCCTAGCTTTACTTAAAGTTTCAGCAATTGTTACATTATATAACGCGTTGATAATAAGTTAACTAGAATGCAATGCAGTCATCTGGAGCCCACATGAAATTAAATATAATCTTATGTTGGACCGAGTGCAGAATAAGTTTATTAGATATCTATTTAAAAAGAAAATTCTAATAATAATTGTTAAGATTTCTAGAGCTTGCATAAAGATACCTTACATATAATTTACAATATCAGCCCTTTATTAAAGTATCTCATTGCTGGGCACGGGTCTCTTCTTAGTATGAGATGGGTTAGGCACCACGCTGGCTCAGTGCGGGTTGGCATACTTCACATAATATCTTCGATAACATTATGGAGAAATCTCAGACATGCAAGTTTCCTCACGATGTTTTCCGTCACTGTCTTTAGCTCACATATATTTTCTTAATTATCTCCTATGTACCGATATCCACTAGTTACATTTTTATTACATGTGTAGCTCAATATACTTTCTGTTATTAAGCAGCGATCATTTTAAGAGTCTGCACTCTGTCAAAGGTAATCTAAGTCTTAAAGACCTTTAAAACCCTAATACTATAAATAAAAATGTCGGCCCCGATAGCGTAGTGGTTAGTGTAACCGACTGCCACGCTTGAGGTCGCGGGTTTGATTCCCGCATAAGTCAAACATTTGTGTGCATGAACATGGATGTTTGTCTTGGTCTGGGTGTTTCTATGTATAATATGTTTGTATTTGCGAAAAAATATATATATGTATGTTTATCCATTGTCTAGTACCTATAGTACAAGCTTTGCTTAGCCTGGGCTAGATGGCATTAACAAAATAAAAAATTCCTCAGACTTATTTCTGCACTGTAATAACATGTTCCCCGAAACCAATTTGAAAACGTATTGCAGATTTGTAAAAAGATCAACCGTTTCTCATAACACAATATTAACTTCGGCTCACTCAGAACAGATAACTTTTTATTTAAGGAAGTAAAACAGTCAGAATCGATTTCGTTTAATGTTACTTTTTCTTTGTCTTTTTAGCTTGAATTCATTATGATCTCATTATTAGCGTTTGATTTTTTCAATTGCGATTTTATGCGTTCCATATTTGACTTTATGATATATTATAAGTGCCTTTTTACTCGACTACGGCGAAGCCAAAAAGAAGAGTAATAATTTTGGCAGTCTGGTCAAACATACATATGTTTGTATGTTCCACCGTAGCGCCTAAACTACTGAACCGATTTTAATGAATGAGGTTTCAATAGATTTGTAATAATGACTCGGGTGGTATAGGCTATATAAATTTTAAATTCGCTTTTTAGGCCCATTTTTAACGTAGTCGGGTTATAGCTTTTAAACATTTTTACTGGCAATGTAGATAAATGTTGCTTGTAACATTTTAGATACCCATATCTTTAATTAATTATAAAATATAAGTATTAAAAGCAACATTTACTTTGTTATGATCAGCCGACTGAAAGTGCCTTAGGTAAAGTAGAGCACTTTAAACCATTCTTTGAACAAAAGATAATATAATTATGGACCATTGTATTTCAACGCATTAAATTATAATTTTTCGTATCTGTCAGTATTCTATAACCTTAAGCGATTGCACGTGTTTAAATATATCATATTCTAAATAGTTACTATTCAGTCTTACTTGTGCTACTATTAATTTGATGAAGCAATGATCCAAAGATATTACGCGAGGCTATTGAAATTAAAAAGCATCCTTATTTCTATAAAGACGATAGTAGGAATGTACCACAAGCTTGGGATCCAATAATAATTAATTTAACTACTTTTTACTTTTTTTATTTTTTATTTTAAAGACAACTTTTACACGCGTATGCATTTTTGGGTCGTGGGTGACTATGCCAAACATTCAAGCAATGATAAAAAGAACACCCAAATTTGGAACAGCTATTTGTGGATCACACATTTGTTTTGCAACCGAACCCACAGCACACAGCGCACTGATATTGGTGAGGTGACCACTGTCAGTGGCTACCAATGATATATAAACTATAGATACGTTGCCCGCGCTCTGTAATGGCAACTTGAATGCAAGATAATTACCAGAAGTTCATTTAGTCACGCACCAACCAGTGCTGCGGGTGGACGTGACATTAAAATAACTTGAGTGAATAACTTCCTCAAACACCAAAAAAAAAAACCATTCTGGGTTTTTAGGAAATGTAAACATTCTACTGCAACTGTGAAAGATAAAAAAGTATAATTTAATGCATAAGTATCGAGAGAAATAGTTTTTCTTTTTCGATGCTTTCTAATGGCGGCTGTTGCCTGAGGTAAGTCACGTGATCGCACTCGGCCAATAAGCTGCACCACAGAATGACAACGTAATTAAAGAAAACATTTATCTCTCTCTAACAATAGGAATTCTGTAGATGATAGATTAATTTATTTTCCCTTTCTTCATGTGTCTAAGTACCTGTCTAGCTACCGATAGTATTTACGCTGTTTTCGAGTGGCGTGATGTTCACGCATGACGCGTCTATATTATATTACGTCGTTGGTGGCTGCGTCATCCGTAACACCTTAACTTGAAGATATAATTATATTATACTAAATTTTTCCCGCGCCTTTTCTCGCATTTATCTAGATTTTGTCAATAATATCTGGATGAATGTTACCCTCTGTACCTCTGATAAAGTGTATGTGAAGTTGATGATCAATCGAATAGTTAAAGCTAAACAAAGAAACTCACATTAGCATTTATAAGATTAGTTAGGATTCAAAATGTTGTTTATCATCGCACCGCTCGCCATCGGCAGGGATGTCATTCTCACACCTTACAACCTAATTGGTGCCGCACTAAACGGTTCCAAAGGAATTTTCTCCCGCGGACGCTCAGGTTGTGGAATGAACTCCCTGCCCAGGTTTTCCCACGAGACTACAGTATGGGGTTCTTCAAAAAGAGCGTTAAAAGGTTTTTACAAGATCGGCAACGCGCAAGTGATGCCTCTGGTATTGCAGGCGTCGATAGGCTACGGTAACCATTTACCATCAGGTGGGCCGTAAGCTTGTTTGCCACTTTAGTAGTATAAAAAAAAAAAAAATTTTAGTTGGTTAAAATAAATACTTCCTACCAAAAAAGCATCGGTGTAAAAATATGATGTATGAATTGGCAGGCATTACTTCTAGGCGCCATTGATCTGGCAACATTTTATTTGTCTTGAGCCACAAATAGCTGACTGTCTCTTTTATTAGTCAACAAAATACGCGTATACAAACTAAGAATCATAATTTATTTTCGTCCGTTAATTTTGACAGCAATGACGCCTGGATTAGGTTGTCTATTAAGGTTTTATATAGCGAAATCTTTTAAAATAGCATCTCCAGAATCTTCGATGAGCTGGTTTTTCTTTTTTAAGAGGTGGTTTACCTAATTATCCAAAATAAAAACCAAAAATCTATTGTTTTTTACTGTAGCGCTTTGGTAGTAAACACTATATTATATAATATTATTTAGTGGCACAAATATTTTTGTTATGCACAGCAAAAATAGCGACTCGTTAGTAAATTAAACGGCTTCTATTATAAGCTGAACAACCAGCTACCAAACTGTTTAAGCTTCATCGAAATGCCTTCAAAGGATTTTTCGTACAGCTCGAATAATAAAGAAAGACAGAAAATGTTGAGTACTAGAGCCTCGCTGATTTCAGCATGTATGGGCCCGGCTTGACCGGAGAAGGACTACTATCTCACAGAATATCAACGTGAAATAGCAGTATTTCTACTGTTGTGTTTCGTTCGGTGAGTGAGAGTGCCAGAGGCCCAATTACCCTTTTTCCACCTTTCCCGCTCCTTCTCCTGCCCGCTTTCTTTCCTAAAGGGTTGGCAACGCGCAAGTGATGCCTCTGGTGTCAGGCGTCTATGGGCTACGGTGACCAGTTGCTTATGCGAGTTTGTCACCTTAATCGCATAAAAGAAAGGCAGGAAATCAAAAAATATTATATATTCGGCTTTTCTTAACATTATTAGTACAGTAGATATCTAACTAAAATATTTTGAATCTGTAAAGAAGCTGTATAATTTTTATTTTTATCTGTCAAGTCTTAGAATACGAGACATTATTATAATCTGTGTGTATGCGACTCAATAGGTTCAATAGTGTAGTATTATAATATATCAACAGTTGACAATAACAGTCTTTAATAACATTCTTTTTTAATATCTTCAAAAACGGTATTTGATCTATAAAACATTCCTTACGCGTGCAAAGAATGCATAGCAACGCTGTTCGTTGATACTAAAACTCATATGCACTTATGGAAGTTGTCCGAAAAATTCCTTGTTTGCTTCGCCAACCGATTCCTTGGAGCAACGGTAGCAGTCAATAAAAGTTTTTATAAGTAGCGTCCCGCTCGTGAATTGAACTTGTAACTCAACTTTCACATTTTGAGGGTGAAAATTTATTATTTAAAGCACAATAAAAACAATTTTCGTGTATTTTCTGGGTGTAACCTTTAGCATAATTATCTTTTTAAATTGTTAAGCCATGTAGAAATTTGGTACTTAGCCATTTTAATAAATATTTTTTCGCGCTACAATTTATTCTTTAACAAACTTATTAAAATCTCTTTCAAATTTGGCGATTCTATTAGTTTAACTATGAATGACAATTATTAGAATACGTTAGAATCACAATAAGTCCTCGAGGCGTCTTGAAAATTTCATCATTAAGTTCTATTTGCATCTTTTATGATGGGGTAATAGAGGGTTGCGATTAGATTTACAAATTTAACATAAACGATTTCAAATAGTGAAGATTGGTTCATTTAACTTTGTAATTTTAGCAGTAATAGATGCTTTGTAACTTTTGAAGGCGTTGAATATCGAATTATGAGTTCTCCATAAACTAATTGAAGCAAATATATTTCATTTAAGGCGTCGCAGGAAATCAGTATGCAACCTAACTGGGTAATAATTACATTATAAATACAAGAGTCAACTTTGAATATGTTATGCTCGTAGTGCAACATGTTCCAACGGTTGCCATAACAGACTCAAGCCTGGATATCATCGCATCCTAAAGAGAAAGCAGAGATCTACGATACCTCCATTTTACTGTATTTCTAGATTATATGTAGCAGGAGGCGAGCTTATTACCTTCTGTCAGTAGCATACGCCGTAAAGATTGCGATATATACAAAATTGTGGTTACTTTGATTTGCTAACGTTCTTATTAATATTCCGCTAAGAAAATTCTTAAACAGCCAGGATTGTACTTGATATAAGAAACCTCTATCAGCTTTCAATCAAACGCCTAGTACTTTAAGAACTCTATATATATTAGCCACGTTTAACTTAATGCTACTTAAACTACAAGTAGGTGTTTAACTACGTGTTGCAATTTTTGTTCCACGCGAAAAATAAACCCATTCGTATTGTGTGTATAATGACTTAAGGCGGAAGCTAAGGCTGCCTGCCCATTGAAGCGGAGCGAGTCTGCGGAGCGAAGCAACGGAGAAATATTAACCAATAGGATTGCATACTGGAGCAGAGCGGAGATTTTATGCAATCCTATTGGTTAATATTTCTCCGTTTCTTCAAGACTAACTAAGTCAAGTGACTTGAGTATTAAGCGCTCGTGCCTACAAGCCATCAATTCAATGGCGCGCCGTCAAATACATCTTGCAAAGGTCTTTGAAAGGTTATGTTTTGTTATGCACTATAAGGTTTACATTTTAAATCTTTCGTTTAGTGTTTAAAACAAATAAACAAACATAAGAAAGGCACGATCTGTTAAAATAAACAAGTTGAGATTGGTGCCAAAAAATATGACACTCCGATGAAAACTGTGTCTAAATTTATATATTTTTGAAAAAGTTGAATGCAAAATATAACTAACAGCAACTACTCGGAAATTAATGATTGCCGTCAATTAGTTTGCTCTTAAAGCATTTTAAAAATATATTAGGTACCTGGATCCCAGAGAATTTTTTATCGGTGTTTTAAATTCGTTTAGTACCTACCAAACTCAGCATAGTTATTTTTATAGTTCAATCATTTCTTATGTTGGTCGCTTTGTTTTGAACTGACATAATTATGTAACTTTAAGATGTGTCACAAGGATATTATATTAATTACAATACTCCATAATATAAACAAAAACCTTTTTAAGTATTCGTCTTCGTTCTCGCCTACTATGCTGTATGGTGTTAATTTACCACAGCGCTATGTGCGGCCTGCGATCTAAACAAAACCAGGCCTCGTTTTTTTTATTGTATCCTTATAGCGTTGCAGTCATTTACAAAATTACAAGACATGTATGTAATTGCCAGTAGCTGTAATGGTTTCGTTCTGTAAATAAGTAGTCTCCTATGTAAGTTAAACATGGTCTGCCTGCTCTATACTCTGAAGGGATAGTCAGAAGATATATATTGCAGAAATGTATTTTTTAACAAATGCCCCACTATTGGTAATTCCTGTGTCACGGGGTGCTTTACAAACATTTAAGCAACAGATACAAAGGACACCCAGGCTCAGAACAACCATTTGTGGATCACACAAATTTTTGTCCCTACGTGCAGTTAAGTCAGTCAATGTATGTCACTATTTTGGTGTATATGTTAATGAGAGACTCTCCTTGCCTCTATATAGAAGCGATAGTAAATCGGCAGTGAAGCGATAGTGAATGAGAGGCTGCTCTGCATGAGATCTTAGATTCATTTTCCAGTTCAAGCAAAGTGCTACTGAGTTTTTTATCATGAAATTTTCAGACTCCGTGCTATTAGCGGCTATATAACAGGAGTCTGGAATCTAAGTCTAATCACAATCTTTACAAAATCGAGTAGTAGCCTTGTTTGATTTATATATAAAAACATATATATATGCAGGCCACTTATAAGGTTATTTATCAACCAAGTACTTCGAAGGAGGAAGCAATGATAGACAACTAAAATACTGTTGAACCGCCACGCAGAAGTCTCGAGTTCGATTCCAAGGCACGCCTCTGAGCTTGCGAAGTTATGTGCGGATTAAATGCTGAAATATCGCTCGCTTTAACGGTAAAGGAAGACATTGTGACGAAACCTCCATGTCCGAGAGATTTTCATTATGTTTTCGGAGATATTTGAAGTCTGCCAACCCGCACTGGCTCAGCGTGGTGGTCTAAGACCCAACCATTTTTACGCTTTTCATACTCCCATGTTCCTAGTTTTGGGACTGTTTATATACAAGACTTACATATACATCTGAGCAAAAAATATTCCACTCAAAAAATATCAATAACCATACAAATACAACATAGAGAATTCAATAAATATTTCGATATACAAAATACAATCAAATTTTTTACATGACATTCGATAACAATAGTCCTCTTTTTCAAATTGTATGAACGAACCATAATTAGGTTTCTTTCAAATCTAAAGTTGTGTTCAAGGCTCTTGCATTAAATTCGTTTTCATTATCCCGTGTGGCGATTATTCACTTTGTTGGATTCGTAGCATTTGCGCGTTTTCGCAAACGACCGTTAAGTACCGGACTTAATTCTCGGACCGTCATATTTTTATTGAAATTTTCTTTTAGGTTGCCTAACAGAAAATCGCAATATATTGACTTTACATGGCGTAGTGGTTTAGCTTGTCGCCTTGCCACGGCCTCCGCGTCCAGTGTTGTGGGTTCGTTCCCCACGGGTCAATAATTTGTGTAACCCAAAAGAGTTGATTTTTATAGAACAAAAAAACTATTGAATATGTTAACGTATTCTTACTTAACTATTGTTCTAATGATTTCAAGATAGTGTAAGAAAGAAGAAAGAAAATTGACCATTTACTTTATACAAAAGAAATAGATAGTACAAAATTATAGCAGACAAGACCAAATAAAAAATAAACACAATGAGTTTTTTTTTTTATAAAACTAATGTGAAAATCAAACATACGGCCCACCCGATGGTAAATGGTCACCGTAGCCTATGGACGCCTGCAACACCAGATGCATCACTTGCACGTTGCTAACCCTTTAGGAAAGGAAATGGAGGAGTGAAGAAAGGAGAAGAAGCGGGAAGGGGGAAAAGAAGGTGATTGGGCCTCCAGCACTCTCACTCACCGAACGAAATACAACAGAATATCGAAGACAGAATATCGACCTGAAATAGCAGTATTCCTATACCTACTGCTATTTCACTTCGATATTCTGTGATGCTGAAAACAGCGAGGCTCTACAACCTACCTTACCTTTTTTTATATATTTACTTAGCATTTTATGTTCATATATTATGTATGTGACAGCGAAAAATCCTAACGAATATTAGAAATGCGATTGTTTGTTTGTTTGCTTGGTACACTTCTACGCCTTAACTACTTGACCGATTATCTTGAAATTTAAAAGGTGCCTTTTTATCCAGAAAAATGTTGCCGAGCGAAGCCACGGGCAGAATCTAATATAAAATAGAGGACCCACATTGTCCTATAAAAGCCAAAATAACATTGTTCAAATCAGTGCTGAATCCAGAACCTTACGACTGGTGGTTATGAACATAACTCCAACTCATCAACGAGACATTTAACGTAAAGTTTTTAAAGAATATACTGTTGCTTGGTATTCTACTTTATAAAGTTCTTGTTCTATTAAAATCAATTGCAAAGCTGCCTGTTTTTATTTCCGCAGAAACTTGCAATGTATTTTTTATTTAGTTTTATTTGCTGTAGGTATGTTTAAATTAAAACTTAAAGCAGAAATTTTCTTCTTTAGAACATATTTGCTATCAACTAACTTATGCACAAATTTAATGTGTAATTTTCGCGTAAAAGTAAAATAATATAAAGGGCCAATATAACACAATTTATTAATATTAATCTACATAGTAACAAAATAATAAAATGTGTCTAATTGCCAGCGTTCGAACGACAACTTAGTATTTAAGACAATTTTAAAAGTTAGTATGGTTGTTTGTCTTTCAACCACGTGTAAACCATTAAACCATTGAACAAAATTAAATGTAAATTAATCGTTGCACACAAATAAATAATTATTATTAACGTAAAGTAGAGAAAAAAAAATGTAACACGATACAATAAAAAATGACGCTTATAACAATGTTTATTTTTACACAAAAAGTTCTGCTATACATTTAACTCGAGATAAATGTTTCACAGCCTATGACCTACAAGCTCAGTGCTAGTACAACATAAACCTACTTTTTTAAAAAGGAACTCCTGTCCCATACACGCAGTTAAGCTCCTTAACTGAGGTTTACAAACAAACAAGGCTTTAAACATACTACAAAAAGTTTCTAGTTCAAACTCTTTCTGTCACAAAAGTATTTTGAAAACTCGTGTAAGCGCCTTCAAATGTTGAAATATTTTGAGCCTCTTATAAGTACTTCTCGATTAAATACATAGATGGCGTAACATTGGCTCTTAGGGGCCTTGTATCGTTAAATAAAAACGTTTTGTATATATGAGAAAATGTTTGAGTTTATGCATGCAATTGATCGTGAGATGTAAGGTTTGATACCTAGGACACAAAAAGTGCAATGTTTCTCTGTTTTAGTACTAAGTCAAGACGTAAAGTAAAGCTGATGAGATGTGGTGTAACACAGGTTTATCTACTTGTTTGGAGATCACATACTCTGTCCAATTAAATATAAAGTAGACATATTAACGTTGATTTTAAAATTTAAAAAGGCCAGATATTCTGTAGGAATTATGTGGTGCCTTATATAATCAAAATATCTTTATTAATTAAGGTATCAATGTAACACTTATGAACGTCAAGATTACACTGACTATGAAATAAAAAATACTATGAAATCACAAATTTTTGTCCCGTATAGGATTCGAAACCACATCACTCAGCGCAATGGCAATGTTAAGGCGACTAGTTATATCACTACAACATCTATGCAGTTGATTTTGATTACTTATTCCTTGTAGTCATTTATTGTGAGGACCAAGAATACTTTGTTTAATTTAAAAAGAATATTATACAACCTGCGTAGCATAAAATGTTTAACAATTACTTACTAGGACATTCTCAGTATAGGTATGGTGTTTAGATTTAAGTTCGATTGATAGCAATAGGATAACTCCTCAATATAAAATAAAATAAAATATAAAATCATCTTCATTTCCCATTACCCTTAAATAACATTATTATGTGTATACCTACTGATTCTAAGTTGTTAGTAGTTTTAAATTCCTTATATCTATGTTAGTATTTTTACTTTTGGATATGGGCTCCTCCACAGGTGAAGGCCTCCTCCAGTATCTTCCATTTGTCCCTGTCATTTGCAATTTTCTGTTAGTCATTTCATGCTGTATCTTTTAAGTCGTCAGCCCATCTTCTCTTCGGTCTGTCTACTACTCTTCTTTTTCCTTTTTGCCCTTTCCAGTCTGTAGTTTTGGCTGTCCACCACTTTTGCCGAGCTACGGGGCCAGCTAATTGCCATTACAGTTCGAGAGCTTCCGTGAGGGCATCAGTTACTCTGGTCTTTTGTCTAGTAACTTTACTTCTGACTTTGTGTATTTTCCTTACGTTCTGTATACTTAATACTTATAAAGCTGGCTAAATGAGGGTGTAATACACCTCTATTTGCCCCCTAGGGAATATAGTCATAATACCTTATATGTGTGTATTTACTTACAGACTATTTTGAGATTTTAAACTGCCTCCGTGGTGCAGTGAATGCGACTGCTGTGCATGAGGTCTCGGGTTCGAATTGCAAGTCGGGCCAGCAAAAATTTTTTAGGTATTCCTGTTAAGAAATCTCAGTAGCAGCCCGAAGTTAGGCAGTTGGAGGTGTTACACCCGCGTGCCTCGGAAAGCACGTAAAGCCGTTGGTCCTGCGCCTGACCTCTCTCCGGTCGTGTTGGATTACCGTCCCATCGGGTCATGAGAGTTAGGGAACAGAGAGTGCACTTGTGTTTGCGCACACTTGTGCACTATAATATCTCCTGCGCAGTACAGTCTCCGTTAAGACAGACGGCCGTGACTAAAATTCGATCTGGAGAACACATTATTGTGAGATTAAAGAACACTTTGTTTGGTGAATTTTCTATATTTGCAATTCGATAACTGCCCAATATTAGCATGAAGCCTGTCTGGTCCATGCAGGCGAAGCCTCCTTAGTTGCCATGGTTTCTTAGTGTTAAAGCATCACGTTCTTTTATTGTTAAAATGTATAGACTCCGTTCGAAACATTATCCATCGGCTATGTTTACATACCTCATGCTTTAAAGTGATGCCCCAAATTGTGATCTTTGTCATACAGTGAAGGATGAATACCTTTTGCTGATGGATTGTGTCAAGAACGAATGACGACAGCAGAGTATAATACATAAGATTTAGTATTATATGTAGGTTAAATGTAGGAAGCATCCAAAGTATATTGGCCGAACCAGTGAGCGAGGCAGCTAGGTATTGACCTAGCTGCCTCGCTCACACATATTGATGTAATCGAGAAAAACTAGCGCGCGACCCTTTTTTTTTTGTTGCTTGACGCCTTAAGGCGTCAACGGGGTTTGACGGGTACAAAAGTGATGACGCCTTAAGGCGTCAACGGGGTTTGAGCGGTTGTGATATTTATTTTTTGTATTTTAGTATTAGCTTAGGTTACAATGGGACTGGCATATTGCAATGGCAATAAAAGTCTCTAAATTAAAAAAGAATAAAAAAGGATGAAGCCTAGATATAAAAGATAGTAATTGGCTGACATCTTACTGCGTAGACTTTAATTATAACTCACCAAATGTTAATATAAAATACCTCATCCTACCATCGCTGGATCGTACGTATGTGAGTCAATATTTTCAGCTTTTTGATAAAAGCATCAAATAGTTTTGTCGATGCGTGTTAAATTATTACTACTATACGGTAAAACGCATGTTTTGGTATGCTTACAATGCACATTAAACGTGTTTTTATTGCTGTGGACTGTATTGCGGCCATTATTTTGTAACAACGACAAACCACATTACATCGTTGTATTTTTATCCATAATTTATGAGTACTCCTACTATTTATATAGGCATGTCGCTTTGTTACCTGTGTATTTACTTATTCAAATATAATATACGGTTTGTTTGGCTGTAAATGATTACCGTACGCTATAGATAGTGTTATATTTATTCTTTACTAATTTGTCGCGTAATAATTGTAGGTTAGATTAGTATCAGTATTTTTTTCTGGATGAAAGGTACCCTATGTCTTTTTCCCCTGACAATTTGGTTGCGAAATATCGTGATGATCGGTCGAGTAGTTAAGGCGTAAAAGGTGCGAAGGTGCGAGGTTATAATGAACGATATATTACTAATGGCAACATTGTATACCTATGTATTTTGTAATATCAAGTTATATACCCTAACCAAACCTAATTTAACAAACCACGGACAATAATATAAATTTAAACAGAAGGGATGTATGACAAGTTGGAAAAATAATTACACTTCACTCAAGCTAAGGAATCCCTCCTTAGCTTGAGTGAATATAAACAATTTGTGAATCAAAACACCAAAACAATAATTGAAAGTGCATTACAGTGTCAAAACTAACAATAATTTATCATACAAACAATATAAATAGTGTTAAATAGAAAATAAATTGACATAACAGTGAATAACAAAAAGGATTCGTTAATTTTATTCAAAGTTCTTTACGTAAATGACATATCGTTTTTGCACCAATCAGAACTCTTCATTTTGTAAGCCAACACAGCAAACAAGCATTGGTTTATTTCACAATCATATGTAACAATTAACATAGTCCGGTGGTTTAAGGTTGTCAATACTCGAACGACGTCCGGCGGATCAAATCCTGACCATCAAGGAAAGCACTTTTTGTGACTATATTACTATCAAAAAATTACCTCGATAATTATTACGAATTTAACAACAAATACTTTTCGTCACAATACAAGCTTGTATATTTGGAACATAAATTAGTTTGAAATATTTGATATGTCATCTGATGCAAAGTTAACTAACAGTGGCCGCAAGATGCCAGTACTAGTTACATGTTACAAGTGTAAAAAGTTAGTCGACATAAAAACAACTGCATCATGTTCGGTTTGTAAAAACAGATATGAGTTGAATTGTGATGGCTACCCGGAAGAATTATACCACAAAATGAAACCCGACTCTAAAAAGAAATGGAAGTGCAAGGCATGTATTAAGAAAACTGTTAAAACCAGCGAAGTCTCAAATGTAACAATGAGAAAAAAACAGAGTATTGTTGAAAAATCTCTAGGCTCACTCATAACACATCAGCAAATTCAGTTTGCCACAACGCCATCTTCGCATTCTTCGTTGATCTTGGACTCGCACGTACTTTCTGATTGTGATATATCAGATGACTCGTATAATACACCTAACAAACTGTCAAAAAGTGTTGATGGTACGGTAACAGATCTGCTATCGGTGGCAGAAATGAAAGATACCATATCCCAGTTGACAAGTCAGCTCCTTAGCACGGAAAGTGAGCTAGAAAACTGTATTTTGGAAAACAATGAGTTGAAAAGGCAAATTACAAAATTGACAACCGAGATTGAAGTATTAAAATCTATATGCCATTCCACATCAATCTTGACAAACAGTCCAGGAAAGGTTATTGCAAGGAGAATTAATTCACTTCAACACTTCTCTACGCCTACACCTTCCACCCAGCCAGCAATGACCAGTACTGAAATGAAAAATATAAAAATGATTTCTGGTTTGCAACGTGATATTGTTGAGCTACAACGGCAATTGTGCGAAGCTGAAGCTCAGATTTCTAACCTTACGAAACAAATTGAATCATTGACACAGGACATATGCGAAAATAGTAACACTATCACGAAATCTAACTCTCTTGTATGTGAACCACGAACTCTTGATTTAATTGCCACTATCCCGAAACAACGAAATCGTCAACATAATAGGCAAATACATATCTTTGGCACACAGCAATGCGTTGGTCTTGCTGCAGTCTTAACGCTATCACGAGAGAACACGCGATATGAAAAGTATGGCATTGTTGCAGAAACAAAACCATATGCACAAAGTAGTGAAGTACTTAAAAACTGTCATAACATTAAGCTACAGTCAAATGATAAACTTGTAATCTGTATAGGTGAAAACGACTACAATCAGGGCATAGTGTTGTCACAATTAAAAACTACCTTGCAATTATTCAATGGCAACACAATTATTGTAATAAATATCTGCAAAAACAATTATCTTGATGTCGTTAAACTAAACCAGCGCATCAAAAATTTATGTAAAAATTATAAAAAGTGTCATTTTATTAATTGTGCTTCTAATAAGCTTGTTGATGTATGTCAATCGATAAATCATGCTATAGACTGTGATGATTATAGCGATAAATACTTAAATCCTCGTGAAATAAGGAAGCGTTTAACGAGTAGCAAACCAAACTTAAACTCGTATGTTAAAATTGAACCGCGGAAAGGGACTATTCCATACTACTTCCAGCGTATTAATAGTACTTCTTTGAAAAGTAGCAGCCCCAAAGTCAGCGTTGAAAATAAACATCCAGGAACAATACCATACTATTTTCCTGTAATAGATGTAAATAGTACGTTTTTTCGAGGCTAGTTTACCTATAGTTACAGTAAATACATTCAAAATTATTCATCAAAACATTGCTAGTTTACTTTCTAAGCGAGAACTACTAGAACTAACTTTACAGGAATTACGGTTAAAAAACGAAGAGCCAAATGTATTATGTCTTTCCGAAACATTTATAAAAAAGGGCTATGAAAGATATATTAAAATTTATGATTATGACATGGCTGTTAATTTTTGTAGAGATAAGCAAAGAGGTGGTACTTGCATCTTAGTGAAAAGAGGTCTTATTTTTAAGGAATTACTATTTATAAGAAACTATGCCGTTCAAAACATATTTGAAGCATGTGGCATAGAAATTGTATCTAATAAGTTAGTAATAATTTGTGTCTACAGAACTCCCCAATCTGATCCTAAACAGTTTTTATATAAACTTAATCATCTTTTACACGACCTAAGTCTAAGATATAAATCTAGAATGCATATAGTCATAGCGGGGGATTTTAATATAAACACTTTAAAGAAAGGCAGTATCACGAACGAGCTACAAGATACCTGCTATAATTATAATATGCAGATTCACATACATGAGCCTACACGTAAATCGTCATGTATAGACCATATATTAAGCAATGTACCGAATGCCACTACCTCAATTTTGCCGCTCCACTTGTCTGACCATGAAACTGCGCAATTAATAAGCATTCCGACAAATAAAAAAATACCAAACATAGCTATTTATTACATTTATAAACGGGATTACAATCATGATAACATAAGGAAATTTAAGCAATGTTTAAAAAATTTATATTGGTCTGACATATACTCAGAGAATGATATAAATGTAGCGTTTAACGAGTTTCATGAGCTGTTTTGTCTGTTATATAATCTATGTTTCCCTAAAGTGCGAGTGAAAGTAAATTTAAATAAAAAGGATAAACAGAATTGGATAAGTAGAGGCCTGAGACAAAGTTGTAAAACGAAACGAAAATTAAGATATAAATATTATAAAGATAAAACTATTAATAATAAAATTAAATATAAAACGTATTCAAAACTATTACAGAAATGTATTTACAATTCGAAAAAGAATTCAAATATTAAATTTATAAATAATAATGATAATAAATGCAAAGCGACATGGACAGTAATAAAAAATGAAATAGATGACATTAAATATGACAAAAACATAGAAAATATTAAAATCAACAATGAAATAATTGATAATCCAGTTGACATCGCATCTGCCTTTAATACTCATTTTATTAGCAACGATTTTAAACAGACAAAAGCTGGTAGTTCTAGTGGTAAAGTAATTTCCAATTCAATGTTCCTAAAACCTATGTCAGAATATGAAGTCAGACGGGAAATTATGTTGCTTAACAATACAAATTCTACAGGTTATGATGAAATTACAACTAAAATTATTAAAGCTAGTAAAGACGAAATCATTGGTATTCTAACACATCTGATAAATTTGTCACTTTCAAGTGGTATTTTCCCGGAAGCGCTGAAACTATCAATTATAAAGCCACTGTTTAAAAAGGGTGACAAGTATGACATCAATAATTATCGTCCGATTACCCTGATACCTATAATATCCAAAGTATTTGAAAAGTGTATGTATAATAGACTAATTAGCTTCTGTAACACATTTCATATTATAACAGATGAACAACATGGCTTTCAAAAAGACAAATCGACTAGCTTAGCTATCTTCTCTTCGATAAAAGAATTAATGACGAAGTTAAACAATAATCACTTAACTACAGGTTTGTTTTTCGATTTGTCAAAAGCTTTTGACTTAGTCTCTCATCAAATATTGATAGAAAAACTTCAGAATATTGGTATCAGAGGACACGTATTACAGTGGTTTTCGTCATATCTAAGTAACAGACAACAATGCGTTTTAGTTACTAAAATGGATCATAATAGGAATATGGTACCGCATTCTTCTCAATACAGATATAATAGATGCGGTGTTCCTCAGGGAAGCGTGCTAGGCCCAGTGTTATTCCTGCTTTATATTAACGATATAATAACTATAACCAACCACAAAACCATCTTATTCGCTGATGACATATCCATAATTGTGACATCTGATAAAAAATATAATACTATTAAAGACCATGAAAATGAAATTAATAATACAATAGATAAATTAATTAATTGGCTTGACATGAATAATCTAAAAATTAATCTAGATAAATCCGTATTTATACAATTTAATAAATCATATAATAGTAAATTTAATTTCAAACTAAATATACCAAAAATCAAAGAAGTCACGTATACAAAATTCCTAGGTGTAACACTAGATGAAAACTTAAACTGGAAAGCACACGTGGACCAGGTGTCAAATAGAATAAATAGATTTGTATTCGCGCTCAAACAAATAAAAAACGTTACAAATATAAAAACGGCAACTACTTGTTACCACGCATATGTGGAATCGTTGTTACGCTACGGACTTATTATGTGGGGTAATAGTGTTGATCAAAACAGAGCATTTATAGCACAAAAAAAATGTATAAGAGCCATGTGTGGAATAAAACCCGATGAATCGTGTCGCCCGGTATTTAAAGAGCTTGGTTTGTTGCCGCTACCGTCTCTTTATATTTATGAAATTTGTATGTTTGTGAGGAAACATAAATATTTGTTTAAGACAGCAGACGATGGAAATCCGAGGAGTAGACGAGACCCACTCAGACTTGTGCTTAATGATGTTGTAAGGTTAACTAAATATGATAAAAGCTGTCTATGTGTGTACGCATATTTAATAAAATACCTTCTCATCTAAAAAAGTTAAATTTACGGTCGTTTAAAATACAATTGCATAAATGGCTTACCACATACAACTTTTACAGTGTTAAAGATTTTATTGACAAAAAAATATAAATTTGTTTTTATTGTGTAATCAAAATTGCATGCTATGTTAAGCAAAACATGTGTAACATATTTTCACAATTGTAACATCTTTTTATACCATGTTTTACGCAAATAAATATATTTATTATTATTAAGTGTAATTATCCTTAGCAAAGCGGTCGACAAAATTAAGCATATTTATAAATACCAGAAAAGGTAAGCATTACGGACACGAACATTGACGGGTCTAATTGTGCCTTGGCTGCAGTAATAACTTAGCATTTAGATCCTCCTTCGGCCTCGATGGCGTAGTGGTTAGTGTAATCGACTGCCACGCCTGAGGTCGCGGGTTCGATTCCCGCACAAGTCAAATATTTGTGTGCATGAACATGGATGTTTGTCTTGGTCTGGGTGTTTCTATGTATAATATGAAGACAGGCAATTACAAAAAAGAAATATATTATATATGTATGTTTATCCATTGTCTAGTACCCATAGTACAAGCTCTGCTTAGTTTGGGGTAGATAGTGTTGTGTGTATGTGGTAGAATATTATTATATTATATTATTTAGAAATATGGCTTATTGATATGGACGAGACGACTTTCACACCTATAGTGCATACTGATATGCTGTAGTTTTTGTTAGTTTGCTCATCTATGAGAGATCCCGTTGGACGAGTTAGCATCACTCTAACGCGATGAGAATATACCGTGTAATTTGGATACCATACCATGCATACTGCATCGGCTGCGCCTAAATACTTGTTTTAATTGGACACGTTAATAGTGTAATGGAAGGGGAACGAAACCATAACCTATCAATCAGGAGATTAATGCCATAACGATTTGGTTACTACCATTTTCAAAATAAATAATTTATTTGACGGACAAAGATAACATGAATAAATAAATATTGTTTTTAGAAAACACGTCTGCATTTCCAATACTCTGTTGGGACGTCTTGACTAACATAAAAGCTTATATGTTACGAAAATAATCAGCTGTTTCAAATCTCATTAACATTGTAGAATCTATTGTGAATTGCATTTTAGATACTTTCTTTGGCTCTTTAAGAATTCAGTTACTGAATTAAGCTGCCAAATAGCGATTACATCGCAAAACTTTGGCTTTATGTGTGCAGCGTTAGATTGCTACTTAAGACTACACTAGAAAATACACATTTTTAAAAAGTATTATTATCTATTTGGGTTTCAAATTACTAGTGTTCTGGGCAACCCACCAGCTAAGTTAGAATGCTTGTGTAAAGAGTGGACTCACGTCGGTAGTGCAATGGGTGGGATGTGAACCCGTTACCTCTTGATCGCAAGTCCAATATATTACCAAATGGGAGACCGCCGCTTTTAAAAATTTTATTTATGATTGAATTGCTATAGAATTACGTTAACCTATTATCGGGTCTGAATATTACGTTATAAAAATGCGGCAGCCATTTTTTGTAAAAACAACTATATTGCTTGTCTAATTTTACCCAAACTTTTGCTTTCCTATTTATTACTTCAAAGCTATAGATGCCAAAGGGGTTGGCATATATTACTCTCAGATTTTGCTGATTTATGTTATTATATATCACCTTATAGAGGACCATCCTACTATCATCTATTGGTTATAGTTTTGGAACTATATTTACTCTCAAATTCATTTCCACACTATCTAGTATGAACTACTGAGTGTGGCAATATATGTGAGAATATTATAAATCTAGATTAAGAATTTCCTACAAAAATCACAATAACACTTTACCCAAACAGAGAACTGAACTTGACGGTCGTAAATAAACGGCAGCTTATCCCTCGGTGCCAATGACGCAGTCACCAAAATCCCTTTTGTATGTCAACACGTTTTTGTTTACATTTAAATTGAATTTTCCCTAATTTCCATACTCATGAAATGAGAGCATTAAGCCCACTTCCACGTCTGAATAAAGAAGGATAATTAATTAAGTCTTTAAAATTTGTTGGACCCACAGGGACGGAATGCGGACAAAACGTGAGTTCACTGTTTAAATACAATTATTGCACCCTGTACGATGTTTTGAACAATTACATTTACTTAATTAGTAAAAAAGTTAATTATGAAAAGTATTTTTTGCCTCGAGACTTGTTTATATTCATAAGTAGTTGTTATGCCCGAATCCAACTTTTGTAAAAAAGCCTATGACCTTGTCTAAGGTAGAAGAATAATAATAATAATATATGATTGTAGGTTTTACAAATATAGTATATATAAATATTGTCTTCTGTTTACGCGAATGTTATTCATTGAAATTAAACTACTATATACGGATTTTATCGCGTTGTTTATTTATCACTGTATTACAAAATTTTGAAAATATTACACTACTACTACTATTGATTTTATTTTACTAATTTATAAGCTAAAAAAATTATTTAAACTATTAAATCTATTTATTTTTGGTTAACACTTTCCCCGACGTTTCGGTTGCTTTTCAGCAGCCATGGTCACGGGGATAGTAGTTTAATTTCAATAGTATATATAAAGTTTTAAATACCAATTACAATAAAATGGCTGTAGTACTGTCCTCCTAAATAGGCTACAGATTAGCCTGTGATAAGAAGGTACAGTGCCGGTCCCTTCAACAGTTGTAGAAAAGAAGGGTGATTAGTGTCTAATTTAGCATTTGAAAAACCACAAGATTAATTAATTTATTGTAAAACTTAAGATTAAAAAGAAAAAAAGGTTTGTGAGAATGTACTTGTGCTTGTGTGCGTATGGGTATATGTTTGTGTGTGTCTGTGTTGTAGGGATGTGTTTCTATGAGTGATATGTCAATTGTATTATGTTAAGAATTTTTCAGTGTCATCATAATCAAGTTCAAGAAGGAATGTTCGAACAGTTTTCTTGCACGTTTAGTGTGTTATACCATAAATGAATGAAATTCATCGGTTTTTTGTTGTTTTATTATTAAACACTAATTATGCTAATAGATAGACAGTCAAAAGTATGCTATGCTATTATACCTTGCACTTATATTATTGCCTTCTGTTCTACTATAAGACATTTCAAGGTTATAAGTTTGCGTACTCGGCCGATGAGGATGTTAATATGCAATTTGAAATTTAAGCCAATCACTACGCGAAGATATTTTATTTCAATAACAGATTTAAGAAAAGGACACTGGCAATTGTGCGGAAAAAACAAAGAGCATGAATGATCTTGGATAGTGACAGGAAATATTGGTTGCGATATGGGACCTATAGAATGTTATAAAGTTAGATTTTTCTGTGTTTAATGTCAATGTGTGAGAATAGAGCCATTTAATTGCCAGATTAAAGCCTCTTTGTGCGTTTGATTGTAATTTAAACCATGAATAATAATAATAATATAATAATAATATTCTACCACATACACTCAACACCATCTAGCCCAAACTAAGCAGAGCTTGTACTATGAATACTAGACAATGGATAAACATACATATATGCTTTTTTTTGTAAATACATACATATTATACATACAGAAACACCCAGACCAAGACAAACATCCATGTTCCTGCGCACAAATGTTTGACTTGTGCGGGAATCGAACCCGCGACCTCAGGCGTGGCAGTCGGTTACACTAACCACTACGCCACCGAGGCCGACTAGTAAATGTTATTGCTGTGTCATCAGCGTAAGATATAATTATGGCGTTAGAAGATATATACGTGCCAAAAATTATCTTAATTAGTAAATATTTTAGCTTTGAAACTACAAACAGACTATTTTTGTAATTAATGTATTATACTAGCTCTTACCCGCAATTTCAGTTCAAAGTCAGTTCTGTCAATATTTTTGCCGTGGTAACCAAATTTATTTTCTAAACTAAAAGTAATAAGGCTGAAACGGCTGGACCGATTTTGACGAGGCTTTCATTGGCAGATAGCTGATGTTATATGGAGTAACTTAGGCTAAGTTAAGCCTTATTACTTTTATTTTAGAAAAGAAATTGGTTTCCACGGCAAAAATATGACGTTTCAGAGGTTAGCTGGAACAATCAAACAGAAAGACAGACATTTTAAAATAGATATTTTGATATAAGTACCGTACATATGTACTTTCATATGCATTTAGTAATAAGCTGTTATTTTAATATTACAAACAGACACTTCAATTTTATTTATTTGTATTTGTATAGATAAGTACAAGTTATATAACACGTAAAAAATATATCGAAAGATCGACATATTTTTTACGTGTTATATTTCATCATTCAATCAAATTTCTAATATTTAAATTAAATCAGTGACCATGAATTGATTCAGATGCATGGTCATTCAAAAGTCTGACTAGCACTATGGAATAATATATCGGTGGTACTAAAAAGAATGAGCGCAGTTTTCGAATATTCGAATTTATTTTTCGTTGCAATTGCCCATCGCTTAACTTGTCGCACATCAGCGACCAAGTTAGTATACGGTAGTATTTTCATTCGAATGTAGGATATAGAGATATGGTTATACTTTATGTATCTACTCAATACAACTACATTTTTATAGTAATCTTTTAAAATAATTATGAATGTTATAGTCTTTCATCTCATGGATAGAAGTAGAAAATGAAATACACAATACAATGTCAAAGTCATTGTCAAAAATCATTTAATCACTTGGGTCACAAAGTAACACTTACGAGTATAAGCATCAAAGGAGTTAGTGAGGTTATTACATTTACATTTATGTTAGTTGCAAGATTCAAGCAAAAGGTTGAGCCTATGAGAAGATACCGGCAAGAAACGCAAAGTCACTCTTTTAAATCGCCATCAAATTATAATTTCAGTATTTTACGACTCATTTATGTACCACGTGTTGCGGTCATTATGCCATATGTCACTGTCCATATAAAACTAAATTCTAAAAATAAAGGAAACGTTAATAATATTGTGTAAGATATTGAAACAATGATTTAAGATACAGGGGCAGTAGCTTAATTGTAGAGGACATATAAATGTTTTCCGTTCTAAGTTTAATATCCGCTTCAGCAAATATTTGCCTCTATGACACAGTGGAAGTGGATGTGAATACTGTGCTCGAGTTTTATGCCTAGGCAAAGTATTACTGAGTTTTTCAATATGGAAAATAATTTTAAAATATTCAGTTAAAGTCAAAAATCTTTATTTCTCTAAAAATGTGCAAACAATTCTTGAACACTAATTAACTATTACATTATTAAATAATTATAATAAAAATTAATTAAAGGAAATAAAAATTTTGCATTGATAATGCCTGTTCGAGGAGGAAGATTCTTAATCTTAGTACCTAACAGCATAGTGACTGGAAATATGACTAGTAGGCAACAATAAGCTTGGTCACTATGAAGTGGGACTTAATTGCGCTGGCCAAAATATGGTCTGTCAATTTGTATGTATTTATAATCTTGTTCCTAATCCCAAACTTAAATAATACTGCAATGCGCGGTGAATTTGTTTCTTTGTTACGTCTTAACTTACTCGACCGACCATCATCAAATTTCGCATACGTTATCATTGGTCATGGAAAAGGACATAACGTAACTTACATCCAGAAAAAAGGATTGAAACCGGATGAGCAAAGCCGCGGGCAAGATTTTGTTAGATATATAAGCCACAAAACAGCTCTCATGACAATTTATACCAAAAACCACTTACGTAAGTATTATAAATTGCAGCACATACAAACTAAAAAGCATGCCTTACAATAAACAATTTTCCATACAGTTTTTCATACTTACATATATTTCTCATAAACATTGGATATTATAACCGATGTGCATGTCCGCGTCGTATGGAAAAGTAAATTCACATAACTTGCTCTTCTTATCATTCCCCGTGTGCGTATTTAGATCAAATATTTATATTCATTGACAGGAGCCAACTCAGGGTATGAAGGCAGTTTTTTGTCTCGAATATTTTGTTGTATTAGAGTGCAGACCTTAATCTATACTAATATTATAAAGCTGAAGAGTTTGTTTGTTTGGTTGAACGCGCTACTTTCAGGAACTACCGTGTCGAATTGAAAATGCTTTTATTATTGGATAGCTTATTAAAATTTATCGAGGAAGGTTATAGCCTATATAACGTCACGCCACGACCCACGCTGCTACGGAGCAGTGCAGTAATCATAAACGCGGGGGAAACCGCGGGCATATCTAGTTATTACTAAATTGGTTCAAATTTTGTGTTTGTGTTTTAAAAAGTCGGTAGACGAACAGAGAAGAAAAAGGTACTGAACTGTTTTGTCTATAACTTAGGTACTATCTAAAAACAATTTAATTTTTTTTATTGATGGTACGAAAATCGTCCTTAAGCTACAAAACAAAAAGGGCAATTAGTATACAAACAGAGGCGAACCAGGTACTGAGCTGTTTTGTCTGTGCCTATATAAACAAGATAAAAAAAAATTTGCCTCTTAAGCTATACTTGCCTATGTTTAAGCAAATATAACATATATAAAAGTAAATTATTTTACACCTATAAATGCACGAATAAAAAGTTCTCTATACTTACAATAAAATGAGAATAAATTTGATGCAGAGTAAGCATAGTTACAGGTAAAACACGTAATCCTTACTAATATTATAAAAGCGAATGTGAGATTGTTTTTTGGAGAGGATGAATAATGTCTAGAGAGATGAAGGAGAATGAGCTTGACAGTTATGAAGCGTATATTTTTCAAAAGGCACGGGAGAGGGGACATATATATATACAGCAGAGTCCCGGTAAGCAATATCGCGTGAGGTTTTGTGTCGTATTTCGCGAGTACAAATCGAACGTGCGTCCAGCGTAAAGCATAGGAAGTGACCGGCGCGCGGGAGTCTAACGATCGCTGCGGCCGCGCCGGGCTTGGAATGCACTACGTCATGGGAAACCGTTATCAATGCACGGCAGACAGTAAGTACTTATGTATGAATGTTTTGTGGATGTGCTTATGATATATAAATATTATTTACTTGTATTTAATATTTTTATGAACAGTCGAAATGTATCCGAAAAGGCACGTTTGGCTGTTCATAGAGGACTATTAATGCCTACACTTATGCATGGAAGTGAAAGTTGGGTATGGCAAAAGAAGCATGAGAGCAGAATAAATGCTGTAGAAATGAGAGCGCTGAGAAATATATGTGGTGTGACTCTGAAAGATAGAATAAGGAATAGTGTGATTAGAGAGAGATGCGGCATAAAAGTGGATATAGTGACGAGAATAGAAAAGGGTATGTTAAGTTAGTTTGGGCATGTAGAAAGAATGGACGAGAACAGACTGACTAAGAAAGTTTATAAGGCTAGTGTGAATGGAACAGTTGCAAGGGGAAAACCTAGGCGAACGTTTCCTTGTCAGATCGGGGACGTTCTGGATAAAGGCCAGGTTAAGAGCACCTTAAACCGGCGAGCGTGTATGAGGAATGTTATAAAAGTGAACGAAGCCAGAGAAGTGTGTCAGGATCGTAGCAAATGGAAATCCGTAGTCTCTGCCTACCCCTCTGGGAAACAGGCGTGAATTCATGTATGTATGTATGTATTTAATATTATAATGATGTATTATGTGCCTGGGACCGCCACAGTTTGTTACGCTTTCACGCCTTAGCTACTCGACCGATCAGCATGAAATTTTGCATACACGTTGTCGGGGATACATAATAGGATATAGAGTACCTTTCATCGAGAAAAAAGTATTGTTACAAACTTAACCTACATTTACGCGAGCGAAGCTGCGGGCAAAATCTAGTATTAATATATTTGATAATAAAGAGTTACATCAACAATTACAAACATTATAGTAGCCTAACTAATATTATAAATGCGAATGTGACACACATTTTTTTTGTTACGTTTTCATGCTTTAACTAAGTAGTTAAGTGACCATCATGAAATGTTGTACACACGTTGTCAGGCGTACAGAAAAAGACATAGGATAACTTTATACTAGAAAAAAAGGACTGTTCCCGAGTGAGTGAAACCGCAGGCAAAAGCTATTCACGTTATAGAACATAAAACTTAATAATATTAATTATGAGCGACTATAATATTATGATTGTTTTTTATATTTTTAAAGTTTTAACGTGAGCCATATTAGTGAACTCGCTTATTTTATTCCCTTTACTTCGAGCTGTGATGTCAACTCTTTATCTTCATACAATTAGGATTCAAAGATACGGTTGATTCTTGCCGAGTGGACGTATTAAGACGTCTAACGATCCCTTTCTGTTATCTCATGCCTACTATTATAATTACATATAAATGTAATATTCCTTTCAGCTGAATTTTGACAAAGATGGAACCGATACGAGCCGACAACCGACTGGCAGGCATTATCGTAACACACGAGAGCTTTTGTATACCCCTGATTATATATTTCTTTAAATAACACACCAGTAAGCTGTTCTCAATCTTATGCTAAAGCTTTTAGAGATGTAATTTCAATGATAAGATTCGGCAATTGGTTTATGAACATTATCTAGTAACACGGTCTAATAATATGTAATGCCCTTGTTTCGTCGCTTAAATTACTATAAATTGAACATGACAATCAACAGTGGCTGAGCACACGTGTTACATACATTAGATTTAATGTAATTATACTCAGCATAATATGGTAACTGAGATCAAATATTGGTTGCAATTACCACTATCATTTGATTTCAATAAATGGTTGTATAATGAACCTAATTAGGATAACTTATTATGATCTGATGATCATAATAAGTTATGTAGCCCCATGACAACAGATAAATTATATGTGACTATCGCACTGACCAGGGCAATAAGACTAATATGTAATATTGTCTTATGTATAGGGGAATGTACCACCAGCTTGGGATCCAGTCATTCAAATAGTCAAACCCAAAAAAAAGCAAAACACATCTAGACTTCATGATACTTTGAGCTCATTCTGCGTAAATAGGAACACCAAAGATTAAATTATGTTCGGGTACTTTGAAATAACTAGCTACACTTCAGAACGTTGGGACAACTACCATCTTAATCTCCCCGTGACCATGGCTGCTGGAAAGCAACCGAAACGTCGGGGAAAGTGTAAACCAAAAATAAATAGATTTAATAGTTTAAATAATTTTATTAGCTTATAAATTTGTAAAATAAAATCAATAGTAGTAGTGTAATATTTTCAAAATTTTGTAATACAGTGCTAAATAAACAACGCGATAAAATCCGTATATAGTAGTTTAATTTCAATGAATAATATTCGCGTAAATAGAAGACTAATATGATTGCTCGATTCAATTCCTGTTTTAGGTAAATTGCTGTCGGGTTTTATTTTGAGGCGATCATTAATAGCAACATAGAGTCGTGTAATGTCAGCGGTAAGCACACCATAGACTGATTTTATCATGTGTGACCTAGACATATTATACGAAATACAAGTGTGATACTCTTCTGTTAAAACCTTAGTGAATGAACAGCTGGGATACAATTTATATGCATGCTTCTATCCAGACTATTTTAATATATTGTTGCTAAATTGAATAGAATTAGACGTTACTTGGCGGAAATCTATAGTAATAAAACTATTGGAATGAGAGGAACCCGCCACGCACCCTCGGATTGCCCCCTCCAACTATTCCAATAGAAAAATACTAAACTCGTCTGGATGGGGACTGCCACCTCGTGGGACCTGGCCGTACTCCAAATAGCAGTATACGGTTCGAAAAAAAAAAATGCGCTATTGTATCCTATCTATTTTGAATCCTCACACTATACAATTCTTATACCTGATATCATTAACGGATTTATCAGTTTAAATTTGATCCAATAAAATAATTACATACAAATTAAATGGTTGAAATATGTGTCATTCATTTATAAGCTAGTATGAGCTATTGCGTAATTGTTCTAAATATATTCTATAATCTTAAAGTATATCTGAATTTTTTTATGCTTGATGTTTAGACCAGGATACACCGGTCGTGGTCACAAACTGACTGTTGTTGCGATGTCATATCTCCGTTTGTGAGGCAGAAGAATCTTGATACATCCTCTTCTACTTTCCGAATATTTTTGTTTGTCTATGTACCGTAACACACTACAATCACGGTATCCCTATTACGTATGCTAGGCGATGTATCCGTATTCTGTGAATTACCAGACTGGAAAAAGGCGAAGTAGCGTATTATTAATCACGGGATTCCACGGCGTGGATAATTTGAAACCACCTTCCCGATTGAAATTTCTATGTTTTTGATTTCAATATCTTCTCGCACTACTTTTGAATCGAAGTGGCGATCGGTGGATAGGACTTCCGGACGATGAAATTCTATCCAATGTGTTTAGTACCCGATTCCAGTATATGTTCTGCAATTGCTGATTTGCTAGTCTGCCAGTTCTTCACAACGGCAATGTGTTCTTTGACCTCAGCCTTTCAGCAATAGTAGGTACGTTATAAGGGATTGATGTTATAAGGGATTGTAAGTGACGAGGGTGGTGGTTTGACATTGCTCCGACTTGCAGGTATCCGTGTGTGTAGGATACGGCACACACAGTGTGACACAGACCCATTTGTTCTCGTGGTGATTTGAACATCCAAAAATAACAACGATCTATCAGTCTGCTTTTCATAAGTAAACCTCATTTTTGGGTGAATGGAATGAATAAATGTCCTGCTTCCCTTAACCATGCTGAAAATATCATCAACATATCGTAGTTTAAATTTCGCCTGGTGAATTCTTACTCTTAACGCAGTAATAGGGTTTCCAGGGTTAGGATTCTTGTGGAAATTTTATAAAAAGGAGACTATCGGGCGAGCCGACTCATTGGTCTCGTTACCAAATAGTTAGCAAAGGCGGTCTCCTCCGCTTGTAAATACCACTGACACTTGAAAATCAGATCCTGGTTAGTAATTTTGCCTAAATTTGTCAAAGATCATCGAAATACATATAAATTCGTTATTACATAAAAAAGCCTTACCCGAGCTAAGGATGTGTGCTTATTGATATCTTTCTATACGTGTTGGATTGCCGTCCCATCGGATCATGAGAGTTAAAGAACAGAGAGTGCATATTATGTGTTTGCGCACATACTTGTGCACTAAAATATAGCCTAAGTAGATGACAAGTTTCCTTTATGATTTTCCGGCGTGACCAAAATTTCTTATGTACGGCATTATTATTAACCTCTGAGTCTTCTTCGAAGAGATGAAAACACTATGTGGGTCTGTGTGTTTGTTAGTGACATGCATAGCTCCGGAACCACTGGACCGATTGACTTGTAACTTGGTGTGCAGACACCTTGAGATCATCCCTCGGTCGAGATTAAATATGGGCCCTGTGGGTCAAAAGACCCCCAAGATATAGGGGTCACAAGTTCGTAAGGTCAGGTGATATCCATTAACAGGGTGATTTGGAAGTCCAAGGGAGAGGCTTTTGCCCAGCAGCGGGACATTACAAATAAAAAAAGAAAGCTGATGGAAAAAAAAGTCACTTGAAGTCTAAGAGGTTGAATCCTGGGTTTTTATTATTATCATTGTCATTGAATACTAGATTTACCCCGTGGCTTCGCTTGAGGAAATGTTGGTCCTAACCTAAAAGTACTGTTAGTAATCAATTTTAACCTATTAAGGTGGATTACTAACAGTACTTTTTTCTGGATGAAAGGTACCTTATCTTTTTCTGTTCCGCTGACAACGTATATGCAAAATTTCATGATGACCCGTCGAGTAGATAAGGCTTAAAAGCGTATCAAATAAACTCACATTCACATATATTATACTAGTTTTTCCCCGCGGTTTCACCCACATAAGTTCCGTTCCCGTGAGAATATTTGGATAAAAAGCGTATGTATGAATCCAGGTCTCCAGCTATCTACATACCAAGTTTCATCTCAATCGGTCCAGTAGCTTTTGCGTGAAAGACTAACAAACATCTATACATCCATACATCCTCACAAACTTTCACATTTATAATATTAGTAAGGATAAGATACTTACAGATTAGCTGCATACAACTACGAAGTACCCAGAGAATATTCTATTATTATGAGCTATTCACCGAAAAAGGACAACGAGCAACCAGCCTAAATAGATACTCGGAAAACGTGCTCAGCGTACGCTGCAAACTGTTAGCACCGTTACTGGTTCTAGATATCATAAGATAAGTTTCGTTTGTTATTACACATTCATAGTCAACGATTTTCCTGTTGATATAAAACTTATCTATAAGGTAGTTTGCGGAGTCCGCTAGCCATATTCTCTTCACGGGAATTTAGTCTCTAGAGGGTCCTCGAACGTGCCATAGTGAAAATATTTCTAAGAAAAGAATAAGGAAAAATGGAAAGAAATATAAAAATCAGATCAAATGTCATCTTATGGAATTGACTGGAGGGTTTTAAAAACAGGGGGAAGTTATGCGGCTTCATAGTCGAGCATAAGTTGTAATGATTCTTTATTTTGTACGGGATTAAATATAATGACCATCGAAATACTAATTGCACATCAAATATTGCAAAGCATAATGAGCACCTATACGCTTCAAATCACTGCATTCACATAAAACATATCTATAAAAATCATTGCTAAATAAGTAGTGCCCAATTTAAATCCTTATTTCTAATACTCAACTTCTAGACGACGCGCGAAGTGTTGATGAGACATGCACCCGGTTTTAAATTAGATCTCCAATAATAAAACTGTCAAAACCGTATGCAATGTCATATAGTCCTTTTCTTCGTTATGTGCGTACCGACAGAATCAATTATAAAAAACAATTGTTTTGGCTTTTAAAGCTCTTAAAAAAAGCGAGATAATATTTTACTAAAATCGTAAACATTTCCACTAGACGCGTTATAGAAACTTTATTTAAAGACATGTAACATCACTTAAATGTTGATCTATGCAGGCATTAAAAACGCAATACAATAAATTAATATAAATATATAAAAAATATAATAAAAAAATAACATTTATCTTAATAACATATTACATTAAATTATGAGAAACATGTGCAATAGCAAATAAACTAGATGGCGCTACGTGTAACGGAAAATAAAACACTCGAGATCACCTCACCATCTGTGTTCACACAAACGCAAACGAACGTAAAGATAATTATAATACAAACTCTGTCTCACCTTGACGCATACCCAATTTCCTAAAGTCAATGTACTGAATAACACGCAAAGTTTGCGTGACATCTTCAAACTTCAAGTGACGACTTCGAAGTTCGGAGTTAATGCGACATTTAAATAATTAGACGTGTTCCAACTTGTGTTATGCATCAAACTTTATTATCTTTAGATTCGTTTTTAAACTCTTGATATGTTGGTTTAAGAATATGTAAAGTTTGTTTAATTTTTTTTAACCCTTAACTTGGTTAACATGTAACATAATATTTTTAGGGTACTTCGGAAAAGTAGATTAAATCCTATAATAAGATGTACTTACAAAATAAAATACAAGAACTGGATTATTTGGTAGAGAATGAGGTGCATTTACATTTGAATCCATTCGTAAGAACCCAGGTTGGTTTCTTGGGTTGGGCATGGTGATTTGATTGACAAAAAACGTCTTGAGCCCTGTTTCGTAGGATCTTAAATATAAATACCCTTTAATATTCTTTGATATTCTCTTACATAATATATTATTTGTATTTCACCTATATAAACAGTTCGGCCAATCATACTTAATACTCGCATTCGAATACAAATACCTATGCACAATGCTACACCTATGTTGGATAGTTAAGGATGCAGCGTAGCGCACGTACTTGTCATTATAAAATACGTATAGTGTAGTAAATTCTATATTACTACTACAATGTAAATTTACTGTATAAATGATAAAGACTGTAACTAAAAACTCAATCGTCCACTAAACATAGGTAACTTTAACTTTTAAAGCAATTTATGTAATAACACCTGTATCGGCTTCTTACATCCACCGAAAACAGACGTCAACAGTAACTGGCATATTATTCAGAAAACATTGATGAAAGTACACCCAAAAAGATAATAAATTTTTTGCACAATGTAAACTTGTCAATTGTCCACTAGAATGGCAATCCAGACAAAATCGAACGGTTCCAAGTCCCAATCGGTTTTGTGTGTAAGCTAATACATCACGTTCCGATATCCAGGTGTTTTATTTTTATGTGTTCCTGTGCGGATGAATGCTCTGCGATCACTGAAATTTACTACTGGGGACGTTTTATAACATCCTGATTTTTAGCACTTTGCACTCGCCACGGACTTGCCCAACTCTGCGTAGTAACTACTTTTATTTTGAATTTAATTTATTTCTATTGATGTACGGTTTACACATTTAGCAGAATGGGATGACCAACAGTTTGTTATGCACCTGTATTAGGATACAGATAGGATGTACTTAAATTGGATACTAGGGTTAGGACCCTAGTATGCAATTTAAGTGCAACATTCATAAAGTGCAAACACTTAATCCTAATCCTAAGTAATAATATTATTAATGCAGATGTGAGTATGTTTATTTGTAACATTGTCGCGCCTTACTCGATGAATCATCATGAAATTTCGCATACACGTTGCCAGGGGTACAAAATTACTGTTAAGGAGGCGTAAAAAAAATTACCTACATTTAATAGAAGCGTAGCTGAGCAAAATCTAATATATTACATTTTGAAAAAGCAATTGAATGCCGAAGATGCAGAAGAAAATAATAAACTTTCAATGATGTTTCGTAATAATCGGATGTCAAAATTGGTAGACAATTTGAAACAACTTTAGAGCTTATTAAAAAAACCTTAAACGGACTTGTTTTAGCTCAACCTGAGACTTACCACTCACGGCTTTTCAACCAGGGTCTGCCATTGCCTTTAAGTTCTATGATATCGTAGATCGAGTCGACTAAACTTGCCTAGTCAAGAGTGCTACAGTATTTTCGAAAATATCCAGGAGTAAGGGAATTTACTTGCTTTTTATGGTAACCATACATATTTAACTTTAATCGTATCATACAAATTCCATTTGCTATCCAATAGGCCTTAGCAGATTTCCACCGCGATTGATATGAATAAACAAGTTTTTTTTTAATTTAACCAATGGACACATTGTTCATTCACATGGAAAAAAAAAACCGTTTTTTAAAAAGTACATTTTCTATTACATTTTTTTGGAACAAACATTTGTGGATCACACTTACCTTTGTCCCGTGTGGGATTTAAGCCCACAACACCCGGTGCAGTGGCAGTCCGTGCATTCTATGTATAAATTTTATATTCTTACAATTATTTACTATGCCCGTACATTGTTCAAGTTACTTGATTACCGTTTGATAAAAGACAGCTATTCAATATCATGTAATGTGATTACAATGACATAAATCCTATCGGGTGAACACGGAATAGGGTCATAAATTTAAATCTAACTACATGGCTTTGACGCATAACTAATTCAAATTTTATGCCAATGTAAACAGATTTAAAGTTAATTAATAATTTATGTGTAACCATAAACAAACAACACCAATTATTGACAATACAGTTATTAATCGGCTTCAGTGGTTTAACAGTGATTGATTTTAATTTGTGAATTTGGTCAATCTATTTATTTAGTCATTCATGCGTTATGCACACTGATCGGTTATAGCCGCTTCGGACACGTAGAGTTCAGCAAAATCCAGGGGGTATGAGGATGTCGATAAAATGTCTTTATAGATTCTAATGATTGAAAACAAATAAAAAGGCTATTAAATATAATGTTTCCCAGATTTGTATCTAACTAAAGTACACCTCTCTCGACTATAATCAGCACGGATGACGTAGAGGTCGCCTCGCCAGTGCTACTGCGTGTACGAGTGTTGGGGATTTGATCCCCTCATAGAACGATAATTGTATAGTTATATATTCTGTTGCAGCGTCAGGCAAAAACGAGATAAATGCCATTTTATGGGTTTAGACTTCAGACGTATCTTAATTGTTAAACCCAACTTTCATTAAAAATTATCTAATTTACAGATATAGTCTCCTTTCTGCACCATAGTCGTACAAATAAATCAAACCATAATAAAGTTGTCAACCACATACACTGCCAAACTACATACTATACCAACACCAAAAGCCACTAGTTATTCAGTCCAATTTGTCACGTCAAACATTTCCTGATAACATCGGTTGTCTAAATAATAACAATCTGACGCAGAGCGGCACACGCAAAACACCTATTTATTTTCAATCCGTCTGGAATACGCTAGCGTGACCTAGCGTACACTGTTCAGTGCTCCATGTGATTAAAACGCACAGATTTCTGCCTGCGTTTGACATACAAACATTGTTCAACGCGTTGTGGGTTTACTATTTGGTACATTGCCTATCTATCTATTTATCCTACATAAAACTTTAACAAAGATAGATCTCTCCGTGGAAATACTTGATAAAGTAATTAGAACTGCCTCGGTGGCGCAGCGTGAGTGAATGTGACTTTTTCTTCTTCTTTCTCTCTATTTTCTTTCTTGAATTCTCTGTAGCTGCACGTAGTCTAAAACTGTGCCCGGGAAACTGTAATATTTGCTACCTATTACGTGGTATGTAAAACTAGCTGGCGAAATATGGGTGTGTAAAATACACATCTATCTATATCTTCGAGGACATAGGTGTGTCTATAACTATACATGTGAGGGCAGTGTTTTTTGATATCACAGAGACTACTCCAAGGAAATATGACTAAGCCACTGTCTGCTGGAAACCACTAAGATGGCAAACAATCACATGATCTGCTTGTTAGTAAGTTGTTACTGAAATCTCTAAAATTGATACAGGTGGAAAAGGGCAAAATAAGAAAGGAACAACAGGACCGAGAGAGGTGATTTGGTCTCTGGTCTCTTTCTCGCCAATCGAAATAGAATAGTCTATTACAAATTTTCTTTCTTTTTTATTTACTGTTGCTAGTCAAAATGACTTCAGTCCGCCTGATAGTACGCAGTCGTATCGTTCACGAGCAAAACCCTCCACACTATGTACTCATTACAGCTCAAGTGGTGCTGAGGTCTCTACTTTATTCGATGGAGCCAGGTGAGGCCCACTTATACTGCATCCAGCAAGGGTCTTCTAATCCAAAAATATTATAATCAATTTAGGCAGTTATTTAGCTTGACCTTTATTATAGACATCATCATTTCGAAAGCACCTTAACACAATCTAAGCAAAAGATCCAGTAAAATATGAGAAACAGTTAGTGCTAAAGTAATTTCGATCTATCTTCACTATACCCGTTGGATGAAATCTCCGGTGAATATAAGGAACGCTTGCATGTTCCTTATTACCCACCCAACCGATAAAAGTTAACGGTACTCTAAAACGCTTCTAACAATGTTATAGTGATTGTTCGTCCGTACCTTCCGACAGGTAATCAAATAGTAAGGCTTATTACTTAGGAGATATCTCGAGTGATGTGCGACTGTCGAATTACTTAAATTTGATTTGAAATTATTCGAATAATTTTCATCGTTTTTTTATTGCATTTTATTTTATTAAGAGGGACGCGCAAGTGGTTTGCTGCGGGTGGCCCATGACTGGTCTGTGTCCGTCGTTCGGCTGAGATGATGAAGAAGGAACATCAAACAGGCACGCTACATAATATAATCAACATAATCATCTAAAACTAGGTAGTAAAAGCTTACGGCTATGTTAACAGGTTACGATTAGATTAAAACTATAAGAGCTAGGAAAGCAAGCATACATGTATGACAATTTAGTAAAATCTACAAATAATGTTATAAACAATTAACGTTGTCTGCGGTATTTGCAATATAAAATAATAAATAAATATCAGTGCTACGTCTTGTGCGCATCGGTTCTTGGAAATAATCTAAATAAATAAATAATCATATTTTCGGTGGAGCCACAAGATCGAGGTGTAGACCGCAGCCGCAGGCTGGGTTCGGCCCTACTTTCGAAGAGGCTCCAGCGGCATGCCACCGCCGGTCTCCCACAATTGCGGGCCTGTGCCAATTTCTGCGCGTCGCTCTGCTCTGTGCTTAATTAAGAACGAGTCTGCGCCTCATCACAATGTGCAACTCTGACGGCTGTCAGAATCCTTCAATTTATTATTTTTAACTTTATTTTGTGTACAGAATTATTTTCATTTGTAATAACGTGTTTGTAATATAGTTATTATTAGTTTAAGTTTAATGGAAAACGGCTGTGACGGCGATGGCGATGTGGAAATAAGTGCTAGTCAACATCGCTAAATGGTTTGCTGCGTTGCCCCCACTGTATCCAGGCTCGATATTTCAAAGATAAGCGGGGTTTGAAAGTACATTTTGGCAAAGTGCATAAGTCCTAAGATGTACTTTTTAACCCCTCTACGTCAGTACAGTCATCCACCACCCAAATTCCTTTCTGGCAAGAATTAGCAAACTTAAAAAATTCTATTCCGGTTTTAGAAAGAGTTCCCCGTGGCGCGAGACCTGCAGTGGCGAAAAAACTAGATGATTGTATAGGTCTCGTCGTACGGGAGAACTCAAAAGTAGCTTGGGAACAGTTACTGACCTTCCCTTATAGAACTTTACATGTTGAAAAAAACCAGGTGACGACAAAATCTCTTACAGAACAAATTAAACAAAATTGTTACGTTTCGGCTCACACTTTTGGCACAACATTTACTTTCAATAACAGGAAAACTGTTTTTCAATGTGTAGAGTTCAAATTAAGGGAAGATGATATCAGGGGCGCGTCTAGGCTTCTATTTAGTAGTGATGTGGTGGCACCTTGCTCTCTGGACACCCTCGCGGCTCTGAAGAGCAAGCATCCATCGCCAGTTGATGGCCTCTGTTTCCCTGATCCGCCGGATAAGGATTCGGAACACCTTATTACTACAGCCAAGGATGTTTTCACAGCTGTTTGCTCCTTCTGGAGTGGCTCGACAGCTGGCCTCAACGGCTTTTCTCCTCAATATCTAAGACTTTTTTATGCCCAAGCGCCGGGGAGGCTGGTGATACACTCTTGAGGGAGCTCATGGCTTTGATAAACCTAATGCTCTCCGGCGGTGTGAGCGATGCCATCATCGACATCTTGTACGATGCAAATTTATATGCCCTTAATAAGAAAGATGGTGGTATTCGTCCCATTGCCGTGGGTTGTACGTACGCATGTACGTATGGCACGGTATGACAGCCAAAATATGCTGTAAATTTTTATAGTAAAAATCTTCCTAATAAATTTCAGCCCCTGCATTTGGGTTTCGGCTCCAAAGGGGGTTGTGAGGCTGCCATACATGCCATACATGACTGTGGTAATGGAGAGGTCATCCTTGTTGACTTAAAAATGTTGACTTAAAAATGCTTTTAATTCAGTAAACAGGGACACCTTGTTGAAACAAGCAAAATTAGAAACACCGCATATATTTAAATTCTTGTGGCAATGTTACAGATTTCCAAGTAAATTACTTTATAAACACAACCTTTTAGAATCTTCAGTTGGATATCAACAGCCCTCTTGGACCAGTCATTTTCAGTTTAGCTATACACCCCATTATTCAGCAGATAAATTCCAAATTTAACATCTGGTATTTAGATGATGGGATGCTTGGAGGCGATGTAGAAACAGTACTACAAGATTTGGCACTACTGAAAAATAAATTTGCATCAGTTGGCTTAGATTTAAATACCAATAAATGTGAAATATTTGTAAACAATAGACAAACATTTGATACCAACTAAATTCAACTCATTGGCTCACTCAAAAAGCGCACGAGCGGTGCGCTTTTTAGAAATATATCTAAGCGGCTAATCGACGCTTTGCGTGACCAGCAGGCTGGACTATTTTGGCTCATAGAATCAACATTGCCATTCAATGTAGCAATACTGCCAGTCTTCTGGGCACTTTCCTGGTCGACAGCGATGCTGAGGAATTTTACGTCGCGACCTAAACCAGCCATTTCCTTTCTTTATATTAAAGTCCTATATTTTGTTACTTTTCATATTTTAATATTAGTTAAGTTGTATATTATAATTGTTGCTTTGTTTATGTAAAAAGTAATATGGATAAAATATAAAAGCATATACTTTTGCTCACAGTGTTAAATATATTTGTAAAATTCTAAGAAAAAACAAAGAAATAAGAAATCTTAAAAATAAAAGATCATAAAAAAACATAAAACATTTCTTTGTTATTGTTCTCCTAACTAATATTATAAATGCGAATGTGAGTTTGTTTGTTTGTAACGCTTTCACACTTTATTTACTCACATAATCATCATAAAATTTCGAAGTATATTTTCATCCAGAAATACTGTTCTCAAGGAATAGAAAATTGATTTGACTTTGATTTGATATTGACTTTTATTCTGCATATTCAAGAAAAAAAAAACTATTTTATCGTATTCAGAACCCATTGATTAAATAAATTTCATCCCGAAGTGGAATCGAAACATTTAGAGCAGTCAAAAATTGGTAGTAATTTTTTTTTAAATTAATTTCCAAGGCTATGTTAGATTTCGTACAAAAATTCTCTCGTCAAATTTTTACGTTTGAGGGCGAGATACGAACATTTCTTTTTTAAACCTTACACTCTCTTAGATACTTACAAACTATTTACTTGTATTAATTAAACTATGTAATATGTATTACAAACTACATATTATAGTTCATAAAAACAAGAAAAGAGAAGAGAAACAAGGTATTCCGTAGCAATTATTTCTTAATGACAAGCAGACATTGCTTGTATGTCACCAAGGAACAAGTCCTTCAGCTTTGATTTTAACATACCTTTGCTACATTTCGGAAATTGTTCTATTATATATATCTGTAATACCTATTTATAGTCTATAGTACCAATATAAATATTTAATAAACTTACTAAATAAATAAAAAGAAACGCAATTTTGCAGGCGCTTATGAACATACGGTGCAAATGTGATAGTGTTATTGTTTCCGGAACATTGCACAAGACAGAGATAGCATGAACATATTATGTATATCCATATTTTTGTCTTTGTCTAGTAACAGTAATATTAGCCCTGTATTAAACTGTTCCACTGCTGGGTACGGGCCTCGTCTCAGAGTAAGAAGAGTTAGGCCATAGTCCACCACGATATCTTCGAGAACATTATGGAGAGCTCACAGACGTGTAGGTTTCCTCACGATGTTTTCCTTCGCCGTTAAAGTGAGCGATAATAATTAACTATTTAATACGCACATATCTTTGATAAGTCCCAAGGCTATTACTGCTTTTGTCGGTCTTTCACAGAAATAATATATAATAGCACAAAATGATTACATTTCTGAAGTCCTTCATAGTACGACAGTTTCAAATTTGGAATTGTTTGACCATAAATTACACAATAAATATTGAAGTTTTGATTCAGTTTTATTAAACTGATTTTATATATATCTTCTTTCTAAATGTAGCCAACATTACATTACCTACTGTAATGATGGCCACATCTAGTGATTGGTACCAATGCCCCGAGTATTGAAGGTTTTAACCACAACGGCGTTTTTAAATAGTTAATTTTGTTTAACTGCAAAATATGCAGTTAAAAACATTTAACTATTTGGAACACAACATAATAAATATTTAACACATTTAAAATTATTGAATCTCAAGATTTTGTTTGCATATTGGATTAAGTCTTACTAAAATGAAATTACCAAACGCCTAACTAACCTAGTACGAAAGAATTTCAAAAGATTTCATATCCTTTCAATAGAATTGTTTTTTTCGTTTTGGACAATACATAATTATGTATATTGCACAGTAAACAGCTGATGTTGTGTATGTGTTTGTGCACGCTCATCTCTACAATAGCTAAACAAATTTGGATGTTATTTTTAGTTATCAAATGATATAATATTGGGCTAACACTCTATGTATATATGCCTTCTATATCTTAATCCTAATTCTATCCTAATCCTAATCATATCCTAATCCTAATCCTATCCTAATCCTAATATAAATAATATTATAAAATGAGTTTGTTCGTTTGTTTGTTACGCTTTCACGCCGTAATTATCCGATTGATCACCATGAAATTTCGCATCCCCGTTGTCAGGGGTACAAAATGTAGGGTACTATTTGTCCAGAAAAAAAACTAACCTAAACTACATTTTTGCGAGCGAGCAGCGGGCAAAATCAAGGCGTTCCATAAATAAAAACAATGTGATTCTGTTGATCTATTTTATTTTGAGGCACTGATATCTTAGCGCGAAACAAATCTCTGACTTTTCAAAGTTATCTGCGTAAATAGTTAATTCTCGCTCGCTTTAACTGTGAACGAAAACGTCGTGAGGAAACTTGTCGGTTTAAAGTTTTCCATACCTACTAATCTCAAACATGTGTGAAGTATGCCAACCCGCACGGGGTCAGCTTAGTGGACTATGGCTTAATCCTCTTCATACTGAGAAGAGGTTCGTAAACAGCGATAGTACAGTTTACGTACAGAGTGCCTAGTGCGATTTGTTTCACGTTAACGCGATCGACACGTTTATGACGTTCGGCGCTCCGATTGGTCCGCTCCAAGCTCTTAACCAATTAGAGAGCCAAAGGCGGTACACGTTTCGATCGCGTTAACGTAAAAAAAACTCGCACTAAGGACTCTGTACGTAGTTGTTTAAGTAGTCGTCTCGCCACGGCCACCACGTCAAGTGGGCCAACATGGCGATACAAAAAATAATTTAAAACATTTAATATCTTCCTGCACCATCAAGACATTCAAAGACCCCAGGGTCTTGCATTTAATTACCGGATTGGGCAAAGCGTTATTGAATTTTCTATCAAGAAATTCTCAGTAGTGACACGGCGTCTGGCATATTGCGCAGTAAACAAAAATAGTCTCGCACCCTATTACATGCGACTGAAAGCCTGAACCAAAAAATGTAATTTCAGAAACTTAGTAAGCTCACTATGCTCACACGATTTTGATGTTCATAAGTGTTACAGTGTTACACTGTGATCACAATGGTTACAATATATAATAAGTGTTAACTTATGAACATCAAAAAATAATAAATGATATATGAATAAAGGGTAATAATAAATAAAAATCAAAATGTGAATGCAATGTACCTCTGACTACACCTTCGAGTATGCAGGCGTGAGACTATGTATGTATCTATGAATACAAACAAAATATTCAACACTCAAATACTTCAATCACAAAGTACTTCTATTCACTTCAAGTGCACTCGTTTTGATTGATTTTTATTTTAAAGTCAATTTTAGTTTCATTCAAGAGTGCTTCAACTGTTTGTTCTGTGAGTGTTGTCAATTTTTAATTTAGCTCGTGGAATGTGGTGCTTTTATTGAATATAGTTATTTGGTTAAAATAAATAGATGTATTAAAATATTTATGTCAATCCCCTTTCACACAAGTCTAACTAATAATAATATACTGATATAGTGATAAAATGATTTGTATTTTTGTTTGTAATGGATAAACTCAGAAACTACTGGACCGATATTTAAGAATCTTTCACCATTATAAAGCTTCTTTATCGGAGCGAAGCAGTTATCATAAACGTGGGTGTTGCTATGAGAAATAACTAGTCATTTATAAATTTATAATATTCTGATAACATCGGAGACATTCTGAAGAAAGGCTAGTTTTAGAATACCCGGCGGGTATACAAAAAGAATAAAACAAAAGTGAATGAAAAAAGAGAGGTATGCAAGGATCGTAGCATGTGGAAATCTGTATTCTCTTCCCACCCTTCCGGGCAACATAACTGATTCTATGTACGTTCACATTATAAAAACGAAAGACGAATAACTGACCAGTTCAACAAAAAAAAAAATTTGAATGTCTCTGAAAATGTTAGGATGTTCGTTACACTGAATCACGCGGAATCTGTAACAGTTAATTTGTTCAACAAAACAGATTAGAATAAACCTTCGCACAAAGATATGTCATGCCCACAGTAAACATTTACTTTTGTTCCAGTGTGTGTTTCCATGGCATTAATTGCAGATGTTGGAAGAACCAAGAAACTAGTTCCTCATTAATATTGCGTAATATTAAAATTATAAAAACAATAAGTTAATTATCTACCAAATTTCAATAGGGTAGTTGTCTATGTCCGATTTTGTACATAATATTACAACAAGACATAATGGCAATCAAAAGAAAACTTTTTGTGCAACACTATCTAAATTGGTTTCAAATAAGGGAGTAATTATTATTATATTAATATATCCCTTATTTGAAGTTAGTAGATCTTCCCTAATTTCAGCATTAATAGGCTGACTCGACCGGAGAAGGACTAGGGTTCTCATAGAATATCGAAGTGAAATAGCAGTATTCCTACTGTTGTGTTTCGTTCGATGAGTGAGAGTGCCGGAGGCCTAATCACCCTCTTTCTCCCTTCCCACTACTTCTCCTCCCGCTTCCTTTTTCTCTTCTTCCTTTCCTAAAGGGTCGGCAACGCGCAAGTGATGCCTCTGGTGTTCCAGGCGTCCATAGGCTACGGTTACCACTTCATCATCGTATATTTGTTTGCCACATTAGTAGTATAAAAAATATTATTTGGATATAAGAAAAAGCCTACAACCCATAGTGGTGATATCTCGCTATATTCCTTGAATAATAGCGTTAAAATAGCAATTACGTCACAGTTTGTATTGTGCATCCCTTTTCTGTCATTAGACAAATACCCCTACTATCAGATTTAAAAGGCTTTTATCTTATTTATTAAAGAGTAGATTTTAAAAAGGCCTTATATTAAGAGTTTGGGTTTTGTAGCTATTTGAGTTAAATAATAAATACTGTGTGTTTACTACCCTATTTTATATGATACAAAATGTTAACAAAACTCATCACTATTATTACGCATTGTTCTAAAAAACTGGCAAACCTAACATGACTAGAGTGAAAAGCTTATAGCCTGGACGAAAAAGAGGCTTGTCAAATCGGTTATTCACCCATATTAGTGAATCTCAAAGACTACTCACCAATAAATAAAAATAAAAACATTCCATTTCCATTTTTAACATACCTACTGATGTAATAAACTATCATAAAATAAACAAACACTAAAGCCCAATCCATCACACAGACTCATTGATAAACCACGATTACGCAAAGCTAAACGTGAACGTTGAGAGAATGGTCTACGTCACAGTCGACTCTGTCTACACAGAAGCCGAGCCAATGAGACAGAGACGCCTTTGAAAGCATATTTACCCAACGTCCTTTATCAAGGACTGTATCTCCAACTGTTTACTATCAGAGTTTCTCTGTACAAATACATCAATTTGAAACCTTTACAAATACACACAAAGCATTGTTTAGCAAGCCAGTAGATCAATTAGTTTAATCACAAGCTCGGAAGGTATTGTTGTGTTTTCAGATCATCAATACAAATATGGCCGCGGGGTTTTCGAATTAAGAAGCATTTGGGATTAGCGGCCATTATTGTAACCAGTTGGTGGTATATATATAATATGATGTTAAGTATTGATAAGCATAGGTAATATAAAATAGTTCAAAATAGTTAGGTATTTACCTATCAAGTCGCGCACGGCACAAGTCTTAACTTCAACCTTATGGAGTTTGGTGTCTGTCTATTGCTCTTAACACTATAATTGCTAGAATGATATATACTTTTTAAATATCTGTTTTCGAAAAGTAATATAAATACTTCTTCGTATAAATACCTATGTATATATCAAAATCGTACACTGACATTAATTTGTATTTTATGTAACTTAGAGAGAAGTCTTACAAGTTTTTAATACACATACATAAAATATATATATCATATATTCACACGAAGAAAACCTTATTTCATATATTTGTACAAATTGTGATTGATGTGGCATTCATGTTTTAATGGTATATATTATGATGGAGTGATTTCCAAGCGAAAAGTTACGAAAGCATTATCATAAAATTTACTCAGCTATGAATGCTTGCAACATCGGATAATCTTGCAGGAAAGAATCATTGCGTGGGCAGATGAATAACAAAGACCACGAGATCTTCTACTGCCAGTGTCCACAGTGTCTATTTAAAGAGCATCGGTGGCCCAAGTCATCTCTAAAGGTTTTCAATTTATTTTCCATTAGCTTATACGTTTACTTTACGTTTTTCTAAGCTTACAGTATCTGCAATACATTGCCTATGAAAACAGACGAGCTTTCCACTTACAACTACTACATAGAATATTCATAGGAATATGCAAATGACCGAATAAAAACAATCAGCGTTCTGAACCCTTCCGTTTTCATAGCAAAGTATAGTTTGTAGTTTCATATAAATCTTAATAACCCATCATCAATTTTGTTATCTTTTGCCGATGTTTGTTATGGGGCAAAATTTTCTATGGACTATTTGGATGATAGAAAATATTTTCATTTATGGAGTTTGAGGCAGATCTATATAAATTTTGGCAACTTTATTTGGATATAGGAAAATAGGCCGTAAGCGTCTTAAAATGGCAAAGTGACTTTTAAACTGTAAATTCAAAAGGAGGAACATATTCATGAATTTTCTGCCGCTTATTTACGCATTATAAATTGGAAATTATGTTAATGGTTGATCTTTAAATGTAATTAAATAGATTATCTATTCGCAATGCTGAAAATATTTGGGCAATTATCAGTAATTCTCAAACAAATTAATGTTCTAAAGTTAAAGCTATGTGTGTGGCGATCTTTATTTGATTGAAGGCTACATTAGATAAAACATAGAAGAATAATAATGCTGTTAGCTTCCGACAAAATATTTAAAACTTCTCCATTTGCATGAAAAGACATTAAAAATCTTAAACGTCCCCATCCAATAATTCCAAAACCTCTATTTAAACATTTCAAATTCCATAACGGGCCGTCCAATAAAAAGCCGTATTAAAAATTCTGGAGGCAGCTCTAAAGAGGGTCGACAATAAGCGTATTACTCAATTACCAAAATGGAATTCATCTTCATATCTCAAGCAGCCGACGTAGTCACTCAGTTTTATGAATCGGGGTTTTGCGTGCTCAATGTTTGACATAACGACCGACTAAAATAACGAACTCGCCTTTAAGGGCGGGTATTATACTGCAAGCGATAAAGAGCTTAGTTTGACGAAGTAAAACAGATCTTTCGTTTGACAAAAATACCCGAAGACATTTACCCGACATTTAGACCGAGAATTTTTTTGAATATATCCGGTTTCTTTTAATGTTTTCCATGATTTTATCTTTAATCTTTTCATCGTTCTACAGAGGTATAAGTAAATAAATATGCTCGGGTTTTAATAAGACACTGAAGTTTTAAGTTCATTTGAAAAGTCGAGATGTTTTCTTATTGTTTGACAATACAACCAAACAGAACGATACAGTCAAATTTTATTAATAATATCCTTTCCTTTTGAAGCTGATTAAAACTGGTTGTTGCCAGATGAGTTCTAATTCATCACCTATGACGTACTTTTGAAAACGATCAATTTCAGCTGCCTTGAATATTTTAGTCACTTGTGGCTATGGAAAGTCAGTAGGCCTTTGTTTAGTGTGACATAATGAAATGTTAGAGTTAAATTTAAGCATCTTATAATAAAACTTATATAAAGTATTATATTAGGTTTCTCTAGTTCTTGTAGATATATTTTGTTGCTGATTATACAAAAGATAGAAAAACTGTTTTTGGTAACGTTTTGCTAAGTGTGAAACGTTCACCTGGAAAACTACCGCCACAAGTTTCTTACAGAAAGCAGGCGTAAAGCTTCTAATACTGTTTATGCATTCTTGCCCATCAATTTCTATCCAATCGCTTACAGGCACAAAGTAACCGTAAACGGTTACTTATGGTAATCCATAAGATATTGCCGGGCCATATGACAACAAAGTTGGCTAATAGCTTTGTTGTAAGAAAGAATACGTATCGCTCCGCGCTCACTGGAAAACAATCCGGCATAACTAACGGTGCGAACCGAGGTACGTCTAAATTAACTATTATGTTTTGGGTAAACGAGGTGAAAATAGAAGCATGGTCGGAGCACGCGACTGCGTTTCCTGTTACCTGCTCGTTTACCAACTAGATTGCTAACAGAATTTCGCTAGTTCCTTGTACCCACTTGTTTTAGTAATGAGAATTTGTATTTACATTTTTCTTTACCGCAAATGAGGTGCTACTGGGGCAATTTATTTCTCTAGTAAAGGCATACTATATTGTTTTTCTCGCCAATAAGACAATGGCAGCACGCGTTTGAAGAAATTGTATTAAAGAGGTTATTCTGCGTACTTTATGTCGTCATATGAAACTGCACTAAAATTGGAAAAGGAATGGGTGACGTTCAGAAAGGTTTGTCTCAAATATGGCAAATGTTGTCTTTGAACTTGCAGCACTATAAGATGCGATTATCGTAGAACCGAAAACGTGGCATTATGTAGGAGTGCTTCCCTTCATTATGCTTTTTATAGACAATAGTCCGTAGAAATAGGCAGTTTAGATGGCACTTATGATGTGATATAAATGTAAGATTAGTTTTCGTGTCGTTCGTTTATGTTTGCTGTTATTCTTTAAGCTTATGGGTCTTGTACACATTGTAGATAACATGCGTAAGCTGAGCAAATCCTATGTTTTGTGTTAACGGCAGATGCAATCAATTTGCGCATTATAAACTCATTTATATCTATGAGTTATGTATGTTTATGTTTTAGGTTAATTTTGGGTGTTATACAGTTAGTTTACGAAGTTCATCGTTGTATAATGTATACGAATCGTACTGTCCCTTATTGTTGACTCAACTTATTGAGCAGTTTTTAAATAGACTGCAGTAGTTACTGTTGCCCTAGTATATTTTCGTGTTTACTAAATTCCCAACAAAGATGTTATGATTTTATTTCGCCTCCTGCCTACTACCTACCACGTTGCTATCAAAGTTTTGGTAGGTAGTAGATCCTCGCTGGTTTCAGCATGAATGGGCCGGATCGACCGGGGTAGTACTACCCTCTCACAGAATACCGGCGTAAAGTAACGGTACCCGTACTGTTGCGTTTCGTATCGGTGAGTGAGAGAGCCGGAGGCCCAGTTACCCCGATCCTTTTCCTATCCATTTCCTTTGTCCTTTCCCTCCTTCATTCCTTCTTAAAGGGCTGGCAACACACTTTTAACTCTTTTGGAGTTGCGGGTGTCCATGGGCGGCGGTAATCGCTTACCATCAGGCGATCCGTCAGCTCGTTTGCGCCCCTACGCCATAAAAAAATAAAAAATAAAAGACGTCATCTATATCTTATGAAAACTCGCAATCAACAAAAAAACGGTAGGAATTAATAGGTTTAGAACAATAACAACTCGAGTATATTATGCCATATCATACAAGCATATCATGCCTTTGTCGCAACGAACCTTAGATATAACATCGTGCTTTGAGGTAATTATATAAAATGGCTCATTCAAGAATGCTTTTATTCTGTGAACGAGTATTTAAATTGTATACAAACAGGTACGTTTAATGTAAATAATTTAAGAAAGTGAAGTACCTAATACCTACTTTTAAACTGTATTTGCATGCTATGGGACTTTGACGGCTTCGATGGCGTAGTGGTTAGTGTACAGACTGCCACGCCTCAGATCGCGGGTTCGATTCCCGCACAAGTCAAACATTTGTGTGCATGAATATGGATGTTTGTCTTGGTCTGGCTGTTTCTATGTATAATATGTAAGTATTTACAAAAAAAAAAGTATATATGTACATATGTTTATCCATTGTCTAGTACCCATAGTACAAGATCAGCTTAGTTTGGGCTAGATGGTGTTGTGTGTATGTAGTAGAATATTATATTATTATTATTTGATGATACATGTGTTGTTGTAATGTTGTACCACACCATCTGTATAAACAACATTTAAGCAAATAAACGCTTGGTCGTATAATTATATTTTCATTATGCTCTTGACCACTTGCAGCTGACACGGCGGTCGCAAAAGCCCAAGCGGTCTCTTGTATGTTAATGAACGGAAGACTGGCATTACTATGTAGCTGTTGCTTGATGTAGTCGTTCACTACTGTTTTATGCTTTTCTGCCTGTCTGTCTTTCATTACATGGATGTCGCATTGATTTAAATGGTCACATATACATTTCATTCGATCTTTGTTCCAAGCTAGATGTTTTTATAAAATAACCTCATAATACAGGATCTATTCAGGCGCTTATCTATTCTAAAAAAGAAACATTTGATAATTGATTAGTTAGGTGGCTTAAGAACTGTCTATTAATCCTTTTTGACTACATAGTACACATATGCGAAGGAAAACATGTCTGAAAGTTTAGACCGAGCAAACGTGGCGGATTATAGCTTAACCCTTCTTACTAAGAAGGCTAATGTAAGTATTATTGTAAGAATATTCGAGAACATCATTATGAATATCTGAAACTACCACTGCATCTGAAAGCGGTTAATTGCATAAGTAAGTCCTCGAACACAATGACTCGGGTGACAATCTGTTACCGCAAATTTACTGCAGTGGCGATCCAATTCAATACAGACCCTTGTTTACATATAGTGTATGCTGTGAGATTGTTTGTGGTCATCTTGACTTGATCGCTATCTCAAGTATTTTAAAGCAAGGGTAGAATAGAACCCATGTATTCTATATCAAATCAAATCAAATATTTGATTACCTCAAATATGGTAGGCATAAGGTGTTACAAATATTTAAACAGTTCTGCATATTCTGCCAATAATGGCGTGCAAATACATTATAATTACTTAATTAAATGTTATAGAGATACACATAATATTAAATGTTTATTAACCTCTGAGTCTTCTTCGAAGAGGTTAATGAAAACACTATGTGGGTCTGTATGTCTGTCTGTTAGTGACAGGCATAGCTCCGGAACCACTGGACCGATTGACTTGTACGGTGTGCAGACACCTTGGGGTCATCCCTCGGTCGAGTTTGAATATGGGCCCTGTGGATCAAAAGACTCACGAGATATAGAGGTCATAAGGTCGAGGGATATCCACCAACAGAGTGATTTGGAAATCCAAGGGAGAGGCTTTTGCCCAGCAGTGGGACATTACAAAAAGCTGTTGAAAAAAAAAGGTCACATGAAGACGGAAGAGGTTGAATCCTGGGTTTTTACACCCAGTTCGTTTTAATTAAATATATTTATGAACTTATTTTCAAAATAAATAATCTGTAATACAATTATACATTTTATTTTATAATAATATTAGGATTTTATTTTATTATTATTTAATATTCTAATGGCTGGACATAAATTACTACGTGGAAAACATTTTCAACATAGACTTTCGCCAGTGCAAGAAAACTTGAACAAGTTGCTCAGTGACTTAGTCAAGTTACCTTGCAAGGGCTAAAGTATGTGGCTGCTTAGCTAAAAATAAAAAAATCCGATTACTAGCGGAATCTAAAAACGTGCCCGGTAAATATGTTTATCGCCTTTCCCGTGTATATTAAAAAACATTGCAAATAAAAAAATAACAATAATAAATTTATTCAAGTTAGGTTACAAGGTAACACTTACGAATGTCAAAGTTACACAAAAATATTTCTGTGAATTTATATTTACTCCCACGTTCAGCAAACCAAGGGTGTAGGGTAACTCATGAGAAGAATGGTCAAGAAACTCACGGCCACTCTTTTTAATCGCCAAGCATGCATCTACTTAGGTAAAATATACCTCTCGTTAACACTTTTTTTTATGATGGGAAATGCATTGACGCTTACCTCTTCACGGGGGCGGGTAGAGGGATTATGTCGGACTCGCCGGGGTAAAAGAAAGATGGAATAAGAATAATGTACCTCCCGGAATACCGACTAAACCTACCACGGTGTTCCTCGACAAAACCACTATCAACGGGGCCGCGCAAATCGCTTACGCATGCGGTCGCAACCCCATCGAGGTTACGGCCCGCCATATGAAACGGCAGGCCACTACACGAAGAAACCTACCCAAAGGACTCACTCTATAAAATTCCCTACTGTCTCTCCCCTAGAGGGGAGACGGACTCGGCACAGAGGCGCGCGTGGGAACACGCACGCCGCCTCTTGGACCTGGTGCTGAACGGATGGCGGGCAGGCCCATAAAGCCCGCCACCCCCAGGTCAAACCTCAGGGTGGCTGGAGGTCATCTCGCGCCCTCCGGCGCCCGGCTCTGCGGTTGGGGAGAGGGTTTAAACGCTACCTCTCCCGCTCCGCCGCCTCCTTGATGGAAATCACTTCCTCACAGAAGGAGGCGACGGCATTCCACGACATCTCACTCCGAACCATAGACAGAACCACGGCCGGGAGCGAGAGGGCAACCAATCCGACTGCCGCGATCAACTCACGGCGCTGCGATGCCCAGGCGGGGCAAACCGCCAAAGTGTGCAGCGTTATGTCCTCAACAACGTCGGACAACCGGGCGTCTCTTGCCGGCGTATACGACACAGGAACTGGCCAAAACAACCGTAGCCAGTCAGTACCTGTGTCAGCCGGAAGGTGAGGGCGCCATGCCGCCTCTCCAGCCACTCCTCAAACACGGAACTTACCGCCACGATCGTGGCGTGCCCGAACTCTCGTTAACCCTGCGACAATGCATCTTCGATACGCGACATCACGTATACTCACGCTTCTAGTTCCACACAGGGGTAAGCAGAGTTAAATTACATCTACTCATAGCCTATCACGTTTTTAAGTTACATAAATTAGCAGGCGAGCCTGTCGCAATCCATCGGATGTACAGCCACACCCTGCGCTGCTAGTAAGAATTCCGACTCAAATTTATAATAATAATAACTCGAATTTTGCCGATCCGAAACTAAACTTGGAACTCTATGGTATGTTATACCCAACCTCTCAGCTTTTAAATCAATCGAAGTAAAAAAACATGCCTTCTTTGACTCCTAACATTATTAATTAATGTTCTCTCGAATTCACCCAATCATAGATCAAAAACCGAAAGTAACAAACATAACAATTAAGTCGGATTACGTTTACACGCGCGTTGAGCGTCCACTTGCATGCACACATAGAACCACAGGAAATTGCTTTTAACAACTTTAATTGGACTCTCACAAGAAAAAACTTTTCCAATCTGCCTTTGTAAGTGGCAAAGCTTTAAAAGCCGAGATTAAAACGGTTATTAAACACAGTTTGTTTATGGAATATACATCTAATATTCATGATGCTTGATATCCCTCTTTCGATTAACTCAATATTTTGAGGATGTATTAAAATAACTCGTACTTTAATGGTCAATATAACGGTAAAAGGCAACAAACAAAATGTTTTAAGCGAAATATTATTAATAAAGAGCTTGGTTGTTTTTATAATTATTGATATTGTTGGTTCAGTTGCCTTAAACTTGTATAAGAGCACTATTTATAAACTGCCCAGAGTTTCAAAGGGGCATCAATTCTTTTCTTTGGCTTGAACGTCCTTCAGTCATATGCGTGGTCAGTACAAATAGGTAATGTATTATTGAATAGTATTTTTTTATATAAACGCAAATGTTACACATTCAAATTAATCTAGGTATATCGATGGACTTTATTGCCCATCACCCCAACACACAGAGAAGAGGCCTGTTGCCTAGCATTGGAACAGTCTTATATAGGGCCTTTTGATTGATGCCGGATTTTTAAAATCGGTACATAGTTTTTGAGTTAAATCGTTATAAACAAACAAACAAATATCAATATAGATTATTACATATATTATAATGTGTATTATTCCGAATGTTCATTTATAATAAAATTGTTAGTCCTAAAACATTTGCTAAAAAGTAGGTTGCAGTAACAAGAAACGAATCGCTGTGAATCCGACTCCACGCAGTCTTGTCTGCCCTACCCCTAGAGTGTAATTTAGAATCGCGTAGGTGCGTAGAGGTGAGGTGGCCCGCGGGCTGAGAAGCAGGAGGCTGCGAGCAAGCTGCCGCGGCTAAGGCTAGACGGTTAAGTTAGGTCTTTTGTATATTGGGGGGGCCTGCTATGGATGAATCTTTTCAGACTCCCAACTGGCCCCCCCCAATTGGGTGAGAGAGGGAACACGCCAGGTTTTTTTAGTGGGTATACCAGCACTCGGCTGGTGAGTCCCACACGCCCCGCCGGTGCCGTCCCCTAGCCGGCAGGTAGTGCATCAAGCATTTTTTACTGGGTATCAAAAAAAAAAAAAAGGTCTTTTGTATATTATTGATATGACAAATAAATTTAGGGCATATTGTGTTTAGGGATTTTAATTTTATGACATTTGATATTATGTGACATTAAGTTTGGGCAAGTTATCATTCTGACAAATGAAAAAAAAATGGAATTTTAGATTATGGATAAAAAAGTTAGGTAACACAATAAAGAACCGAACGAAACCCGTTTCTTCGGTGGAACAGATAAACCCTGCTGCAGTGTTAAATATGATGTAATAACTTGAAAAACATATTGTAATATACTTACTTACTATCATGCTTATATCCACAAAGAGTCCTAGCCTGAAACTCCTTGGCCCCTATTGAGCATTTCTTGACAGAAAATTCAATAACACTGTATCCGAGCCGAGCTTCAAAGTCAATACCTCATGCGGTATACTCACCTCGGTTGCGCTCCTGACGCAATATAAAGAAAGAACATAATATTTTCTAATGTTTACGCGAATGTTTGAAATTAAACTATTTTATACGGATTTTCTCACGTTGTTTATTTTAAAACACTTTTATTACATAATTTTCAAACTCCAACACTACTACTATTGAACTTTACTGAATTTAAGCTATTTAAATTAATTAAAACTATTTATATTTAAGTTTTCACCTTTTCCCCGACGTTTCCGTTGCTTTACAGCAGCCATGTTTACGAGGAGACGGTGTTAAGAGTTTTCAAAATTATGTAATAAAAGTGTTTTAAAATAAACAACGCGACAAAATCTGTGTAAAGTAGTTTATTTTAAAGAAAGAACATGTCTTTTTTAAATATTTTATAGAATTAGAATATTTTAATAAAACAAAAGGTTTCATTTACTTAATCAGTATCCAGATTTTCCTAAATTGCAAGGAATTTCGTGCACTAATGGAGTTGACCACTGTTTCCTCTATATTATTTGAGTTTTCTAATACTAGTGCTTCGGTACATGCTGCACTAATAGCTAATAACTAAGTTCTTCCTAATGAGTAGTATTACGTAAACACATTACAAAGCTTAACCATTGTAAACTTTTTCAATGAATATGCGTTATAAACATTTATGTGTGTGTGGAATCCGAAGCTAGCCTTAGGGTGCTCTTTGTACAATGACATAATATTGGACTAACTTGTATGCTTTTATTTTTGTTCCTACCTCGTGTTCAAAGGAATTTTGTTGGAGTGTGACGCACTTCTTTATGTAAAGGGAATATTAAAATTCACAGCGTAGAGGAATGTATTTAATTTGTTAGAAAAAAAAATGTCATTATGTATTTTTGTTAAGAAATAATTTATTAAGATATATTTTATTAGTAAAGTGAATTTATATTGCATGAAATTTAGGATGTATTAAACTATGAGGCCAGCAAAGATTAGTGAAAATCAAAAGTCATGTATTAATTTACGTCATAAAGTAATATAGTGGTACTGACTACAGCTGAACTTCAGTAAATTTTAGTAAACTCAAGTGAGTTAATAAAAAATTAAGTTAATAAAAAAATTACTAAATTTCCTAAAGTTAATTTATGTTTGTAGCTAGTTTCAGTTAAAGAGTTGAAGTCTACTTAGAATAAGTGCCAGTAATTTATTAAGATAACAGATAACTTTTAGTTGAATAACTTTTAAAGCTTCGCGTTGCATAATATAAACATTATGCATGACGGCGTCAATACGCGTACAATTTTTTTTAAAGGTCTTTTCTTCCCTAGGATAACAATAATGTAATCCAAGTACGAGAGACATCTCTTTTAAACACATAAGTATTGCAAGGGAATGCCCCTTCAAAACTTACTTATACACAAGTCCTCGAAAACTTTCTGTGGATCACACAATGTTTTGTCCTGTATCGAGATCGAACTAACAGCACTCGTTACATGGCAGTGATGAGACGCCTTCTTAAGCCACTACGTCATCCATGCATAAATGTTTGTAGACTGGTAAAGAGATCGTATCACCACACGGTACAAAAATGTGTGTGATCAGTGGCAGTGACGAGGCGGCCTCTAAAACCACTACATCATACGTGCCGTCGAAAACGATTATGAATCTAGTTGTACAGTTATACTTACGTTGTTTGTTTTTTTGTATTGTATTAAGAGGTCCACTTGATGTTAAGCCAGTTTGCTGCTTACCACTATGTTGGCGCTAAGAAGAATACTACCATGTCTCTAAGGAAATAATAACATATACAGGTTGTCCGGTAATAATTAATGGATAACCTTGAAATATCTTATAGTAGAACTGAAGGCCGTTCAGAAAAAAGGAAAAATAATAATATAGCTTGCACTTTATAATATATATTATATATATGTATATATTTAAATATATTATAAAGTGCAAGCTATATTAGCATAGCATACTTTTGACTGTCTATCTATTAACATAATTAGTATTTAATAATAAAACAACAAAAACCCGATGGATTTCATTCATTTATGGTAGTAGTATACAAGAAAGTTATACATGGTAATTTAAAAAAAGCATATCTCAGGTAGTAGTTAGGATAGATTTTTTTTATATTTTTTTTTCTGAACGGCCATCAATTCCACTATAAGACATTTCCAGGTTATCCATTTATTACCGGACACCCTGTATATGATGTATAAATATCATGTTATGTTTACCTTAGCGGCTGACTCTAAACATCTGAACATAAATATGAACTTGCTGCTTTGTATGAATAAAATCGGTAACGGTCTATTTAATTAACAAGTTTGATTTCGCCAATTCGAATTCTATATATTTTTTTCATGTGATTAGGCCATTGTATACAATTGTCTTCTGTTTACGCGAATGTTATTCATTGAAATTAAACTACTATATACGGATAAATCGCGTTGTTTATTAATCACTGTATTACATAATTTTGAAACTATTACACTACTACTACTATTGAATTTTAGCAGCCGAAACGTCGGGGAATGTGTAAACCTAAATATAAATAGATTTAATAGTTTAAATAATTTTATTAGCTTATAAATTAGTAAAATTCAATAGTAGTAGTAGTGTAATAGTTTCAAAATTATGTAATACAGTGATTAATAAACAACACGATAAAATCCGTAGATAGTAGTTTAATTTCAATAGGCCATTGTAGTTTTTCTTAAATTAACAATAATATCAACAATTATGTAATTATGGAAAATCGAAACAACGAATACGGGCATTATTATTATTATTAAATACACATTGTCTAAAATTATTTATATTTAATATTGATAATACAAATGAATATGAGTTTTTGAAGTAACCATTGCATTTTGTAGAGATACCACCAAATTAAATGTAGGACGAAACGGCAATTTCATAATTAAAAACTTAAAATCTATCACTACACTACTACAAAACTTAGGCAGCCCATAATGTCCTGCAATTGATACAAGTTTAAATCAAACTTAATTTCGATTTATACTGTAATATGAGGAATATGAATAGGTTTTGAATACTTTTGTTATTAATAGTAATTTGAAAGTACGCTTTCAGTTCATTGAATTTTAATCAATTTTCAACAAACATTTGGGCCATGTAGGCAGTTTTCAATTTTCAATTCTATTGATAGCATATTATTTCTTCATCATACTATTGTAGACTAGCTTTTGGTTGCGGTTTCGCTTATAGGCTAAGCTATGTTAGTAAACGTACATTTTAAAAATAAAATGTAGGCCACGTTATTCAGTGATAATATAGCTCTCTAATTGTGAAATAATTTTGAAAATAGGTTAAGTAGATTTTGAGTTAAATCCTTACATACAAACAGAGGCATTTCAACAATTGACAGGTTAATGTTCAAATGTTTCAAATTTTTAAAGTATCAGCTATGTATAATAAACTCATTTCAGCATCATATTGATATTTAAATTATAGTATTTAATTGTTGATTTATATTACGGGGATGAAATGGACGAAAGGAATAATTAAACCTACATTTTTTTTTTGTTTCACTAGAAAGTAGAAATGGGTGTCATAAAAGAAATTTAGCTTCGGGTAACCTGTTTTATTAACATATTTCATTGTCTTGTCCCATTGATCCTCAAATCGATTGATGAAGATCCACTATCGAATAATCGATTTAATCAAAAATCAATTATTTTCCCTTAATCGATACCGAATACCTTTATTTTAATACGTAGATACGCCTACCGCTTGCTACTTATAGCTTTTCTTAGCCCAAAGAATCAGATTGTCAATCGTCCATCGTGGTAATAGTGCCAGTCTTCAGGGCACGTTACCAGTTGACAGCGATGCTGATGAATTCTACGAAGCCTAAACCATTTTTGTAAATATTTTGTATTATAGTTATTAGTATTTAGTATTAAATAATATATATTTGTAAATATATATTAGATTAATTACATAGTTTTAAAATTAATAATGTAACTATATTGTAAATGTTATATTACAAACAATATAAATATTTTAAGTAACTTATGACATTTAAATTTTACTCACGTGTTGAAAAGACACTAAAGGTTTATTCGTTTAAAATACAGGCATTTATTTACGTTTATTATAATACTTTTAAACTGGTCTCAGTCAGCACTTAATAAACTATAAAAGACACATAAAACTAAGTCTGTTGGCGATACTTCGTTGAATGACACACAATTACAACTTTATTAGTTAAGAGATCAAAGCGTTTATACTGCGCTCATCAGCTTGGGCTTAATAAAATTTCATAACAATTTCATGTGCTTGCTACGTGAAACGGATATTAAAAATATGACGGCGTTAATAAATAAATATCGTTAAAGAAGAATAATTTAAGTATTTTTGTATTTCGATTTTCTTTGGTTTTATTTGATGGCAGACGAGCATTTTAACTAAATATGTATCTGCCTCCATAGCGCAATAATATTGCAGTTGCATTAATCTTATGCAGGGTAGCAACCCTACATTATATCTCAAGTTCAAACAGAAAGTAATTAGGATTTTCTGTAAAGAAATCTAAGGAGTAGCCCAGAGTTAAGAAAGATAGCGTATTTAGACAACTTCGTGCCTCGGAAAGTACCTTAAGTCCTTAGTCCTATGCCTAATCTCTCTCAGGTCGCGTGGGATTGCCGTTCCATCTGAATATGAGAGTTAGAGAACAGAGAGTGCACTTGTGTTTGCGCACACACTTGTGCATTATAGTATCTTATATCTCCTGCTTAGATGACCAGTCTCCCTAAAGACTGGCCGCCAAATTTAAAATTCGGTATAGGTGTATAAGTAATCAGCACAAAACTATTTTAGGGGTTGGAGCGATGACACAATGGATAAGGCATTGGATTCTACCAAATTGAAATTCAACTACTTTATACGAATTTTGTCGCGTTGATTATTTTAAAACACTTTTATTACATCATTTTGAACACTACTATTATTGAACTTCTCTACAATTCAAGCTATTTAAATTAATTAAAAGTATTTATATTTAAGCACCAATAGTGGGGAGACCAACAAACTGCAATGCAGAGGGTTCCGGGTTCGGAACCACGTCACGCACCTCTGACTTTCGGAAGTTATATGACTTTTCGAAATTATGTGCGTATTGATTGACAATTTTATCGCCTACTCCGTGCCTCGGAGAGCACGTTAAGCCGTCGGTCCCGGCTGCCATGAATATCTATGGCAGTCGTTATTGAGAAATCAGTGCTCTCTAATATCCTGATACTGGTCTAGCCTTAGGGTATCGTTAGCTTTCGGGTTGCGGAGTTCAGATGGCAGACGCTCAGTGTAAAAACTAATTCCAGTCAAATCTGGTTAGACTAGAAAGACGACCCCAAGTGACTTGGGAATAATAAAGCTAGGAAGAAGAAAACTATTTATATTTAAGTTTCCACTTTGCTCCGACGTTTCCGTTGCTTTGAAGCAGCCATGTTCACAGAGGAACTAAGATGGTAGTTATCTCAATGTTTTGAATTGTAGTTATGTCAAAGTACCTGAATATAAATAGAATCTTTAGTGTTTCTATTTACGCAGAATGACCTCAAAGTATCATGAAGTCTAGATATGTTTACCAAATTGCTATGAAAAAAAGAGGATTGGAAATCAGTGGCTATGTTGTATGGGTTTTATACCTCTGACAGCAACCAATCAGGCGAGCTTTATTATAAGGTAGTTACCGTAACTTATTGATCTATTAAATTGATTTTGCTGCTTTCACGTTCTATATCGTAGTCACTGAGACGCCGCAAAAGCGTAATAGTGGCAAGACAAAAACTGGTGGTAGCCTTGCTAGCAGTTCAACGCGTCATTAAAAAGCATTGAGCAATATATAATTGTAACTAATGAACGAATAAGCGACAATTTACTGACCGCTGATGGTGGTACAGTTTTATTCGTCTTTATATAAAAACACTGTCATTTCCTAACGATTTAAAAATAGCTTAGTCGCAAAATTATTTTTGCTAAAATATTTTTAGCATTGCATTCTAGCAGTCAGTTATTTTGGAGGTATTCAAGTGCCTTCATATTTTCAGATTGTAATTGCACGGTAGCGCAATGGCCTGAATGGTGGCCTTAGTAATGCCAGTACGCTGATTATCGTGAGTTTAACAAATAGTTGTTCTGAACCTAGACTAAGAATAAGTACATATACATTTAACTAAATTCCACATTCCTTCGTCACACAAAAACACCTCAGGATTTTTAGTGGCGGTTGTTTACAATATTTGTAACGAACGGAGTCTATCTCATATAAAAAATATTGTCACCTATACTAATTTAATAAAGAGGAAAGATTTGTTTTGTTCGTTTATAGTGATTTAACTCAAAAATTTATCAATCTTTTCAAAAATGATTTCACCATTAGAAAGTTATGTTATCACCGAATAAAATAGGCTATATTTTATTTTAAAAAGTACTGTTAGTAACATAACGCATCCTAATTTTAAGTGAGCGAAGCCGCGGGCAAAAGCTGATTATTTAATAAGTTATTAATAACGTAGTTTGTCTCAGTCAATTTTAACGCATGTTGTGGTTGATCTACAAATATTTTGTTCCGAACAAAATTGCTGCAAGTTGTAATTGCTCAAAAATACTTTGCTTAAACTCTACATACATTACGTTGAGTAGCACAGTTTTTAATAAGAACCATTTTAGCATTAATAAGTACTCACGCCAGCATACAAATCAAGAGTTAAAAAAGCATCAAACATTGAAAAGATCTCACTCGTCTCGTCACTCATGGAGTGTTTGAATTCTCGTATTATTCAATTAATAGAAAAGCTTCGTCCATTTTGTCTGTTATCGTCTGCGTACACAACCGAGACTCACAAGTACAACATCCTAACTAAATATTTAAAAGCGAATGTGAGTTTGTTTTTTTTGTTTTCACGCCTTAATTACTCGGCCGATCATCATCAAGTTTCGAATACACGTTATCAGGGTTACAGTAAAAGACATAGCGCATTTTAATCCAGAAAAATATAGTATTCCTATAATTTTATAATTATGTATATGAAATATATGAAACGCCGGATACCACTGCCCAAATCGGTGCAGAGTCCTGAACGACCGGTGGTTATAAACATAACGCCAACTTATCAACAAGATATTTAGCTTTACCTTTCATACAGAAAAAAGTACTGTGCCCGAAGGATAGAAAATTGATACAACCTATATTTATGCGAGCGGAGCCGCGGGCAACATCTAGTTTATTATACATGCACGCCTACTAGTCACCCTATCTACCTATATTTGCTCGTAAAGCAATTCAATAGCTTTAGATGTCACCCATATAACAACGTGTCAAAGTAATTGGCCAGTGTGTGGTGACAATTATCTCACACGTCCGACTTTACTGATTTGCATATTAGTAAGGCAGTGGCTGCTACAGAACCATACCCAATACACTACACGTATTGGTGAAGCACACGATGATACACCGTGTACGGACACAGAATATTATCCTAAGGGACTGTAATGGGAAATAGAACACATATTTCTCAGTGTTTATTGATGGAAAACAGATGATTTTGGCGCACCGCCAGTGCATGCAAGTTTAGTAACTATTGATTCTGTTTGGTGTTGTGATGCTTTGTAAATACGTTGTGGGCTGGATTAATCAGTGTGGTTAACGATGTTGTTGACAACCTCGGCAATAGGCAACACTTGAAGATTTGACCAACTAACAAGTATAGAGTCATCAAATCAGAATATGCTGCGCAAGTTTTGCCCTTCACTAGTCAGAATTTATTCGTATTCCTTCACTTTTAGCTTAGTTAAAGTAGTCTGACCAAGGATGCATACATAGTCTATTCAAAGCTATGCTATTGTGATTGTTTAGAAAGTGTAGATATTATATTTTGTTTAAAAAGATAACTCTGGCATAGTAAATAATTCCTGCATCAGGGAGTGTTAATGACGCGTAAGACCACAGCGGGGAAGCAAGACGTGCGGGGGCCGTAATGCGCCGGCGATCGCGGGCGACACCACGACTAGGATAATAAGAAGATGGCGGATTCTAGTCTGTACAGGACGCACGTTATTGATAAAAATAAATTTTGTACATTGAATACAGTCATTAAAGGACTTTCAGTTTATACGGTGTTTTTGTGCCTGTCACCTAATATCGTAATAAACATGGAGTATTTTACAAACATGCAAACAAAGAATGTAAAACACAGCCAGACCCGAGACAACTACCTATCTCCGGACCACACAATTATTTTTGTGTAATACTCATTTGTAGGGTTTGAACTCAACATAAGTACATATATATGCTATAGTCATTTTCTAATATTTTAATAACTAAACAGTATATTTACACCACGTACACGCTGCACGTATTACCTAGATTTGAATATTCTACGTATGAGATTATATTATAATTGTGCAATTTAATTTAAATATTGCTATCGAAAATATCAGAAATATGGAACGCTGATGTATTTTTCTGTTTATTTGAGTTTATTTTCTTAATAATAAAGATATATTTATTGAAAAGGCTTACCAACAATTTGTTTGCAATTTATGACACCTACAATATAAAAGATATTCACAAAAAGGTTTCTTGTGAACAAATTACTCACACGCTTACACAAAAAAAAAAAAAACATAATTACGTAGATGCGCCGAGCATACGATTAAATTCGGCCACTTTTCCTAACGTTGAGTTCCCCATCTGACACATAACGCCATATGACATCTGTATAATAAATAGAATATTATCACGTAGTACCCATTTGTCGGCCTCGATGGCGTAATGGTTAGTGTAACCGACTGCCACGCCTGAGGTCGCGGGTTCGATTTCCGCACAAGACAAATATTTGTGTGCATGAACATGGTTTGTCTTGGTCTGGGTGTTTGTATGTATAATATGTATGTATTTACAAAAAAAGAAAAAAGTATAAACATATGTTTGTTTATCCATTGTCTAGTACCCATAGTACAAACTCTGCTTAGTGCTGGCTAGATAGTGTTGTGTGTATGTGGTAGAATATTATATTATATTATTATATTATATTAAAATTTGTACACTATCGTTCTCTATCTAATGTGTAAGCTCACGCTGCATTATGTGTACACTTTTCTTGCAATCTTAGTACGTCGAGGGCACGTCTATGATTTAAATCTTTGGCATACACAGTATCCTAACTTCTAGCGTAAATATTCTAAGTCTGTGACTTATATGTATTATAAATACGAACGTTAGTTTTTTTTCTAATATGAAAATTATCATGAAATTAAGCATACACGTTGTCAGGTTGCAGAAAAGTACATATGTAAGGAACCTTTCATTCTGAAAAAATACTGATCCAAGGTACAGCTGGTTTACTATAAAACGAGTAGAAATACGATATAAGTGATTGCATGCAAAATAAAAAAACAGACTAAGAAGTTAAAAAAGAAATATGAAACTCAAAATGAGATACTTACAATTGATTTAAGGAATCTAATATCCCTAATCAACAAATTTATTTGAACAAGGCAACAGCTTGAACAATTCTAGAAAATTAAATTCTTTAGTCCCAAACTGTGCTTGACACTCGATTCCTTTGCAAACATTAGCAGTGAACACGAAGTAATTGCTGCCTTTAGTGAAATAATTAGTTAACAGTTAGCTGCCCTAATAAATTGTCGCGAAGGCGAGGCAGAGTTGGTACGAAATGCGACTGCATTTGGCTTTCGGCCAAAGGCAGCAAGAAAACCTGTACATATCGATTTGGGAACGAGAAGCACACTCACCTAAAGGCTAAACATTTGGCAAACGTAAACAATTTGTGTTATTTATTGTGCAGACTAGACTGTAACTTACAATATGCGTGTTTTGGTGCGTCGGGATTGAAGGGAGAGGATTGGGTGCGTTGTACTTATTTTAAACAGACTTGTTACCCGCGATTTCGTGCCTGCGTATCAAGAGTGCATATATTCAATTCAGACAATATGACGAACAAGTCAGCTTATAGAATACGCTGACCGTTTATACAGCAAAAATAGGTGAATGCGTGAGTATTGCAGGTTGACGAATTATAAAGGGCAAGAATATTTATGCATAGACAGTTTAGATCAAAGTGGCATTCGTGTATCTTATTTTAATACTACTGCTGTCAATCGCGGACTCATACACGTTAATTATTACTGCTTCGCTGCCTTAGTTTAGTTTATAGCTCGATGTTATTTAACCTAACCAGTCAGCTTAAGACAACGTCCGGTGTAACCTGGATGAAACGTCAAATATCAATAAGGTAAATATTATGAATGATCGCGTTGATATCTGTTACGAATTATAGATATGTATCATGCAATGGGCAACCTCGAAGGTTATTATTACAAATCGTAGAAGACCATAGCAATATGTCAGTTGGTCACTTAAACAGAAACTATTTAAACTCCTAATCGAATTTCCTAAGATCTGTAGACCAATTCTTAGCCAATCTAAAGCAACTCCTCATTATGCCAGCACGTACTCCCTAGATATTCTAGCCTTAAGAACTTATTGCAGCAAAAAACTTCGACACGAAGAGAACGACCGCCTAAGTTAGAGTCGTTAAGGACTTTTTTTAATTAAATGAAGGCTTTAACGTCCAAATTCCCATCGACGGGGTATCTGAAGGTAATTATTACGCTAAATTGCTTCAAAGTTAGGCCTTTATTGACTAACTTCGTATTTGATTTCAGTTTGTGTCATTATTTTCTTTACTGGTTTTAAATCTTTTTTATACATGGCTGTCTCAGTACCCGAAAGGAAGTGGTAGTAACTGTGCATGAGGGCTCAGGTTTGATTTCCGCATCGAGCAAGGTTTTTAATTTTTCTCTTAAGAAATTATCAGTAACGGCTGAAGTCTGGAATGTACACGTTAGAATGCAATATGGTAGCCATCTTATTACGTGTGACGTAAACACCATAGCATAGGTGGAAAATGTCACTGTACTACACATCTGCTACCCCTCATGCATATAAGGGTATATTAATAATATATTATCAAGTCTACATGTAAACTATCCCCCTGCTGGGCAAAAACCTTGTCTCAGTATGAAAAGGATTAGGCCATAGTCCACCACGTTGGCTTCGTGTTGGCAGACATCACATACTTTCGACAACATTATAGAGAACTCTCAGACATGAGGGATCACTTCACCGTTAAGTAAATAATAATTACCTAATTGTACAATTATAAACGAGTAGTGTATGCATCTATAAATATACTTATAGCGTCAAGAATATACACATAGTCAAACCTATTTTAAGTGGCGAGGATATCATAAACAATTCTCAGAGTGGCGGATGGTGAGCGGCGTTATTGCTCCGGTAACTTATCTTGTGTGGGGGCCAGTCAGTACACAGTACAGTACCGACGACACTTCGACCCAGTGGGATCTCTTGTGTCGACTGCCCCAATAACGACTGCCATAGATGTTCATAGCAGCCGGGACTGACGGCTTAACGTGCTCTCCGAGGCACGGAGCAGGCGATAATTGTCAATCAATAATATACATAATTTCGGAAAGTCATATAACTTCCGAATGTCTGAGGTGCACGATGTGAGATGAGACCCTCTGCATTGCAGTCTGTTGGTCTCCCCACTGAGCTATCGCTGCTCTCTCTTTGCTTCGGTAACTATCAATACGTAATATAATAGGTACTGCAATTAGGCACGAGGTAGCTTGCTATAACGAGAACCGAATCCGTAGACTTTGGAAAAGACTGTCTAGAACCCGTCCCTAAATATGCTTTAGGACATCTCTCTCTTATAACAATAAGGTTGGTAAAAGTAGCCATTATATCATGTATGGATAATAAAACGTCTCATACTACTAGTCTAGGAACAAAATCAGTGTTACGGGGGATTTTACATATATTCAAACAACGGTCACAAAAATACCCAGATTCGAACCGAATGATGCTCCTTTATGTATGAACACAAACATGAATGGTATTACCAAAACAATACCACACCCACGAAACATTTGACCATCATGTTTTTCAGAGCAATATAAAAGACGGAGAGGTAGCTACTACGCCTTTAATTTCGGAGATTATAGAATGAGTAGTACATAAATTATAGTCTGTTTTAAGAACAAAAATAATTTACTTACTTTAATATCATATAGTTTGTATTACAGAGTCGTCATTTCGTGCCTAAAATTGTAAATTTGCATGACCAAAAGTCATAAATCAGTTTAGATACAGAGTTGAGCTGATAATTGTAATTTATGTTTTATTTACATTTGTTTTAGAATTAAAATGTAAATAGGAATAATCAGTCGATGTGATTTATCACGCGAAGTAATAAACGACGTTTGGTTATATAGATAACGTGTGATCCGTTCATATTTTATCAGCAATGTTGATATTATAAATAAATATAGCTTTTGCTCGCGGCTTCGCTTGCATAAAAGGTTAGGTTAGTAACAGTACTTTTTGTTTTTAAATAAAAATAGCCTATTATGTTACTCGGTGATAATATAACTATCCATTTGGTGAAAGAATTATTAAAATCGATTGAGTAGTTTTTGAGTTAAACTCTTAAAAACAAACAAAAGATCAAATCTTTCCTCTTTATAATTAAATATAGATATTATTATTAGTATAGATGAATTAAAGTAAGCGGTACCACTTTTCTATTCTAATTGTATTTACTTATGTTTATATGTTTCTAAATATCTAAAGACAAATTTTTATAATAAAACTGTTCAAGATAGAGTTCTAGTCTTAAAACGTCAGTTTCATATATTATTGTCACTGCAACTAACTCAGAACTTTATTTTAAAAGATTCGGCAGGTGAATTGGCTCTTTCATTATGTACTTCTATAGTGTAAACATATCAGTTGTTGAAATGCCAGATATAATTAAAAACTTATTTTGTTTAGCCACTGGTATGATGCTGCGACTCAATAGACTATCTTATCTTATCTTATCTTATCTTGTGTGAGGACCAGTCAGTACAGACCGGCGACACTTCGACCCAGTGGGATCTTTTGTGTCGACTTCCCCAATAACGACTGCTATAGATGTTCATGGCAGTCGGGACCGACGGTTCAACGTACTTTTCGAGGCACGGAGCAGGCGATAATTGTCAATCAATGCGCACATAATTTCTAAAAGTTATATAACTTCCGAAAGTCAGAGGTGCGCGACGTGGGTTCGAACCCGAGACCCTCTGCATTGCAGTCTGTTGATCTCCCCACTGAGCTATCGCTGCTCTTTAGACTAACTAAAACGTGGCTTTTAATGTCAGTCATAGATTAACCGCGAAGCATAAATTTCTGTCATTGTAAATTGATAATACATTAAACTTGAAATTTAGATAGTAAAACTATGCTCTCTTGAGTTGCTTGAAACGCGATTTTACTAGTGTTAGCGTCGATTTCTGAAAGGCTAATCAAGGACATGTCATAGCTGTTGCTAATTCAATTAGCCACGGTAGGACATGACGTGTTTGATTTAATTTTGTCTGTTAACAAATAATTATTGTGTTGATTCGCCTTTCATAAGCTAAGGTAATTAGGAAATTGTGTATTGATTTGGCAGGTTTCATTTAGATCAAATTTAATTGTTCTTATTAGTATTACTTTATACAAATTACAATGTATCCAATATCAAACGATTTACAAATGTGAAAAACAAAAAAGCGTTGTTAAAATTACAGTTTATTTCATATTATAAATTGCTTAAACTACACGTCATAAATTAATTTATAATTACAATTCATCATCCTCCACATATTCAGTTTCATTTGACAACAGTCTATTGAATTCTTTGTTGAAATAATCTGATATCATATGCCAAACATTGACTGAATACCACACCACTACGCTTAGCGAAAATATTAGCCGAAATAATAAACCCAACATTTTAACTATTTATTATAAGAATTAGTACCTATAATATGTTTCAAAGTAGATATATCGATAATGATTACTAGTTATTTAAATCAAAATAATCATTAAGTATTTAATTTTAATTACATTACATGTCATCTGGAAATAATAATATACTATCACATACACACAACACCATACATAAATAGCTATTAAACATACATCATATAAAAATAATGATAATCTACATCAATTTATTTATTATAAAAGTCAATTATAATATTATTTAAGTATATGTATAAATGTATTTTTTAATTACAACATTAATTAATTTAGATGATACTATAGCCACTCTAATAAAACATAATACAAGTTATCTTATATAAAATATAATTACAAACTTATTGTTACTAAGTTTTTTAACCAAAAACTTAGAGCACGCTTAAGTTTAAAGAAAAGTAGAAAAAAATAGGGAGTACGCGAAGAAATGCGGGCTATTAGATAAAAGTTTTTACAATATGCAAAGGTAGGTATACTTTTAAGACACTAAAGTTATGTTATGATCTTAAGGCAAATTGGTACAAATATATATGTATTTCTAAGACATCTTCCTAAGAACATTAACCTTGCCATTTAGTTGTAGCTTAATAAAAGACATAAATATTACAAGACTGGCAAAAGATAAAATCTTGGTAGCAAAACTAAGATTAATATGTAATACATGATTTCTTATTAATATTATAACGATTTCGGGAATAGGAAAACCGTCTTAATATAAAGTAGAAGACAGAATCCTCAATCTAAAATAAGTATGCCTATCCACAAAACTAAGAAAACAAGGCTTCTTATATTTATCAAGATTACAAATTCAAGGAATCTTAACAATATTACAAAGAGACCCAAGAATTCTGTGTTAGGTTTAGGTATATTCAATCGTCATACAGAATGTCTGTACCGTAAATCATATCCGTAACGATCTCAAAGACGACTTGGATGTGCGGGTACACAAGCGTAGTCAGCATCACAATACTGTTGGCTATTACAAACAGTTTCATAGTCTCCAAGCCATCTGATGATCTGAAAATAAATTAGAAGAAAATAATTTATATAGTGTTATATAAAGAATTCATTGAAAATTGTAACTTTGTGCCTATTAGACTATGTCTCAAATGTATTACATGCAAAACATGTGTAAAATATTTTCACAATTGTAACATCTTTATATACCATATTTAATAAAAATAAATATAGAATTATAGAAATGATAAAGTGTCTGATTATGAAAACCTAATTTAGTTTTTTTTATTTTATATATTGCATTTCTATATTAGTTTTATAAAGTATAGGTCCTTCAGAACGATTTCTAGTACAGCGGCCAATCAAATCTTCACGAAGACTGGCCATTTGTGCTGAACATATTTTAATAAAACACAAGTATGTGCGTAATTCGACGCGATCAGAGAGAGATCAAGCGTAGGACCGACTGCTTTAACTAACTTGCCGATACACGGCGGTGTTCAGCACCAAATTACTAACTCCGGGCTGCAATTGAGAATTTATCGTCGGTAAACCCAAAACTTTTTGTTTGCTCGATCATCATCGGCATCCGAACCCAAAGCTTTATGCTACACCACTGAGGCAGTCATTAGGTAAATGATTTCGTATGTAAGACTGGTAAAATTAAATTGAAAAATCTGAATATCATTACATGATGTCCCTAAAAATAGAGAATCCAGTCCAACATGCAATTTTTGTTGAGCTTTGAAATACAAGATCTTATTGACCATATCGATAATATAAATGATATTCTGCTTTATGGCTTTGCAAAGAATATTAATCAATTGTGGTTCTAACAACATTGAATAGCGCAGATATGACCACAGTTTATCTCCCCTTTGGGATTCGAACCCATGACACTCAGTGCACTGGTATACTGTAAATTAAAACATGGATTCTATTAATAGAGGGATACTCGCAGTCTGCTAGCAGGAATTAGTAACCCATTAGGCCAGCTGCATGTTTGTTTATTAGTACTATAAAAAATGGTTTGACTCTAAAATATTTTCCACCATCATGAACGAATTTTATGTTAATGTGAAATTCCACGTTGGTCAAAGAAAAGTTTAATGCGCTAGTAAATCAAACGCAACTTTAAAGGCATATTTCATTTTTTCCAACGTACTTGAGCAAGAAAATGTAACGTAGCATGAATTACTTTTTATATTAAGTATCTAAAGTCCATTTATAATATGAAAGTTTTAGCTCAGGTGCGTACTGTGCTACAACTGAGATTTTTTGACATACTCGTACAAACATTTAGCCTGACCAGGGAATCGAACCTGAATCCTGAGCGCAGAGATCAGATTCATCGTTAAAATTGTTCATAGCAAATACATTAATCCAAATGTGAATATTTTTGTTACCTTTCAACTTAAATAAATTACAGTTGTTACTATCCTAATATCATAAAAGCAAAATAAATGTGAGTTTGTTTGTTGCACTCACACCTTAACTACTGGAACATTTATCGTCAAATTTCGCATAGACGTTATCGTTGAAACACCTTTCATCTAGAAAAAAATACTGCTCCTATGGGATTTAAATGTCTTGATAAAAACAATATTAACGCGAGAGACGCAATGAGCAAAATATAGTACTAAAAAGTTTGGTCTCCATTTAATTTTATTTTACTACACCTACATTTGCCGAATAGGTATTTATTGTCATAAATTAAAGTCGAACTAAGGTATGTTACGTGAAGGTAACAAAACGATGCGTCGGCCTGGAGACCGCAGACCAATTGATCAGGTTAAGCCATTTTGTCACACAGGTGTACATTGAACAGAACGTAAACTAAGTTATATGTGGTAAATTTTCTAATAAAATAGTAGGAGACCATATCATTACCATGCAGAGGTCCCAAGATACACACCGCTAACTTTTCGAAGTTATGTACGTATTAAGTAGCTAATAATCGATAATTTTTGTGAAGTCTACCGAGACACAGTAATTATTTCTAGGGCGGGAGCTTACTTTTTAAACAAAAACAAAAAACAAATTTAGCAGAGGAAGAAACATCTCATAGTATATTAAATTGGTTAAGTGGATACTATCACTAAACACAGTTAATTTATGCTTAAAATATAATAAAACAGAAATGAAAAAGAAAAAGAAATCTAAAACCCTGAAGGAAACCATTATGAAGTCATCGGAGAGTAGTAAATAATGTTATCGAAGATATGTGAAGCCTGCTACCCGCACTGGCCCAACATGATGGACCTATACCTAACGCTATGGCTTAACCCTTCTCATATAGAGACGAGGCCCGTGCCCAGGAGTGAGACAGTTCATGTTCAGGGCTGATATTAGTATATAAATGGCCGAATATGCTAATTATAATTCATCTAAAATTTAAGAAATCATTGCCTTTGACAGGCAATGTTGCCATTGGGCACTTATATATTTCTTTCTCCAATTAGCAGGCAAGAAGTTTCTTTAGTATTATTTCTATGATTTTATTGATTAAATCTGCAAATTACATTAGAGGTATTTTTATTCGGACAAATTATTCCTAAGTCCAAAATTTATTCAAACAATTCCCTCTGATTGTTTCCTTTCTATACCAAGTATTATCTCAAATATTTGATGAAGAATACTTTTAGGCAGTTAAAATAGGATTGTTTCAAAGCAAAATATTAATAAATTATGCATTCCATTTTGGTTTGAAAATTAAATACCAATTTAGACAAACGTAGTACAAAATAATGTAAATAAAATTTACTACAACGATTATTAAGCCATTTTACTTATAAAATATATACAATGTTTATATAGAGATAATATTTTTTGTTAGGTACTAAAAAATAATATAGAAATAATAATAATAATAATAATAATAATAATATTCTACCACATACACACAACATTATCTAGCCCAAACTAAGCAGAGCTTGTACTATGGATACTAGACAATGGATAAACATACATATATACTTTTTTTTTTGTAAATACATACATATTATACATAGAAACACCCAGACCAAGACAAACATCCATGTTCATGCACACAAATATTTGTCTTGTGCGGGAATCGAACCCGCGACCTCAGGCGTGGCAGTCGGTTACACTAACCACTACGCCATCGAGGCCGAAATAAATTTGATGTTCAGATTTTTGGCGATTGTTAGATAATTAGGCGATGACTATTATCTTTTATAACGTGTTTAATTACTATACGCTGCTACAATTATGTTTTGTAAAGCATATTTAAATTCTACATCAAGAGTCAGATAAAATTAGGTCGAAACTATACCTAGTCTTTTTCATGACAATACTGACATAGCAAAGTCAAAGATATCAAGACAAATATTACTTTTATATGTAAGTCATTAAAAATATGCTTCAATTTTCTGTAAAATTATGACACGTCTGATGTACCTTCAATTCAAATGAATCTCTTTTCCGCAATAACCGATTTTAAATGAACGCAACTGAACGCGTTTATTCAAAAGCATTAGCATCCGCGTGGATGCTTCTAAAGTTACTCGAAGTGTCGAAACATTAAAGGATCGTTCGGATTTATTTGATCGGAGATCTCTTTTATTCTAATAAACGTAAACATATATAAATGTACGTAGATCTTTAATAAATATCGTTATTTTACCGCACTGCAGAACACCTGAACTTTGTTGATAATATTCTTGCTGCCTTGTCATAATAATAGGGGCTTAAATATGAAGTTGCTTGCCGCTTTGTATGAAGAAAATCGGAAAACGTTGTGGTTTTCATACTAACTATATCACTACATCGATATATTTTGAATGGCCAATTCGAATTCTATGTTTTTTCATGTAAAGGTGCTTGTATTTAGGCCACTGTGCTTTATCTTAAATTAACAAAACATAAAACATTCTAAGCGATATAATTTAAATACAAATCTTCTAAAAGGTTATTGTTATCTATAAGTAATAATACACGCTATTAATAATGTCCTCCAAACCGATTTTCGGTCACGGCGGCCAATCTTAACGGAGACTGGCCATCTGCGCAGGAGATATTATAGTGCACAAGTATGTGCGCAAACACAAGTGCACTCTCTGTTCGACCGGAGAGAGATCAGGCGCAGGACCAACGGCTTTACGTGCTTTCCGAGGCACGGGGGTGTCTAACACCGCCAACTTCCTAACTCCGGGCTCGTATTGAGATTTCTTAACAGAAAAACCCAATACCTTTATGTTGGCCCGACCCGGGATATAAATTAATATTAAAATAACCGATGCATTTTGTACAAATACCACGAAATTAGTTATTTAATTATAATTAGTATTAAGAGTGCATTTATGTATTATAATATTTCCTGCGTAGATAGTCAATCTCCGTCAAGATCAGCAAGCTCAACTGATATTAGGTTTAGAGGACCTCAATAATACCTGACCAAAAGATTTTATTATTTATCTTTTTGTCAATTCTAACAATGGACAATAAGATAAATATATATTAGCATAAACTGATACTATAAGTCCACCAAAGAAGTAACTAAATGGCAACATGAAAAAAAATCATGCGGTTACCTCAACCATCCCCCAAAACCTTGTTCCTCATCATCCAATGAATCTACTTTCACCGGTGCTTGCTCCGAAGTTGTTGCTTCTTTTTCTTCTGGTTGTACTGTTGTCTTCTTCTTAGCAGCCACGTGGTTAAGTTTATTTTTCTTCATAATCTAAAAAGTAAATTAAGTATATTACCAACTAAATTAAATAAAAGTATATAGCAGCGACAGCCTAGACTAACAGACTGCAATGCAGAGTGTCTCGGGTTCGAACCCACGTCGCGCACCTCTGCTTTCGGAAGTTATTTGACTTTTCGAAATTATGTGCGTATTGATTGACAATTATCGCCTGCTCCGTGCCTCGGTGAGCACGTTAAACCGTCGGTCCCAGCTGCCATGAACATCTATGGCAGTCGTTATTGGGAAGTCAGTGCCCTATAATATCCCGACACTGGTCTAGCCTTAGGGTATCGTTAGCCTTCAGGTTGCGGAGATCAGGTGGCAGCCGCTCCGTGTAGAAACTGATATCCAGTCAAATCCGGTTAGACTAGAAAAGCCGACCCAAGTGACTTGGGAATAAAAAAGGCTAGGGAGAAGGGAAGCCTAGTGGTAAACCGTAGTATCGCGCGTATCTCTGACTTTTCGAAGTTATGTGCGAATTAATAGTTAATTATCGCTTGCTTAAACGGTAAAGGAAAATATCGTAAGGAAATCTGCATATCTGTGAGTTCTGCATAATGTTCTTAATATATTTATGTCAAGTCTGCCCACCTGCACTAGGCCAGCGTAGTGGACGTATGGCCTAACTCTCCTCACACCGAGAAGAGGCCTGTAGGCCCATGCCCAGCAGTGGGACAGTTGAATTTAGGACTTATATTATATTTATTCAGAAGCTGCAGCCCAATGAATAAGGCGTTCAACTCGGGATCGAGAGGTCTTTGGTTAGGATCCATCCATTGTACAACCAACGTAAACCCACTCCTAAAATTTATTTAAAGAAGAAACCAGCCGTTTTATCTTAACTGAAGCGGTTAGTAGAATACTAGTAAATCGCAAGACAAATTGCCACCATTATTTCAAAAATAATAAAAAAACATTTAAATAAGCCGCCATAGTTTAAAATTATGTATTTTTGTCAGTATCTATAATTTAAATATACTAAATATTTGATATCATTTGATATCATCTGTTACTTGTGATATCACACGCATTTTGTGAAAAACTTTATGAAAAGTGGTCCAGCCAATTAAGTGTGACAAGCAGTGTCTGAATCATTTTATAAAATGTATAAAATGGTTTAGACACAGCTTGTTACAGTTTTAATTTGAAAGTTTTAGCATAAATTGCAGGTTTACAAATATCTGTAAATATATTATATTTATAATATAAAACGTCACATGTTCCTTGTTCAAGCACAAAGTGTGTCTAAAATTATAAATAAAAATATATTTAGTACCGCACTATGTTCTGTTTTGCCCTAAATCTAAACAATATTTTTGTGTTACCTAGTCAAAACATAAATCTCATAAAAGTTCAAACAATGCTTTCATCAATCAATTACAGCAATCAGCGTTTAAAAGGAAACATTATGCATTGTTCGTAAATTTCGAAAGTTCTTTCATCCGCAACATTTTAGTAAAAAGTTCTAAAACGCACCTCCTACACACAGTATGGCCAAATTTAAACGAACAAAAACCATTTTAACAGCAATTTGTCGCTGCCACAAAGCTGTCTATAGTGCGTACACTGAATATTTCAAAAGTTTCGTTAAAAACCGATTCAAAACGTTTATCCAGGCGTAACTTTTGAATAGTCGAACAGATTTGACAGATTTTTGCCATACGCGAAGGTAAAATTCTATTGGCGATATTTTAGGATGGTACCGCTATACTGTGAATCAAACTAGCTTTTCTATTTGTTCTCGTTTATATTCAAATAAAATGCATAAAGTTTCGGGTAACGTTAGTTTTAAGTAACACATGTTTATAAATTTAAAAACACAAAAGAAATAAGACGATCATACGTCTTATTAATTTTTGACAAAAGAAATAAGACGTATGATGTTCGGCGTAAACAGATAAAGCAGTCAAGAAAGTAGTTAAAAATAAAATCTTGGCAACTATAGAGTTTTACAAAATTGCACGGATGGCGTGGCTTAAGCGGTTGCCTTGCCACTCCCACTGTGCCGAGTGTTATGTGTTTGATTCCCATACGGAAAAATTGTTTGATCTACGAGTAGATATTTCGAGTCTGGGTATTTTTGTGTTTGGCTTTTACATGTTTATAAATTCCCTCGCAATACAGGAACTTTCAGTGTGCGGAAATGTTGCCAAACCCGGTACTCGAATCCCAGACCTTATGCACATCAGTCGCATTAACTACGACAGTCTCCCACGTGTTTTTAAATAAAAATAAAGAAAATAGAGCCTCGGATAGTCAATCACTCGTAAACCTGACTCTGTGAACGTAAAAATAAAAAAGAACTTGAGTTTTAAAACCTTTGTTACAAACTATCGTACGATTCGTGGTACCATTCCCGAAGTGAAATTTGTCATCGGTTTAGTCTATAGTAGTCTATATTAATATTACGAAGACTTTTTCTTTTGTATTGAATGAACTCAAAAACTAATGGACTGTTTTGTAAAAATTTTTTCGTCATTACAAAGCTACTTTATCCAGAAAAACATATGATATATAACATCACGCTACGAGTCACGAAGGCAGAGAAATTATGATAAACGTGGGTGAGCAGCTAGTATATAATAAATGGTTACAAGAATTCGCCATTTATTAAAATAAAAACAAAATATAGGTCAACTTGAAACAGCGTGTCATCACCACAATATATTGTAGATCAATCTTAACATTTACTACAACTTGAAAACGTTTCTTTAAAATATATGAGGCAACTTAATCTCAAACATTCTAAAGACACACCATCAATTAATTCTTACTTGAATTTCTACTAATAATAACTCAGTACAATCGTACTGTAACTAAACCATTAAGAACCGACTCAACTACCAAGATACAACACTTGAAATCCTCAGGCTAAACAAAACACTAGCTGGCAATAGCACCTGGGCACCTAATCAAATATTATTTGATTCAATATTACCTCAGTGGCAAAGGGTGTGCGATGTGGAAGAAACAAGAGGCACGCACGCCTCACACTGAACACTAACACACCTAACGAACCGCATTCAGCGAGAAACCTCTCAAGCGCTGATCGATACTTTACGTGCTGCAAGTTTTTGGAGCTATGACTGGCTGAAGCGGAGCGTTCAGCGAATTTAATGAATGTCTAATAAGTTATATAATTTACTATATTTTTCAATAAATATATATCACTCGAGAACTGTTTTTTTTTTCGAGATGAAAGGTGACCTATGTCCTTTTTTGTACTATGCTAACGTGTCGTGATGATCGGTCGCGTAGTTGAGGCGTGAAAGCGTACCAAATAAACACACATCCGCATTTATAATTTTAGTTAGGATGCTTATAAAAAATATGCTTTCAAAAAACAAATATATCACGTTAAGATTACGTAGTCGTGACTAAGTTAAAAAAAAATGTAAGTTCTTTTATTGGCTTGTGTTGCATTAAGCAGTTCCAACTAGTAGTAGAAGAACTGATTAAAACAATTTGTACCTATATGAAACAGACTGAATTAATCCGATGACAGAAGTATACCATCTTTCTCTCGTCAATATCGCTAAAGTAAATTCTCGTAAATTAAATTCAGTTTGAGCTTATTGTAGTCGTCGTAATAAAAATTGTTAAACGTAATAAAGATATTTTCAATACTTAAGGTATGTATTTAACAGAAACTTTAAATTGTTATTATTATTTACACTAAGTTTGAATTTTAAGCAAACAATATTTTGATTCCATGTTTCTGTTTTATACAGCCGCGAATCGATATGGGTCGTCTTATGCAGTATTTTATAGTATGCACGTGGCCTGTAATGGGATATGGATACTAGTAATACGTGTGCGTTACAACAAAAATAACAATAATCCTGCTGAAAGCACAGTTACAACTTTAGCGATCTGTAAGCTCTAGTCGCCTCGAAACACAACACGAGGTTTTTGACTGCAATCTTCTGCAGGTTTAAGGCGATTTGATTATGCATAACTCTCAACAAAAGTCTTTGGTACGATACCTATCTTATGAGTAGTCATTTCGTGTTTGATTTTGCCTCAGAATATACAATATTACTGCGCCACTCCCGTGGGTCGTAGCGTGATGTTATATAGCCATCTTCGATAAATGAGCTATCCAACATTAAAATAATTTTTCATTTCGGATCAGTAGTTCCTGAGATTAGCGCGTTCAAGCAAACAAACAAACAAACTCTTCAGCTTTATTATATTAGTATAGATATGCAATTACTTGAAATATTATTTGCTATTACCTCATTTATACTTTAAGTAATACACTCATGCTCGCGGGAGCGTTTAGTAACATCACCTGACATAATAAAATAAAACATACTAATATCAGCCACTCAGTCCACACCCGAACATTTTGTTGTCGACGCCTAACGCGATTATGAATTATTACCGGCGAGTGAATGAGTAAATTTCGGCTATGTTTGGCTCCCAAGGTAATTTGCAAGCTGTAATGTGAAAAATAAAGTTGTTGAAAATAAAATTCCCTGAACAAAGACATGTTTTTCGGTTTTATATTTGTAAAACGACTACAGTAGTAATTAGCGTTAAAGGTTCATATGTTTGTTTTTATGATAGCTGGTCATAAAAATAGGACGTAACATAAGTCAACGTAGCAGAGCCGTGGAATATTTTCAAATGCTGGGCAAATTATAATTCATGCACATTATTAATTAACATAAGGTTACGATTACGAAACTATGAATATGGCTGACATATGAAGAAAAGAAAGCAAATGCGGCTTATTTCATTTTCGAAGCAAATTTTCTTCTTTCTTCGATCCTGAGTCCCTCAAACTGGGCTTCAAAATGTACCTCCACAGGCCGTCAAAGTAAAGACAGCACCACTCCACGTGAGGATGTGGTATACTCTGCTCGAAGACTACACTTTTGCTTACCATCAGGCGGAGAGCAAAATCTTTGACAAAATAATAGAAAAAGGAACTGTTTGTTCATAGGTCAACGCGATTTAGCAGTAGTCTGACGTGTGAGGAATTAATTTTTAATCGAACCATTTATTATTCGGTTTTTCTATAACACAATTATCAGCAACAGGGTACCTAGAAATTTGCTGGTATATGGAAATAGACTGATCTTCTATTATGTCTCCAAATATAGCTGTTAATATGGTACATCCTTACGAATATTTCAAGAAACCTTATGATTTGCTTCTAAATGTACTTAATTTATACAACCGCGAATAGATTTGGGTCGTCTAATGCAGTAACGCATATTATGCATGAATGAACATATACGGCCTAGGGATACTAGCAATACCTACAACAAAATATTTAGTACGTCTATAGATTTGTAACTTCACGATACGTGATCATATCGTCACGTCTGAAGTGATTAAGCACAAATTATTATCACGTGTGAATGTGTGTGTTTTGTAACAATATGTGTACGTCATTTACCTTGCAGAGTATCGCTAACGAACTCGTGTCTTCGACTCGGACAGGCGTTACAATCTGCGTACAGGCTGTTTCTATTACGGTAGTTGTTAATTAACAAGATCTTGTGATTGGATATGTGTGTCAAATAGTGAGTATTTCACATACATAATAATATGACAGATAGACTACACGGATGGCGTAGGTGGTCGCCTCACCACTGCCACTGCACCGAGTGTTATGGGTTCGAATCCCAGACGAGACAAAACTTTGTGTGATCCACAAATTGTTGTTCCGGGTCTGGGTGTTCTTTGTGTCCGTTGCTTTACTGTTAGTAAAGATCTCTGCAACACAGGCATTATCACTAGCGCGGGAGTTTTTTTTTAATTTATTAAAATAAAGATATAACAGATAATAAAAGAAACAAATTTTCGTTCCTTGGTTGAAATTCGTGACAATTTTTTTTGATTTTAGTAGCTTCTGCTCTCCAGCTGCATATTAACACTGGAAGTTTCAGTTTATATGTAGAAAAATTCAGAAAGCCAAATCTCACACAGCTCCGTGGAATCTTCTCTTGTATTCTTGAATCCTCTCTTTTTCTCTGAATATGTTTGTGGCAATAATTACATCGATAACACTCAGTAACACAAATGTTACAATGTATCTTCAAATCATAATTTGAATATTTGATCATTATTCGAATGAAAAATAGCGATAACAATAATCGTCATTCGAATGCAGGATCGATCAATTTTCAAATTATTCGATATTTTCCGGAGTTATGAGCTTCGCTACCGTGCAATATTACCCTTATTTCACGGTATAGGAACACAGTAAAGGTTATACTAAAGACTAAATCATGCACAACTACGCTAGTAAAAGGTATTTTACACGAGTTGCGGTGCCTGTGTACTGAAAGTGCCTTACTGTGGCCTAATTTACAAGTTTCTAGAATTTTGCTATTATGAGCATCTAAATTCTACTAGGTATTTACGGTTACTATACTTTCAAAGTTAATCTTAAGAATGTGGGAACCTTTAGCCTGCTATGGTTATTGGTTTCATGAACTTACTGTGTACATCAATATTTATAGCTCCTGTTTATTTTGCAATATAGTAACTTGTTTTACTTAGCCAATAACTACTAATTATAAAGTTAATAGTTTTAATAGATCGAAGTAAAATGCAAATTATTATTGCAATATTCACATTCAATTATTTGCCATATCATTTACTACATTTGATTCATGAAAATCTAAAAATATGTAATTAATCATTATCCTATCCTAATACTTTCTTCTTCGATCTATATTTCCTTGCTGGTTTATAGACATAAATATTATGACTGTGGACTTCTAGGCGGTCAACATGCTCTAGATTTTAAGTTACACCTTCAGCAATATAACTGAGAACCTATTGAATTTCGAGTAGAAATTTTTGCGTGATGCATATACAAACAGACAGACAAACATTCTAAAAGTAAGTTGCTTTGGCTTTTATAGCTTTTGTAAAGAACCCTCAAATATTTTTCTCAAATATCTGATATATTATACAAACTATATTATATAATATATTATACAAACATAGACCAGTACCAATTTTATTATAATAATTATAATAAAATTGTATCTTATGCAGCGTGCATATTATTATGCATACATTTAAATAAGTAATTTAAAAAAAAGGAGACCCTATGGTTATTTCACAAAAATCTGTGATAAGTATAACACAATCCAACAATAATCGAGTATTGAAACACGCTGTAGACGATACAATTTCATGCCTACGTCACATTGACGTGCTAGTCTATTAGAAGCAGTAGCAGCCCGTGACGTGACACCCCCGTAATTGTTATGCCGTACAAGGATATTGTATAGCACTTACTTAGTTATCATGTAGTTATTAAAATAAAGGTATCAAGTGGTTAGAGATATGTTGGCTGCTAGTGTCATGTAATTAGAACATACCTACTTAAATTATTATATGGCGTTCAAAATACTTCATTACAGTACAGTGAAATAAACATTTTATTCTACCAAGTAGTAAGTAAGTATAGAAAGGAAATATTTCACGGCATGCAGGCAATGGGCGATGGTAAAACCAGAGGTGTATTACCCTTCGCAATTCTTTCATTGCTGGGTCAAAAATGAAAATAGCGTCTCTGCTATTATCTCCTTAAGGAGCCAAGAAAACTACTCTCTGCGAGAAAATATTTGTGTATGTACATCGTTAATGGATATCGATTTATAGATTGACACTTTTAATTCGAATAACAATCAAATATTCGTATCTTGTTTTGATGATATATTGATAAGTTTTGATTTGTTTTGGACATTCCTGTTAGTTACCTTTTTTTGCTCCAGATTGTTGTACGTGAGGTATCAAGTTCGAATTCCGGGTTAGCCTAGTAAAAGTTATTGCTTATATTCTGTCAAGAAATTCATATCGATAGTTTGGACGCCCAAAATATAGAAGTTGGCGGTGTATCACATCCCACAGCATGATGGCTTGGTCTTTTACCTGATCTCTCCAGTCTTGTCTGTTTGCCGACCCATCGGAGTTAGGGAAAGGGTGTAAATGTGTTTGCGCACGCACTTGTGCACTTTAATATCTCTCGCGTAGATGGCCAGTCACCTTTTTATTTTATTTTATGTAATTGAATCGAATCAACTGAATACTGTTATTATTTAATTTATGAATCTATAATAACCACGTCGTTACTTTACATGCTCGTCAAAGGTTTTAGAAGTTACGCTACGTTGTATATGCTTATGGGTTTTACTCGGTACATCTATGAATGTGTATAAGTGTTTTGAGTTACACAATGTGTCGAACACGAACTCCTACGCGAGCATTCAATATGATTAATGAACATTGCAATGGGTGGAGAAATGTATGGAGTAAGGAAGGGTATTTGCCCTTCAATAAGCTGTCATATACGTATAATATAAACGTATAAACAGAACAACTGTATAGAGTATCCGTTACAACGAAATAGGTACTATTTTCTGTTGGGAAGATCGTTGGACTGCCTCCTCAATGAGCTTGATCCCACGCACGGTACGTATCTCTCACTTTTCTGAGCCATGTGTTTATTAAAAAGGAAATGGAGCACGTTTTATTGGCAAAACTACTTTTATGGGCTGACTTTATTTTTTATTATTTTGCATGCACGGAGGAAGTTTACAAATCATATTAGATGCCTACGAGAGGCCATGCCCCGTTGGTCAGATTTCATAGAAGCCAAGTTTGTCATTACTAATATAAAATAAACAAATGCATTAAAAGTAACTAAATCTCTTTGAGTTAAAACAACTTCTATAAAAGTTGTTACTTTAATTTTATTGTGATTTGTTTTACATAGATAATTACAAATATGTAATTTCTATTATCAAACTGACTGGGCTTTTGGCGCTCGGCAATATTCCTAGAATATTATTTTTACTTACATCCAGGATTTAAGTATCCTACTATAAAATAATATTTTTAAGAAATCCTATATAGGTTAACGGTCTGCTGAAAAGTTTTTTTTATCTTCTCTTTTCGTATCCAGAGGTACACATGCAAGTCTTAGGTGTCACCCTTACAATTTAGAGCCATTTAAAGCTCGTACCATATGGGCTTATAGCTATTAAAACTTGTGATACGCTGCCGAAACTACATAGAACCTCCTTCAGACGTCGAAGTAAAGACTTCTGCACCATGTGAGCTATACTGAGGATTACAGCTGAAGCGCTGCCTAAGTTGTGGTGTTAACAACTGCATACCATATGATGGATAGTAGCAATTTTGACCGGATATAATAAAAAAAAAAAAAACTACATTTTCTTAAATACATTTTACTTAATCATATACCGAAAAACAGCAATTTGTCCATTTTCATATCTAACTATCTGTAGACAACTGTTCGTGTCACATTCAGGGACTGTCACACAAAAAGAGGGTGCCTTGTTTATCTAATACTCGACCCTGGTAATAAAGATGAATAATGTATTTCGACGCGGTCTGCAGTTCATTAGTGAGAACTGAGGTGATTTGAGCTCTTCTTGTATAAGTGATTTATCGTAAGTCAGGGAAGAAGATTTAGGCAAATGATTTATCGGTTTTTCTATGTATGTTTGAAGAATACGATGATATTGAAGAATCGTAATTTATTGATAATGTTTCTGTTCGCTACTTCGCTCGTTCGCATCCCATTGGAAAGCATACTGATGTTAAAATGGTATTCGTGTTATATATTATTTATACCAGTTAAAACTTGGCATAAACATACATAAGATATACAACGGATTTCGATTCTTCCAAATGCGTTTAACAGTTTACGCGTGTTTAAGTAGCAAATACTTTAACAGACTTTCATATTTATAATATTTATAGCAGCGATAGCTTAGTGAGAGACGGTTGGACTGCCACGAAGAGGTCTCGAGTTCGGTCCAAGGACACGCATCTCTGATTTTTCGAAGTATTGTGCGTATTAAATAGTTAATTATAGCTTGTTTTAACAGTGAAGGCAAACAACGTGAGGAAACCTGAATGACTGAGAGTTCTCCATAATGTTCTCGAAGATATGTGAAGTCCGCCAACTCACACTAGGCCAGCGTGGAGGACTATGGCCCAACCCTTCTCACACTGAGAAGAGGCCCGTGCCCAGCAATGGGATAATTAAATACAGGGCTAATATTATATATATGTATAATATAAGTATGTACAAATTATATTATTGAGCTTCTCTCTTTTATTCCTGAACCGGGCGTGAGATCCGTAGCAAATTTTTTAATCGATTAATTATGGCGTTTATCTATAACGAAACTCCCATTAGTAGTAAAATCTAGAAAGTTTGATGGACGACAATACGCTTCGAGGACAGAGGCGTCCATCCATTTATGTAATTACGTATTCTAATATCAATAGTAACTATCTGCTTATTAACCAAATCTTGTAAGGTTGATCCTAAGGTTGTATATGTAGCTCTAAGTGGCTATTCAAGCATTCATTGTAGTCCCTTAGGTACTACCGTAGTAATAAATAAGCGATGTATGACTCGATAAGAATTGGAATCAATTGAAATTTAAAGCAAATTGAAATATTGGAAACTTTGAGAATGATTTAAATGCGTTCTTTTAAATTGGGGAATGTAAATGTCAATAGTGCAAAACGGTAGTGCAGACGCGGCATAAGATCATAGCCATTGAAATATTGGGATAAAGATCTGAAAAACGAAAACGTCATCACTGTCTCTCAGACCATATCATACATAGTTTAGAACGATCGATGGACCAGAATCAATCCATATGTATCAAACTATCATTAAAATAAAGTTTAGATTATTCGCTTATGATACGAACCTATATCATAATGCTCCGTAACTATGAATTGATTACCATTCGGATGCGGGATTAAACGATTTTCAAATTTCCTATTTTAGCTATAAAAATCTAAATTAAAATTTAAGAAACATGGTCCTCATTATTTAGGTGCACACAGTAATTTCTGTTACATTTCGGCACTAAGCAACTGCTACGACGTTCAACATTAATTCGACTAGAGAAATGTGAATAAAAACAATTATAAACAGCATGCTTTAACAAATATCACTATATCTATTGGGGTAATCTACTTCTCAAAGCATAAGACAGTTATAGAGTAGTAATCTACCAAATAATTGAGCGCGACCAAAGTTGTTGAACTTTTGAACTCAATGGATCGAATGTTCTCGAACACAAAAACTCTTATTAGATAAAAGGACGGCACACTAAATCAATCACACGACGACATTTCACTTCAACCCTAGGTTCAAACACAAAGAAAATGCTTCGGGAGAGCCTTACCGGGTTATAACAGCCTCCAGTCTATACAATGATAGGAGTATCGCTAAATAACAGGCTTGATCTTTGTTCATCGTTTATTGTAAGAGCAGGTTTTAGTATTAGGAAACTTGAAGAAATTCTAAAACTTCGAGCGACTGTCTACAGTTGCGGTGTATTTATATAAGTCTGAAAGTTCAGTTTTATAAAATAACTTATAATATTCCATCTAGGACAAACATTCCTTCCTTCAACAATAATATACAAACGAAATCGAAGAATAACGATCAAACAAGATGGATTTTCTTAATTGATTGTAAAAATAGCTTAATTGGAAGGCCATTGATGTGGCATGCAGAGGTTTCGAGATACAAGAGCACAAATTAATGTGCGTATTAAAATACCTAATTGTCGCTCGCTGTAACGACTCAGAAAAACATCGTTAGGAAACCTGTATGTCTCAGTTTACCAGAAGATGTGTGAAGTCTAGCCGTATCGGGTCACCGTGGTGGAATATGGCCTGACGCTTCCCATACTTGGGAGAGGCTCGCGCTCAGCAATGAGACGGTTTGTAAACTGGGCTGATAGTTGTTTTATGTCGCTAGTTTAGTTATTTTTTTTAGATCTACTCAAACGTAATTCATACTTAAAATGTGTTTTATCCTTCACTGGATACAACAATCTTTTCTTTTTGTTTTGTTTTTACGGTGTATAGGGTTTTCATAGCTCGAAGTGTCAATGTATTGTATATGGGAAAACCTCTTTGTATACGTACAAAAATAAGTTATACATCATACATAATACATGCATTATATATTACTTCCTACTGATATATAATTTATGAAAAGTTTGTGAATAAATTTGGATGTTTGTTACTCAATTACCCGTAAATAGTTAAATGGATTTGGATTAAATTTGTACAATTCCCTCTGGGAGACAGTAGGGAATTTTTCGAGTGAGTCCTTTGGGTAGGTCTCTTGTGTAGTGGCCTGCCGTTTCACACGGCGGGCCGTAACCTCGGCGGGGTCGCGACCGCATGCGAAAGCGATTCGCGCGGCACCGTCGATAGTTGTTTTGTCGAGGAACACCGTGGTAGGTTTAGTCGGTATTCCGGGAGGTACATTATCTTTTCAACATCTTTCTTTTACCCCGGCGAGTCCGACATAATCCCTCCACCCGCCCCCGCGGAGGGATATGCGTCATTGCATTCCCGCACGTAAAAAAAAACCGAAAAAAAAGGCAAGATCTCGTAAAAATAAAGCGATGATTTATTTAACTCTTAAACGCATACCTATAATCAGACGGCTATAGCTTCATTCACGTCGATAAACTAAAATCGTTTTTTTTTTCAACGCTTGTAGCGCAGTATTGTGATGTGATCGTTCAAGGAAGTACTTCCGACACTCCATTTCCAAGGCTCAAAAGGCGCTGTCTTATCTACTTTATCGTAAATCTCCACTTGATCCCTAAAAGTGTTTGTTGGCGTTTTTATTATTATATTTTTATCTCGGATTAAAAGTTTCCCTTTAATTGTTTGGAAGGTAATCGAGAACATTTTGGTATTTTTTATGATAAAAGATTTTATTAACTACTGGCCTGCGATTTTGCTAACGCGGGAATAGTACTTTATTTTAGATAAAAGGGACTCTATGTCCTTTTCTATACCTATGACAAAGTGTATTCGAATTTTAATAATGATTGGTCGAGTAATTAAGGCCTGAACGCGTAACAAAAAAACAAACTCTCATTCGCATTTATAATAATATAATAATAATATTCTACCACATACACACAACACCATCTAGCCTAAACTAAGCAGAGCTTGTACTATGGATACTAGACAATGGATAAACATACATATATAGTTTTTTTTTTGTAAATTCATACATATTATACATAGAAACACCCAGACCAAGACAAACATCCATGTTCATGCACACAAATATTTGTCTTGTGCGGGAATCGAACCCGCGACCTCAGGCGTGGCAGTCGGTTACGCTAACCACTACGCCATCGAGGCCGACTAATATTAGTTAGGTCTAGGTCCGTACCTCGGTTTAGTTACATCGTACATCGGTAGTGTTTTGAGCATATTTTTAATGCAACAAACAAAGAGATAGTGCACACTAACTATTGTTATTTATTATACATATTTATAGATGGAGAACAGTCAGTATTCTGAATGCATCTGACCCCCCACATAGAATCAAAATAGATGTTATATTTCAGTCTTTGTGTCCATTTGATATTATTGTAAAGCTCCATACAATACAGGGATTATTGTTACGAAGATAGAGTCTTTGAAAAATAAATAAAGAATTCGAGACCATACTATCGTTTTTTAACAAAGGTATATAGTAACTCAGGTTAGTAAAAATCTGTTAGGTTAAAAATGTAATGTACTTATTTGAATTTTTTTTTTTTGGTAATTTAAGTATTTCAAAATAAAGGGGATGTTTCACTTTTGTATAGGACTCTGGCTATAACTTGTACATCCTCAGAAAACCTGGGAAATGGATCCCTAAATACATTTAATTAAGCAATTCTTTATTAATGTCTAGTATTTTCGTTGCGCAACTAAAATATAAAATCTTTGACGTTTGTCGTGCGGACTATCTATGACAAATTGGTAGATGACATAATAAAGAATAATAGAATTGTCAGATGTAAAAGAACTCCTGCTGGAATAATATTCACCAAAGAACTGACAATTCTTGTAAAAATGAAAGGAAAACGTATGAATTCAGGAAAGTGTATCATGAAACACCAATTCCGCATTGGAATATTTATTGTCAGTCAATATGACATTGACAGTTAATGTCAAACATAAACAAAATGTTTCGTTCCGGAGTGCACCCTGAAAAATCAGTATTATATTATATGTATATATTTTTTATAATTGTTTGTTAAAAAGATGTATATAATAGTTGAAATGAATAAATGATATCTACTCTAAAACATATTTATTGTTGACATGTATATTTATATATTATTTACATTATTATAAAGTACTTTCGATATCAATTATGAACGCATACAAAATTACCGAGAACGCCATATTGAATATAATGGCAATAATATAAAATCTTTTATTTTTAAGCGCAAACGTAATTCGACTTAAATACAGGAAATAATGTTTTTCTCCGATTCCTGGTATTCTTGCTATTTTTTGGCTGATAGTACATTTTATAGCCGAAAATAAAACATCTCCTTTAAACCCATGTAGGTATAAGTAATACAATTTTGTATATATATTTACATCATGCAATATATTTACGTGGCAATGCTGCCAGTCCTCCTGGCACGATAGCTGTTGACCGCGATGCTGACGAATTCCACGACGCCTAAACCATTTTTGTAAATACTTAGTATTGAAATTAAACTACTATATACGGATTTTATCACTCTATTACATAATTTTGAAACTGTTACACTACCATACTATACTATTAAACTTTACTAATTTTAAGCTAATTAAATTATTAAAACTATCAAATCTATTTGTTTTTAAGTTTACACTTTCCCCGACGTTTCGGTTGCTTTTCAGCAGCCATGGTCACGGGGAGACTAAGATGGTAGTTGTCTCAATGTTCCAGTGTAGTTATTTCAAAGTACCCGAACATAATTTAGTTATTGGTGTTTCTATTTACGCAGAATGAGCTCAAAGTATCATGAAGTCTAGCTGTGGTTTGTTTCTTCTTGGGTTTGACTATTTGAAGTACTGGATCCCAAGCTGGTGGTACATTCCAACCATCTTCTCTATTGAAATTTGGATGTTTTTTGATCTCAATAGCCTCGCGAAGCATCCTTGGTAGGAATCGGTGTTCTTTAGCGAGAATCTGTGGTTTGTCAAATCTCAGGTAGTGGTTGGTCCCCTGTTGTACATGTTCACACACAGCAGACTTCAACGAGCGTTTGTGTTTAACGTCAGCTATGTGTTCTTTTATGCGGGTGCCTATGCTTCTCTTGGTTTGACCAATGTATGAGAGTCCGCAGTCACAATCTATTTTATAGACCCCTGCATCTTGTAAAGGTAATTGGCACTTGACGGATGGTAAAAATTGACTTATCTTCGTTGGCGGCTTGAAGTATGTGTTGATTGAAGCTCGCTTCAAGATGTAGCCAATCTTGTCAGTGACACCCCTTACATAAGGTAGTATAGCAGGCTGGCGCTCGACTGTGGCTGGCTTTTCTCGGGATCTGTGTCACAGTAAAATTTTTACCATCCGTCAAGTGCCAATTACCTTTACAAGATGCAGGGGTCTATAAAATAGATTGTGACTGCGGACTCTCATACATTGGTCAAACCAAGAGAAGCATAGGCACCCGCATAAAAGAACACATAGCTGACGTTAAACACAAACGCTCGTTGAAGTCTGCTGTGTGTGAACATGTACAACAGGGGACCAACCACTACCTGAGATTTGACAAACCACAGATTCTCGCTAAAGAACACCGATTCCTACCAAGGATGCTTCGCGAGGCTATTGAGATCAAAAAACATCCAAATTTCAATAGAGAAGATGGTTGGAATGTACCACCAGCTTGGGATCCAGTACTTCAAATAGTCAAACCCAAGAAGAAACAAACCACAGCTAGACTTCATGATACTTTGAGCTCATTCTGCGTAAATAGAAACACCAATAACTTAATTATGTTCGGGTACTTTGAAATAACTACACTGGAACATTGAGACAACTACCATCTTAGTCTCCCCGTGACCATGGCTGCTGAAAAGCAACCGAAACGTCGGGGAAAGTGTAAACTTAAAAACAAATAGATTTGATAGTTTTAATAATTTAATTAGCTTAAAATTAGTAAAGTTTAATAGTATAGTATAGTAGTGTAACAGTTTCAAAATTATGTAATAGAGTGTTAAATAAACAACGCGATAAAATCCGTATATAGTAGTTTAATTTCAATGAATAACATTCGCGTAAACAGAAGACAATATTAAATACTTAGTATTATAATTATTAGTGTGTTTGTAATTACTTTATCTTTGTATTATATATATTAGATTAATTAATTTTATAATGAGTGAAGTAATAATAAATTAACTGTACTCTGTTATGATAGTACGTTAAGAGAGAGAGGACCGATTCATTGTCACCTCGCTTGAGAGCTGCATCAAATTCCTTCTGTTCAGTGCTTCGTCTCTGTAAAGAGCTTTTAGATTTCCTTTTAAGAAGCGTGTTGGCGTCAAACTAGTACGGGCTAAAACATCTTGATACTTTGATACAAGTTCTATGAAGTATGCTTATACTTGCATGGTATATTGTGTCGCTGGCGTGAATGGAATATTTAAAAAAGACTTGTTATATTTTGTATGTTAAAAAGTTGACTGCGTTGCTGATCCTTGGAAAGATGATGCGCTTGTAAATACGTGTGACCATGAGGTTTTGATACCCTGTTTATTTAAACAGTAGCAGCACGAACACTGCAAATTAATCTGGTAAACAGACGGCAATTAATTCACCCTCTATTACGTGGAACTGAAATATAGCGAGCATAATCTTAATGAGTTCTAAGACATCTCTGCCGCCGTTTTCTGGAATATACAGATGTGAGTTCAAGCTTATAAATCAAAGGAAATATTGGCTAATTTTCTAATTATCAGACAACCAGTTTAAAATGGCAAACGATTCAATTCAACAGTTACTGCATTACCATTACACTGCTGAGATGCAGAGGCACAGTGGCGACCAGATACAATAGATTTTAATTATATTTGGCTAAAATAATACAACTCTGCCAACCCCAATACTCAATAATCAATGTATTGTCGATAGCTTAGGTGGTAGGTACAAAGGCTATTTTTGAACCTACGACTACCACTATTAATTAGCAATAGCAATTTAGGAGAAAGGATGAAAAAATCTTCAAACATTTTATATTATATTGTCATACGTTTACGCGAATGTTATACATTGAACTACTCTATACGGATTTTGTCAAAATCCGTAAAAAATAGTTTACTATCAACATTTTATGTTATTATTTCAGCGGGTAAACTTCCAAATTTATTTTAAAATTATTTATAAATAAGTGAGATTTTCTTCAGTCTTTTTCTTTTCATGTAACTTATTGTATATATTTATTGACATAACTAATTAATGTACTTGTAGAGAGTATATTTAGACAAGAAGTTGGATCACTTAACCTGTCTCTATGTCGAAGTTTATATTGGCATTTTTCTTCTCTTTTTGTGAAGAAGACTTTGTTTTTACCTTTATCTTTAGGCGATATGCTAAATATATGGTCATACAATTATTCCAAGAAGACTTCGAAAACATATGTATATGTTCAAGACTAAACCACATGTCACGTATTGTTAACTAGTAATTTCAGACGGACTATCAATTAATCAATGTTCATCAGGCTAGCAAATCTCTTGCATACCTAATCTACTTTATCTTGAACAATGCATCAAGTTGCTGTCAACTTTGATTAGATAGCTCCTATCTGCATAGGGCTTGACTAATAGTACGTGTTACCCGTTGCTTCCATCACGAGGTTATATTTAGTTAATTGGTTGTCCAAAATACACTGAGACTCACCTTTCAATCAGTGATAGCCGGATACCAGATAGTTTGATTCTGATTCCTCGCTGATTTCAGCATGAATGGGCCGGCTCGACCGGGGAAGGACTACCCTCTCACAGACTTTCAGCATGAAATAGCAGTATTTCTACTGTTGTGTTTCGTTCGGTGAGTGAGAGTGCCGGAGGCCCAATCACCCTCTTTCCCCCTTTCCGCTCCTTCTCCTTCCTACTTCCTTTCCTAAAAGGTCTGCAACGCGCAAGTGATGCCTCTGGTGTTACAGCCATCTTATAGGCTACGGTGACCACTTACCATCAGGTGGGTCGTATGCTCGTTTGCAATAATAGAGGGTTAAAAAAAAAAATTTTAAACCTCCCCTTTTTCGGAGTTTCTCGATCAGATCGGAGACGTTCTGGACAAAGGCCGGAGTAAGAGTACCTTAAACCAGCGAGCGTGTATGAGTTATGTGATGAAAGTAAATGAAGCCAGATAAGTGTGTCAGGATCGTAGCAAATGTAAATTCGTAGTCTCTGCCTTCCCTCTGGGAAACAGGCGTGAATCTATGTATGGTACAATATTGTAAATAATAACCCAACGTAACCCTTATTACACTAAGATGAAGCTCGTTTCTAGTAGTAATATAATTTATATACAGGGATAATAATATCATATAATATATGTGTAAAATACAAAAAGAAATATAAGGAGCTGTATAGCATAGAACGTCACCGTTGTGCGCCATCTACCGCAAGCCATAGGACAATATCTACCAAGGCAGCTAGTGATTAAATAATTATAATACCATTTTATCTTTCACCCCATTTTTCCATCCATTTCGATAACTTTAACCTTTCTTCATAACCTTTTCTAATAATATATGTAAGTAAATATAGTATTAAATTTAAGGTAACAGTATAATCATCATCTGAAGGCAAATCAGTTATAAGTAATATTCAAAGTCTCATAAGCTTTCGGCACATCAAAGCCTCTCAGGTTCCAATTTTCAATAATCTTTTGCATTTTTTTGGCTTCAACGAACATTTTTCATCACATAATTTGCTGAATATTGCCGTATGGAAATATTCAGCAAATTACGTATGAACGAATCGGAATTTAGGAAGCGTTTCTTTCTTCCTAGAGTTTGTGACGTTATTTAATAATTCATACTACACGAAATAGATTTTATAAAAGTTGTGCCTTTTTTAATGTGAAAAAACATTTAAAAAGACAGTTCACTTTTGACGTTTAGTAGATTAGATCATTATGGTTTCAAACTGTTTTAGTACGGTAATTGGTACACTGATTCTAATTAGTTTATTAGTCTTAGGGAATTGTATTAAAAAGTCGAATATAGAATTTTGAAAGGCTTGATGATTCGGCTAGATTGCTCAGATCGTGGCCAAAGTGTCAAATCTTTCAAAATAATATTTAAATACTGAGCACGATCTATTTAACAGCCTTTTTCCGTTATATAAATCTTATCTCATCAGTCTTCATTATAATGATCTATTAATCATACAAAATTAAACCTTTTTAAGGTCAGGTAAAAATATTTGAGGAACTATACGTAATATTATAGTGTGGCCATTGCCTTAGACAATTTGGAAGGCCAATAATCTTTTATTTTTGCGAGCAAAATACTTCCGAGGACATTTCTAGACTCCGTGCTGACACTTAAATCTTCTAGATGGTGCTATGTGAGACATTGAAAGAAGTTATTTAAATTAAAAACATAAAGAAAACAAGAATGCATAATCAAATTCAAGGACACGTATGCTGAAACCAAACTTCTAAAACTAAGAACCCATATCAAAACAAAAGCGCCAAATGAACTAAAAGCATAATCATATTCACAATCCGCATTCTCCGTATATAAATCCTTTGCGTTTATCGCGACGCTGTATTCAGGACGTGGCCCATTCGTTCAGCAGACATTATCTACGGGGCCCACGTCACAAATCCGTTTGTCACAAGATACTCAACTGTGACAGCGTAATACCGGCCGACGATTAGGAAACTTTTGGAGATAACTGCTAGCTCGTAGTAATACGGCTGAATAGAAATGCAGTAAATTAAGGGATTTTGGCATTATAATGTGTCAAATCATATACTTAGTACTAACTTCTTAAATTCGACGTTCTTAACTGTCACTTTGTAACCTAAATGAACGGATCGTTTTTTTATTTGACACAAACAAGACGTACTAGTCTTGCTTGTGTCAAATATAAAAACATATATTGTTACGTGCTGGGTTCGTCGGATAAGAATATAATACAATATTACCGACTAAAACACATTTTATTCTATCACACAATTAGATTTAAAACACAACAAACACTATACTACACTTTTCACTGTAACTGCTTCAAACTCCGTAGTATTTTTCGCTTCCGTTCGCTTCGATGAAAACTTGATCGCTTACGATTGTAAACTGACTCGGCGGTGCGCGTGCGCTCTATTTTTACGCGGGTAAAGCGCTTCTGAAGTTTTCCAGAAAACGTCACACACGGCACGCAACAGCGCGATGATTCGAGAATGTGCCAGCGCTCTCTCCACTCAACTCGTACCGAGAAATACGTAGTTCCGTAAGATGTCAATAGATGGTGCTGCAATAAATTATTATAAGAAACCGCCGACTCTTCCCCACAGTGCCGACAGAGGGCACTAGCTGTAACAATATATACGTTTATGTGAATGTTGCACTTTGAAATTAAACTACTTTATACGGATTTTATAGCGGTCTATTTTGTTAACAAGTTTTTATATGCGTTGTACGTGATCATGGTTACTGGGAAGTATCCGAATCGTCAAGTAAAGTGTACATATAAAAGGTAAAACGGAATAAACCATCATAAAATCGTATAAAGTAGTTTTATGTAGCTTTAGTGATTCTTGTTCAGAGAGCGAATGATGTAGTGGTTTGTTTTGACCTAGATTAGGATTTTTGTATTCAATGGATTCATTTTTGTCCTTTTTTTAGTATAATATTAAGCTGCTCTATTATGGCAAGTGTAATAGCAAAAACAGGAATCAGTAAATTTATGAATAACTATAAGGCCTGAATCCATTTATAAAATTTATTAAAAAATGGTCAAATTCCATATTATCCTAAAATTATGTGTGTCTTTGTAGCATTACGGTGAAAGCAATAATAAAACATAAAACATAAACTTAAACATAAACGTATACTTACAGCATGTATAGCGTCGCACGGCAGTCGTGTAGTCATTTCTCCGCACTCACTTAGCTCGTTCTATATAATATGCATTATTATTTATAAATAATACCAATTACTATAAATCTGTATTATCACACTGTATTTTTTTTAATTCACTATCCAAGACAATCCTCCATGGTATCCTTCTCATCATTAAACAAAACATAAACGTGATTTTTGTCAAAGTATAGTATTTTATTTATCTTATTTTATACCTACTTCAATACTAGCATGACGATCGTTTATTTAGATTCTGACAGCGCTTTAATCGTAAGTATTGAATATCGTATTCCTTTATTTACTTAAAGGCTTCTACTTACATTTTCCCATTTTTTAAAAGGCTGTATTTGTATCGCTCCGCTACCCATTCAATAAAGGCTTTTTATTGTTTTTGTTTTATGATTTGTTTGCTTGCAACGTACAGCTTTACACTGAATATTTTTTCAACGAATATCTGAATGTCGCTCCATATTTTGTTGTATTAACTGTTACACTGGACTGAATACTTCAATATTTTGAAACAGAAGGGTAATACAAACACGTAATCTCACTTAATCACTTTTATTTCAATGTTTAATTACAACGAACTGGCAGCGATTCGACTAATACAAGTGCACACGATAGAATCGCTTAAAAATAAGCGCGCCGGGTATTTATATTGTCTTGCTTGACAGTTGGAAGTGACGTCACCAACGGTCGCTGGCTGGCTTGGCCGGCAGTTACGCACTTAACTGCCGTGGCATGGCTTTGGCTTTGGCTATGGCTTGGCGTGGCGTGGCGTGGCGTTACAGTCGGCCATCCTGTAACAATTGCTCCCGCAATGGGATCCACAAATCTAATTAGCTCTCTAATAGGTCAATAAGGTCTTCAGTATCTAGTTGGTCATCGGAACTGCTGGCGCTGTCAGACACAGGAGCTACGCTACGATATGGTCGCAAGGAATCTGCTGAAACAAGCCCCGTAAAGCTTTTATAGCCCCTCAAACCCTTTATGCTTCTAATCCTGTATCTGTCATTGCCAATAACTTTGGTTATATTGTAAGGTCCAGAATATAAGTCATCAAGCTTTGTATTAACCCTACCAGCACTGCTTGTTGGCGCCTGCCTCCACAGAACCAAGTCTCCCTTTTTATAAACATGAGCGATTTTACGACGTTTGTCAAAATTACGTTTCATCTTAGAGCTAGCCCTATTAATACGTGCAGTAGCTTTTTCACGCTTAGACTGAGTAGATTCTGACACACGATCCGGCGTGGCTACATCGCACACTGGCCTGCTATTACGTGCAAACATCAAATCATAAGGCTTAAAACCAGTGGTGTCGTTTACAGTATTGTTTATACCCCATATGATATCGGATAAACAGTTAGACCAGTTATTAGCCGCTTCACTAGGGTCAGTGGCACGTAACGCGTTTAATATCGTACGATTAGTGCGTTCGACTTGACCGTTTGCTCGCGGGCATGCTATCGCGTTTAATATATGTTTAAACTGCTTGTCACACGCAAATTTCTTAAAATATCTGCTAGTAAAAGCCTTGCCGTGATCGGTTACGATTCTATCTGGATACCCAAACAATGCGAAAGTTTTTTTGAGTACTCTAATCGTTTCTATTGAATTAACTGTCCGGGTGCATTCTGCAATAACAAATTTTGAAAACGAATCCGTAATTACCAGCATGTATACATAACCTTTCTTAGTTCTACAGAATGGGCCCAAATGGTCGACATGGATCATTCTAAAAGGTTCATTTGGCTTAGGTATTGGATGTAACATTCCTTCCTTCCTGCCATATTGCCCTTTTCCATATGCACAATGCAAGCAAGATGTAACATACTTTCTTATGAACCGAGTCATTTTAGGAAACCAAAAATCTCTTTTAATCAAATCCATAGAACGTTTTAATCCTACGTGCCCTATCTCGTCGTGGTGCATTTGAACTATTTTCCACCTGGCCGGCCCCGGAACAACGAGTCTGTTACCATTGAGAGTCTTTTTATATAATCTATCGTCTAACAAAATATAATTATTTACAATATCGCGCTCAGCAGATCCAGTCTTAAGTTGACCTATAATATTTTTCAATCTGTCATCCTGAGACTGGACCGTAAGGAACCAATCGGCAACTTCTAGTCGGTTAATATTTATACTATCAATGGGATTCCTGCTTAACGCATCGACGTGTTTCATGCGTTCCCCGGGTCTATATTCTATGCTAATATCGTACTCCTGAATTAACAGCCACCATCTCGCAATACGTGGAATAATATCACGCTTCGTAAGAGTGGCGCGGACGGCTGTACAGTCTGTCACTACTTTAACGTGTTTGCCTATAACGTATACGCGGAATTTTCTCAACGTCTCGACAACAGCTAGTGTTTCTAGTTCGTAACTATGGTACATAGATTCCTCCCTAGATGTCACTCTGCTAAAATACATAACTGGACGTAAAGTATTATCAGATTGCCGTTGTAACAATATGCCCGCTATTCCCAGTTTACATGCATCCGTATGTATTTCCGTGTATAACGCAGGGTCATATAAAGCTAGCACTGGTTTAGAACACAAACATTTCTTTAATTCCTCGAAGCTATTAGCTTGCCTATCGCCCCACAGCCACGGCACATTTTTCTTAGTTAATTCCGTTAAAGGACGAGCTACAACTGCGAATTTAAATATAAATTTACGGAAGTAACTGCAGAGACCTATGAATTGGCGCACTTCGTGTACACTTTTCGGCACCGGAAATTGTGACACCGCAATTAATTTTAACTCCGCAGGTTGTATACCATTTTCAGAAATATCATGTCCTAAATATGTGACTTTATTATGCAAGAACGAACACTTTTTCATATTTAATTTTAGATTTTCTGATTGAAACTTATGTAATACTGATTCTAACATTTTTAAACCGGAATTAATATCAATTGAGGGTAGTAATAAATCATCTAAGAACGCCAGAATCTCATTCGGTGAATAATTATCAGTTTGTGATTTTGAATAACGAATGGACTCGACCAGTTTTCTAACTAAACGCATGAAAACAGAGGGTGCGTTTGCTAAACCAAATGGGACACGTAAATATTCATAGTGACCTTGAGGTGTTATAAATGCAGTTTTATGTGTGTCTTCCGAGGCGACTGTTAATTGATGATAACTTTGTGCCATATCAAGACTTGTAAAGTATTTCATACCGACAAGCTTGGATATTTGATCATCAATGTTCGGCAGTGGAAATCTATCTTTTATAGTTACTGCGTTAAGTGCGCGGTAATCTACACATAACCTACTGTCGCCATTCTTTTTCTTAACTAAGATGATTGGAGAGGCGTAATCTGACTCTGACTCTTTAATAATACCAGCATCTAACAACTCACGGATCTTTGAACTAGCTATTTGTTGTTCTGTGTGTGATAACCTATATGGTTGGCGATATATAGGCTGCTGTGTGGTCAATTTTATTTTCATATTTAACAAATTAGTGCAACCAAGATCTTTTGTGTCGTTTGCAAAGGTGTGTTTATATTGTAATAATAATTTAATTAAACTATTACGGTCGTTTTCATTTAAACTTCCTGTGCTAATATCGATTATAGATACCCCACCTATACTACTATTTATGTTCTGGCTCACGGTAAGTATGGAGGCAGTCGAAAATGCAAGCTGATGTAACTTAACACTATTCATTTTACAGTTTGGCTCACGTGACGAAATATTAGGCAGGCTAGACATAAACGGCTTGGTATGGCTCACCTGAGTTGGCTGGCTTGGCGAGTTGATAGGTTCTTCGCAGGTCTCCGCTCGCGCTAGAACCGTGCCCGCTTCCCAGTTGATGTTGACGGTTCCAGTGTTGATGACCTTTATGTAGCCCTTGCGTCCGCGGAGCACTGTAGCTGGTAAGGAGTATGAAACTCCCTGCAGTTCGTAGTGGCGTGGTGTGGTACACACGTTGTTTCCTTGCATGTTGCCCAGCACCTGAACTTGGACGATTGAGGCACCAGGTGGCAGAGATTCCTTGCTCGATGTAACCACCCTGAACTTCGAAGTGTCGTTGACTACATTGAATTCTGTCGCTGGGTCAGAATCCATCTTTAATGTAGCCGTCCCGTTTGTCACCACCAGAGACACGCAAGGAGCATTGATAATTGGCTGGCCAATCAATAATTGTATATCTTGCATATCTACGTCTGTTACGTGCGCAGTACATTGAACCTGTATATCATCTATTCCTAGCTCAAATTTTACTGTACCACGACTAGTAAGTAGACCACCAGAAAAGCCTCTGAGTACAGTATTTGTAGGTGTAACGTTGAGCTCCAACAGGCGTACAATTCCTGTATTAATGACATTAACTTGGCTTCCTGTATCTACATAACACTTTAAATAAATGTTGTTTACCCTCGCGAGCTTTTTGTAGATCTCGTTGTAATTTTGTATTAGCTTGACCTCTTTGACGGCGCTGCTTAATTGAACTGGAGATTTGGCGGAAGGGCTAGGACAACGGGTGGCAATGTGGCCCTGCACTCCACACTTGAAACAAGTACGCTGATCGGGTAACGTGCAGTTTCGTAGGATATGCCCAGTTTTCCTGCAACGAGGGCAGGGATCGACATCAGGGTTTATCTTTTTCTCTGGGATTGGCGACGGTTTATGGTCCTTGTTCAATGTGCGTGCTTCGAACGTTGTCGGACGATAATCATCGAGGGCGCACAGGAAAGCTTCATACAGCTCGTCGGGGCGCTGGCACTGGAACGCTCGCGCATTTGGTTGTAACGAAGTTGGTAATCCTCTGATAATGCACGAGACACTAGCAGCGTCTGTAAGATTACAACGAAAGCACATGGCGATCTTGTCCTGGTAGTATTTCGTCATTGTTTCGCTAGACAGCTTCTTTCTGTTGATCATCTCATCTAATAACGCACTGTAGTCACGATGCTTCGGAAATGCTCGAGTTAGCATACCTTTCCATTCTTCCCAGGAATAGTTATAGTCGTCTAGTCGGTTGTACCATTTCCGAGCTTGGCCACGAAGCTTGTCTTGTAGGTGGAAGGCTTTCACCTTGTCACTCCAACCGTGGATGTCCCCCAACTGGTCAATTTTCTTCAACCACGTCGACACGGTGCAATCCTCTCCATCGGGGTCAAACTCGGGTATGAGTGATGCTGCATGATGACTTTTGAAACGGCTGAGCGGTAAGGTTTCTTGATCGAGGTCACGTATCGCCCTTTCAACTTTATTTTCGAGTAAATGTTTTAGTAATTTTCTAGCTGGCGGCGGCGGGTAGTCTTCACCTTCACTGGAATCGCACGATTCTTGTTCGCTCCATCCGGGTGGACGGACTCCTTGGCCAGATTGATTAGGGCGAGTACGCTTCATATCCCACTTCTGAATGAAACAGAAGGGTAATACAAACACGTAATCTCACTTAATCACTTTTATTTCAATGTTTAATTACAACGAACTGGCAGCGATTCGACTAATACAAGTGCACACGATAGAATCGCTTAAAAATAAGCGCGCCGGGTATTTATATTGTCTTGCTTGACAGTTGGAAGTGACGTCACCAACGGTCGCTGGCTGGCTTGGCCGGCAGTTACGCACTTAACTGCCGTGGCATGGCTTTGGCTTTGGCTATGGCTTGGCGTGGCGTGGCGTGGCGTTACAATTTATATTTTTTTATTCATAGCTTTTTGGAATAGGTAAACTAGAATCGTATTTTTACGCTAACTGTTACCCGTGACTTAGAAATGCGAGGATTTTCTAAAATAAAAGTAGCCTAAGTTTCTCCTTATAAAATCAGCTTTCTGCCAGTGAAAGTCCCGTCAAAATCAGTCCAACCGTTTTCGAGATTAGCAGTATAAAAATTTAATTTAGTACCGCTTGTAATTTCATATGCATTTAGTAAATCGCCGTTATTTTGACATTACAAACAGACCATTCAACTTTATTTATTTGTGCATATACATAGATTTGCAATTTTTCCAAAAGTGTAAATGGAGACTACGGTTATTATATATAATATAATTCATTGAGATATGAGTATTTGACATCTGTCACGTTACGTAAACATAAGCTCCGTATTTAAAGTGTATTAAAAATATAAAACCGTGATTTGAAAGTGAATAGACATAATTTCCTAGTGACTCAGTAACTAATAATAACCATAAAGTGTTGGTAAAACGATATATATAGTACAATAAAAGTTATATCTCTTCAACAATTTTACATAAAAGTGCAGTGTTTACGAACAAAAATTAACATTAAACTACAAGTTAACATTAAACATAACAATAAATACAACAACAAATAGATTTCATACCAGATAATATCAATAAAGTGTTTAAAAAACTACGCTAAAAGTAAATCTCAAGAAGTGAAAAAGTGATCCGTTAATTTTATTTGAACGTCGTTAACCACAAATGAACTGACCAATCACAACAACTTTCATACTTAGTAAGTGCAGTTGCACTTACAAAGATCAATTTCGCTTCTTTCAATAACAGGCTCCGTGGCGCATTGCATGCAACGACGGGTTCACGCCTACAGGCGACTGCTGTACACGTTGTCGTGCGTTCGAACCTCACTAGCTGCGAGAGCTTCTTGTGATTCTTAAAATTGTCAATTCATTATCTTACAATGAACTTCTTCGGAAATATCACTCAGCGGCGTCAGCGCCAACGCAGACATTCGGATACAATTGATACAAATAACGAGTCAAACATATCTACTGAATTAAATTGTACCACTACATTTCCGGCAAACTATTACAGTTTGCCGGCAATGTCAGACGAAGAGCATTGCGATGAAGTTACCAAACTACGGAACAAAATAAAGGAATTAACATTAGATTTAGAGGCAGCACACGAAGAAGTGGAGACTTTAAACTTAGAAAATACTCAACTTAAGAACACCATCGATGAATTAACTAGAAAGAAAAATATCTATAAAAAGATTACAACTGATATAGTAAGCGATAACAATTCATCTCCATTAACTAGTAAGAAAAGGAGAAATAAAACAATCACTATAAATAGCAGCCCACAGACAACTCCAAAGACTGCAAATATCAAACAAAACTGTTTGACCTCGCATATCGCTGACAAATCAATACAAGATAATACTCAATTAATGACGAACCTTCAAGGCAATAAAAATCTTTCGATAAGAAAGGACAAAGAAAAGAATAAATTATGTATAATTAGCAATAATAAAAGGAATAGATTGAGTAACTTAATTGAGGACACTTTTGATACGTTTAATTACTGCCACTACCTATATCCAGGCGGTAATATTCAGCAAATGTTACTCGGCATGGATAATAAAACAAAAAACTTTAATAAAAATGACTTGTGTTATAATGATGGGAGAAATGGACTTCATAAGGACTGAAAATTATCATGACATTATATTTCTTATTAGAGAAACCATTGGAAGAATAAAAACACCAATGTGATAATTTGCCTTCCGACATACAGATGTGGCAATTATACCACTATCTATAACACTAGAATATAAACTTTTAATCACCTCCTATATCTAGACAACTTAACTTACGAATATGCCTATTTACTGGACTCAAATGCAGAATTAACTTGTGGCTGTGAAATGTTCTCTGCGCAAGGACACATAAATGGAACAGGAATGAAGAATATTTTAACTAATCTCAAGAGGACCATAATTGAAATCGAGACCGAAAATAACAAGAAATTAAAAGAAAAATTTAATTCTTCCAACTCAGAAATGAAGCAGCCAGACGCGTTTTTTCTATAAGTATTTGATTATTATGCATCAAAATATTGCGGGACTCATCAACAAAGCGGATCAACTAACTCTGCACCTGCAAGAGTTAACTGAACAAAGAAATAGTATTGACATAATTTGCATTACCGAGCACTTTATTGAGCGAGGACACGAGGAGCTTCTCTCGGTCCCTAACTATAAATTAGCCGCATACTACACACGAAATACCAAAAGAGGAGGAGCTTGTATTCTGATAAAACATGGTATTCAATACAAAGACCTTAAAGATATCAGTAAAATGTCAATTGAGGGCGCTGTAGAAGTTTGTGCAATTGAAGTAATACCCCATAACATCATTATTATTTGCATGCATAGAGTACCAAAGTTAAATAATTTACAGGTTTTCTACTCTAGATTGGATATTCTTTTATCGAAATACTGTTACAACTCGAACATAAAGGTAATTCTATGCGGCGATTTTAATATTAATATTTTAAAACAGAATAACTTATCTGTTGAATTTACCAGTTACCTATTAAAGTACAATTTAAGTTTACAAATTAATCAACCGACCAGATTACAAAGCAATACATGTATTGACAATTTTGCACATAACATTTCACGAAAATGTACCCATAGCATTCTTGATTTACATATGTCGGATCACACAGCACAAACTTTAAAGATTCCTGTAAAGAAGACATATTTTATCACAAGTTGGAATATAAAGATACGCGACTTTAGTAATGAAAACTTGTTGAAATTCAAGGATTGTTTGAAATCGATTTCTTTTTCTGATGTCTATCTCGCTAATGACCCTAATGTAGCATATAACAACTTTTTAGAAATGTTCCAATTATTTTATAATTTATGTTTCTCCATTATATTAAAAAAAAAGGAAATTAATTAAGAATCCTAATTGGTTAACACCTGGTATTAAACGGTGTAGCCAAAGAAAAAGACAGCTTTTGTGGCATCATAGATTAAATCCATTAAAGACAAATGTGACGAAACTAAAAAAATATTCAGCCCGACTAAAGAAAATAATAAAATTGACTCAATTAGCAAAAAATAACCACAAAATCGAAATAGCATATAATAAATCGAAAATGACATGGAGAATAATCATAGAAAACAGAAGTAACTCTCCTCCAGAGTGCATAACAGAAATAAATTATGACGGAGTTAAATTCACTACACCCAATGACATAGCAAATACATTTAACAACTACTTCATAGACCAAGCAGAAAAACTGTCTTCCGCTTCTACACGACTGACTAACAATAAAATAAATTTATGCACACAGTCAATGTTTCTAGCCCCTATCATACCAGATGAAGTAAATGGAATTATAAAAGACTTAAAAAATAAAAATAGTGTAGGATACGATGATATTTTGACAAAGGTCTTAAAGTATGTGGCAGAAGTAATATCTGATCCTCTTAGCTACATAATAAATTTAAGTATTGAATCTGGGACCTATCTTGATAAGCTTAAACCTACTATAATTAAACCTTTATTTAAAAAAGATGATACGAAAGACATTAAAAATTATAGGCCCATAGCTCTTATTCCAATAATATCCAAGATATTCGAAAAATTGATCTATAGATCCATAGATGGATACCTGAACAAAAATAATATACTTGTAAAAGAACAAAAAGGATTTAGGAAAGGTCATTCGATAAATATGGCAATATACGACTTCCTTAATGACATCATAACTAGCATGAATGATAGAATCCCAATATCAGCAATATACATGGATATGACCAAGGCATTTGACTTGGTCAACCATGAAATACTACTGAACAAATTAAATGCATACGGTATAAGGGGTAATGTGTTGGCACTCATAAATTCTTATTTAAAAAATAGAATACAATGTACAGAGATAAGTCGAATATCTAAATTTAATAAAACCGTTATAAAATATATATCTAGTGAGCGAATAATAACTTGTGGAGTCCCTCAAGGCAGTGTGTCCTTTATTATTTCTAATATATATAAATGACTTTCCCCGAAATATACCCCATCCTATGACATTGTTTGCTGACGATAGTACTTTAATTGTTAAACGTGACATTAATAATATGGACTTTGAGACTAACATAATCAATGCATTGGACCAAGCCGTTAACTGGTTAGAACAAAATAACTTAATTATAAATTTAAATAAAACAAAACTTATGAATTTCCGTCAAAGAGTAGCTAATTCGAAACTAAATGTAATATTTAAGAATGAAAACATAGAAGAAGTTGCAAATATTAAATTTTAGGCTTAACAATCGACAATCAACTGAATTGGAAGCAACACACTTCATTATTGGTTAAAAAGGTCAGTAAATTTGCTTTTGCTTTTTAGTTGCTAGGTTCAGGCAAAGGGTTGAGCCTATGAGAAGAAACCTGCAAGAAACTCACGGCCACTCTTTAAAATCGCCAATTAAATATAATTTCAGTATTTTACAACTCAGATTAACAAGGTGTTGCAGCCATTATGCCATATACTACAGACTATAAAAAACTAAAGATAAAAACAGTAATAACTTAATAATATTATAGAGATTAAATAATTTGGGCTAAGGTATATGTTTTAATATAAATCTAAAATAGGCAGTAAGATGGCATGATGGCGCATACACTTACACTTTGTGACAATGCAAAGGCAGTCCGTGACTAAATGCGGTTATGCATTTATATTCTTCAATAATAATCAAATTAAGAAACAAGTTACTTGTTAACTTCACAAATAATCACGAGATACATTACTAAATTGACTTAAAAGTAATACAGATATTTAAATCCTGTATGCAACAAGCAACTAGTTCCATGAGTTTTTGTCATTTAAGTAGTCGTTGACTGAATAATAACCTTAAAAATATAACCCCTAAAAATATCAGCTGTGATTACTAGTTAATTTTTCGTATTTTTCAAATTGAATACTATGTACCGTTGGAGAGCCACGCTTAGGCACGAATGGGCCGGCTCGACCGGAGTGATACCACGGCCTCACAGAAAACCGGCGTGAAACAGCGCTTGCGTTGTATTTCGTCGAATGAGTGAGGGTACCGGAAGTCCTTCTACACCATAACAAGAAAATAAATATTTTTAATGGATAATATGGATTTTGACCATTTCTTAATTAATTTTATAAATAGATTCAGGTGTTATCGTAATTCATAAATTTACTGATTCCTGTTTTTGCTATTATACTTGCCATAATACAATAATACTGAAAAATCGACAAAAATGTATCTCTTACAAAAATGCTAATACAAATCACTATATCATTCGCTTTCTGAACAAAAATCACTAAAGCTACGTAAAACTACTTTATACGATTTCATTCAGTTTTACCTTTTATATGTATACTTTACCCGACAATTCGGATACTTCCTAGTAACCATGATCACGTACAACACATATGAAAACTTGTTAACAAAATAGATTGCTATAAAATCCGTAAATCAATTTAATTTCAATGTGCAACATTCGCATAAACGTATGTTCGTCTTGTTTTTGTAATATAAAAAGACATTCATTTAGGTTACAAAGTGACAGTTACGAACGTCGAATTTAAGAAGTTAGTACTAAGTATATGGTTTGAAGCTAAAGATTCACAGTGATAGCTTAGTGATAAACAGGACTATTACGCTGAGGTCTCGAGTTCGATCCCAAGGCGCCTTCTTGGACTATTCGAAGTTATGTACTGAATACTTATAGACAGCGACAGCTTTTGCCAATGTATGGACAGTTTTTTATAAAATACGAATATGGGAGATGTTATGCAGGAGATGCGTACACTATTCAGCTCTCAGACAGCTGAACAGGACTTACGTTTTCAGGAGTTGCAGGCAACCGTACAGAAACAAAGTGAAGAGATAAAGGAAAGTATCAGTTTCTTATCCGAGAAGTATGACGCGGCTCTGAATCAGATAAAATCGCTACAAAATGAGAAAAAAGAAGATATGAAACGAATAATTATGCTAGAGGAAAGAGTAGATTATCTGGAAAGAAAAACATGTGCAGCAACAATTGAGATTCGAAATGTACCTAAACTGATCTCCGAACAGAGCAAGTTTGAAGGAAAACAAGAACTATACACTGTTATTTCTGAATTGGGAAAGACAATTGATGCTGAGATCAAGGACACTGACATCAAAGACATCTATAGAATAAAGCCAAATGAAAAAACAAATGGCCCAGGCACTATTATTACCGAGTTTTCTACTGTTCTGAAGAAAGAAAAAGTTTTAACAGCCATAAAGAAATTCAACAAGGACAAAGAAATAAATGACAAGCTACATACTGGACATCTTAGCTTAAGTGAAGAAAAGAAACCCATATATGTGTCTGAGAGTGTCACGAAGAAGACGGCCAAATTGTTTTCTCAAGTTCGTGAATTTGCCAAAACAAATGGCTATGCATGCTGGATTTTTCGTGGAGCGATTTTTCTACGTCTCGATGATAACAAACGTGTGCAGATCAAATCGGAACATGATCTCGCCAGCATTAAAAACTAGGCATGTTTTTCAGTATTTTTACCTTTTTAAAATTGTTTTTTGTATAATTATTTTACTAACTTTCAAGATCAATCGTATCACTTTTAAATATACACTCACTCTCAAAAAAACAAAACCATGTCCACAAAGCTCTATCAACCACTTTAGAACACACCATTACAATAAACACACTCTTAAAACATATGTCCATATAAACGCAAACACACACAAAACAAACACAAACATCACATCATTCCACTACACACATATTAAGCAATGGCTAGAAGGGACGAGTATTACTTATTGTTTAAATAATGGCTGCCTTCTGTGAATCACTACAAACGTTAAAAGAAATAGACAATATTCAGCTTGCTAAATCAATCACGTGCGACTGCATAGATCTTGAGAAACATACAACTATCCACAAAAATGATTTTACTGTAATTTCCCAGAATATTAGAGGCATTTGCTGCAATTTTGATGACTTTTTGCTTACATTATCCAGTCTTAAATTTGAAACAGACATTATTATATTAACGGAATGCCAACTTAATTTAAATAAACCGGTACCGCAACTTGATAATTACTTTTGTTATTGCACTATAAATCTCTCAAATAAACATGATGGAGTGGTCGCGTATGTAAAAAAATCTTTAAAACATAAAGTAACGGAAGTTAAGCTCTTAAATGCGTCTTGTCTCCAAATTGAGGTGCTAAAAAACATTGTCCTTGGTTTATATAGGTCTCCTGCTACTTTATGTGCAGACAACTTTATTGATTCCTTAAGTTTACATCTGGAATCACTAAACGTACAAAAAAGAAACATTGTGGTCACAGGAGACTTAAACATTAACCTAAGACCCAGGGAAACGGAACAATACTACGAGCGTAGAAATAGAATAAATTACCTTACTATGCTATCATCACACGGTATTCTGGCCGGACATACACTGCCCACTAGAGATATGAATTGTCTTGATCATTTTATGCTAAAAATTAATCTGGAAAAGACATTTGCATTTATAGCTATTTTGTGTACTACCACTACAGACCACTATACTACGTTTCTTTCTCTGGCAAAAACAAAAAACAAAATCAGTCGGGATAAAATTAAAACAACCATAGATTATAACAGTGCTCTCCTATATTTGCAGAATAAAAAATTATCTGAACTTCTTTTTATTGATGACCCAAGTGTAGTTACAAACTCTCTAATAGAAAAAATTACCGAATCATTGACTGCTAATACTCGCACTAGTACCATCCCAAGTAGTAAACGTATACTGAAACCGTGGATTACTCAGGGTCTTCTAAGATGTATTCGGAATCGTAATGATTTACAGAAAAAGGCACGAAATGATCCTTGCAATGAAATTGCCAAACTGACATATAAAAGGTATAGAAACTATTGCAATAATCTCATAAAAAAGTTAAAAAGAAAATATAATAGGGAACAAATTACAAACACTATCAAAAATAATAAACTTCTTTGGAAAAACATTAAAAATATTACTTACACTAATAAATCACGAACAGAGAACTTAGAATTGCTACAAGTTAAATCATCTCCCCTAGAATCGGCTAACTACGTAAATAAATATTTTGCAAGTATAGGCAGAGAACTGGCCCAAAACATGGTAATTGGTACTAACTTTCCTAGCAAATCCCAAAAGAAAACGCCACCTCACACGAGGTCAATGGTACTTCTGGGAACTGATGAATCCGAAGTTTGTAGTACGCTTATGAATCTACGATCTGACAGTGCCCCCGGATGGGACAACATACCCACTTCTTTCTTGAAGCTTGCTAGGAATGAAGTTGTGCCAGTTATCACACACCTTGCCAATCTATGCTTCCAAAAAGGTGCCTTCCCAGCCCCTTTAAAAAAATCCATAATTACACCTGTGCGTAAGGGTGGTGATAGAGACGATGTCAACAATTATCGACCTATTTCTGTTCTGACTGCGATTTCAAAAATTATAGAAAAGTTGATAAATACTCGCCTCTTACAGTATTTGAATAAATTTGATATTCTGTCACCATCTCAATTTGGGTTTAGGCAAAAAAAGTCTACGGAAGATGCAGTTATAGCACTAAGCTCTCTAGTAGTAGAACATCTTGATAAAGGAAATAAATGTTTAGCAGCCTTCCTAGATCTAAAAAAAGCTTTTGACACCGTCTCTGTTCCCATCCTTCTGCACAAGCTTGAATCTATCGGGGTTCGTGGATTACCACTGGCACTTTTCAAAGATTACCTCTCTGGTAGGACACAAAAAGTTAAACTTGAGCAATTTGTTGGGGAAGATGCGGATGTATCATACGGCGTGCCACAAGGAAGCGTACTAGGACCGACGCTTTTCCTAATCTACATAAATAATCTCTGCAATATCAGGTTAAACAATGCCAAAGTATTTTCGTACGCCGATGATACAGCTGTCGTCTTCACAGGGAAAACATGGGATGACGTTAAAAGTAGTGCAGAAGAAGGGCTTGCTCTAATTGCAGCTTGGCTTAGAGAAAATCTACTCACCCTGAACACTAACAAAACCAACTACATCTGTTTTAATATATATAATCAACTCCTACCAGACAAAGAATTTAATTTAAGAATTCACAAATGCGATATTTCTACAGATAGAACATGCTCTAATTGCCCTACTATCCAGCAAGTTGCTCAAGCAAAATATCTGGGAGTGGTTATTGACCAGCGTCTTTCTTGGTATCCTCAATTGGAACAAGTCATGAGTAGAGTACGAAAACTTATATGGGTATTCAAGGAGCTGAGATATACCATACCAAAAAGGATAAAAGTTAACAAAAGTAATGAGAAGCAAAGAAATCTTTTAAACGAAATTTATGTATCCTTGGTCCAATCTGTTCTAGTGTATTGTATCACTGTATGGGGTGGAGTAGCAAAATCTAGATTTCTAGACTTAGAACGCGCTCAAAGGGCAATACTTAAAGTGATGTACTTTAAAAAAAGAATATTTCCCACTGACAAGCTCTATGACTTATGTAATCTGCTGTCTGTTAGGAAGCTGTATATTCTTCTTGTCATTCTAAAAACGCATAAAGAAACAACGTATGATCCTAAAATCTTAAAGAAAAGAAATAAGCACCGCATACTAAATGTTCCTAAAACTAAAACAGAATTTGCTAGCAGACAATATAAAAAACGTTCAGCCTTTTTATACAATAAAATTAATAAACTAATATATATTTATGATAAAAAACAATATGAATGTAAAAATATGCTAATAACATGGCTACATAACTTAAACTATAACGTTACAGAGGCACTCCTGCAATGTGTGAATTAATAATTAATCTTATTTAATGTTGTACTCGCTTATTCTGCACATTCACCCAAACTATATATATATATCTCACTCGCACACTCACACACTCATACACACATACACACACTCACACACATATACACGCGCGCACACGCGCGAGCACATACACACACACACACACACACACACACACACACACACACATACACACACACACTTGATCATATTTTTCTTTTTTAGTTTTTTAGTTTTTATTTTCTATTTTTCATATAATATTGTATATTGCTCAAAACTATAAAGTAGGGAAGAGCGGAGCCTTCAATTACAGGCATTTTCTATGCTTAAATGGAGACTCCTCGACAAGCAATGTAAACCAAATATGATATGAAATAAACTAATTTTATTTAATTTATAATTTTTACAAACTTCTAGGGCTCAACGTGTTTTTCAGACTATAGACAGGATTGTCTTAAGCCGGAATGGCCAGGAATTCAATCAAAAACTAACTAATATGGATATAAAAATTCGTTAGTGTCAAACCGTGTTGCTTTTTACGTAATGAAATATAAGAGATGCTAAACCAAATATAGGTAGGTGTATAAAAGAGACACACTTTGCTAGCTGTACCTAGGTTTCACGTACTACTTACAGCAGGGATGAGGTAGTGGTTCATTGCCACTGCGCCGAGTGTTGTGGATTCGATCAACATACTGGACAAAAAAATTTGTGCGTGATAAATAGTTATTTTGTATCTGGGTGTTATATTTTGTGTCCGTTGCTTGGATGTTTCATAAAATCCTCGTAGCACAGGATTTATTCCTAGTATGGGAGCTGTATTTAGAAAAAGTAAAAGTAAAAAATATGCTAGTGATGACTTTATTGTTCTCTATTACAAAGGGTCTGGAACTCATTACTAAGGCCTGCCATTGGTAATGTTCTATTAGATTATTATAATAACACCAAATATGAACTGGAATCGACCTGACAAAATTGGATACATTTTGGAGAATGGTTAGATTCATAGTACCTGACAAGTACTCTAATAAAATACGAAGAAATTGAATGAAACAAGAATTAAGAAATGTGCCAAGTCGTAGCTAGTGAAATTTGTAATCTCTGCCTACCTCGCCCAAAAACAGCAATTAGGCTAGTCTGCATGCATGTATAATCAAACCCAAGATTTTAAAATTAATCAATACTAAAGTCTTTAAAATAATAAGGCGGTAAAAAACATTCGTTTAGATAGCTTAACTTGCTAAAATACCTCTGTTTGAAAAGTTTACAATATTATGTTAAAGTAATAATTTATTATTATTATGTGACTGAGTGCTGAGCATTACGGGAATTGGGAATGAAAGATGGTATTCAAATAAAGAAGCAACCTATAAACCCTCATCTTCTTTGGGACCTATTTAATTAATTTTAATTTTTATGAATCATTCCGTAGATGGATGGCTGCATTCAGGTATTTCGCATAAATTTGATTAGACCAGAATTATAACAGATAGAAGGAACAAAAGAATACATAGATTACTAAATCTATGTAAATAGTATCCTTTTGTTCCGAATTTTTAGATGGTCGCTTGGAGAAACAATATAACATATTCTTCTAGTAAAAAGGTAAAATCCGCGTCCAGGGTGTCCGGTAATTAATGGATAACCTTGACATGTCTTATAGTAGAACTGAAGGCCGTTCAGAAATAAAGAAAAAGATATGAATAACAAAATAAAAAAATATATATATTGAAAAGTGCTAGCCATATAAGCATAGCATACTTTTGACTGTCTATCTATTAGCATAATTAGTGTTTAATAATAAAACAACAAAAAACCGATGGATTTCATTTATTTATGGTCGTAGTATACAAGAAAGTTATACATGGTAATTAAAAAAAAACATATCTCAGGTAGTAGTTAGGATAGATTTTTTTTCATATTTTTTTCTGAACGGCCATCAGTTCCACTATTAGACATTTCCAGGTTATCCATTAATTACCGGACACCCTGTATATAATTATTCCGGATCTAGGTTAATTACAAATATTCCATATGATATACATGTAATATCCTCTAAACCGAAATTCGGTTATGGCGGCAAACACTAATGCACTTTCTGTTCCTTCATTATCCTATGATAATATTATGTTAAACCTTCAATACGGCAGCCTGATGCTGTAAATGGATTAGGTACAGCACCAACGGTTTAAGATGCTTCCCCGCAACACCGCCAACTTGCTTACGCCGGGTTCCTAGTGCAAAATATCTAGTCCTGGAACCTTGGTCATGCCCAGTAGTATTTAATATATAGTAGCATTCACTACCGTATCGCCATCGACAATTAGACGAGGACAACTAATCGATATCGTACAAGGAAAAGTTAATAATTTAGATTCAGCTTATCTCCAACCTTGGCTTCTAAATATCCATTTGTATAAACATTAACTGAGGACTGAGTACTTTCGCTTTGAGGCATTTGACATGACTTACATTGGGAATATCAAAGAGGTTTCTTTTAAAAACACTCAAAGCCGGTTTGGGGACTTGACTTTCAATGGAGTGTATGAATATATTTATGTGTTGCAGACCCGCCTTGGGCCAACCAAATAAATCTTTCATTTTACACACTGTATCTCGTTATGTTTTTATTGAAACTGTGGCCTTTAATCTTATTTCGTCAGATGTAAGTTCAATATCAGGCAATGTACTGGTTGCTTTCTTATAAATATAAGAGACTTTTTGCGGATATTCTCGTAATAGGGTACGTTTTGTGAAGGAATTTGGTTGATTTATCGTGTTTTCTATTTATTTTATTGTATTTGGTAACATAATTATCAGATTGTTAGCAAAAAGCTACATAAGATATGAAACAACAGCCATTCGAATAATAAATTCAAACCTAATCATTTAAAAACTATCCTAGAGAATATTTGTGAAGCATTCCTAGAAGCTTCATATCTATCCATACATTACCTCTTCAAACTTCTATTTTGGTTGTTATTACAGATTCAAAGGTTATAATAATATTATGCTTGTATTTTGATATACAAGAATTAAATAAAAATATGTCTGAAAAGAAAATATAAGGGGACATTACGAGCTTCTCCAACTAAACCCTGCAGAACTAGATTATTCGTGACAAGTGCTATAATTTTTTCTCCTTAATATATTGCTTACGATGGCTCAAATTCAGCTCTGTGCTACTAATATTTTATTTCATTTATTAGATTTAGAATTGTTAATAAAAGACGTGTACAGGTTAGGTACACTTCTTGATAAGTGATAGAAATGATAGATAATATAAATAATTGCACGATTTTATTGATTACCGAAATAAGATGACATACTTGATAATTATGCTAAATTATGATAAATGATTGATATGCCAATGAGTACACGATACGCTTGCTGAAAGTGAACTGTTTTATTGATAGTTACAAAATCGTCACGCTGGACGTTAAATGCTAACCGCAGCAAATGTACGGCCGTTGGCCCGTACAAGACGCTTATTTAATTTAAGGTAAATATTTTAAATATTCAATTAATGTCTTAATGTAGTCGGTCTATAAAAGACAACTATTTATATTAAGGCGAACTACATATGCATATTCAACGTTGGACGTAAAGTTTTTAGGTGTATATAGTTCAGCCAAAACTCCATACTCTCACCTTTTCTAACAATGAAATCGTTTCCATTCAAAGTGTGGAAAGTATCGCTACGATTGCGATTTGGTGCATTTAAAAGCCGTTGGAATTCCTAGCAGCTTTTTGGGAGCGTCGGAATTCAGTGCAGTTTTACATGTTGCTCGTTTTAACCAAATAGAAGTACAAAAGAAAGTACTAGTGTTTCAAGAGAGATCCAACAAATGACCGATATTGTTCAGTATTGTTAAAAACACGAAATCAATGCAGAATATGGCGATGGCGTAGTGGTTAGCGTAACCGATTGCCACGCCTGAGGTCGCGGGTTCGATTCCCGCACAAGACAAATATTTGTGTGCATGAACATGGATGTTTGTCTTGGTCTAGGTGTTTCTATGTATAATATGTATGTATTTACAACAAAAAAAAGTATATATGTATGTTTATCCATTTTCTAGTACCCATAGTACAAGCTGCTTAGTTTGGGCTAGATTGTGTTTTGTGTATGTAGTAGAATATTATATTATTATTATATTATTATTAATATACGATAGTAGGTGAAAATACTCTTACTGCTCTCTATCTATCATCAAAATGACCGAGTTATTACGTTTTAACGGTTTTCAGTCTCGCATGCACGTTGTCTGGACATAGGGTAACTTTACCCAGAATTAAGTTATGTTACTGACATATTCTAACCTATGTACATTTACGTGGTCGAAGACGCGGGCAAAAGCTAGTTCTAACTAATATTAAAAATGCCAATGTAAGTTTGTTTGTCCTTTTATTACGTTCTCACGTCTTAACTACTCGACCGATATTATGGAATTTCGCATGCACGTTGTCAGGGATACAGAAAACATAGAGTACCTTCTTCCAGAAAAAAGCAATGGACCCGAGGATAGCAATTTATTGACAAAATTTACATAAATGCAGGTAAACTCACGGGCAAAAGCTAGTATTGATAATATTTACAATTTGATCATAATCCTAATTTGACCAATTAATTTGCTTACGAAGCCACTTAACCAGAAATTAACCTCATCACTGAAGATGATTTTATGCCCGAAGGCAGGGTGAACTACCAATTGCTCTAAAGCTCAATCAGCGTAAACACGACGCTGTCTACGGTCATTAGGCTATAGATCTTGAGTTTTGTATGTATCAAAGCCTAGGTCTTTACGCATAATTCGCCAAGTAGATGTCGCCAAAACACCAAGCTCTTGCGCACAACGCGGAATGGATTACCTGGGATTTTTTGTATACTACTGTTTCGTGCTGGGTTCGAGGGATAAAAATTTTAACAATATCACCGACTAAAACACGTTATATTCTAGCTAAATTTAAAACACACGCACACACATACTAATTAAACACTTTTCCACTCTAACTGCTTCAAACTCTATGGTATTTTCGTTTCCGTTCGCTCCGATGAACATGACCGCTTACAATAATTGTCCACCGCCTTGGCGGTGCGCTAGCTCCTATTTTATATGTGGTTAGAAGTGTTTCTGGCATTTTCTAGAAGCGCCATTTCCGGGATGTCCCTTAAAACAATACGAGAAAGTGCTAGAACACTTTGCGTTCTGTCAAGCTACGTAGTTCAGTAAGACGTAAATAGATGGCGTTAATAAATTATTAAAAGGTCGGGCACTTCCCCACAGCGTCGATAGGTGGCATTGATTCGATTTGATTTCTATACATTTCAACTTTAGCAATACTCTAGCACTACGAGCTTAACAGTACCTTCCTAAAATTATACCCACTCTCCCCTGACGCAACTCTCGTGCCGTTTAGCGCCACCACGACTGCGTGGTGAGATGTTTGTGTGCGGTGCATCGTAAATCGCGGCATTTTGCTCATCGCGCGCCCATTCACGTAAGTATTTTTTTCTCCATAACTAAATTTATTTTATTGTTTTTCTTAGTTATTGTGCATAACTATTAATAATAAATCTAGTGGATACATTATTTAAATGTTTTATTTGTTTCTTTCAGTATATAAATTTAACAATGGCTGATCGGCAAACCCCTCAAATTTGTGCGTGGCTAGAAGAGCCCGAATCTGAAGAAGAAGGAGCATTAGAACTTGTAAAACCACATATTGCGCATTGAATTTGTATGCAAAACGTGTCATCTGAGTTGAAATTTATAATGAAGCGATTTGTACCCGTACCTAATGCAGAAACTGGACCAAGCGGATTTTGTGCAGTATGTTCAATAACAAAAATAGGCGTTCAAAAAAAAGCATGCACTGTGTGCAGTAAATCAATGTGCAGTAAATCAATGTGCACCGAGCACGTTACGTTTATGTGCCATATATGTTACAAAAGACACAGAACTCAAGATCTCATAGAAGATTAAATCATTCCATTTTTATTGTAATTTTGTTTTTCTTGGTTTATTAATGTAAAGTTAGCCAAATTTTAAGTTCAATGTTGAATATGTTTTTAGTTTGTACATAAGACTGTATTTTTTGTTATTTACTTTTAATAAAACATTGTAATTAATGAAATAAAGACTTTTAATTTATTATAACATATAAATTTTAGTAATAATATAATTGATATCAAAGAAAACGTCATTTCAAGGAGCGTGAGAGACGCGCGCCTCTGTAACTTTTTAGGGCGCCCCTTCTCACGGATTAAACGACGAATTGCGAACTCTGCAGGATGGCCATGAAATTCATAAATTAATCGCAGCGTATGGAAAGCTAGGCGAACAGAGCATTGATTTTGATAATTAATTTTAACAATTTCAACGCTTTGTTGATTCTTGTAGCGTTCCATGGCTTAATATCAAAACTAAATAAGTATTCCCGCCAAATTTGACAGCTGTAGCTTTACCAAGAAGGCACACACTCTTAAAGTACCAGCGTACTTATTGAAACCACTTTATACCGTCTGTATAAGCAAAGGAAAACAAGAAATCTTATATTTCAACTACTGCAGGAACTCCGCAAAGAAATTGTATTAAGCAAAACAAAGACTTTCATGCCGTAGGGAAATGAGTAGAATACACACTTCAACATGAAATGATCGCTGAGTTAATATTATTTTTCTGTTAACTAAATTCTTTAAAGAACGTCTATTGTCGTCGCCATCGTGTATAAAATTTATTTAAGAAATTCTGAGGAAAATAACGTTTTGCGTGCTTTTTCGCGTTTATTACTTCAGAGTTGTAAGCATAATGGGATTGTGTTATATTGCTAAATAATGATACATGTTTGCATTAGTGCTGCATGATCGAGACACACTTATAAGCACTGATAGATGCAACCTGCATAGAACGTCAAACCACCATCCTCATTACTTACAATATGTAATGTGCGGGACTAATAATAACGGATACGTAAGTACAAATGGACGACAGAGGCGACTAAAAAAGGCTAATATCCTGAGCAGACAACCTTTATACCCTATGTTAAAGATTCTATACAAAACTTTATAATACAATTAAAGAAACATGTTACATTTATCGCTTGTTGCATATCCCTTCTAGTCAGGTTATTGAGTAGCCTGTGCATAGAAAAAACTTCATCCTCAATAACAATTTGAGTTATGTTTCTGCGCAAATAATCTGAACTTAAACACATCACATACTAACAAAAGAAAATAATATTAATAAACCATTATCCTTGTTTCTACTGTATATTTATTAGCTAGGCAGCTGGCACTATGCATGCAGCTGCCGTTGATGACATTGTTGGAGCATATTTCGGGTCAGCCAAAGTTATTATTCTTTTCTGTCAAGAAATTCTTAATAGCATTAAATGTCCAAAATAAGGTCCGATAGACAGCTAAACGGTACGTCGCCTTTTACGTGGGATTGAAATAATTGCCCGTGGAATTAGGTAGGATACCATCGTTTATCCTGTCCTGAGATATAGGCGTCAGACGATGTGTTCATTATTAACCCTGAGTCCCCGGGACTCACCACTGTTTTTAAATAACGAAACGAACAATGTGTTTTTTTTTAAGTTTGGGGTCGTGCGATCCGATATCTTTCTGAAGTGAGCCGTGGGAAGTGGGAGTAAGCGGTCATGCACGCTAGCCCTTTGCAAAGGTGAGTTATGATCATGTGTGAGTCCCGGGGACTCATGGTAGTGTTTTGTGTTACAAAAATTATTATTTTGTTGACTTTAATATTTATCAGTTTTTATTTGATTTTAGGCTTCTACTATGGCAGCTAATGGTCAAAAGATACAATTAATAAAACAGGTAGGCACTACTGCTCGAAACATAATACGAAGACATATGGCATAATGACTACAACACCTGGTACATAAATGAGTTGTAAAATACTGAAATTATAAGTTGATGGCGATTTAAAAGCCACTCTTTTAAATGTGAGCGAGTTTCTTGCAGGTATCTTCTCATAGGCTTTTGCCTGAACCTTGCAACTAACATAAATGTAAATTCAGTAAATGTAATAAACTCACTAACCCCTTTGACGTTCATAAGTGTTACTTTGTGACCTAAGTGAATAAATTATTTTTGACTTTGACTTTGACATAATTCAAGAAGACAGTGTACAGAGCGAAGATGAAGTAGTTAGCAGCGTTCATCCAACAGATTTGTTCCTCACCCACACTGCGACGACAAAGACGCCGATTTTCTTGTGCTTGCTCTTTTGAATCAAACTTCAGTTTTTAATCCAGTCGCGAAAGTACTTTGTTACTATTCGCCATTGATGGCACGAGGAGGGAAGTAATCAGACCTAGAGAAAGCAAAAATGTGTAAATATTTAGTGTGTTTACCTGCTGCATGTTTTAAAATTTTATATTGTATTTATATTGTTAATTTAGTTCTTTCCATATATCTTATAATGATTTTATTTTTTATTTTTAATATAACTTTTTTAGTTTTATCACAATCAAATTGTTTTTTAAGATAAAATCTTATATTTGATTTTCATAGACTAGACATTATAAGGAGGAAGTAAATTAAAAAAAATGGTGCTTTTTAAATTAATTTTATTACAAAATGTTACTTTGTTTATATCAAATAGATTACTGGTAAGTTTAAAAAAAAAATAAAGAAGATAAATAAAATGCTACGAATGTTTATTTATTAGTGAGATTACTAAAAATCCATAATATTTAATTTGAAAATTTAAGAATTTCGTCATGAAACCTTTGATTAAAATCGTGGCATCATTAAACAGGCTTTTCAGCTTCAGGCATTTTGTGCGGGAATGGTTCCAAGATTCTTTAGTATGTAGGAACCTAGTTTTTGATTTGAGATCTCTTTCGCCGGAGGGCGCGAGATGACCTCCTGCCACCCTGAGGTTTGACCTGGGGGTGGTGGGCTTTGTGGGCCTGCCCGCCATCCGTTCAGCACCAGGTCCAAGAGGCGGCGTGCGGGTTCCCACGCGCGCCTCTGTGTCGTGTCCATCTCCCCTTTAGGGGGAAGACAGTAGGGCTTTCAAATGAGTAGTGCCTATATTGGGTAGGTCTTATTGTGTAGTGGTCTGCCGTTTCACACGGCAGGCCGAAACCTCGGCGGGGTCGCGACCGCATGCGAAAGTGATTCGCGCGACCCCGTCGATAGTGGTTTTGTCGAGGAACACCGTGGTAGGTTTAGTCGGTATTCCGGGAAGTACATTATTCTTATTCCATCTTTTCATTTACCCCGGCGAGTCCGACATAATCCCTCCGCCCGTCCCCGCGGAGGGGTATACGTCAATGAACTACACTATGTAAAAAAAAAAAGTAATGGATTACCTTGGGCACGCCACGATTGTAGCGGTAAGTCCCGTTTTCAAGGAGTGGCTGGAAAGGCGGCATGGCGCCCTCACCTTCCAGCTGACACAGGTAATGACTGGCCACGGTTATTTCGGCCAGTTCCCGTGTCGTATACGCCGGCAAGAGACGCCCGGTTGTCACCACTGCGGCGACTGCCGCGACGTTATTGAGGACACGGCGCTGCACACTTTGGCGGTTTGCCCCGCCTTGGCATCGCAGCGCCGTGAGTTGATCGCGGTAGTCAGATCGGTTGCCCTCTCGCTCCCGGCCGTAGTTCAGTCTATGGTCTGGAGTGAGAGGTCGTGGAACGCCGTCGCCTCCTTCTGTGAGGAAGTGATTTCCATCAAGGAGGTGGTTGAGCGGGAGAGGATGCGCTTAAACTCTCCCCAACCACAGAGCCGGGCGGGAGAGGGCGCGAGATGATCTTCAGCCACCCAGAGGTACCTGGGGGTGGTAGGCTTCGTGGGTCTGCCTGCCACCCGATCAGCACCAGGTCCGAGAGGCGGTGTGAGTGTTCCTACGCGTGCCTTTGTGTCGTTTGTCCGTCCCCCCTCAAGGGGATAGTAGGGTTAAAATTGAGAAGTGACTATATGATAGGTCTTGTCGTGCAGTGGTCTGCCGTTTCATACGGCGGGCCAAAACCTCGGTGGGTTCGCGATTGCATGTGAAAGTGATTCGCCCTGCCGGTGCGGTTATATCGAGGAATACCGTGGTGGGTTTAGTCGATATTACCGGGATGTCGCTCACCACCTTTGCTCCGGTGAGTCCGACATAACCTCTCCGTCACCCCGCGGAGAAGTACGCGTCAATGCATTCGTCCTGGTAAAAAATAAAGTAATAGATGACCTATGGCATGAACGTTATAGACTCGAAACTTTCTGGAAAAAGCTAGTGCTAACAATACCTTAATCCTCGATCATGCATAAAGAATGTGATAAGAATAAAACTTCGTAGTTTTTGTCTACCTTGCAGCGAAATACTCCTCAAATAGGTAGTGACTAGGGATTGCAATCCAGCGGCATCCAGCATTATTTGAGGGATCCCGTAACAGCTTGCTTGAGATATAAAAACAAGATAATGTAGATTACAGACAGTAACAGGAACAAAGAAAATATCGAAAAGATATTAAAGAAAGAAATTAGTTAATTTGAAGCTGATGAAATGAAAGGAAAGTATTTAACTTTGTTGCGTGAATATTTATTTACTTTCAAACCTACAAGTGTGGAGGCAGGCAGAGCCTTTTCGGCCGCTACTATACGAAGTAGATTGGTAGATAACACCATTGTTGCTATTTGTTTTCAAGATTATATTTCCATAGAATAGCCTTATTATTTGATAGATTCTCTAGCAAAAAACAATTTAGAGACTATTAGTAAACTGAATTCCTATGACACTCTTTGTGAATGAAGAAGACTGATTATATAATAACCTTAGATAGGGCTTAGACTTATTGTTCCAAGTATACTTAATTATAAAAACAATAACAAATATCACTACTTGGTAATAGTAGTGATATTTGTTATTGTTTTTGGACATATTTTTATGAATAAATAACTAGCCGAGCTGTGAGATAATTAGTCAATTAGGTACAGTAGAATACTATCGAATATTTTTTTATTAATTTTTTTCTGCCAATAACATTTTTTTTTAAATTGCACAACAAAAGCAGTACCTATACAGTTTTCCGCGGGATCCCACTAGATTAAGCTCAACCCAGCAAAAATCACACGGGATAAAAACAATGCTGTAATCCCTAGTAGTGACGGAGGTCCCAAAAACCACGGTACATCACGTTCAGTCAAAGCAAAACAAATACTGAGTAGACAGAGTACTCAGGTTATTATACCGCTAATTTAATATTCAATTTTCCTAGAATACATAAACAATGTACACACTGCTTATGAGTCTAATCCCGCAAGGGATCCGCACAATGTGTGACCCCGTCGTTATAGTGTGAAGTTGTGATGTGTCATCTGCAACCCTCCTCTGCACACAACTGGTACAATGGACTTATGGCCCTGTTAATTTTCAATAACCTATTCATTTTCTTAATTAAGAATTTTTCTTTGCTGCTATCGTACTATTATTAAAGTTTTTTTTAATTGTATAAGAAAAGCTATAAACCTATGCAGATTTCCGCGAGATCCCACTAGATTAAGCTCAACCCAGCAAAAATCACACGGTATTAAAAACAATGCTGCAATCTAATAGAATAATTACAGTCACATGAAGAATATTACCAAGCTGACACCTTGGAGAGTGAATAAGAAAAACGAAATGATTAATTATTAGATTTTGCCTGCGTGTAACAGTATTATCTTCTGGTTTTATTGGTACCTTATGTCTTTTTCTGTTTCCTTGGCGTGTATGCGAAGTTTCATGTTAATCGGTAGACTAGTTAAGGCCTGAAAGTGTAACAAGCAAATAAACTCACATTGGCATTTATAATATTAATAGGTAAGGATGATGCAGGTGTGGTTTGCATTTTTTATTTCGGAGATATTCATCATTAATTGGGGTCAGTCGTGAATCTAATTCATTGCACGGATAGCTTAGTGGCTTAAGTGATCGTCTTGCCACTTCACGCGATACATAAATTTGGGGTTATTCCACATATCCCCATTGAGTATCCCCATCAATCTGTGTCGTATTTATCCGCAATGACTTTTTGGATGCTATTAATGCTGCCCTTCAATCTGCTTAGTAAAGAGACGACCCGCTTGCTTATGGTAGCATGGAAGCCATCCACTCTGGATTCTGTAAACATGCTAGAGGCACTGCAAAATGGGAGAGACCCAAAATGTCTATTGCTATAAATAATTTACTGTAACAATTAGTAATGGCTGCCAGCCCTGTTTATAAACTGTCTAACTGCCTGAAGGTACACTGTTAAAATAAGCGATAAATAACTAAATAATACGAACATAACTTCGATAAGTCATAGGTGCATGCCATGGAATCGAACTGAAGACCTCTGCGGGACAGTCTAACGGTTTCCCACTAGGCTATCGCTGCTTCAAATTAAATCTAAAACTGCGAATGTTTTCTTTAAATTATATACTTAGTAAACTTACTAACTAACGTTCTTAACTGACACTTTGTAACCTAAATGAACGAATCGTTTTTTTTATTAGACAGAAACACGACGAACCTCTTGTTTGTGTAACATACATGTTTATGCGAACGTTGCACATTGAAATTAAACTACTTTATACGGACTTTATAGCGATCTATTTTGTTAACAAGTTTTTATGTGTGCTGTACGTGATCATGGTTACTAGGAAGTATCCAAATCGTCGGGTAAAGTGTATATATAACAAATAAAACAGAATAAACCGTCATAAAATCGTATAAAGTAGTTTTACGTAGCTTTGCAGTGAATTTTGTTCAGAAGATGATGTAGTCGTTTGTTTTGACCTAGATTAAGATTTTTTTATTCAAAAGAAGCATTTTTGTCCATTTTCCAGTATTAAGCTGCCGTATTATGGTACTTTAAAGCAATGGCAAAAAGAGGCATCAGTCATTTAATGAGTAACGCTGAGAACTAATCCATTAAAAAATGATAATTTTCAGTCTATTAGGCACAGTCAAGCACTGTACTGTTCCAAAATTAGGCAATTTATTTTAAAAAATTGCGTGAATCGCGTGTTTTTTCAAGTATTTCTTTACTACTGTATTTATTTACTGATTCTGACTAAAATATCTAAGTATATTAAGGTTAATCAATTCATTAATGCGTGACGAAGGGAATCCTTAGTCTGCTACTGTTATGCATGAGATCTCGTGTTCGATTTCTGGCAATAGGGCGATTGTCAAAAAATTCTTGAATAATGATATTAATAACTGGAGTTTCTATTTACCGTTTAAGAAAAACCACTAGTCTATGTATCTATACAAATAAATAAAATTGTAGTGTCTTATTGTAATGTTGAAATAACGGCGATTTACTTAATGCATATGAAAGTGTATGCGGTACTTTTACAAAAGAACAATTTGTAAAATTTTATGTCACCTTGCTCCGGCTAATCTTGGAAACGGCTAGACCAACGGGACTTTCGATGGCAAAGCTGATTTTATATAGAGAAACCTAGGCTACATTTATTTAAGAAAAAAATCCACTCGTACTAAATCACGTGTAACGGCTAGTGTAAAAATACGATTGTAGTTTAACTATTCCAAAACTATAAATAAAACTTTTCAAATATTGAAGTATTCAGTCCACTGTAACATTCGTTACAACACAATATAGAGCGCCATTCAGATATTCGTTGAAAAATATTCAGTGGACAGCTGTACGTTGCAAGCAAACAAATCTTAAAACAAAAACAATAAAAAGCCTTTATTGAATGGGTAGCGGAGCGATACAAATACAGCCGTTTAAAAAATGGGCAAATGTAAGTAGAAGCCTTTAAGTAAATAAAGGAATATGATATTCATTGCAGCGATTTAAGCGCTGACAGAATCAAAATAAACAATCGTCTTGCTAGTATTGAAGTAGGTATAAAATAAGAGGAATAAAAATACCAAACTGACAAAAATCGCGTTTACGTTTTGTTTGATGCCGAGGAGAATACTATGGAGTATTATTTTGGATAGTGAAATAAAATTACGGCGTGATAATATAGATTTTGAGTAATTGCTACCAGTCACAAATAATAAAACATATGTATATTATATAGTAGTACAAGAGCAGCGATAGCTCAGTGGAGAGACCAACAGACTGCAATGCAGAGGTTCTCGGGTTCGAACCCACGTCGCGCACCTCTGACTTTCGGAAGTTATATGCCTTTTCGAAATTATGTGCGTATTGATTGACAATTATCGCCTGCTCCGTGCCTCGGAGAGCACGTTAAGCCGTCGAAACCGACTACCATTAACATCTATGGCAGTTGTTATTGGGGAAGTCGACACAAAAGATCCCACTGGGTCGAAGTGTCGTCGGTCTGTACTGACTGGCCCCCACACAAGATAAGAGATAAGATATAGTAGTACGACCTAAGTGAGTGCTGGAAAATGACTACACGACTGCTGTGCAACGCTATATGTATATATATGCTTCAGGCTGAGTATACAACATTATTGTTTGTGTTGTGATGCTGCATAGAGATTAATAATAAAATAGAAGTACTTATAGATAGCGACAGCTTTTGCCAATATAAGAAGGACTTTTTATAAAAAACTAGGCCATTACAAACTTCTAGGGCTCAACGTGCTTTCCGAACTGTAGATGGGATTGGCTTAAGCCGGAATGGCCAAGAATTCAACCAAAAACTAAATGATATAATAACGCTAAGGATGTTGTTGGGACTACATCGATTCTGTAGCGCTTCGGGCATGTTTGCAGACGAAAGGCTAGATGACTTTTATGCCGTCATGCGCAAATGATGTGCGTCAATGCTTCGGCGAGTCAGGGATAGTTCCAACAATATCCTGGCAACTCTGGCGGAAAAATTGATGGGCCGTTTATACAACACTGGGCGCATAGACATGTGCATGCAGATATACATGTCTTAAATTAGTTTATTTTATTTATTATCTATTACTAATAATAGGCTAAGGTGATACTAATACTATATGGAACATTGGTCTGAAATAAAAATATTATGTTTATCTCTTTACTCTTATCACAGATATTTTTCTATCATATTAGAAAAATATTTGGCTCTTTGGATGGCTTACACGGAGACATGGGTGCAACGTGAAGAGGCCCTTCGAGAATTTTAATCTAAAGTGGGATGGACGTAGCGTGGACCTACAGTGGCATTAGCCGCAGTAGGCGTAGGACTATTGCTACATATGTACTCTAATACGTCTTGGCTATAGGGATGGGTGTTTGGTATTATTATTCTCTTTATTGCCTCATTTTTCAATAATAATTATATTTTTAAATATATAATTATAAAAAAAACACATTTAAAAATATAGAAACTATGAAGACCCACCGGCAAGCTACCGGTGGTTAGGGCTCCAGCGAGAGGAACCTCCTCACGATGCGTGCCGTGTCAAGCAATACGGCCTTCTGCATCAGAGACTTAATCCAGCCGTCTAACGCGAGCCTCTTCAGGTGGTGATAGAGACTCTTGGCAATCAGTCCTTGGACTCATACGACTATCGGTACAATGATCGCTGAATCCACATCCCACATGTCGACAATTATTATTACTATATTATTATTATCAAACCGTGTTGTTTTTTACCTAACAAAATATAACAGGCACTAAACCAAGTATAAGTAGGTGTATATAATATTCACACTATGCTAACTGTACGTAGGTTTCACGTATTACTTACTGCAGGGATGAGGGTTTAAGTAGTAGCCTCACTGTTGCTATTGTGCCGAGTGTTGTGGATTCGATCTCCATACGGGACAAAAATATGTGTGATTCACAAATAGATGTTCCGAATCTGGGTTTTATTTGTGTCCGTTCCTTGGATGTTTCATACGATCCTCGTAGCACAGGATTTATTCATAGTGCGAGTGTTGTATTTCAAAAAAGTTAAAGTAAAGATATGCTAGTGATGACTTTATTGTTCTCTATCACAAAGAGTCTGGAAGTCTAATGAGAACTTAGTAATCTAAGGCCTGCCATTGATAATATTCTATTAGATTATCATAATAACACTGAATCTGAACTGGAATCAACCTGACAAAATCGGAGACATTTTGAAGAATGGCTGGATTCGAAGTACTCTTACCTGAGAAGTTCTCTAACAAAATTCGGTGAAATTGAATGAGCCAAAAAAATGTGCCATGTCGTAGCTGTAGAAATCTGTAATCTTTGTCTACCTCTACCGAAAACAGCAGTGAGACTAATCTGCATGCATATATAAACAAACCCTTGATTTTAAAATCAATCAACACTAACGTCTTCAAAATAATAAGGCAGTAAATCGCTTAGACAGCTTAACTTGCTAATTACTCACGTTTGATACATTTTACAATATTATGTCAAAGTGAACATTTATTATTATTGTGTGACTAAGTGCTGAGCATTACGGGGATTTGTTGGTATTCAAACATAGAAGCAACCCATAAACCCTTATCTTTGAATAGTAGAGCCTCGCTGATTTCAGCATGAATGGGACGGCTTGACCGGGTAAGGACTAACCTCTCACAGAATATCGACGTGAAATAGCAGTATTCCTACTATTGTGTTTCATTCGGTGAGTAAATGTGCCGAAGACCCAATCACCCTCTTACCCTCTTCTCACTCCATCTCCTACCCACTTACTTTCCTAAAGGGTCGGCAACGCAAAAGTGATGGCTCTGGTGTTGCAGCCGTCCATAGGCTACGGTGACCACTTACCATCAGGAGGGCCGTATGCAAGTTTGCCACCTTAATTGTATAAAAAAAAAACTTCTTTGTGACTTATTTAAATCAATTTCAGTTGTAAACTAGATGTTCCTGCGGTTTCACCCATTTTTATTGTTACTGCGCATCCCTGTGGGTCGTAGCGTGATGTTATATTATAGCCTTCCTCGATAAATAGGCTATCCAACACTAAAATAATTTTACAATTCGAACAATGGCGTACTTCTGTGTAAATACCATTTTCCAGAAGACTGTTGGATGCAAACAATGTCAATTAGACCCTCCATTCATAATAAAAATATTTTTTCATTTTTCACAACATTGCACACACGATGCGCATAAATCTATGTATTCTTTTGTTCCAAATATTCAGATGACCGCGTGGAGAAATAATATGACATATTCTCCTGGTAAAAGGGTCAAAATCTTCCGTCCAGGCTGGATGCCCGTGAATGATTAGAGGCAGCCAACGTCTGACATCAGAAACTTTTATATTTAAGTCAAAACTTCGCTATCGCGGTCATATATGTATATAATTACTAGCTGACCCGGCAAACGTTGTATTGCCAAAAAATGTCTTGACCAAAAGATTTAAAAAAAATGTTAGTGGTGGACAACCCTTATCACTAAGGGGTATGAAAAATAGATAGTAGCCGATTCTCAGACCTACTAAATATGCATATAAAATTTCATACAAATCGGTCAAGCCGTTTCGGAGGAGTATGGTAACTAACATTGTGACACGAGAATTTTATATATAAGATTCTGGACCTAGGTTAATTATAATTATTCCATATGATACATAATATGTAATATCCGCAAAACCAAAACTTGGTCATGGCGGCAAACACTAATACACTATTTATTCCTTCACTATCCTATGACAATATTATGTTAAACCTCCAATGCGGCAGCCCGATGCTGTAAAGAGATCAGGCACAGCACCAACGGTTTAAGGTGCTTTCCGGCAACATCGCCAACTTACTAACGTCGAGTACCTAGTGCAAAATTTCTAGTCATTGAACTTTGGTCATGCTCAGTAGAAGCATTCACTACCGTATCGCCATCGACAATTAGACGAAGAAAACTAATCGATATCGTACAAGGAAAAGTTAATAATTTAAATTCAGCTTATCTCCTTGGCTTCTAAATATCCATTTGTATAAACATTGACTGAGCACTGAGTACTTTCGCTTTGAGGCATTTGACATGACTTACATTGGGAATATCAAAGAGGTTTCTTTTAAAAACACTCAAAGCCGGTTTGGGGACTCGACTTTCAATGGAGTGTATGAATATATTTATGTGTTGCAGACCCGCCTTGGGCCAACCAGATAAATCTTTTATTTTACACACTGTATCTCGTTATGTTTTTATTGAAACTGTGGCCTGTAATCTTATTTCATCCGATGTAAGTTCAATATCAGGAAATGTGCTGGTTCATTCCTTATAAATGTATGAGATTTTTTGCAGATATAATACAATACGTTTTGTGAAGAAATTTGGTTGATTTATCATGTATTCTATTTATTTTACTATATTCGTTAACATAATTATCACATTTTTAGCAAAATCTACATAAGATATGTAACTACAGCCATTCGAATAAAAGCTTCTAAAACAATCATTTAAAAACTGTCCTAGAGGATATTTGTAAAGCATTCCTAGAAGCTTCATATGTGCCCATATATTACCTCTTCAAATATTAAATTTTGGTTGTTATTACATATTAAAAGGTTATAATAATATTATGCTTGTATTTTGATACATATGAATCAAATAAAAATATCTATAAAGAATATAAGGGGATGATATCAGCTTTTCCAGCTAAACCCTTCAGAACTAGGCTCCTAAATAGATCAATCGCGGCAAGCGTTATAACTTTCGTCTTATTTATATATTGCTCACTATGTCTAAAGTTCAGCTCTATGTTTCATTTAAATCATTTATTAGATTTTAAATTAAATTATAAAAGACTCTTAATTGTTATAAAGAAAATTTTAAATATACAATGAATGTCTTAATGTAGTTGGTCTACAAAAGACAAACTATATTTAGCACTGGACGTAAAGTTTTCTAGGTGTATATAATTCAGCCAAAACTCCATACTCTCACCTTTTCTAACAATGAAATCGTTTCCATTCAAAGTGTGGAAGGTATTGAATCGCTACGCTTGCGATTTGGTGTATTCAAAAGCTGTTGGAATTCCAGGCAGCTTTTTGGGAGCGTTGGAATTCAGTGCAGTTTTAAATGTCGTTTTAACCAAGTCGAAGTACAAAAGAAAGTGCTAGTGTTTCAAGAGAGTCCACATCAGTCCTTTATTGGACACAAAGGACCGATGTTGTTCGATAATGTAAAAAACACGAAATCAAAGCAAAATGTACGGCAGTAGATTCTAATACTACCTACTCTAACTATCAATTTAAAAGGGACGGTATATTAGATCCTAACACTTTTCAGCCTCCATCTGTGATAATTAAATACAATATAATCATGTTTGTATTGTTAACATTATTGATCAGCTATGGCTACTTTACTAAAACTGACGTTTATAATTTGCGCTGTAATGATTTGTTTAAGACGACTTCATTAAGAAATCTTAACTAATATTATAAATGCAAGCTTTCATCTAAAAAAAGTACTGTTCGCGAGGAATGTAAAGTTACTGACGAAATCTGGATTAAAGCGAACGAAACCGCGAGCTAATTATACATATACAGAGTGTCCGGTAATTAATGGATAATCTTGAAATGTCTTACAGTAAAACTGATCGCCATTCAGAAAAAAAGGAAAATGAAATAAAAAAAGTTTATATTAAAAAAGTACTATAGCTAGTCATTATTTTGACTGTCTATCTATTAGCATAATTAGTGTATAATAATAAAACAATGAAAAACAGATGGAATTCATTCATTTATGGTCATAGTGTACAAGAAAGTTAAATATGGTAATTAAAAAAAAAACATATCTCAGGTCTACTACCTAAGATATGATTTTTTTAGGATAGATTTTCCATATTATTATCTGAACGACAATCAGTTCTACTATAAAACATTTCAAGGTTATCCATTAATTATCGGACACGCTGTAAACATAGTCTTACAACCATTTTCCCAAAGGAGTAGGCATCGGTATTACTACCACATATCCCTGAATATTATTTTAGAGGTCCCACGTAATAAGAGCAAGCCTTTTGCTGTTTACCGTGCAAAATGCCAGACTCCGTACTGCTTCTAAGAATATCTTAACAGAAAACCCAATAACAAAATACCGGCAATTGAAACCAAACACTTATACACAAACGACTCGTTTACTACATCTACTGCTGGATCATCCAAGCAGTCAAGGTAAAGCTAAACAAGCGAAAAAGAATATAACAGCGTTGAAATATTTTAAATTTCTTATTGTATCACACAAACGAGAATTGTACGATATTTTTCTTAACTTATTGGCTGCATAATCATATATGTAAAAAATTTTATAGTCTTGGAGTTTCATCAGTACATACAGTATCGTGAAAACATGCGTACTACAATATTCCGAGTCTATCCTAAGAGATTTGTTAGACAATACCGTTTCGCCTGTGATACCATATCTTGATATTACCAAAGGCTTTTCGAATGACACTGTGCAGTTCGATACATTGACAAACATACGTATGTTACCGGTTCACGTCGAAATGATTGGCACCATCTATCGACACGCTTTTGTGTACAATCTGTACACGTCAGCGACAGCAAGCAGTGTCATGGGAATTTGAACCGATTTCTCGAAGCATGTTCTCAGATTGTTAAAGATTTATTCACCCTCAAAGCCTGCAACCAAGATGCTTACGGCACGATTCATGTCATCCTAAATAATATACTAACGAAAATGTACACAGAAAAGGACATAGGGTACCTTTCATCCTGAAAAAAATACTGTTCCCGAGCGAGCAAAGCCACAGGGAAACCTAGTAATATTATAAGAAAAAGTACTGCTATCGAGGAATAGCAATTTATTGACAAAATCTACTTAAACGAGGGTAAAATACCTAGAGTACTACCCGCGCTTCAGTAATGTCTTTACGTACCTATTTATTACAACATTTGAACTAAATGCAGAAACATACTTACGTGTCGTGGCGTGTCGTGTTGCTTACTGTCGTGTCGGTGAGTGTGCACACTAATGTGTCGTGTCGTGGCGTGCTCTGGCATTATTTCTGAATAGTACTTATCGAACCTTCGCAGCGTTTAAACGCACATAATGTTTTCTTCTGTTTCGGATAGCGATTTTGATGAAGACCTTGAATTTTTGTTAGCAATTAATCTTCTAGAGGGCAAAAAAAGGAAAAGAAGGTACTGGGTTCACCCTATAAACAGAGGGAGATAGAACAAAGGTGAATGTCATCGTCTTGTTAAAGAATTAGAGAGTGATGAATAGAAATTTCATCAGTACTTTAGAATGAACAAAGCACAATATCAGGAAGTCCATTCGCTGATTGAAGGAGACACTTTGTGTCACATAAAACTTTTCGATGACGTACAAGTTCGATAAGCTCGTCAGTCATTTTTCAGAAATATGCTGCAAATATAATAAGATAAAGAGTGTCCGCTAGATGTTAGCACCACGAGTCACGCGCTCGGTATAGAAACACATTTGGCTGTAGTGTTGTGTCGTGTTATAACCCCCACCACCGCTCTGGCGCAATCGGTGGCGAGCAGTCGACGCCACGACAGAACGCGTCGCGACACGACACGACATGGAAATATGCCCCCAACCATATTAAATGTATGAAACCGATATGCTTCTGGCGCGTCACGACACGCCACGACACGTAAGTATGTTTCCGTCTTAATACTCTTAATGCGAATGTATGTATAAACATATAATTTTGCCCATGCAAAATCTAGTATTTATATACCTACAATTGTTTTCTAATGGTGTTTATTAATAGCACTAAAGCTTGTTAATAGCTACTGAACAAAACAAAAATAAAGAAAATGGTTCGACAAATACAGAGGAAAAAAGGTACTGAACTGTTTTGTCTTTGCCTAGTTATAAATAGATAAGATAAAAAGAAAATATAAATAGCTAAGTAAATAAAGACTTTCGTATCTTTTTCTTTTGAAAATCCTTTATTTGTATAGGTATATTCCATTATTCTTTTTCTGTTTTGACAGCAGTTTCAAAACGGTAGTCCTAATATTTAAACTCTAGGATATAACTTTCGATGAAAAATCCGATAGCCAGTTACCTACGGTTTTGACAGGCATTGACTGATTCCTAAACTACGGCACTTTAAAATGCCGGTGAATTGAGGGTCATTCGCAGCGCCGGTTTTTGCTGGAACCTATGAAAGGCAATAAGTTACATGCACGAGATTGTCGTCTCGTGCTGTGCAGTAATTTGTCACCATGCAACCGCTTGTAACTGACTTTGTAGCGCCAAAATTCGAGTTTTCATACAGGTTATCGATTTTAAACCAGCACGATATTGATTATAAAAGTTATTGCTTGTATTTTCTATGTGAAATCTGTGTATATTGATATTAAAGACTAAGCTCAATGTGATTGTTCTTGTTAAAAATACCTAGGTAGCATGGCATACGACTTGTTTGATTTTAAGTGGACGCCGTAGCGTATGGGCACTGGGACACAACTCGTGTGCTGCTAACTCTCTAAAAACGGAGTCATTACAATACAGCCAGTGCGAATGACAAAATTTTTATTGACCTCTTTGCTAATAGGACTACACATCATCACAATACAAGGTTTTTTGACAGCAATTTTCTGTAGGCCAACAGGTTTTCGCCTTTACGAACCTGTTCAATTGCACGTATGGCGTGGTGATGTGGTCACACCCTGCCACTGGTATGTCAAGTTTTGTTGTTTCGGATCCCATACGGGACAAAAATTTGTGTGATCCACAAATGGTTGTTCCAAGTATGGGTGTTATTTTTTTTGTATTTTGTGATATTGGTGGCAAACAAGCAGATGGATCGCCTGATGGTAAGCGATTACCGCCGCCCATGGTGGTGTCCATGGGTGGCGGTAATCGCTTACCATCAGGCGACAACACCAGAGGAGTTACAAATGCGTTGCCCGCCTTTTAAAAAGGAGTACGCTCTTTTCTTGAAGGTTTGTAGGTCGTATTGGTCCGGAAATACCGCAGGCGACAGTTCATTCCATCATTTGTTATTTGTGTTTGTTGTTTGAATGTTTGTAAAGTCTTCCGTAATCCACTAATTATAACGTAGTGCGAGAGTGCAAATTGAAAAATAAAGTCCATCGGGTCGACACCAGACCAATGCACTTGGTATTACAGGGGATCATAGGCTATGGTTCTGTATAAGTCGGTGTGCTTGTTGACAAAACGTTGAATAAAAAACAACAACCTAGTCAGGCTGCGCCAGTTTTATAAAATGACAGGTTTAAATGAATATTCCACTATAACATCTCGTACACTATTTGTTGTGTTGGTAATTATAAAAAATTATAATATAACATTATTATGAAATGTCTGTTTTAGATGTAGATGTAGGACATCTGATTTCATGATTTCTATAAAAAACAATAGTTATTTTGATACCACATTTTATTGAACTAAATTTTTTTGTCTTATTAATATATATTATTAATAATATACATTCATTATTTTTATAGGTACAAAGTGTATTTAAAATTAAATCGTTGTGTTGTCTGCCTGGGTTCGCCAAATAACATTATTATTGTTGTTTTTAATTATCTAAGACGTAGACTAAAGTTAAAAAGCTTGATCTAAATCTATACGTTACCTATATGAAATACATTTATTCAAATACAGGTTTGACATTAAAAATATAAATGAAAATATAATATTAGAAAAAAGAGAGCAAACACAGCGTCAATAAATTGCTTCATACAAAACGGCAGTTTTATAGATATGGACCCAATATTTAATGTCTACATTATACCTCTATATCCATGAACATATCTGTCTCCTTACTTTTAATGGACTTTTTGTGCTACTGAAAAGTTAGGAATAAAACGCCCCATCGAGTTTTTGGTGAATCTTTACTTACTTTTAAAAGTTCAATCGTGATATCGAGCTTTAGAAAAACGATGTTATCGACGCTGTTGGCGTTTGATATTTGTTGAACGAAATGTTTGGTTACATAAAGCTCCCGGAAAGCACCTAATCTTTGGTCACCGATGTTATAGTAGAAAATATTTTTACTTGTAGCTACGCAAGGTAGTGATGCTTAGAGTCTTCATCTCAGCCGAAAGACGTCCACTACTATACTTATGCGTCCCCTAAGGTTCCACATAGACCAGACTTAAGGCTCCCGCATCTAACCGCTTCCCGCGACCCTTACCAGGTCGTTTGTCCACCCTGGACCTACCCCTGCTGCGTCCAGTGCATGGCTGCCAGTCCAGAACCTTTCTGGCTTTCTATCGGTTCTGTATTCTTGGAGTAGCTACTCTCTAATCACGTAAATTAACACGGTTATGTTATCAACGTACAGTACTAAGCTAATGACCACTAAATTGATTGAAACACTTAATAATTACTCATAATGATGATTAAATCGTTACGCATCGCTAGTGTAATTAGATATTCTTATAAGCACATTACATCATCTGATAATCAGAGACAACTTGATACATTCTCTATGTACATTCCATTCTGGGAATTAACATGGTTTGCTAATACGGCTATACGTTGTACTGCTAAGTTGTCTGCCAACCGCTACAACTTCGTAGAAACATTGCGTCCCTTAGCGTATTCTATCGCCTCTATCATAGCGAATGCTCCGAAGAGTTATTTGACCTTATCCACCTTCCCCCTTCCTTTTGAGAACCACACGTGCCGGTCTTCGTAATCACCGATTGTTACCACTGGTTAGCACAATCCCGTCTCGCACCAAAAGGTTCAGCAATTCCTTTTTATGCCATACCATAAAACTTTGGAACAGTCTTTCGGCTCATGTGTTATCTTCCTTCTATGACATTGGGTCCTTTAAACGTAGTGTGAAGAAGCATCCGGTCAGACCGGCTTGACACTGACGACGACTAGAAGACATCTATCTTCTCCTCGTCGTCACTGTCTCTGGACTGTAATTGGGCTTTCCATCAGGTCCGTTACAATCACTATGCCGTGTCACGATAAAAAGAAAAAAAATCGTACTCTACATTCTCGAAGGGATGTGTACCTCAGATAGGCGAAAGGCTTGTATGTGGACATTAAATAGCTGGTGAATTATGGGTTCCCCTATATATGTACTTATATGTATATCCTCGAAGAGAAGTAACAAAGAAGTATTACACCCGCATATTGCGAGCTATAGTTTTATGCAATATTATTTATTGCTTGAGTGTTTTATGAGTGGTAAGTGGTTTAATGGATGCAACATCTTACAAAAAAACTTGGCGATTAAAAAGAGTGGCTTGAGTTTTCTAATAGTCCTCATCTGTTCTACGCCCTTGCTTTGCTGAGCATGGTAACAGATAATTAATGTAATCTATATGAAGCAAAAACTTCGAGCCCCTTTTTACAAAAAATGCGCGGACGGAGGAGTATGCAATTTGGCACAGTTCAAATTCATATGGAGAAGAAGGGGCGAATCCTAATATTTATATAAAATATGCATTCGAAATACATACATTGAATTAATGAAAAAACACTACACGCACACAACCATGCATTTGACACACGCAGTCGTACTATTCTTCGTAACTATGGTTACATATATCAATATAATAATTTGTTTGACAATTTTATTATTGTTGAATTTCGACCACTATGCGACCGCTAGTTCACATTAATATGTGTAACTTTAACGTACATAAGTGTTACTTTGTGACCTTTTTTAACTTGGGGCTTTGCTCCTGATGCATATCACAAAGTAACCATAACCCTCTCGCATCCCCTTGTGGCGAGAGGGTTGTGGTTACTTTGTGACCTACATGAATAAAAACTTTTTTGATTTGATTATCTGCCACGTACAGTTGACAAAAAGCCTCGCACCGAGCATGTGTCAGGCACATCACACGGTACAGCTACATACTCCGTACTAAACGTATTCACTAAAAATCTTTATAATACTTTGCCTAACCCAGAAATTGAACCCCAGGAATTGAGCTCATGCACAGCAATTGCATTCACTACCGCTGCGCATACAAATAAATTTATATAAATATGATCAATGTATAACTAATAATTCCATGATAGTAGATAGTTATAGATTGTTTCAACAAAAGTTACTCACAAACACAAACACAGAAAGCAATATAATACTGTTCTTATTTAATCGGATAGTTCGTATTCCAATCGGCTTTCCATTCAGTTATACTACTGAAATGGACGATTAATTCTCTGTAAACGTTTGCTTCACTTTGATGGAATATTGCTAGCTACATATTTACGGTAATAACTGACTGAATAGTTGGTCCGATGAATAAACCTACTTTTGTAGATCAATACTCTAGATATTCATCGACTGAACGGATGGCACTATAGTTTGATTCCCACACTGGCATAAAAATTGTGTATACAATTATTATTGTATGTGGGATCAACTTATGGATTCACTTGAAATATCAAATGAAATATTTTATGTTTCATATACATACATACATATGGGCAGAAAAATTTAAAGTACGACCTCACTGAATGGTTTCGGAGATATGACTACTGCGCGGCGCAATTGCATACCTGCGTCTGACTGTATAAAACGAATGCATCAGCAGTTTCCCTACAATTGTTTTATCCACAAATGTCTCCGTTGAGTGTGAGTATATGTTTGAGTTCACGCTAATTGTAGACTCACATAGGTAAGGCTATCGGCAGTGCTTGGAGGAAGCGTCTTGGTTGACGCATTACTCAGATTCCAGAACTTCGCTTCGAAAGCAAATAATATGCTTAGCCCGACACATGTGTCGTCTCTTAACGAGGTATCATTAAAACAGCTTTAAAAGAGCCATTCTCATCTCTAATAAAAATCCAAACCAGTAAAATCGGCAAAGGAAAAACGTAAGAAAATTCAAATACTCTCCTAAAATGTAATTAAATTACGCAGGAGCATTCTTTTAGAAGCAAACAAAACAACTTTGATGAAAATGTTCCATTAATTGTGTACTAATTTGATATTTACGAAGGGTTAATTAGTGAGAAGGACTTATAAAATCATATTCTTTTGAAATATAAAAAGGTAAGATCGCCAACGTTGGCTTTCATTACGGTACGGCGATATTGTGATTTTCCTTTATTTGTTATTGTATTTTTAGCTTTTGTAGGAATAGGAGCGATTCGGAATAAAGGTTTGTAAATAAGTAGTTATTGTAAGAAAAGTAGATAATACAAACTTTCAGTTGTTGTTATTCTGTTATATATCTATTGCTTCATAGATTCTCATCTCAATCTTCATTCATGCTCGTAAGTTTAGTTTAGTGTTTTCGTGGGTTTAATTAAGCTCGTCTTTACTAGGCTGTTTTAAAACATTGTTCATATCAGACTTTTAATGATATATAGTGATACATATAATATAACAATAATATAATATTCTACCACATACACACAATATCATCTAGCCCAAACTAAGCAGAGCTTATACTATGGGTACTAGGCAATGGATAAACATACACATATACTTTTTTTTTTGTAAATACGCACATATCATACATAGAAACACCCAGACCATGACAAACATCCAAGTGCCTGCACACAAATGTTTGACTTGTGCGGGAATCGAACCCGCGACCTCAGGCGCCTGTATCCGCAAAGAGGTAGCTTTATGTCCAGCAAAATAGGAGGCGAGTCTATAGCCGGATAGCAGATCATGCTGCTACTAAGAATGTCTTGAAAACCGCAATAAAATTTCGCTCAGTCGAACCCGAGACTTCATACTCAGCAGACGCATTCACTTCTGCTGCGCACTCAAGGTAATCGACAAAAAGCATCACTTCCTTTCCGTCTATATGTTATAAACGTAAAACCAACTCAAAATTCTAAAATTCATCAGTAAAACACGACCTTAATACATAACCTAGAAAAAAGATGGCACCTATTTTTAAGAGGCTTTAAAAACCGCTATCGTTGCGAGAGTATTTGACTGCGAAACTCGTTTCAAGTAGGTACTATTTGGCTTTCTATAAGAAAACTCGTAGTTGCACGGCGCGCGGCACCTCAACTATTTTCTACTAGCTTTTGCCCGCAGCTTCACTCGCTCAGGAACATAACTTTTTGGGTGAAACCTACTCTATGTCTTGAAATTAAACACTTTATACGGATTTTATCGCGTTGTTTATTTTACTTTAAACACTGGTATTACATAATTTTGAAAACTCTAACACTACTATTATTGAAATTTTACTACTATTTAAGCTATATATTTTCTAATTAAAACAATTTATATTTGAGTTTACACTTTGCCCCGACGTTTCGGTTGCTTTACAGCAGCCATGTTCACGGAGAGTCTCCCCGTGAACATGGATTCCAGTGTTTAAAGTAAAATAAACAACGCGATAAAATCCGTATAAAATGTTTAATTTCAAACTTCAAACTTCAAACTTCAAACTTATTTATTTGTGTGATTTTGGGTACAATAGGTCTTAAGCTATAACAATATTATATGGATCTCCAAAATCTGCCTGGCGGCTTACACATTTTTATTGCGATGTCAGGTATTATCTATATTAACATTTAAAGTTAAATGACATGCAGAACAATATAGTTATTATTGACAATAAATTACGATAATCAATTACAATAATTAAATCACTATAATTAATAATAAATTACAATATTTAATAATAAATTCCAATAAATTATTATAAGATACAGCAACTAATAATAAATTACATTAATTAATCAAATAAGAAACAAAAAGAGGAGAAGAAAAGAGAATTAACGTTGCTATATTGCATCATAAAAGATTATCATTTAAAAAACTGTTTATAGTCTCTGTTTATATCTGGGTGTTTCTATGTATAATATGTATGTATTTACAAAAAAAAAAAGTATATATGTATGTTTATCCATCGTCTAGTATCCATAGTACAAGCTCTGCTTAGTTTGGGCTAGATGGTGTTGTGTGTATGTGGTAGAATATTATTATTATTATTATTTTATCAATGAGCATTTTTCTCAGCGCGAATTTAAATTGAACTATGTCCATATCCTTTAAATGATCAGGTATTTTATTATATATTTTTGGTCCCATACAAAATATGCTTTTATGCATTAAACTTGTTTTTGATTCCCTCAAGCATAGCCTATGTTTATAAATTCGCCTTGCGGATCTCGTTTGATTATCGGATAGCTTTTTAAATAAATGTATATTAATTTTCACAAATAAAGCTACTTCATAAATATAGAGTGATGGTACGGTTAAAATTTTTAATTCTGTAAAGCGATGTTTGCAGATATCGGTCTGTTTAAGTTGACACATGGCTGTGATGCACCTTTTTTTGGCCTTAAAGATTATTTCTTTATTAATTGAATTGCCCCAGAATATGATTCCATAGCGTAGCAAGGAACCTACATAGCCATGGTAAGCAGTTAAGACCGCTTCAAGGTTTACTTCTCTACGAAGCAAAAAAAAAACGAACGCGTAAACATAAGACAATATTATGTTACTCTATGTTCTTTTCTGTACCCCCGACGACGTGTATGCGATGATTTATGGTGTCATCAGTCAAGTAGTTAAGGCAAGAAAACGAGACTAACAAACTCACATTCACATAATTATATAATACTAGCTGCCCCGACAGAGGCTGTCCAGTACAGGCGTAAAAATCAAAATCTAAACCATTCTCGAATCCACTTGAACACACATAAAAAAAAATATTCAAATCGGTCCAGCCGTTTAGGAGGAGTTCACTGTCAACACACGTACAGAAGAATTATATATATAAAGATTAGATTAGGATTACACATAATGTATGTCACTGGGTTATAATTGTGTATACCATGCCAAATATGCACGCGCCTATGCTGTAAAATACCTCGAGCTTCAAAATAAAGAAGACCAAAGGATATATAATTTTAAAAGTAATGAACTTAATAAAATAGTCTTTATACACTTTTATTCTTCAATGCTACTTTTATGTGTAGTATGAGTTTACCAAAGACTCACCGAAGGCGACCCAAGTCCGTATATTGAATACATAGGTATTATTGGTTTTTCTTTAGATTATAGAATCTATAATATATATTTTGGCTGCCTCGATAGCGTAGTGGTACGTGTAACCGACTGCCACGTCTGAGGTCGCAGGTTCGATTCCCGCACAAATCAAACATTTGTGTGTATGGACATGGATGTTTGTCTTGGTCTGGGTGTTTCTATGTATAATCAATGTAAGCTTATGTAAGGCTATATTTTATTTTTTTAAAGTACGTTACTTACATAACCTATCTTCTTCTTTTCTTATGTGAGCGAAGCCCGGAGCAAAAGTTAGTTGCCTATAAAACAAAAATGTATATTATATGAATGACAAATATTAGCTTCTTAATCTCAACATTTTAATATTAACTTCAAGCATTGTAATACCATGAACACTATATATCACGCTTTCCATGAGCTACATGTATACTGTGTATATATGTGTACTTTTTGGGTGAACAAAAAGCGTGAAACTCGCGTCAACGTCACCACACGCTAGTTACTTAGTTTTCACTTCTATCGGCAGTCCCCAAAGACTGTCTTTTTTATATAGTTAAAAGAATATCGCCCGCACTGGATAGAATTTATATTTGACTCTACAAACACTCAAATAACGGACACAAAGAACACCCAGACTTGGAACAACCATTTATGGAACTCACAAATTGGCTCGTGTAGGGATCAAACCCACAACACTCAGCGCAGTGACATTGAGAGGCGACTGTTTATACCACTACACCACCAAAACATTTGAACATCAAAAATAATGGCTCGATCATGGGATCATGGGTTCATGAAAATACAGCGCATTTTAAAGAATATAGCTTCGTCTTATTCTCGGACGTGCAATAAGACATGACGGCCCCTGAAAACAGTAAAAAAGAATCTCTCTTTTTACATTTCACAATAACAATAAAAGTAAACTTGACCCATATAGATACATCATTATTGCGAAGACACAAACACTTCACAACCAGAAACAAAGAACCACATTCAGAAACCCTTAACTTAACAAAAAAAAACAATATTTCAAACCTTACTTATATAACAAGAATACCTTCAAATGTAAAGTGCCATCAAGATCTGCCTTGTAGAATACGCAGTGTAAAGTGATTAAAGTGACAGTTACCAGTACTTAAGATAACAAAGATGTATCAAGTGCTTCTTCGTACGTTCAACTGATTAGTAGGTGCTGTATTGCTCAATAGATGGCGTTATAAGTATCGTATTGGTATCGTTATTGATATGATTGCCATGGAAACGATATTGCGCTCTTGCATACTGTTGATGAATTCTTGTTTATATGAAGGTATTAGTTAGAATGTATCAATGTAATATTGTGTTCATAATAATTATGTGTTGCAGTTGAAAGTTTAAGAGCGTATATTGTATCTCAATTTTCACTCAAGAAATCGATTAAGAATATTGATATTATACTTCTTTATACGGATTTTATCGAGATTTATTTTTTAAATACTTTATCTTTATAACAATCATATTTTAAGTTAATTTACAAATCATTCGGCATTTTGGTTGCTAACAGCAAGCATGGTCACAAACAGAGATCTTTCCGAGACCATTGCTGCAAGAAGTGAAACGAAAGGTTTTAAACTAAAAAAATAGACTAGTCTCTGTTATGTGATACCTATTTTTATTACTCTCTCAAATGCGAAATCACTGTTTTGCGCTAGTAGGTTAGTTCATTATAATAACAATATGCTGCAATTAATTATTGTAATATATTTATAAACACTAAGTTAAAAATGCATATTATGTTTTATTTATTTATTTAATTCGGACAACCAACAAGTTATACACTGTAACGTGTTCTTATGGCTAGTAATTATAGTTAGTGTTTAGCGCCTCCTTACTTAAAGGTTGCCACGGCACGCATATTATACAATTAGAAACAGATTATAAACATATACTATACTTTTAAATATAGCATAACAATAATACTATATATACTATATAATGAGTTAAACAGAAATAAATTATGCAGGTCTTTAAATAATTACTTTAGAGAATACAATTTATTATTTTTAACATTGCTGTAAGCTGTATTTATAATTGTGGCTTTAAATTTATTTATGTTTTATCCAAACATATAAATACAATTATTAGATTTAGTAAAAGTGTTATACTGAGACTGAAACCTATTCATTGGTGAATAGTGACCCAGATTGCTTCTAGCTTTTTTAGGTACAAAGACGGAGTACCTAGATCCCCGGGGCAATTTTAGCGGTGTGTTAAATGTAATCCGTTTTAGGAGTTGAGGGCTATCTAGAACGCCGTTCACAAGCTTAAATAAAAACACTTGGTCAAGGAGGCGTCTGCAAACTTTAAGACTAGATAGTTAGGCGATCTTCGTAGGTTTTGAGCAATTTGGTCTTATTACAGTGATATGATAAATGATACATAAATGTCTTCTGAACCCTATCAAGTCTTTTGACATGGACTTCATAATGAGGTGACCACACTTGACTACAATATTCAAGCCCGGGCCTGACAAAGGTGATATAAAGCGTAATTTCCGTGAAAACATTTTAAAAATTTTTGCGGTTACGCAGAACAAAGCCTAATAACTTGAAGCTTTTGGTAGCTAATTTATTTATATATTTTTTAAAGCGCAATTAGTTATCTATAACAATACCAACATCACGAATCTCTTCTACCTCTCTTAAACGAGTATTATTAATTGTATAGGTGGCTGATGTTAATTTAACATTTTTTGTGAATCGGATGTAATTACATTTTTCTATGTTTAACGACATTTTATTTAGCACGCACGATTGAGCCAGCCTGTTTAAATCATCTTGCAGCAAGGAACAGTCGTTATTAGATTTAATAGCCCTAAGAAGTTTAAGGTCATCAGCATACATGTAAACTTTAGAATATTTGAAACATGACACTATATCATTAATGAATATGTTAAAAAATATTGGACCTAGATGGGAGCCTTGCGGCACTCCTGAAGGAATGTTAAAAGGCTGTGAAATGTGTTTTTAAGCAAATAAGTAACAATCATGTTTTGTTTTCAATATTTTTATAACAAGCGTTTCATAGTTCAGAAATATTGAACAATAACTCCAAAATAATATTACATTTAGCTTTTAGGATTTATATTTTACTTCACTTCCACATATTGAACAACGAAGTACCTTTGTCACTTTTCTGTGCTGTGAGCTCGGACCGATTTCAGAAACTGAAATCCGTTTCTAAAGATTTGTCCAAATATCGTACAGCTTCCGTTGAAGAAGTCAAGTCTAGCTAGATATCATTTGTATGTACAAATATGCATTCAACACAAAAAATATATTATCGGACATTAAATTAATAATTGACGTGACTAAATTGTTTTCCTTATTAACATTTTATATAGTTACTTTTTTTTTATTCTGTATTCTCACAATTAGTTAAAATGTGGCAACTATATTATTTTTTAATATTGTGCACGTTTGTAGTAGATTTAAACACTAATCTTAAGCATCAGTAGGTAATGTTAACAATTTGTGTTTGTCTTTTCATTGTCGTCTACTATGAAAATGCCCTAAATAAATCAATAAATTACATAAGCTCCCGAGTTACGGTTTTTACTTTTTTACAAGGTATGCTTATGACGAAAAATATCCCATTAAATTGTACTAAAATAATTTAACCTACATTTTGTTCCACGTTTCAATATTTTGACCAAAATTTTGGTGTCACAACAGGTGATTGCGACTCCTATACATGTGATCTCATGTTTGAATGCCAGGTCAACTAAAAATAATTGTATTTTTCTGAAAAGAAATCTTTGTAGTGGATTTAAAAAAAAATTGCTGAATGTGGAAAATATATCCTCAAATTAAGCATAGGTGTGCCTACACTGACTTTGACTTTTGAGGATAATGCCTTGAGACTATGTAATATAACAAAGATATAATTAAAGTCTCGTTTCCCAGTGAGCGTGTTAATATAGTATAAAGCTACGCGACCCTATTAGTAACGAAATCACATAGCAAAAAAGGCATACACTTAAAAAATTCCAAAGCAGCTCTTGTATCATAAATTTGTTATTCATTTTATAAATGCTAATTTATTTTTAATGCAACACAATCTAGATGTTTTATTAAAACCGCTTAACTTTTTTATAGTGGCAAAAGTGCTTGTGCATTGTGATTTACATTTTTCGATGAATTTTCTTCAGTGCTCGTTAGTATAATATTTTGTTGGTTGAGTTTGTCAGGTTAATTAAATGTTTAGTTTGCCCATTAAAGCTGTTCTATTTATAGTTGATTAGCTGTGACTTGCGGTTTGAACCACTCGGCTCCTAAAGGAAATGTTATGTTAGAGACCCTATAATCTACACTAATAAGATACCTGAAGTGTTTATTTTAATCGGACGTGCTTATCTCTGGAATCACCAGTTGTATTTTAATTATTTTTTTTACTTTGATAGGCCTTTTCTTAAGGAAGTTTAAAGACATCACGTTACGAGCGAAGGGAGCGGAGGAATACTCAAACGTGGGTAAAACCGTATCGGATAGCATAGTAAGCTACAAAATGCAAAAATGTTATTTCAAATCTAACTACTATAATAATATAATAATAATAATATTCCAGAGATAATTTAGTTATATAATACAGATGAAACTATTTGTTCATGAAGCACTGTTTGTCTGTAACCATACATAATACGAATGGAATACCGCTGCGTTAAAGTTATTATAAGAATACAGCATGATTCGAAAATTGGATGATCAAAATTGAATTACGATTTATGCATTGACATTGTTTTTTTATATTTCGAATCACGTTTTCATGGTACCACATTGTTTAATTTTCGATTTGTTGTGATCGTTGATAGCTGAAAGATTCTAATTGTTATTTTTTTATTGTTCCTATTTCGTGATAACTTTATAAACATTCCAACAATAAATATAACAATTTGCTGCCACAACCATTTGTGATTCACAATTTTTTTTGCTATGTTTGGGATTCGACACTACAACACTTGACGTAGCGACATTGTAGCAAGGTGACCACTACGCCATCCGCTCATATATTTAGTCAGCAACATAATTCAACACACTTCGAACATTACATATATCTTTCAATTATACGAGCTGACATTAAAACATTGTTGACATTCAACATTACAAAATAAAAATTAGGATATTTAATTCATCACAATCTTCTCTCATCATCCTTGACAACGATTTTACGTATTTTAATATTATAATGTATCATTCGAATACATTCGAATTGATTACATATTCGACTGTTATTTTTGTAATTTATTATCGCATATCGCTTAAATACCTACAGCTTACCTTTCAAACCCTTGCATGCTCAGCTCTATTAGAATCAAGCCGGCTAATGGTGTGCTGAAGTATTGTACATAACTTTTACAGCACTAAGCATTCATTAAAAGTACCTTACTAAATTGCTTTCAAGTGAATAGGTGCACGTTATTATAAATATCCCCTATTATATAATTACTAGACATCAAACAAAATGGTTTCTTTAAGTAAATTAGGTGTTGGTAATATGGCTTTTATTATTCATACCTATTGCACGTAAACATGAATAATAATGTACAAATGTTTGCCCTATTATTATTATTTTCAACTAACATTTTTTTTTACATTTTGCTCTTGGTTTAATTCCGGTGTCAAGGGGAACTTTACAAATATTATAACAGCGGCCACAAAGAATATGTAGAATCCGAACATTTATTTGAGAATCCCACAAATATTGGTCCCGTTGTGTATCAAACCCCCACATAGCCCTCGGTGCAGTGGCAGTCTAAATAAAAACCATCTGTTGCCAACAATATTTTACTAATAAAACAAAAGCCAGTGAACAACTATCAAACTAAAATAAAAGAAAATAAAATATTCTTCCCTTTTTGGTAACAATAAAACCTCTGATATCGGATTCTGTAATAGCATATTAGCTAGCCCGGCCTCCAATGAGGCTAAGCAATTGTATAAATTATTGATTTAATGTTTTGTTGATTATTACTATGTATTACTTCTAATAAGGCGGTGTGGTCGCTAAGCGAAAAAGACAAAACAATTCAGTACTTTTTTCTATTTTTCAAAACAGAGGAGAAAAAAATAAAGTTTTGACTTTACAAAACAGTATCTTTGTCGCCTGTGTTTTAACAAAACAGTATCTTTTTCTCTTCTGTTTTTATTACCTATTTATATACACTCTAGATGAACCAATGAATTTCGTAGTAACTAAATAAAATTCCCTAATTCCTATTTTGACTTCCTTTGGATTTTCTAATTATCTTTTTTCCTAAAGCACCCCAGTACTACGGCAAATAAAAATAAAATAAAAGTATTCAAATCGAGCCATTTTCGAGATTTTGCAAGACAATGGCAATTAAGTTTTATATATTTATAAGCAACTATATTGAAATTAAACTACTATATACGGATTTTATCGCGTTGTTTATTTAACACTGTATCTATTACATAATTTTGAAAACTGTTAAACTACTACTACTATTGAATTTTACAAATTTTTATGCTAAAAACATTTATTTTTAAACATATTAAAACTATTTATATTTAGGTTTACACTTTCCCCGACGTTTCGGTTGCTTTTCAGCAGCCATGGTCACGGGGAGTCCCCCCGTTTTCAGTGTTAAATAAACAACGCGATAAAATCCGTATATAGTAGTTTAATTTCAATGAATAACATTCGCGTAAACAGAAGACAATATTAAGCAACTATATTTATATTATATAGATAGTTTGTAATATCTTATATCCTAACTAATAATATAAATGCGAATGTGAGTTATTTGTTTGTTACGCATTCACGGCTACTCGACAGATGAACACAAAAAGACATAATATTGTACCTTTTATCCAGATAATAGTACCGTTACTATATACGTTATAATTTTCATGAGCGAACCCACAAAATCTAGTGTCACATAAATTTAATTAATGCTTGTAATATCTTTCATTAATACATAATTATAAGAAGTAATAAAAAAGGTGCGAATAAATTGCTTCTTAATATCGAGTTCATTTTTAATTACACTTTCTAAAGCAAAATTACCCGCAAGCACTTTCTTAAAAACACACAACCGTCTCATTTCAACTTAAGCTTCGTGTAGGAACAGAATCCTTTTCTCTTAATAACTCGTATGAAAGTTATTACTTCATACGTTTTGTTTGCTTGATTAAATGTCCTCGGTGAATGCTTTGTTAGCGCAGCGGCTCTTGGTCTCAGGTTAGATGCCCAGGTCGGGTCTACGGTTATTCTGATATTTTGTCAAAATATACTTATTGTAGTATCAGCACGGAGTTAAAACGACAATAGGTTTACCCTCTGTTATTTGTAATGTAGGTGTGATTCAAAGATACCCTCAAAGGGTTTGGCAGAGGTTTGTAGTCTCATGCTATTAATGAATAATTATAGTCACATGCTGCTGATGCTGTATGAGATCATATATGCATCAAATTTCCCAGTCAAAGCAATTTTGTAATAAAATATAAAAGCCTTTTAATTTGGTTGATAAACATTTATATTGTCTGTTCTTCCTGTTTCGATCCACGGCATAAGTTTACATGCAAATTGTAATCTTCGGCTTTAATTGCCGGTTCATGCAAAAAAATATTGCGTTTTTTGTTAAAAAATTGACAGTTATAGCATGAAGTTTGGAAATGGGCCCACAGATGGAAATAATAATCGACGTAAGTCTGGAAATGGGCTCCATAGAAGCAAGTAATAGCTTTCGTGGTTCTTAAAACATAACTGGTGAAATATAAGTAAGTATTTATTTTCAAAACATAGGTACACGTTATTATACAAATATTTTAACACACAGAAAAACAGCAAAGTCCTTATATAATGAAAATGAGGTTACCAATTAGAATTATTATTGTTGGTTTGCGGCTTATACTTGTATTAAACACACTGTTTATCCCTATGGGACACAGGAGTAAGTCTCTATAGACTTACTCCTAGACGCTATCGTCTGTTTATTTGACGGTCTATGTTTTGATTGTAAGATGTTGTCAATATTGAACTTAAACGATGTTTGAACAAGTCTAGGCTGTCAACGAGCGAAGACATATTTGAAATCTCATCTGGAATTCTGTTAAATATCACTACGAATCTTACATCGGAGTACAGTAGCCATGGCAATAACAGATGATTGAAAAATTGAAACACCGTAATATTGCCAGAAAATAAATACAATGATAGCCTAGTGGGGAACCGTTGGACTGCCAAGCAGAGGTCTCAAGTTCAATCCAGAGGCGCGCATCTCTGTCTTTTTGAAGTTATGCGCGTATTAAATAGTTAATTTTCGTTTGCTATAAAGGTGAAGAGAAACATCGCGGAGGAACCTGTATGTTTGAGAGTTCTACATAATGTTCTTGGAGATACATATATATGTGAAATCTACCAACCTACAGTCGGTCAAAGCGCAGCGTGGTGAACTATAGCCATTATGAATAGAGCCGTGCCGAGCAGTGGCCTTTCCCACTGCTCGGCTGCAGCTTGATACTGAAATTCTTATACTATGATTACTGATGAGGCAACAATCAAGTTCAAGATGAGTTTCAAGAATATTTTGCTATAAAACTCATCTTGAACTCACACGGCTTAGCTTGTCTGCTTTTTGAGATAAACAGGTGTGAAACTATGTACATATGTAGTGTACATACTTTATAAAGCCGACAAGTGTATGTTTGTTTCATAATATATATTCAGTTGCGCAGTGGTAGTGAATGTGATTGCTGAGCACTTGGCTTCGATTCTCGAATCAGGCAAAGTGCCATTAAGTTTTCTGTTAGAAAATTATTAGTTGCAGCACGGTATCGAAAACTGGGCCAGGTAATTCCAGTAGGCACCAAATTTACCAGGTCCAGTTTTTGACATGCGAAGCTGCAAGCGAGCCTATTGGTGCCAATAGCCTCGCTCCCCCTATGACGTGAGACCGAAAATAATATATCTGTTCTGCACAGTCTATCCCCAAAGAAAGTAAAGTAGTCTTTGGGGATAGGCGCGTGCGAATGTGTATTGTTTTATATTGAAAACAACCAAGCAGGTAATCTGCACGGGGTCTTGTATTCCTAGCTTCACTTAAAATCGGCGCTAGGAAAATGTAGGTTTATAACACCGCAGCCTCTCTTTTTTTATTATTTTAGAAAGACAGCTTTTACCCTTGTTATTATTTCAGTGTCACGGGCAAGATGTAAGCAATTAATAAAACAAAGAATACTCAGACTTGAAATTAGTGTTTTTCGATAACACTTATTCCCTGTGTGGGTCGAACCCACAACACCCGGTGCGGTGTCAGTGGCGAGGCGACCACATAAATCACGCCTCCGTACAGTCAAATGTCTATGAATGAAAAAAGACTCTGTGCAACCGTAGAGTACACTTGCACATGAATAGCAAGGCCTATCCTAATGATGCACTTGAGGGATGGGTATCCTTACTATTATGGCCCTTTCGTCCTCACAATCTTCCAATCCCTTCACTACACTCTCATATAAACATAAATGATGATTTGAACGTGATCGGAATACCGGTGCGATCCACTAGGTGGCAGCACATCATTCGTATACCAGATACGCCTCAGTTACTTTGATTTGTCACTGTTTTGTACCATCGACAAATTCGAGATTTATATAGGTACCTTAGTTCTGTCTTGCCATTTTCAATATATTTTTATTAGTTTACTTGAATGAAAAATATATTATAATATAGAATCCATGCTGCTACTGAAAATTTAACCAATTTAGCAAATTTTATTGCAAAAATTTTCGCACAATGCAATCATATTTGACTGAAGGATAATTCATGCAATACCAACTGCAGGCTTAATTTTGCAGGAATTGCTCGACATATAAACACAAAAACAGTTTACCTGGCTCGGTATTTCTATTAAAAGATTGAGTCTAGCCATTTGGGTTTTAAAACACAGTTTTCGTGTTAATAATTCTAGCGAAGCTAAACGTTTGTGTTATATGTGAATCCATGTCGATTATTAAATAGGTAAGAATTGCAGCTACGATCTTCCAATCACAAATCCTAAATCTTATCCATTAAACCCGAGATCTCATGGAATCCACATCCGCTGTGTAATATTTGGCACTGTTATTTTCTGCTTAGTGCGTTATCGGTGTGTCATTTCCATAAAATATACGTTCCAAAAAGCCGCACAACATTTGATCAAACGCTATATTTTTATAGTGAGTACATAAAATTCTTATGGCAGTTCAACAACATATATATTATACCCATTTTTTGAAACCCATATTGACCATAAAGGATTATTTCCCCCATTGAAAATAATAACCGAGTTGTATTGTCGCCATTATTTCAGTTTTATTACACGGAAAATGGACGGATATTGTTTAGCGTGATCTGGATGTATCCGAATGTATCTGGGATGCCGTGGTTACAACATACTGTTAAGGTTTAAACACATTTTCATAAGGCGCGTCACGTTATGAAAGAATCAAATAACCCTGTTTTGGAACTAACATTATCGGATGCTTCATTTGTAACCTGAATCATGCGTTGACGAATAAAGATTATATAGGAAGTGATTGTGCGAGTTGAAGTTTCCAATTATGCTGCCAATGCAAAGTATTACTTTTTGTTAATTAAAAATACTAACTGGTAGCACCGAACAAGACAACTCGTTTCTTATACGTGGTAAACAAATATAGCTCACAAAATATGGCTATCATACAACTTCGCTTACCTTTTGATTAACGTTTTAACATCTTAAAATGTTAAACGATGTTTATGGTTTTCACAGAGTACTATCTTGAATATAAATTTAAAGGGTATCATATTAACTATTTTAGAGGCATTTACATACAAACATAAATTCACGCTTGTTTCCCAGAGGGGTAGGCAGAGACTACGGATTTCCATTTGCTACGATCCCGACACACTTCTCTGGCTTCATTCACTTTCATAACATTCCTCATACACGCTCGCCGGTTTAAGGTGCTCTTAACCTAGCCTTTATCCAGAACGTCTCCGATCTGATCAAGAAACGTTCGCCTAGGTCTTCCCCTTGCGACTGTTCCATTCACACTAGCCTTATAAACTTTTTTAGTCAGTCTGTTCTCGTCCATTCTTTCTACATGCCCAAACCAACTTAACATACCCTGTTCTATTCTCGTCACTATATCCACTTTTATGCCGTATCTCTCTCTAATCACACTATTCCTTATTCTATCTTTCTTTTTTATATTTTTAGAGGCATTTGTATTAGCAATAACGGCTGAAACGTGGAAAAATTCCAAAAATATGCAGTCATGGAACAAGTATCTGTGGATTAAATATTATAATGTCGTGTTGGGAGCAAATCCATAATACCCGGCGTAATGGCACTAGTAAGGCGACGAGAGAACTAAGACGAATATTGCTCGGTATTCACTACTTCGCTCTTTCAGAAACAATTCTTTTTTCTGGATGAAAGGTACCCTATGACATATTCTGTGACGTACAACGTGTTATAAACGAACTTTGATAACACGTTGATAAAACACACTCACATTTGCATTTATAAATTCATAATATAAATTAGGATAAAAATATATTACTTAGCAATATACATTACGTGTAATATAGTCGCCAGTACTATCGATCGATTATCTTACTATATTGCACCTATGCGAGAGGAATGCTTATTCCGTATCACGGCTCGTCTAAACATAGCCAAGCGTTTATGATTAATGACAAGTGAGCCATCATGTGTGCGTTCGGTTTTTGCTCAACAATATATTATGTATATAATATAGCTCCCAAATGGACTGTTTCCGTTGTTATGTAACCGTTTTGGCGTTTGATCATCAGCGGTATTATGTTTGGTTGTAAATTATGGAGATATATCGATACTTATACGTGTTAGAGGTGTCCTTGTACAGTCGGATGTATGGTGCTTTATGTGTGTGTTTCTTAAGGAAAATATATTAATAATAATAATATTCTATCACATATACACAACACCATCTAGCCCAAACTAAGCAGAGCTTGTACTATGGGTAGTAGACAATGGATTGAATGGAATGGATACATGTATACTTTTTTTTGTAAATACATACATATTATACATAGAAACACCTAGACCAAGACAAACATACATGTTCATGCACACAAATGTTTGACGTGGCAGTCGGTTACACTGACCACTACGTCATCGAGGCCGACAGGTATTATTTATTGATATTACTTTACACGGATTTACTTTCACTATTATTAAATAATTTTAAAATATTTAAACTTTTAAGCACTATTTACTCTTTACTCCTATTTAAGCTATTTAAATAACTAAAAATATTTAGAATTAAGTTTACAATTTCCCCGCTTTTCAGCAGTTATGTTCACGGGGTCACGAGAACCGTGTACATGGCCGTTGAAAAGCTGCTATATAACATCCGAGTAAACGTGAGACAATATTATTAAACTTTTATTTTCTGGTGAATTTAATCGCCACTTTTAATTAAAAATGCTATATTTTTATACTGAAGTAGGACTTGGTTTTGAGTCGTCACTAATTTACTGCGCTGGTTTTAAGGGGTTTCCTGAAGAAGCCTCTGCTGTTCCATCCGTATATCTGTCAGCGGGCTATAATATATCTCATGAGCCGTAATAACAACACTTACAAAAACCAAGAAGAATGGAACCCTTCGTGCGCGAGTCCGAATCAAACTTGACCCTTTTCTACTAACTCATGGCTCTTCTACAAACATTAAAATGATGTCACATCTGACTTAGTTACTTACAGCAGCTCAGGACACCAGTAGCGTCATCTGTTATATGATTTTAAGAACAAAGCCTATTTTACGTTTTTCTTAATACCATTGTGTGCCTTTTAGTCGTGTTTTTGATTAATACACTTATTTTAAATCTATCTCCATCAAAATTGAAGAAGTTACGTTCAAATTTTAAATATTCATATTTTTGCAATATAAGTGTGGAAACAGACTAAAAATATAGATATTTCAGTGTGAGGGCTAAACAACGTTGAAACAGTTGAAAAAATTAACAAAGAGATTTTCAACACAAACGTTCACATAGTTATGCTCTAGTTTTTTTTTAATAGCCTGTGAACGATGTTCGTATCCAAGCGTTGTTGGCTACCAAATATTTGTATATTTTATTTATCCCTGTTAAAATTCCTCAGACTAAAGCTACGCACTTAGTGAGTCTTTCAGTATAAGTGACCACCCTACTATACAGTAAAGAACTCTTTGTTTCCCATAGAAACTCTTAAGTGATATTTTTAGACATGACTTTTAATATTTTTTGTTCAAGGGTTCAACCTTTACTTTATAAAAGACTGCAACCATCCTTATGAAGTGTTTCTATATTGTGTAAGGTTTCCTAGATCCTCCTTTAATTAAACTACTATATACAGATTTTACCGCGTTGTTTATTTATCACTGTCTTACAAAATTTTGAAAATATTACACTACTACTACTATTGATTTTATTTTACTAATTTATAAGCTAATATAATTATTTACATTCGCGTAAACAGAAGACAATATTATCCTCCTTTAATATAATTTAAAGCTATGTTAGCCATACACGAGTACAACAACAACAATTAGAATGGAGTTGAAGTAGTCGCCGTGGCTAAAATCTGTTGAGGAGGGTATTATCATTTAAAAAAAACAACACTTACAATAGACATCATTCCTGTGTCGAGGGAACCTTACAGATATACAATTAAAGGACGAAAAGAATGGTTTCAAAACACTTACTTATAAATCACACAAACTATTGTCCGGTGTGGGTTACGCACCGACAACACTCGGCTTTGCGGCAGTAGCGAGGCGAACAAATCATTAACTATAGCTCCTTGCTAACAGTTTTGTGATACATTGTTGAATGGATCGGCATGCCAATCATAATTATAATCATTTATTTGCATGAACATGGGTTGTAAAATAGATTTTATAATAAACAAGAGTTCTGAGGCCATATGCTACAATAACAGATGTACAAATTTATACAATTTTATATAATTTCGTAATAGTAGGTAACAGTTAATAAGAAATGTCAGCTCATTAGAAAATATGATCATTGGTTCTAATCACTTATAGAATATACCATTATTTTAAGCAGTAATACTTCAAGTTTTCTTTTAAACATTGACATAGGAAGCTTTTGAATGTTATACACGTACAATAACTTTTTATTTGAAAAAGCGTTGTTCTCGGCGCTGTTTAACACAAGTCGCTCCTCACATCTTGTCATCGTACCCCTGTAGTTGCAAGCATCTATAAACTAAGGAAACTGCCTCCGTGGCGCGGTGGTAGTGAATACAACTGCTGTGCATGATGCTTGGGTTCGAATCTCGGGTCGGGGCAACCAAAATGTTATTGGATTTTTCTGTTTAGAAATATCAATAGCAGCCCGGCGTTGGGAAGATGGCGGTGATAAACACTCCCGCTCCCGCACTTCCCGGAAAGCACGTAAAGCCGTTGGTCCTGCGCCTGATCTCTCTCCGGTCATGACAGCTTACCGTCCTATCGGATCACGAGAGTTAGAGAACTGAGAGTACACTTGTGCACTATAATATCTCCTGCGCAGACGGCCAGTGTCAGTTCAGATTGGCCGTCGTGACCGAAATTCGTCTGAAGGACATTATAAACTGAGGAAATCATTGTTCATTAGGTAATACACTTTAGCTTACTATCTTTGGTAAGTATGTACCTATATGCAAGAATGTAATGTATGTTTAACGATATTGTTAAATCCGTTTGAAATGCAAGCGATATATTGCCTGGTATGAAACATTCTAACGTCCACCACTAAACATTAAAAAAACTATTTACAACAATGTCTGATCACAATTTTTAACGGATTCGTATTTATTTTCAGTTTGGAATGTATTTGTTTGTTTGTTTCGTTTTGCGAAGCACAATTTTTAAATTGAAGTTTTGCGCGCAAGGATTGGTGTCGATTAATTTATTAGTTATGCAATTCTAGTTGGACACCGTCTGAATATTTACACAGCAATATAATATACAGGGTGTCCGGTAATTAATGGATAACCTTGAAATGTCTTATAGTAGAACTGAAGGCCGAAAAAATTAAATAAATAATAATAAAGAAATAAAAAAGTATTAATATATATATATATTAAAAAGTGCTAATAATTTACTGCGCTGGTTTTGAGGGTTTCCTGAAGAAGCCTCTGCTGTTCCATCCGTATATCTGTCAGCGCGCTATATATCTCATAAGCCGTAATAACAACACTTACAAAAACCAAGAAGAAGGGAACCCTTCGTGCGCGAGTCCGAATCAAACTTGACCCTTTTTTACTAACTCATGACTCTTCTACAAACATTAAAATGATGTCACATCTGACTTAGTTACTTACAGCAGCTCAGGATACCAGTAGCGTCATCTGTTAAATGATTTTAAGAACAAAGCCTATTTTACGTTTTTCTTAATACCATTGTGTGCCTTTTAGTCGTGTTTTTGATTAATACACTTATTTTAAATCTATAAATAAATAATAAATAAATATAATATTCTACCACATACACACAACACTATCTAGTCCAAACTAAGCAGAGCTTGTACTATGGGTACTAGACAATGGATAAACATACATATATACTTTTTTTTTTTGTAAATACATACATATTATACATAGAAACACCCAGACCAAGACAAACATCCATGTTCATGCACACAAATATTTGTCTTGTGCGGGAATCGAACCCGCGACCTCAGGCGTGGCAGTCGGTTACACTAACCACTACGCCATCGAGGCCGACAATCAAAATTGAAGAAGTTACGTTCAAATTTTAAATATTCATTTTTTTGCAATATAAGTGTGGAAACAGACTAAAAATATAGATATTTCAGTGTGAGGGCTAAACAACGTTGAAACAGTTGAAAAAATAACAAAGAGATTTTCAACACAAAAGTTCACATAGCTATGCTCTAGTTATTTTTTTAATAGCCTGTGAACGATGTTCGTATCCAAGCGTTTTTGGCTACCAAATATTTGTATATTTTATTTATCCCTGTTAAAATTCCTCAGACTAAAGCTACGCACTTAGTGAGTCTTTCAGTATAAGTGACCACCCTACTATACAGTAAAGAACTCTTTTTTCCCATAGAAACCCATAAGTGATATTTTTCGACATGACTTTTAATATTTTTTGTTCAAAGGTTCAACCTTTACTTTATAAAAGACTGCAACCATCCTTATGTTTAAGTGTTTCTATATTGTGTAAGATTTCCTAGACCCTCCTTTAATATAATTTAAAGCTATGTTAGCCATACTCGAGTACAACAACAACAATTAGAATGGAGTTGAAGTAGTCGCCGTGGCTAAAATCTGTTGAGGAGGGTATTATCATTTAAAAAAGACAATACTTACAATAGACATCATTCCTGTGTCGTGGGAACCTTACAGATATACAATTAAAGGACGAAAAGAATGGTTTCAAAACAATTACTTATAAATCACACAAACTATTGTCCGGTGTGGGTTACGAACCCACAACACTCGGCTTTGCGGCAGTAGCGAGGCGAACAAATCATTAACTATGTGTGCGTTCGCGCAGCGGAATGTTGTTGTTGTCATAATCATAATCATTTATTTGCATGAACATGGTTTGTAAAATAGATTTTATAATAAACAAGAGTTCTGAGGCCATATCCTACAATAACAGATGTACAAATTTATACAATTTTATATAATTTCGTAGTAGTAGGTAACAGTTAATAAGAAATGTCAGCTCATTAGAAAATAAGATCATTGGTTCTAATCACTTATAGAATATACCATTATTTTAAGCAGTAATACTTCAAGTTTTCTTTTAAACATTGACATAGGAAGCTTTTGAATGTTATACACGTACAATAACTTTTTATTTGAAAAAGCGTTGTTCTCGGCGCTGTTTAACACAAGTCGCTCCTCACATCTTGTCATCGTACCCCTGTAGTTGCAAGTATCTATAAACTAAGGAAACTACCTCCGTGGCGCAGCGGTAGTGAATACAACTGCTGTGCATGATGCTTGGGTTCGAATCTCGGGTCGGGGCAACCAAAATGTTATTGGATTTTTCTGTTTAGAAATCTCAATAGCAGCCCGGCGTTGGAAAGATAGCGGTGATAAACACTCCCGCTCCCGCACTTCCCGGAAAGCACGTAAAGCTGTTGGTCCTGCGCCTGATCTCTCTCCGGTCATGACAGCTTACCGTCCCATCGGATCACGAGAGTTAGGGAACTGAGAGTACACTTGTGCACTATAATATCTCCTGCGCAGACGGCCAGTGTTAGTTCAGATTGGCCGACGTGACCGAAATTCGTCTGAAGGACATTATAAACTGAGGAAATCATTGTTCATTAGGTAATACACTTTAGCTTACTATCTTTGGTAAGTATGTACCTATATGCAAGAATGTAATGTATGTTTTACGATATTGTTAAATCCGTTTGAAATGCAAGCGATATATTGCCTGGTATAAAACATTCTAACGTCCACCACTAAACATTAAAAAAACTATTTACAACAATGTCTGATCACAATTTTAACGGATTCGCATTCATTTTCAGTTTGGAATGTATTTGTTTGTTTGTTTCGTTTTGCGTAGCACAATTTTTAAATTGAAGTTTTGCGCGCAAGGATTGGTGTCGATTAATTTATTAGTTATGCAATTTTAGTTGGACACCGTCTGAATATTTACACAGCAATATAATATACAGAGTGTCCGGTAATTAATGGATAACCTTGAAATGTCTCATAGTAGAACTGAAGGCCGAAAAAAAGAAAAAAATAATAAAGAAATTAAAAATATATATATATATTAAAAAGTGCAAGCTATATTAGCATAGCATACTTTTGACTGTCTTTCTATTAGCATAATTAGTGTTTAATAATTAAACAACAAAAACCGATGGATTTCATTCATTTATGGTCGTAGTATATAAGAAAGTAATTAAAACAGGGTAATTAAAAAAAACACATATCTCAGGTAGTAGTTAGGATAGATTTTTCTTTCATATTTTTATCTGAACGGCCATCAGTTCCACTATAAGACATTGCCAGGTTATCCATTAATTACCGGACACCTTGTATGTACAAGCGTGAATCCAAGCGTATAATAAGCGCTTACTCTTATGATATTACCCGTCATATATTATTTACAATACGTATAATATCTACGAACTACTCAAATCTGAATCCTAAGTTACATTATTAACGCGACAAGTAAAGCCATCTATTGGTGAACTAGTGGAGACTAGAATACATTTAATTATTAACTAGCTGTTTACAGCTTTATTTATACTAATGTTATGAAGAGGAAAGATTTGATTGTAAGTTTGCTTGTTTGTAATGATTTAACTCAAAATCGAATCAACAGAAGTTTAAAATTTTTCACCATAACAAAGCTATATTAATACCGTAACATCGGCTATAATTAATATATTATATATAAAAAAAACGTACTATTACCTAACCTACTTTTATGCAAGCGAAGCCGCGAGCAAAAACTAGTTTATTATACACACGGTTAGCCTCTTTTCGTTATAAATACAGGCAATTACTAGATTGAGTGCAAGAATCTTGAACTTGGGATGTTATGAACATTTAATAATTGGATTACGGTAAATCAGAGACATCAAATTCTAACTGCACGGAGAGTGTAGTAACTACTACTGGTTGGTACACGGGACAAAAAATTGTGTGGTTCACAAATAATTGTTTTGACTTAGGGTATATCTTGTGTCAGTTGGTTGTAGTCCGCAAGCGATACAGGTATTATTAATAGCGTAGGGAAGTCTTAAAAAAAATTGTTACGGTATTCTGTTTTTACTCATACTGCGAGAGCGTTGATACACACATATTTTAGCAATTTTAGGTAGAATATAATTATTTTACAGAAATATTTAGTACAGTGTAGCGATGCATAAGCATTATTTGAATATGTTTAATTGTACCCGTTATTTTCTGTTGGCAACACTGATTTTGCCCGACTACCCCGCTACGCTTGATAGTATAAATCTAACGCGCGGAACAATAACGGGCAGTTGCTCAGACACACCCCAACCCGCAAGTGGTTACAGCGATAAACTACACTCCATCTAGGATATCGAAAGTTAGGAGACCTAGGTACATATTAGATGAACCAGATGATAGGATCACACTCACTCAAGACAAAGCATACACGGCTCGCGAAGCCATACAAAGTCGTCCGCGGTTCCGCCCTCGCCGCAGAGGTCGGAATACGCGTCGCGTTAATGTTAATTCCGTGGATCACCATAGATCCATGTTGCCGACAACGCCCCAAGCCGAGGTCCGTGGTAGTCCGCTCTTGGGGGCAAACGTTGTCTAGTTTATTTTATAACGGGTTGGGAGCCTTCTGCGCTCACCCATAGTCCGCGTAAAGTTGTCAAGGCCATAAAAAAGATAACGGGCAGTCGTGCGTTGAGTGGCGATCGGATAAGTTTGTGAAGTAAAAGTGTATTAAGTAGCGGATATTGCATTGGAAAATTGTAAACTATTAATATAAGTATGTTACAATTATTAAGGAAAATAAATGCCTGAGAACTGATTCTGGAGTGTCCTTACACATAATACAAATTTACCAATGATACCCATGATAAACATCATGGCTATCATACTAGAAAATAATTAAGAAATAGCTTTCTTTTTTATAATATTATTGTACTACCCTTCTTATGTCAAATAAAGGATTCTTATATTATTATTTACTGTACAGATAAGTTGCCATAAGTTTTTATTAAAATTTTAAAGAAGAAGAAACAACTGTATGAAATCAGAAATTAAACTTACCCAATTCACTATGGACGAACGCACACACTGCATATGCGGCAACTTCAGTTTATAACTTGCTTGAACCAGTTGCGCGCGGGCGCCGGTTGTTGTCGGACGCGCGGATATACCTGCGACCTGCGTAGCAAATAGGTACGTTCGCACGTGACAGCGTTTACTGCGTCTGTTATCTTTATGAATAGATCGGAAATAAATAATGTTAGCGAGCAAGACCGGTTGGACGAGTTAGCGGTGGTGATGGAGCGTTATAGTGAACGTATCAACGACAATCGATGTGTGGATGACGCGGAGGAAGAGATGAGTGAAGGTAATTACCAAGAGAAGTCGAGAAAATCATCGAAGAGGAATCGTGAAATGGATGAGGAGGAAGTTTGGACGACGGTGGGCAGAAAGGGTAAATTATTTGCTCGTGCCACGAGCGCTGACGATACTATGAGAATACCAGAGAATAAAATTGAGATATGCATTACTTGTACAGACAAATTACCTAGACAGTTTAAACTCGCGAAAATGTTAAAGTCAGAAAACATAAAAGACATTTATCAGGTCAAATATATTAATTACTATAAAGTAATACTACAATTCACGAAAGAGGAAAGCGCTGACGCCCTTTGTAACAGCAAATTATTTAACGAGAATGGGTATAAATGTCAAAAAACTTTAGAGATCAGTCAGTCATATGGCGTAATTAAGAATATTGATATAGATTTATCGGAGGAAGAAATATTAGAAAGTTTGACCTGTAATTCCGCAATGATCGTAAGCGCTAAGCGACTCAAGCGGCGCAGTACTTTGAATGGCGAGTGGCAAGAGGCAGAGGCGGTTAGAATTGGCTTTAAGGGATCCTCATTACCCTCATATGTCACTATATTTGATACGCGAGTACATGTAGATCCTTATGTATTCCCAGTGACGCAGTGCTCGCGCTGTTGGAGATATGGCCATGTGTTAAAGATGTGCCCTTCGAATAAACCGGTTTGCCCCAAGTGCACTGGTAATCACAACAACTGTGAAACCAACGTGTTTAAATGTAATAACTGCGGAGGCAAACATATGGCACTAGCTAAAGTATGCCCTATCTTTAGCCGGGAAAGAAAAATCCGTGAGTTAATGGCAGAATTTAACTGTTCATACAAACGAGCACTTATGTTATATGTGCCCCCAACGCCACCCACTCCTCCCCGTTTGTTAGAGGACTTCCCTCAATTATCTTCAAAGGATGCGGAGATTAATAGGTACACATGCCCTGCCTCAGATGTATATGACTCCCCAAGTCAAGGCGTTACTTATGCCAATGTCGCCAAACAAATGAGTAATAAGGAAGAAACTACAAAAAAGAAAAAGAAATCTAAAAGGAATAGGGAGACTACTCGTAGTTCACAGGATGTAAATTTTGAGTTTGTTTCGGAAGAAGATCTGAACGTAAATATATCACAGGAAGAACCTGGATCGGGAAAGAGGTCAGAGTATAAGGAGAAAATATCGTGGGGACTACTATTGCAAAAACTTAAAGAGAAAATTACACAAAGTAACTTATCATGGACAGAAAAGATGAAAGGTTGCATTGAAATTATATCTAAGGGTGTAGTATCTTTCGTTGTGCAGTACTTATCGGAGGCGCCGTGTCTTGCTTTCTTTAATCAATATGGCCTGTAATAACCTATCCTTCTCAGTAAATATTCTACAATGGAATGCGCAAAGTCTCCGACCTAAACATTCTGAATTGGAAGTAATTTTAAATCGAGAAAAAATTCACATTGCCCTTATTTGTGAAACCTGGCTGGATGAGGAAACCGACTTTCGCTTAAGTGGATACAACACGTTTCGAAAAGATCGTCTCGATGGTTATGGGGGAGTAGCGATTCTTGTACACTGGTCTATGCTAGCACATGAAGTTAATTTTATGCACACCAACAGACACATAGAAGTGCTACATATTAAGTTACATAATTGTGTTCATTTGGAAAATGTCATATGTATTTACTGTCCCCCAAACAAAAGCACATCTATAGCTGACTGGGACTTTTTATTTTCTTATATTAATAGGAAGTCACTTATTGCCGGAGATTTCAACGGCCATCACACCAACTGGTCTTCAAAAACCGATGGTCGAGGCAATCACATATTTAATAGTGCAGCTGATAACGACTTCATCTCTCTGAACGATGGTAGCCCGACGCGAATCAAGATGGTTAACGGAGTTACTCAGAGAACCTCACCGGACATCACGTTTTCGTCAGTTGACATCGCTCTTAATTTTGAATGGAAAACGATTAATGAAAACTTAAGTAGCGATCATCTTATTATTAAAATTAACATAGACAACCCCCGACCTACTGATAACAAGGTACGTAGAATATTCAAGAGAGCTGATTGGTCGGGATACAAACACAGCATAGAGGAGAAATTACAAGGCGTTATACTGCCAATGGACTTGCAGCTTGCATATACCAAGTTCATTGACATAATAAACGAGGCAGCAGACGAATTCATTCCCACTCACAAAACTTCCAACAACCCCCTCAGAACAGATCGGTTTACACCAAAACCATATTGGGATCAAAATCTATCCAAATTAGTAGCAGAAAGACGTCTTGCTTTGGCAAAATTTAGGAAGAACCCTACCCCCGATAATCTGTCTAATCTGCAAAGTAAAGTAAAAGATGCGAAACGAGCAATTCATCGAGCCAAAAGGGAGTCGTGGCAGAGATTCTGTGATAGTATAGATAATACAACTTCCACGACTGAAATGTGGACTCGCATGAAATGGCTCAAAGGATATAGAACATCTAGACCATGCATAGATAAAGAGAAATCTGAGGCTTTACTTTGTAGCCTTGCACCCGATTTTGTATTGCCCAAAAGACCCCATTTTTCTTCTTCAAACGATCTTTTATGCAGTCCTATTACTATTAACGAATTTAATAACTGTATTAAACGCTCTGATACTGCATGTGGACTTGACAACATATCCTACTCAATGGTCAGTAATCTACCAGATTCAGGTAAACAAGCCCTTATTCATTTATACAATAGGTTCTTAGTGTCGGGATTTACGCCCAAGCAATGGAAGTTGGCTAATATTGTAGCAGTTCCAAAGCCGGGAAACGGAAGCGGTCAAGCGCCTGGCATTAGACCTATAGCATTATTGTCCTGCCCTTGTAAAATACTACACACCATCATTACTCGTAGACTTGAGTGGTACCTTGAGAAAAACGACCTCATCTCGGATGAAACTACAGGATTCAGACGTTCTAAATCTTGTCTAGATAATCTTTCACGTATCGTTTCACGCATACAAGTAGCATTTACTATGAATGTGCCCATGGTAGGTTGTTTCTTAGATATTGACGGTGCATATAAATAATGTTAATATTGCCAGCTTGCTTAACATTTTAGACGGTCTTGGCGTGGGATCCATCATGTGTAATTACATGTGGGAGGTTTTACGTGAAAGAACACTGTCGATTACATTAAACAACGGAGAATCCATCACACGCATAACAGGCATGGGCTTAGCTCAAGGGGATCCGTTATCTCCAATTTTATTTAATGTTGCCACAGTTAAAATTTGCCAATCTATTCAGGATGTATTTATTTCACAATACGCTGACGATTTTGTAATTTACAGTTCTCATAAAAACCTATCTTCGGCAATAAACAATATTCAAAACGCTATTTCGGTATTTACTAAGCTAATTAACGAATTAGGGCTCAGTATCTCTTACAGGAAATCCAAAGTATGTATTTTTAGCCGAGGTAAAAGAAGCACTAATGTTAATCTAAATTTAGGAAATAACAACTTGATACCAAGGGTCGACAGCGTCAAATATCTAGGCATGTGGCTGGACAGAAGTTTGAAATGGGGCCGACATATTAATGAAATCAGAGCAAAACTACTAAAATTTATTAACGTGTTTAAGGTTTTAGCGGGAGGTAAATGGGGGATTCACCCTATGCATCTCAGGCGGTTGTATATATCCATTATTCGCAGCAGACTAGATTATGGTAGTTTTTTATACGATAGTAGCATTAAAAGTCATTTGCAAAAATTGGAGAATATACAAAACCAGGCCATGCGTGTAATTGGAGGGTTTATTAAAACTACACCTATCCACGTTATGCAAAGCGAGTTATGTCTACCGCCGTTACAAAACCGTCGACGTTATCTTGCTGGCAAATTCTGGTTGAGAGCAAAATCATTTAATAATAATGTTACTATTAACGTATTACAAATTCTTGACCGGTGTTGTGACAGAGCTTACTGGCGAACTAAGAAGCTACCTATTTTGATTTATACCCATAGAAAATATACAGAGTATCCCATATATTCCAGCGATAAACTGCTTGTATATTCTGTAGACAGATGGATTACTTACTTTGATTTATCAACAATTGTACAAATAAACATAGACGGTATTAAGCAGGCCAAACGATCTATTGACATTAACACACTTCGTTCTCATTGTAAGTCTTTGCTTGATCACAAATATAATCAGCATTATTGTATCTTTACGGATGGCTCCAAGGATGACATTGGATCAGGGGCTGCATTTTTTGACCCTCAACTGGACATACGGATGAAATTCAAAATTGATAGTAATATTTCCATAATGCACTCAGAATTGATAGCAATTTCTGAGTGTTTATCCTACATTTTATCTATAAATTGCAGCAATTATTTTGTTATATTTTCGGATTCTAAAAGTTCCTTGCATCACTTGGCTCGCATAACCTCGAATAGTCGAGGTCTACCGATTGCCTATACCATTCTGGACACCATTCGTAAACTTCAAAAAACCAACAAAGCGATTGTGTTACAATGGATTCCCTCTCATATCGGTATCGTGGGTAACGAGGAGGCAGACTGCGCAGCACGACAAGCTATTAATGATGGTATTCTTTACACGTGTTTGCCGGTCTACACTGAGATATTGTCCAAAGTCAAGGAATCATGTCGACTGGAGTGGAAGGAATACTTCGACGAGCGATCGCGATCCTTCGGAATATGGTACAAAACTATTCAAAATGATCTTCCTCGGTACCCATGGTTTGATAGGAGTAAATTAGGTCGAAAATATATAACTGGCCTGCTAAGGCTTCGTTCCGGGCATATTCCAACAAATAAATTTAAGTATCTCATGCGGCTGTCTGGCTCACAGAATTGTTCTCACTGCAATGTGGTAGAAGACGTATATCATGTTTTGTTGGAGTGTGCTCGGAGCGCTGCAGTGCGGCAGAGAACATTATTACCTAATAATTATAATATTGGTGCTCACAATAGCTTTTTGGCTTCACCGTTTTCAGATGAAGCCAAGAAGCTGCTGTTGATATACAACGCCACAGTTATGAAGAGCTCACCGGCGTTTTGATTGTGTAGCTTATAAGATTTTTATTGTTTTAGATATAAGTTTTTATAATAAGTAAGATTTGTAATGTATAAGCGTTTACTGGAGTGTCATAGCCACTTTATGGTCAAAACTTCAATGTTCAAATAAAGAATTTAAAAAAAAAATAAAAAAAACTTGCTTGAACTATATAAATGTTTACCTTAAAGAAACTATTTAGAATACTTTAAGCTCTGCCGTTAAACAAACTTTCGAGTTGTTTAAAGCTAGTTCTATAAAAGATCGAGAGCGCACAGTTTTCCCAAAAGATTTCAAAGATGAACTTCTTTGTGTTAGGTCGAACTGCAGTGCAACTTTGTTCCTTTTATAACGGTGAGTTCACTTTGGTGACGGTGTATAGGTTTATTTAAAGTTTTATGTTTACCAGCGCCAACAATTTGAGCAACTGAAGTGTTAAACGTCATTGTTTACTGTTGTATCGTTGATGTCTTAATAATATAATTTAGTAGCATATACCCAGACTTCTTACGCGTGGGATTTGAAATGTAACATTGTATAATATGTAAAAATGGTGACCTACACAGAAAATACTCGACTTCTAGGCAGTATATAAAGATGAAATATGCACCAGATTTTCATCAGACCTTCAGTAATACAACTGTGTAATAAAACCGCATTAAATTTTGTGCAGTAGTTTTGCGTAATGCGCGTACATATATACAAATTAAAATTGTAAAACGGTTGTTTTGGCTTGTAAAGCTCTTTTTTAACAAATTTTTATTTTATATCGGATGTACTCGTAAGTAACTATCATAATATACAACTTAGAATATTATTATAATATTTTATCACATACACACAACACTATCTAGCCCAAACTAAGCAGAGCTTGTACCATGGGTACTAGACAATTGACAAACATACGTATATACTTTATTTGAAAATACATTAATATATGTATACATAGAAATATCCAGACCAAGACAAACATCCATTGTCATGCACACAAATATTTGACTTGTGCGGGAATCGAACCCGCTACCTCAGGCGTGGCAGTCGGTTACACTAACCACTACGCCATCGAGGCCGCCTTATATACTTATAGATCTTAAATGGAAGCTCACAAATACATATTTATCATAAATCAATCTTACATGATCAGTATACAACAAATAACTATAATTTTGAGATTTATTTATCATATTTTAACATTCACTCTTGTTAAGTGTTCTGGCAAAACCCGTGTAAAAAACGCTGCTAGCATACAAAATTCTGTTTTTATTAGGACTATTGGCGTTGTATTGGCTGGATATGGTATGGAAGCTGCCGTTAATTACACAATATGTAGGCATGGATGACATTGATTTTTCCATTAAAGATCAGTAATAGTACAGTCATTTGGTACTTTCACCTGGAAAGGTTTCCGGGAGTTTTGAAAATTGGTAGTATTATCGATTTCGATGTGCTCTTACCGAATTTGCACTTTGCCACCTCGTACCTCTGCCGCTCGCGGCACTATATTGGAAAAATGGCGCGTGATAATTTTTTTGTCAATATCTCCTTACCAACTCATTTTGCAATAAAAAAATCTTATACAAAATTAAACAAGAGAAAATTTTCTACAATTTATGAAACAACACTCTTTTTGTAAAATCTATAGTTTTGGCGTACTACTATGTACTCTTGAGAAATCGAAGGAAAAGCATTGTCGCTTGCACATCCTATAATTGCCGCGGCAAGGCCGAAATCTTTTGTATCTTCATTACAGGTCGAAGTAACTGTGATTTTGTTTTAAAAATATGGATCTAGGCGATAGTAGATACGCATTATCATGTTTCGGATTTTGCTGTTAATGCACCGAAGCAATGCTGTTCGAAGTTTCAGCTATACACTCACCATTGCATATTAAAATCATAAATTTGTACTCACAATCCGGCGGTACAGGGCATAGTATAGTTATTTTACGTAAATATATGAAAAACACCTGTTGTAGTGGATGTACAAAAGTTTATGGCGCTCTTACGTCAAAACTATAGATTTTACAAAGAAAATGTTATTTCATAAATTGTAGGAATTATTCTCTAGTTTAATTTAGTATAAGATTTTTTTATCGTAAGCGCGAGCGGCAGAGGTACGAGATGGCAAAGTGGAAATTCAAAAAAGCACATCGAAATCTATAATACTACCAATTTTCAAAACTCTCCCGGAAATCTTTCCAGGCACCTTTATTTCGTACCAAATGACTGTACTATAATGACGTATCTCGAATAGTCAATCTATATAATATGCATTTTTTCGTTAGGAATAATATTATAATTATATGCGCTTTGGTTCAATCGGTAAAATAAGTCGCTAAACATTTGTAAGATTTTGAATTCGACTGTCAAAGTCGGAAATCATTTATTTATATAAGTCACAAAGTAACACTTATGAGTGACAAAAGATGTAGGTTAGTGAGCTTACCAAATTATTGAAGCTATAATTTAGGTTTATCTTGATTCAATTTCATATATTTACAACAATAATAGTTAAAGCAACGTCAATTTAATGACAGTTAATAAACGTTACAATAATTAGAAAGTTGTTAGTTTAAACAAACTTTGGTTGAAAATATTTCTGTGTTTATTTACTTATATCGCTTTACGAGTTTAAAAGAGCAATGAAAATATATTCACCGAAATATTTTACTTATAAACTACAGCACTGAATTGCATTAAATTTATATTGCAGCTCGTATTGCTTTGGTTGTAATTATGTTATGGGTTCAATGATGATACTTAACGGTGCCACGTCAGCCGAGTGCGGGCTTCGAGAGCTTTCCATATATGGTATAGTAATAAGTGGAGTGGTGGTTCAAGTGATCGACTCGCCAATGCAACTCGTTGACTGTTATAAGTTTAAATCCCACACGGGTCAAATATTCGTGTGGTCCACAAATAGTGCACTCAGTCTAAGAATACACAGGTATTCTTTGTGTAAGTTGTTTGTGAAGTCTCTCGGAATCTGCCGGGAGACTTCACATATTATTTATATGCTTTGCGTAGTAGTTCGTATTCAGGGGAGAGCCTATTATTGGTTACTGGGCACAATCCTAGACTACTTGCTGCCAGTTATAATTGTGTGACAGGCAAACTCAATAACATTTTGCCTGACCCAGGAATCGAATCCTACTATACAGTACATTTGCCATCACTGGGTCATAGGCATAGGTTGTTTCAAGAATGTAATATTGACAAACTAATCAATCTTCTAAAATCAATATGTATAGAATTCTCTTAGCAAATATTTTATAAATCGTAAGGTATTAAAAAAAATCAATAACCAAAATTCAATAAATGGGTTGTAAATATATATTCAAAGAATTTAATCGTCAAAAGATTGTCCTCTAAAGTAATATGGTTCGTGAGTATTTGTGCTGTGAATATAGGTATTAAAATACTACAATCAAATAAAAATGTTGTCAACAATTATTTTAAAGTAAACTAACTGCATTTGAAGGCAAAGTCCAGCTTATATTTAAGCTAGCTTTTGCCAGTGACGTCATACACATGAAATTTGGAAGTAAGGAACAAATTGGAAGTAGTAAGTGCACATGCACCAGATTTTAGGTTAGACTTCCAACAATACAGCTATGAAGTATATATCGCGTATTTAAGTAGTTATCGCGTGATGCGCTTATAAATATACACACAGGCCTACAGAAAATTCTAATAATAATTGTTTTGGTTTCATTCACTGGAACCTCTGCAACTCCGTAGGGATATTGCCTCTTTGGCATGTTTCTACAGAATATACCACGGGGAGTGCTCTGAAGAGTTATTCCACCTTAACCCGCCCTTCCCTTTCCTATCCAGCACAACGCGTGTTGGGCTCAGATGAGGCTCCTTACACGGTGGAGTCGACTAGAGTGCGTACCAACAAGTTTGGGTCCTCCTCATACCTCTGCCGAACGATCAAGGCATGGAATTTTCTGCCAAGGCACGTGTTTTCTTCTTCCTTCAATCCTGGGTCCTTTAAGCGGAGCGTGAAAAAGCACCTTCTCAGGCCGTCAAAGTAGAGTCGTCAAAATCGCCTCGGCTGCTATGATGACGAAGTGAAGGCCACTGCTCTTAGACCACACGACTGCTTACCATCAGGCGGAGTGTGGTCATTATGACGAGTAAACAAAAAAAATATTTAAAAAAATATAGCTCTTACAAAGCTACCCAACCCCATACACACAATATTTTCTTAAATAGCTATTTAACATTTATATTACACTTCATACCAGTGATGTGCATAGCCTAAGATGTAAATTATAGATGTGTCTTCATCGCACTTAAATCGTACAAAAAGTGTTAACTAAGAAATGTGAGCTCATTAGTTATTTAGTTAGACAAACGATAGACATTATAGTAATTTAGTTGGAAAACCGACGGTATTTATCATATAGACGGTCTCCACGGCAACTCTTTTCTAGAGAATCTTATCAAAGGATCATAATTATAATGCATAATAATAATCCCTGCAATGGGTAGTATGGAAGTTCCTAAATAGACTTCGCGCCCAGGTTGGCTGCAGTAGAATGAACTTGTGTAGGTGGGTGTTCAGGGACCACGGCCTTGCTCAGTGTGTTATGTCAAAATTCCCTCTTAGCGGTATACTAGGTACCTATCTGTACGTAGATATGCATTTGTTTACCCTCCCGTTTAGTTACAATAAATCGAGTATACAAGCCAGACGTGTTTTGCTTTAAAATTCACCTGCAACCGATTTTGAACCTTATCTCGTAAAGAACATGGTCCATCGAGCCGGATACTTGACAGTGACTCGTAAAAACAGTTGGTTCAATAGAAAATCGGTGTAATTTCAGTGAATTAACGAATAATACTGATCAAAATGTGTTAAATTCGTTGGATAATTATGTTAGGCAAGTGAATTACGTAAAAAGAACTTTAAGGATTAAGACATTTCGGTGTTTTTAACAAAAAACTGTTTGCGGATTTGAAGTGTGATAATTCTACAAAGGACTAGTTATCGTGTAATCATAACGTTGAGTAGCTTAAGTAACTAAGACTGGACAGCATAATATTACAATAGTGAGCCGTCGTGAGATAGATACCTAAGTTTGGTGGACAATCCCGTGGTGCGCGGCGCTCGCTTACCCTACACATAAAAAGTTAACAATTGATTGGAACTTTCCTATAGTTACGTACATACTTTCGTGCTGTGTTTCGAGTGTTTTGACTATATTTGATAGACTTTTGATATTTAGTGGTGAAAGACTTTGATTACAATGGAAACAATCGAAAAAAGTATAGTTATTCAAGCAGATACGTTAGAAAAAGTGAGAAGGGCTTACGTTAACTACAAGAAGTCACCTAGGGAAAGATTAACAGCTGGTTATGTGAAGGGAAGAATAGATACACTGGAAATGTACTGGAAGGAGTTTAAGTCTGTACATGAGACGTTAATTTTATCGGTTGCCATGGAACAGCGTCCGCAGATAAATTATTTTGCTGAGCGCATGTGTGAAGAATTTGAAGAAGTTTATTACGCATATAAAGGCGAAATGATGTCTAAGTTAGAAAGTTTGGTTCCGATGAAATGTGAGTCTCAACAAATACCTACTCCTAACCCGTCTACTGGCGGTGAAGTAAAATTGCCACGAATTTCGATTCCGTCTTTCAATGGCAACTACACTGAATGGCAGTCGTTCCACGATCTATTTATGGCACTAGTGCATAACAATCAAACATTAAAAGATGTTCAAAAGCTACACTATTTGAAGGGCAGTTTATTAGGAGAAGCTGAAACATTATTACGTCAATTTTCGATAACTGCTGAAAATTACACAGAAGCTTGGTCAGTGCTGAAAAAACGCTACGCTAATAAGAGATACATCGCAAATTGTGTTTTTAAGAAATTCTTTACACAAAAATCGATATTACACGAATCGGCTGCAGCTTTAGAACAATTATTGGATACATCGGTAGAATGTATGAGTTCACTTAAACACCTAGGCTTACCTACGAATCATTGGGACGCAATCGTTAGTTATTCCATAGTATCAAAGTTGGATTCGAGCACGCATAAAGAGTGGGAAGAACTGATTAGCAGAGACGAAACGGATGACTTACCTAGTTTTGATAGATTAAAGTCGTTCTTGGAAAATAGATTTCGTACGCTCGAGATGGTCGAACCTGCAAAAAAGAGTTTCAACGCTGTGAAAACAAAGATGTTTCATGTTACCGCGCCGAGCGAAGTGAAGTGTGCATTCTGTAATGAAGATCACTATATCTATCAATGTAAACAGTTTTCCAAGCAACCAATAGATGACAGGTACAGTTTCGTGCAGAAAAATAGTCTCTGTTTCAATTGCCTAGTACCCAACCACAACGTGTTTAAGTGTAGACAAAAAACAACTTGCCAGATTTGCAAAAGAAAACACCATTCATTATTGCACCGAGACAAGAAACAAGCAAATGAAGAAACACACACGTCTGGAGAAACAACAAACAAGGAGAAGATACAAACCTTAGTCGCGGCGCACACGTCGAGTGTACCACAACAACTACAACCTGGTCAAGATATTTTGTTGGCGACAGCGCTGGTGCACGTCACATCCGAGTCGGGGCAGTCACACGTGCTTCGGGCGCTCTTGGACCAGGGATCAGAGGCTTCGTTCGTGACCGCGAGGGCGGTCGAGTTGTTAGGTTTGAGGAAATCTAAAGTCAGCGGAGTAGTCTCTGGGGTCGGTGAGGACAACCATATGTGTATAAAACATTTGGTAACGTTACATGTTACATCAAGGTACGATATTTCCTATTCTATCAGTGTGAGTGCTTATGTATTGAAGTCGTTAACCCGTCAGCTGCCAGCTAGGGAAATAAGAGGATTTATTTGGCCTCAGGTTAACGAAATGAATTTAGCTGACCCTACCTTTAGCAAGCCAGGTAGAATTGATATTCTTCTTGGTGCGGATGTTTTCAGCAAAATCATAGACGCAGGTTTATTGAAAGGTCCGGGCAACGTAGTTGCTCAAAAAACACACCTGGGTTGGATTTTGTCAGGGGGTACTAATCCATCACTTAATGTTTCACAGCACATCACTAGTCTGCATGTTACACGACAAGTAGAAGAAGACAACGACTTCCTGAAAAGGTTCTGGGAGGTAGAGAACGAGCTGTATGCGAAACAAAGCATGTGGACAAGAGAAGAAGAGAAATGCGAGGAAATATATCAACAAACAACAACTAGGGATGAAACTGGGAGGTATGTGGTACAGCTTCCTTTGAAAAAAAACATTGAAGACACTGTAAGATCATGTGGAAATACAAAGCATCAGGCAGTAGGCAGGCTTGAGCAACTAGAGAGGAAGTTCTCAAGAAATGAGCAGCTGAAAGCAGAATACACAAAAGTGATACATGAGTACTTACAGTTAGGACACATGAAGAAGGTCGAGGCAGAAGATGAAGGTAATGTGATTTACCTTGCACATCATGCTGTTATCAGAGAGGACAAGGAGACGTCTAAGGTACGTGTAGTTTTTGATGGCTCAGCAAAGGGCTCCAACGGGTGCTCCTTAAACAACAGCATGATGGTAGGACCTACGATTCAACCCGACCTGCGTAGTCTGATATTTAGATGGAGATCTCACAAAATCTGTGTGGTTGGCGATATCATAAAGATGTATCGTCAAATAAGGATGGATGACACACACGCAGATTTACAGCGCATAGTATGGCGGGATAATGTATCTGAAAGAATAGATAGTTATAAGTTAATGACCGTTACATTTGGAACGGCAGCAGCCCCCCACCTTGCAGTACGAACCCTTCAACGCCTTGCTGATGATGAACAGGACAACTATCCTCGTGGAGCGGCGGTAGTAAGAAATTCCTTCTACATGGACGACCTTATGACAGGTCATGAAGATCTCGGCGAGTTGAAGGTAATCTGTAAAGAAATTGATCAGTTGTTAAAGACAGGTGGTTTCCAAATGCAAAAATGGTCTAGTAACTCTGAAGAACTCCTGAATGACTTGGTTAATGGCACGAAGACTCCGGAACCTGTAAAAGAAAAGAAAGAAATTAAGTTACATAAAGTTATTAAAATACTGGGACTTACATGGGACAGGAAAGATGACACGTTTCACATCTCAGTTAACTTACCAGCAAGCAGGTTACCTGTAACAAAAAGAGTTATTTTATCAGATGTCGCTAGTTTATTCGATCCTTTTGGATGGCTCTCACCTGTTGTAATAACAGCTAAAATCATGATTCAGAAGTTATGGTTGTGTAATCTTGGGTGGGATGACGAATTGGCTACTGAGCTGGTCGACGAGTGGATGAGTTTCAGAGACGAACTTCATGAGCTGCAAACCGTTGAGATCCCGCGTTGGATAAAGACGTCATCACGCTGCAAGGAAGTGGAGCTGCATGGATTTTCGGACGCCTCAACTCTTGCTCTTGCAGCTGTTGTCTACGCCAGAGTTGTAGACGAGCATGATGAAGTTCATGTCACGATATTAGCCTCAAAGACAAAAGTAGCACCTCTGAAACAACTGACAGTCCCGAGATTGGAACTTTGTGCTGCAGTGATATTGGCAAAGCTGCTGCATGATATTTCTGATTTGTTGAATGTTCCCATGTGCAAAATCTATGCGTACACAGATTCAATGGTGGTCCTTTCCTGGCTCCAGTCACAACCCAGTCGTTGGCAGCTATTCGTTGGTAATAGAGTGTCAGAAATAATCCAGCAAATAAACAACGATCGATGGAGGCACGTTTTGTCTGAAGACAATCCTGCTGATCTCGCGTCCAGAGGCATAAGAGTAAGTGAGCTGACAAACAATGATCTTTGGTGGAGTGGCCCTAAGTGGCTAAAGATAAAGGATACAGAGATACTAAGACCAATTGAGATTCCAAGTACGGAATTAGAGATGAAGAAGACTTTTCACACTTTAATACAAGACACACCAATTTGGGAGAGATTTTCGTCATTAATTAGGATGAAAAGAGTAATAGCACACTGTAAGAGATTTTTAGACTATAAAAACAAAAGACGTGATATCTTGAGTGCTGCTGAATTGAATGAAGCTGAAGACTGCTGCGTGAGATATTATCAGCAATTGGTCTATGGCCAGGAGTTTGAAGATCTGAAAAAGAAAGGTAAAGTTAGAAACAAGAGTTCATTGATTAAACTTACGCCGTACATAGATGAAAAGAATTTGCTACGAGTTGGAGGAAGGTTAAGTAAAGCGGACTTACCTGAAAACTCTAAACACCCGATTATCATACCAAGCAAACAACATATTGCAAGGTTAATAATAGCGGATGCACACACCAAAACCTTACACGGGACGATCATGCAGATGATGACTTACATCAGGAGCAAGTACTGGATCATCGGTCTCAAATCTTCAGTTCGAGATTTTACTCGCAATTGCATTGTGTGTATAAAGAACAACGCACTTACAAGACAGCAGCTGATGGGTCAATTACCCACTCCGAGAGTCACTCAGAATCGCGCCTTTTATCAGAGTGGTGTGGATTTTGCAGGGCCGGTGCACCTGAGAACGTCTAAAGGCCGTGGTCATAACTCAACAAAGGGTTATATCTGTTTATTTGTCTGCATGTGCACTAAGGCCATTCATTTAGAGGCAGTGACAGGTCTGACATCTCAGGCATTCATCGCAGCCTTTAGGAGATTTGTCGCTCGCAGAGGACATTGTGCACAACTATGGAGCGACAACGGCACTAATTTTGTTGGTGCTGATAAGGAATTAAGAGATATGTGGTCAAGGAGCACCAGTTACGTTGCTAAAGAGATTGCTGAACTTTTAGCTAACGACGGCACCACATGGCATTTTGTGCCACCAAAGTCACCCAATTTTGGAGGTCTTTGGGAGAGTGGAGTTCGATCAGCTAAGCGCCATCTAGTGAGAGTCAATGGAACTACAAAATTGACATATGAGGAAATGTCAAGCTTACTTGCACAAGTTGAGGCATGTTTGAATTCCCGTCCTCTTTGTCAATTAGATGAAACTCTGGATACGCTTAACCCACTTACACCAGGACACTTTCTCGTCGGTGAACCTCTGATCAACGTTCCTGACATAAAGTATGAAAACAAAAAAGTGCATTTATTAACTCGCTGGCAACTTATCCAATCACAAATGCAAGATTTCTGGAGGAAATGGCATTCGGATTATTTAAATACACTCCAACAAAAACAGAAGTGGTATGATGTGGTGCAGTCACCCTGTATAGGAGATATTGTTATTATAAAAGAACGTGATTTACCACCTACCAAGTGGTTGCTAGGCAAAATCACGGACTTACACGCCGGTCCTGACAATTTGGTACGTGTTGTTACGGTCAAGTGCAAGGGTGATCACATTCTTAAAAGGCCGTTATCCAAATTGATATTGTTACCTAAAACCGCAGATTAAAGTTAACATGTAATTAAAGAATAAGTCAAGATGGGCGGTCAAATTTATATTGTGTTTTAAATAAATATAATATTAAAAATAATGCTGGCTGACTGTACCTACTCAATACATAAGCACAACCATTGATATAGGAAATCATTAAATAACATTGTTAGTATTCATTCATACCATTAATAAACATACTTACCTATTAATTGTTGAGAACGGTCGTAGGTACTTATGTCGCGTCGTGTTATTTATGATGTACCGATTGGAAATAAACCTATAAAGTAAATTAATGACCTATACTTGTATAGTTACGAAATTTTATCTCAAATGTTTTGTTATTTACTTTATTAGTTGTTTACAAAGTACCTATATTAAAATGTCCACATAAAACATTTGTAAAAACCTTTGGTTAAGTATCCTAGATATGTAAATGTTTTCTTATACTTACTTACCACAAAAAGGTACTATTTAACTTGTTTTAGTTAAACGATGTAATGTTATTTTATTTACTTAATATGAACTTTCAAGCGTCCATACGCTACATTGGCCGCTTACCGTTTAATAGCTAAAATGTATGTTTGTGTAACATTACCTAGTATTTTAGTTAGTTATAGTGTAACTTCTTTCCCATAAAAGCAAATAAATGTACATACATTTAACACATAGAACTTTGTCACTGAGACAAAAACAACATACAGTCCACTAAAGTTTATGCTTAAATTGCTACGTACTGTACATGTAATTTGTTATTATGGTTAGCCTAATATAGATTTTCATATTTAGGAAGTAAGGTAACTATGTATTAGTTGGTTACTAAGTTTTCTGATACCTACCCTACGCGGGCATGTTGCCAATACTTACCTACCCGACGCGAGCTGTTGTTATTAGATATGTAATAAAAAATTCGATCAGTATCGATCTGCTTTGGCTTGCGCCGGCGTCGCTTTCGTTTGTTATTAGTTATTTGTTGTGATGCGAGTGAAATGTATTGTAATCTTTATCTTTTTACTTTAGTGTTGAACTTAAAACATGAGATAAATGTGTTAGTGATGTGATGAGTGTCGATACGCATCAATACAAGCAACAATGCCTGTAAGTTATAGATTAAGCACTTTGCTTAGATAATAGTTAAAAACTGTTGTTTTTGGCAGGCGGTATGTTATGTCAAAATTCCCTCTTAGCGGTATACTAGGTACCTATCTGTACGTAGATATGCATTTGTTTACCCTCCCGTTTAGTTACAATAAATCGAGTATACAAGCCAGACGTGTTTTGCTTTAAAATTCACCTGCAACCGATTTTGAACCTTATCTCGTAAAGAACACAGTGTGACTGTGGTGAGCTGGAGCAGACAATGGCACATTTGTTGGTATGCCCTTCTTGCCCGAGCACCTGCACAATATCAGACCTTTGTGCAGCCACTCCTAACGCAATTAGAGTGAGCGAATATTATGCAAATAATATATAGTCTAAATTAGAATGATTGATACGAAAAAGAAGATAATAATAATAATAATAATAGTTTATTTTCTCATAAAAACAAGCAGTACATGGATTGAGGCCCTAGATCTTACACTAGGATTCCGTGTGTTGTCGGATCTAGTCGCTTTCGTTCAATTATAATAATCCGACAATAGAATAAAATGAGATGAAAGTACAAAAAATATGTTATGTAATTTGTGTAGTATGGTTAGTGAGAATTGGTGTCAAGGGGTGATATCATCATATAATTATTCTAAAAGAAAACTATACTTTAAAACGCAATGTTTTTTTAAGAATATAAATGTGACCACTCGTTTTAATTACAAAGCCCGCCATAAACTCACCAGAACTAATCCTCCCCATTCTATTCTATTATAATAACTAAAAAGATTTGCCAAAATTATATGAATACATACTCCTCTAATTTGCATAATACCTAAAGCTGGGTGCACACCTGCGAACTTGTGACGTGTCTAGCATGAATTTATTTAGCGCATTAGCGCCGCTGCCGTGTGACATGTGTGAACATGGCTGCTCTTTGCATTTGAATGTGGAAAATGAGACCGTATTAATAACGTTAGAATCCCAGTCTTATGACCTTCGTTCGTCTCTGTCGGTAAGATCTAGGTCGTGTTTCCTAGATTTCTGAACTTAAGCGAATCCTTGTATGATGTGTTTAGTTGTTTAGATATACTGACTGCACGGATGGCGCAGCGATTTAAGTGATCGCCTCGCTATTGCCATTAGAGCCGAGTGTTGTGGGTTCGAATTCCACGCGGAACAAAATTTTGTATGATTGAGAACCGGATGAGAACCGGGTCTCTGAGGTTATGGTCGTAAAGTCGAGATTTGGGGTCAAGACTAGTCACAAGTCTATAACTGGTCCCGGAAGGTGCTCTCGGGTACTGAAAGGTACAGCGGCTCCCACTATTATAACCTAATGGTTGGTGTAGGGGAACGCTATATCATAAACTGGACTAGTCGTAGAGAGAGGGATGTGATCTACAAATGGTTGTTCCGAGTCTGTGTGTTTTTTGTGTCCGTTACTTGAATTTTTGTAAAGTTCCTCGTGGCATACTATGCATTACTAATGCGAGAGCTGTCTCTAAAAAAACAACTTATGAACTGTTTGTGTTTTTGGCGTTTCTGTGTAATAGGAACGTTATTGAAACGTAGTAAGAGTTACAATGATTACAAAATTTACCTCCGTCTACATACTCGAGAATGAAACTATAAATATAAAAAAAATAACATAAATAAGAAGAAATATATATAAGTCAAAAAAATTAGATTCTTTCTATTTAGATGTTCACAAAATAATAAAAACAGCGCGCACCCACTTTGTATTCCGGGTTGAAATATGGATTATAATTTTTGTTCACGATGCGCTTATGTTTAATTATGTTTTTAATATTGTCCTGTGGAAATGTACCTTCTAACATGTAGTATCATATGAATATTTTTTTAATCTCCTATGGCAACAATTTGTATTCTTATTATATATTCCACCCATATTTTTACAATCTTATATTTTATTGCTTATGTATAATATATAAGACAGTAAAGATATGGAAGAAAAGCTCAACAAATAACATAGAACGTAAAAGAAAACAAAGTTATGCTCCTATAATAATACCTGGAATCAGAGACCTTTTAGCTAATTCAATTTTCTCCAACAAACCAGAAAATAAAGAGAGCAATATTAAATCGCTTACCCTTCCTACAAACCAATAAATATCCTCTTGGAACCCATAGCCATTGTTATTGCAAGGCATTATCATTCGACCTATGGTTTCATTGACTTACACACAAGTAAATAATCTTCTCAGAAGATAATTGATGACATTATTAGCAATAGAACCAGAGCTTCATTCAGTGAATAATTATGATTGAAATCAAATTAATAGGTATTATCATAGTTTATTTAAATTACAATAGGGTAGTTAACTTATTTTTTTATTATAAAGTCATATTAGAGAATGTTTTAAATTTAAATTTACCTAAATATAAAAAATAAGACCAGACTTTGCCCACGGCTGCACTCACGTAAATGTATGTTAGGTTAGATTATTTAAAGAATGAAGAAAAGAGCGTACTGAAGCGATGAAAGGAATATTTTGAAAGTTTATTTAAGAGATTGGAATGTGAAGGGCAAAGTTTCAAAATGAATAATAATTATAGTAATTATGAAAGCCCTAGATATAGTGGCAAGAATAAAAGAAGGTATGTTAAGCTAGTTTGGGCATTCAGAAAGAATGGAAGAGAAAAACTGATTAAGAAAGTTTATAAAGCTAGTTTGAATGGAACAGTTGCAAAGGGAAGACCTAGGCGACCGTTTTTCAATCAGATCGGAGAAGTTCAGGACAAAGTCCAGGTTAAGAGCACCTTAAACCGGCCTAGCTGATTTCAGCATGAATGAGCCGGCTCAACCGGGGAAGGACTACCCCCTCTCACAGAATATCGACGTGAAATAGCAGTACTCCTACTGTTGTTTCTCGTTCGGTGAGTGAGAGTGCCGGAGGCCCTCTCATCACCCTCTTTTCCACTTCCCGCTCCTTCTCCTTCCCACTTCCTTTCCTAAAAGGTCTCCAACGCGCAAGTGAAGCCTCTGGTGTTGCAAGCGTCTATAGACTACAGTGACCACTTATCATTAGGTGAGCCATGTGCTCGTTAGTTGTATAAAAAAAGTGTCTATGAGGAATGTGATGAAAGTGAATGATACTAAAGAAGTGTGTCAGGATCGTAGCAAATGGTTTTTTTTTTATGATATGACGATGGCAAACGAGCTGACGGATCGCCTGATGATAAGCGATTACTGCCGCCCATGGACACCCGCAACACCAGAGGAGTTACAAATGCGATCCCGCCTTTTAAAAAGGAGTACGCTCTTTTCTTGAAGGTTTGTAGGTCCGCAAGTACCGCAGGCGACAGTTCATTCCACAGTTTAGTTGTTTGAGGCGTAAAATTTCTAGAAAAGCGCACAGTTGTGGACTGCCAACCATCTAAATGATGAGAATGGAAATCCGTAATCTCTGCCTACCCCTCTAGGAAACAGGCGTGAATCTTTGTATGTATGTATTTAAAGAACAACCTTTTCCTGTGTGAAAGGTACGATTTGTTCTTTTTTGCTCCCCTGTCGACGTGTATGTGAAATTTCATGATGATCACTCGAGTAGTTAAGCTATGAAAGCGTAACAAACAAATAAACAATTTCATATTCACATTTATTATATTAGTTAGGATACAAACGTTTTAAATCTGGTTGTAAGGCAAAATTTCAAATTACAGAAAAAGGATGCACGATAAAAATTATGACGAAACCACTATTTAATCGCAGCAGCTGTCTGAGAAAGATAGCAAGATATCCCCACTTTGTCTTATATCCGAATTTAAAATATTGATTACTACCATATATTACAATGAAATTGATACTGTGTTAAATTCTCTTGTGTGTAAAATAATGTACTACTGTACTGCCTCCGTAGCGCAGCGGTAGTGAATACGACTGCTGTGCATGAGGTCTCGGGTTCGAATCACGGGTCGGGCTAGTAAAAAGTTATTAGGTTTTTCTGTTAAGAAATCTCAATAGCAGCCCGGAGTTACGAAGTTGGCGGTGTTAGACACCCCCGTACCACGGAAAGCACGTAAAGCCTTTGGTCCTGCGTCCGATCTCTTTCCGGTCGTGTCGGATTACCGTCCCATCGGATCATGAGTTAGAGAATAGAGAGTGCACTTGTGTTTGCGCACACACTTGTGCACTATAATATGTCCTCCGTTAAGACTGGCCGCCGTGGCCGAAATTCGGTCTGGAGGACATTATTAATGTACAAAATCAAATATGAGTAACTACCGTATTGACATAAGTGCCTCGATATGCGCATGGTAACCGCGTCATGTCAAAACGTCTTTCAGTGCAAGTTCGAGTACAGTATCATTTTGGAAGATACGGGTTCCCTCAAATTACGAGGAATAATGAATTATATTTAGTAATTTCGGTTCGCTTTCGTAATGACTAGGTGTTGATAAATGTATTATCTACCATACAAAAAAAATAGAGGTCATAGTTACCCTTATCTCAAATACTCGCCGTGCATTGTACGTCGTCTTTAACGACGTCATATTGCCGATCTGAGCATACTCACTTGAAGCCAAACAATTATGTCCCGTAGCCCTATAGTTGTTGTCAGCACTACTCACCTACAGTAATACAATGAAATAGAAAATTCTTTGTTCTAAAACCAAAACCACATTTTGAAAGTTACACTTCAAAATCCGATATAGGAGCTAAATGGATATGAATGTCTCTTCAAACAGTTGTAGATATTAGTTTCCCACACGAATAAAAACCAATAAAGGAAAGGCGAGGTGAAATCGTTTCACGAATTTTGAAAGATCTCGCTATAGACGATTCACATACAGGTTATCAAAACGAAATATGCTAGTAAGGTAATCTTGTGGTAATTTTTCTTGTATGTATCATACCGTGCACCATGGTAAGACGAGCGTTTTCCGTAGATATTGGTTGCCTAAAATATCAAGAAGATCGCTCACGTTTTGTCAACCTTAGAAAAAAATAGTGAAAGACATGAAGGGGCAAGGTATTATGTTAAGCTACGACACAGAAAGGTTTCGATCGTGTTAATTATTGAGTGTTGTATAAACATTAAAGTTTAATACTTATATTCATTCATTCATAGCTTTTTAAAAGAATTTATATACAATACTTTAACTCCAGAGTGTAAAGCAAATTTACTACCACAGATGCTTACGTTATATTTACGCCTGTAAATTAATATTTAAGCGGCTATTTATAGACAGAGGCTTTCTCAATGAAAAAACAAAGCCGAGCAATATTTTTTAAATATGAATTCTCACGTACTTCTACGACTGAAACAGGAAAATACTGGAGTTTGATATTTCCACAATTTCAAAGCGTTCTCATACATATTTAGAACGTGTCTCATGAAATATTGTAACTGTAATGAACACCTACGTGTTATATGGATATGAAGATATGTCTTGAACTCAGCTTTCAAAGTAAACATTAAATTGTGTCAAATTTACTCCCATTTGCTTTTCTCTGTTCTCGCGCTTAGAATACAGTTTGAAGGAAATGGAATGTTGTATAACTTACCTCAGACATTATTCAAATTTCGAATACAGAAGTCAAGAGTTACCTTTGCAACAATTGTTACGTCACTGAGTGATGTATGATTGTAAATGTATTTGTAACTAGCCGTTACCGGCAACTTCGTCTGCATGAACCGTCCGTGACGTCATTTACGTAGATGCAGTCATATATTAAGCTAACTATTATATCTCTAGTTCTATAACATAAAGTTAGATGCAACTTGGCTTAGTTTTAAGTTTAATATCAACGTATTAAGTTGTTAAGTCGACACAAAGGTTATAAAAATAAGCAGACAACTATTTTTATTAAATATCTCTGGTTAAGGTACTCATACATAGATAGATTTATGCCTGTTTCCCAGAGGCGTAGGCAGAGACTACGGATTTCCATTTGCTACGATCCTGACACACTTCTCTGGATTCATTCACTTTCATAACATTCCTCATACATGCTCGCCGGTTTAAGGTGCTCTTAACCTAGCCTTTATCCAGAACGTCTCCGATCTGATCGAGAAATGTACGTCTAGAGCTTCTCCTTGCGACTGTTCCATTTACACTAGCCTTATAAACTTTCTTAGCCATTTCGTTTCGTTTCGTTATTCTCATCACTATATGCACTTTCATGCCACATCTCTTTCTAATCACACTATTCCTTATTCTATCTTTCAGAGTCACAGCACATATGTCTCTCAGCGCTCTCATTTCTACAGCATTTATTGTGCTCTCATGCTTCTTTTGCCATACCCAACTAACTTATACTTAAGGTACTCATTGCAGTTTAATAATAGTATCTATAGGGTATTATTGAGATAAGGTGCCTTGAGGTGCAGATTCATTTCATATCCAGAATGCATTAAAAGAGGTTTATTTTTTTATGTTATATGAGGCAAACGAGCAAACGGATCGCCTGATGGTAAGCGATTCATCATGAATAATGAATACCAGAGAAGTTACAAAAAATCAATCATGAATACCAGAGAAGTTACAAATGCGTTGCCGGCCTTTTAAAAAGGAGTACGCTCTTTTCTTGAAGGTTTGTAGGTCTTGGTATTGGTCCGGAAATAACGCAGGCGACAGTTCATTCCACAGTTTAGTTCAGTTAGGATATAAATAGAGGATTATAGATACGTTGTATGACTTACTTCACATTTATAAATGCTTGCGAAATTTCATGATGATCGGTGGAGTAGTTAAAGCGTGAAAGCGTTATAAACAATCTTACATTCTCATTTATAATATTAGTTAGAATGAAAATATTTTTTTTTAAATTGTGTTGTTGGGTTGGGTCTTCACGTTAAACTTGCCTAGGGTAAAGATCAAAGAAACACTTGTTCTCAATTCTGCCAGCGATTGGTAAAATAATATAATAATGTTAGGCCTTTATTAAACTATCCCTCTACTTGGCACAGACCACTTCTCAGTGTAAGAAGGGTAAGGCCCTATGGCCTTGTAAAATACTCACAATTTAAATAGAGCCAGAGCTTGTATAGTAAGTATTTTACTATTATTTTGGACTATTGCAAGGCATGGTAAAATACCTATACTATTTAAAGAGAAACGTCGGGGAAAGTGTAAACTTAAATACAAATAGATTTGATAGTTTTAATAATTTAATTAGCTTAAAATTAGTAAAGTTTAATAGTATAATATAGTAGTGTAACAGTTTCTAAATTATGTAATAGAGTGTTAAATAAACAACGCGATAAAATCCATATATAGTAGTTTAATTTCAATAAATAACATTCGCGTAAACAGAAGACAATACTATTTAAAGAGTTTTAGATAATACGTTTTCAATTTGTCAACGAAGAAAATATTTATCCCCATTCTCAAAAAACTTACTATTGTTTTCGTAAGAGATATTACGTCAGAGTTGCTTCCGTGATGAAACATTATATAAGTTTGGTTACGTGTAAGTTTGGTGGCTTTTTGTTAAGCGAGCGCTAAACCGATGAAGTTTACTTGATGAGTTTTAAACAATCACTCTAAGCGGTTTTAGCGTTATAGAGTGATTATTTAGGAGGTTGCGAAAAAGAGCAAACTGCAAGCAATATTAAAGAACTAAAAATACATACGTAGTCTCTTCGAAGATACGGGCGCGAGACTTTGTACGCAATCGGTGACTAGACTACTGTTGTGTAATAGGCATCGTTCCAGATTCCCTTCTGCTCCTAACTCATTACAGTTACTAATACTGGTGATGTATAACGTAAATTTGTATTTTTATGTATAACGTTAATAAAACGAAAGTAAAAAATCGATCTTTTATAAAAAGATTGCTTCGAAACTGTGAACATATTGACGTCTGGATATACAGAGGGCAATATTGCAGACTTAATACATTACGAGTACTAGTGGTTTAGTGATCGTCTTGCCGCTACGCTAGGTATCGTGGGTTCGATCCCTACATGTGACAAACATTTGTTTATCCAAAAATAGTTGTTCCAAGTCTGGGTGTTCTTTATGTCTAGTATTTAAACGTTTGTAAGGCATAGAAATTATAGCTAGTGAGAGAAAGGTCTTTAAAATCCCTATTACTTGTTTCCTTAATCCAAAGCTGGCAAAATGTGATCGTAATCTATGCCTATCTATATTTATACCTACTTATATTTATAACATACTAGTGGTCGCCAAGTGGTCGAAATTCGACGATAATCGATTTAAATTATTAGTTTGATCGTTATTAAAGTTTTATTGTCTATAATTATACCCTTACAACCAGATTTCATGGTACTTAAGATGTGACCATAGAACCGAACAATGCCGAAATATTACGAACGCGATTCGAGTGTTCGACTGCGTGTGTCAAATGCATGTTTGTGTGCGGGTAGTGTATTTCTAATGCATATTTTATAAAAATATTAGGATTTGCCCCTCTTTCTCCATCCATCCATCTCCGTCCGCGCAATTTTCGTAAAAATGGGTACATCGTTTTTGCTTCACGTATTAATAATATAGATATATATGTTCCCATATATCAGGTACTACTAAATAATAAATCTCACAAAACCATAAAACTATACAACCACTTTCAATGCTATTCTTTCGAAGAACAACAAAAGCGTCACACCGAAGTTCCAATGCAATTTTTCATCGACTTATGTCCAACAGTAACGATGTGACGTCACAAGGTCTGGTGTTCAGAAAGATGACTTGATACTCTAGGAGACGGATGATGATAGGTGCGGGTAAGCTTGACAAACGACACTGGAGTAACTATGCGCGAGCAACAATGACGTATTTTGACTCCACCGCTTTGGAATAATAAGTAGTGGCGGGGTATATGATGATTTGTAAGTGTTTACCGTTTAGAAGAAAATTGCGATGGTTCGTTGACGGTTATTCGTTAACTTGACTTTAGCATTTTTCTTGCGTTCATCAGCTAGTCGAAATTCAACTCAACTAATGAACATAACAACTAAACTAAGTAAATAGAAACATCAGTTATTAAATTATGTTCATGTACTTTGAAATAAATACATACACCTCAGGACAACTAAAGCACTAACAGGTAGTGTTTAATAAAAATACACATCAATGTTTAAGTGTGCAATACATGATCGCCAGTATGATGTTGCGAGTAATGCTACTTCTAATTAAGTGACTTATTAAAGTCACTTCATATAAGACTAAGACACTTTAAAAACTTAAGACACTAATGGCTCTTGTACATGAGATGGGAAATAATGCGCAAGTTGAAGCACTTGAGATGGCTGTATGCATCATTTAAAGCCAACTAAATGCAAGCTACCCACGCAAGTAGCTCGTATGATAAACTCGCTCTAGCTTGCATAATAGGTAGGTACTTGCGTCTTGAACTAGTATTATTATATTCTTTAAAAGTTTCATTTACTTTTATATTGCGTTCTGTGAAGCACTCCATGTTTTTTGCTTTTATAATAAATTGATGTTTTTTTAGGTATTATAACTTTTAAGTTATTGACTCAAGTGTTTTATCATTTAAATAATAAGTTATGTTATCCAAGATAACATTTTTTATATAATATTTATTTAGATCTACGCATAAACGAAAAAAAATATAATTATAAGCCTTTCAAATCCAGTAGAAGGCGTAATTGTCTAATAGAAGCAAAATGCCGCACGTACTTAGATCTGATATAGCGATTATTTAAGTGAAGATGCGATAGGGAGATTATTACGTTTACTTATTAATTAATTTAGTAAAAACAGCGTCAAAATGATTTTTTTGAACGCTATTCAGAGTTGTGTATAACATGACATAAAAAATCAAACAAAGGGAACTACCCTTTTTCCGGTTTTTCGTAACAAAACGTTATAGTTAAAATTCAATTTATGAAAGGCTAATCAACGACCAAGAGTTTACGTAAATGCAAAGTGATTTGATTGGCTGTTGTTTATCCAGTCAGCAAAGCAGTTGATGCGCGTTTATTCACCAAGTCTCGGTTAATCTTCTTCTTTCTTCTTTTCGTGTGCTTAACCTGTTGTCAAGAGTTGTTCAAGCCGCCCGTAGGCCTCTTACATGCCTATTACTGCTCTCAGTTTGGCAACAACCGGGACCGGTATTTTTACGTGCCCTCGAAGCACGAAGACGCTTAGATGAAATATCACTCAGCGGTCACCCATCTATAGACTGACCGCACCTAACGTCGCTTAACCTCGCTAATCGTTTACCGATCAGTGAGTGCAACTGGCTATGAGCGTAAAGAAAGAATAAGAAGGTTAATGCCATTCAACAAACATCGACTAAATCTAATAAATACAAAATTCGTCAGTGCCACTGATGCCTGAATACCGTACCATTACAAAAATGATTTGTATCAAAAATTTGAAATCATTTATTTAAATATGAATCGTTGAGAATATTTCTCGTTGTGATTGAATAACGCAATGTGTGAACGTGTAATCAATTAATCTTTTAACGATGGGCCGAGAGCATGTCACGTCATGTGTGTACAATCAATTATTACTGTCGTATACCTATCTGTCATCGGGGCGATGGGCTGTGGTTGAAATGTATATCATTAAAGTAAATCTACGTTAAAACAAAATATATGGATTTAATTATATATATATTGGTTTTATATGTACATTGACTATATATGTATAATACCTATATTTAGAAATAATAATAATATAGTAACAGTCGTTATCTAATCATGAGACTAACGTGATGTCGAAGGGCACAGTACACTAGCTTTTAAACTACCACCTTCGCCTTGTGATATGAACAAAAAATGTATCACCAGGTTAAGTAAAAGCACACAAACCGCAGGGCAGCTTTTAGCGAGCTGAATGTGAGTGGCGACATTGCGGTCCTGAATGTCTCAGAGAGTCGGTTAGGGACTCGTCCCCTGCTTGCTGTTACCGGTTGGCTGGGGTGGAACTTCAAGAGCACCCGTAGGACTCTCAACTCTGGCTTACCTTGGTCGGCCGGTCAGAGGAGGGCCGCTAAAGCTATGTGATTGGGGGTGGAAGTGTCATTTTTAAGGGCATAACTACGGGGATACTCTTTCCGGGTCTCCGTTGTCACGAGACCTGTTATGGTGAAACCGGCGCCACACCGCTCGACACCCCTAGCCGTTCGCACCAGTGTTGCCCTCTGCTGCTGGCTTGATGCCTATGGTAGCTATTCAGGGGGGCCATCTAGTGAGTTGGTGAGTCACCGACTGCCTACCACATTGATGCTACTAGAGTATTCAGGGCAGACGCGGTTTTTCATCCATAGTTACATATATACCGGTCCATCAAACACTCTTACCCATAGCCCATATATTAGAATCCATGCGTAGCAATAGTCCTACGCCTGCTGCGTCTAGTGCCGCTGTAGGTGTTCCATCCCACATTTGATTAAAACTCTCGAAGGGTCTCTTCATATTGGACCCATGTCTCCGTGTGTATAATATGTTAGAAAATACCTGTGATATGAGAAACATAATAATGATATTCTATTACATACACACAACACCATCTAGCCCAAACTAAGCAGAGCTTGTACTATGGGTACTAGACAATGGATAAAAATACATAAATACTTTTTTTTGTATATACATATGTACATATTATACATAGAAACACCCAGACCAACACAAATATCCATGTTCATGTACACAAATGTTTGACTTGTGCGGGAATCGAACTTGCGACCTCAGGAGTGGCAGTCGGTTACACTTACCACTACGCCATTGAGGCTGACAAATAACTACATACATACTGAGGCATTATCAATAATGCCTAATATTGAATGCTAGTGCAGTGCATGCGATTTCGGATTCGGTTCCCGTATCGCGAACTACCTTTTTGTTTAACACCACGGAGTCTGAACCTATTATAACACGTATGTATGTGATTGTGAAAACTTTGGTTTAAACTAGAGTCGTATCTGTACTACACAGGTATTACAATACAATACACTTACTATACTATACAGATAACTCAAAATCTGAATAAGCTGACCGAACAAAATATTTTTTGAAAGCAATGATTTAAATCAAAGTTTACCGTGTTTTAATATGGTCACGTTTCTGGATGTTAACTTGTTACAGTACCAACATGACATAAGAATTAATATAATAAAGTATCATCAGGCTCTCATATTAAAAATTGTACACTATCATTTTTTATTATGTAAATGTAATGTGTGAGCTCACTCCTCTTATTGCAAACAAGTGTCACTGTATTTAAAGACGCAGGTGAAAGTTCACCTGCGACTTTAAATAAAGCGAGGCATCTATTTATCCCCAAAGACGTAAGCTAATATAATATTTAGTCAGCTAAGATTTCCAATATTTAGTCCATCGTATTGCCTATTGCCAGACTCTGTATTTGCTTTTGGATTTTTCTGACAGAAAAGAAAGAATTTTAACAGAAAACCAAAATAACACTTCGCTCGACAGGGAATCCAACCGAGACACAACTTTTAGTAGGTATAGCATATCTATGTAAAATTTGAATATTTGTTTGAAACTTAACAAAATATAAGAAAGGTAAATATAAACTATCCTAATCATGACATCGATCGGACGACCATTGTTAACGTTTGACTCGAATAAGACCTTTTTTATCAGTTACCATTTTTATCGGCATATGACAACTCTATTGAACAGTGGAAAGATAACCAATAGCGAGACTAACAATAAAAATTGTGCAAATATAACCTTTTTTGTAAAGGTTAGCTTTAGGTAAATGATAGATTTTATTTAAGTTAGTGCCCTTATACAATCGTTATGTCAACTTTTAGATGCCATTTTTTTTGCTTCCCGGCGTCACAAAGGTAGACAAAGAGGCCAAGGCAAGTGTAAACCAAAAATAAATAGATTTAATAGTTTAAATAATTTTATTAGCTTATAAATTAGTAAAATAAAATCAATAGTAGTAGTAGTGTAATATTTTCAAAAGTTTGTAATACAGTGATAAATAAACAACGCGATAAAATCCGTATATAGTAGTTTAATTTCAATGAAAGAGGCCATGTTTGGGCCTATCGACTTAAATCGCCACGGTGTGTTCACTCGCTTATTTAAAGGTATATATATGGGTATGGGTATTACTAAAACTATGACAGCTCCCAATACTGAATAAAAGTCTGTGGGCGATAATTTCGAGGCGTCGCACTGGCACATTCTATGTTCTAAAGGTTAACTTTAGGATATGGTACTTTTTATTTAGGTTAGTATCAACTTAGTAAACTCTACAACTACTAAACTTAGACGTTCATAAGTGTTATGTTACAACTTTAATGAATTAATGACTTCTGACTTTGACTTAGTTGCGTGCGTGTCTATTGGATACAATACAGCGTGTTTAAACTAAGCACTAGTGTAGCACTTTTTCTGTGAAGGCGCTGTCTAATCAACAAAATCCAAAAGAAAAATAGTCAAAGGTTACATCAGACATCGGAATATTAAAAAAACTGAATCAGAAACTGTTATAGAAGTTTATAAAAGCTTATTTTGCGGCGTATGTGACTATGTTACTCAATATCTGTTTCATATTCTTCACAAAAAAGACAGTCTGGAAGTTTTACAGGTTTTCTACGCAATCTTTATAAGCAACCAATTTTACAATTCTGCCTCAGACATATGTAAAAGTCTACTAACTTATTATTCTTGACTCTTTTGACCTAGTTCACTGTTGAAGATGTTTCGTGTGCCAATTGAACTTGCCTACACGGTTCAAACCATTTCCAGGATGTCAAAGTTCTCGATAACTTTCAATACAGGCTGCCAATTTAATTACCTGCAATACTAGCAGTATAGCATATATTATATAATATAGAATTATATTATAATGTTTTTAATATTTTTATTAAAACGAAATGATGTGAATAAACAACGCGATAAAATCCGTATATAGTAGTTTAATTTCAATGAAATGATGTGAAATTAAATGAAATAATATATCCAAGTGGTACTACGCGGGATGAATTACTTATCTCAACTTTAATGTCACTTTTAGAAAAAGCAAATTATATTCGTGTAAATAGAAATAAATATAATATAACCTGTCTATGACAGTCTTATTAATTACAAGAATAATACTGCAGGAATGACGTAGTGATTTTAGTGGTCACCTCACCCCTAACACTGGAACACATGGAAGAAAAATTTGTATGATTTACAAGTAGTTGTTCCGAATCTGGGTGTACTGTAGATTTAAATGTTTATGAATCTGTTCCTAAGATAGTTTATATATCTTTTTACTTTAAAATACGAAATAAATATACAGAAGTTTTATCATTACGTGGGTTTTCCAAAATGTTGCAGTAGACGTATTAAAATATTGAATTTACTAAAAAATGTGCAGCTTATTGCCTTATCGAAATGGAGCTTCATTTCATCCTCCTGGTTTGGAGGTTCAAAATATTTTATACCACTACAGCTGCAAGCAAACGTAGGGCCCGTCTTATGGTAAGCTATTACCACCATAGCCTATGGACGTTCGTAACATCGGAGGCATATTCTTAAACCCACCAAAACCTTTTCGACGAATGCCTCTCGTTGAACCATGACAGGGCAGGCAGTTAACTACCGAACGACCGAACTACCTAATGAAATATCATGAATTCATTTGAAAGGACGATCGACTACGGAATTTAGAATTAAGTTAGACTTTTACTAATTTCAGTAAGAGTCTAACTTAATTCTAAATTCCTTAGTCGATCGTTACGCAAATGGACAGCTATGCAATACTAAAAAGTTGATTGGGTATAATCTTATACAATTTTGACGAATACTACCCGTTATACAAGAGGTTAAGAACACATAAAAACACTCAGTTTATCGTTTATCCGATGACACAACATTTTACCACGTTACTAATAATATGAAGACTGCTATACCAGTATTCATATTATTATAACGTCGAACTTGCGACTTCTATAGAAACAATAGGCTTCATCCATAATATTTTTATAGGATTTGTGAAATACACCCACAACACATAAACATATTTCTCTCATATGTTTAAGGCTAGCCTGTTGCCTTCTACCGGGCTTGTAGGACTAGGACTCTGTTTTACTATTAAACATTTTATAACAGAAAAACTAACAACATTTTGCTTGACCAGATATCGAAATTGGGATCACACGATAACAGGCAAACATAAGCTCAAACTTATGACACGGGGCCAACGAGGAACACAATAGAAACCTTAAATTTTTGTGACACTTTATAATTTCGTGTACCTTATGTTATTTTTATAGTTCAAAGAATTTTAATAAAGCACATGTTTTACGCGGAGCTGTAAAGGATAATATTAATTTTTGCAACGCTTTTCGTTCGAAAACCGAATGTAAAATATTTTAATAAGGTTAGTGTACCTACATAATGTGAAATGTCGGTATAAAAATATTTATTAACGTCATGAACCTATCTCAAATGTTCAAAGTGGTTACTTATGAGACTTATGTATGTACAAAAATGGATATATTCGTAATATTAAATATTCAAAATTTATATAGTGTTGAAAACGTCACTTACATCCCTCACTTATATCTCCCAAGGACCTCCCCCTTCGGGAAAAAAGAAATACTTCAATATCTACTCAATATTTTATTCCATTCCGTAATATTATAATTATTACAGTGGACTTATAAACAAATTTGATCATTATGCACCCTGTTGAGCACAGAAAATTAGTAAATAGTAAATAAAATAATTTCCTATAGAGAATATAACAGAGAGAATATAACTCGTCTTTAATAAGTGGTTGTCTGCTTAATCCGCTAAATAGCCAGGCTTAGTTCACAGAATGGAAAGCGCAGCGTGGAAAGCTGCCATAATTATAACCTTCCCACTTCACTTCTCTGACTGTTACCTGCATTCAACTTCAGAACATCACATCTTTAATAAATAATTATCCTGTTAAGATACTCCATACACCAGATATCCCATCCATCTTAAAGTCTTTAGGTAACGCGAAGTGAAACATAATATATCATCGAATCGATGACTGCGGTTCGCAGCCGCCTAACATTGCCAAGTGCGGCTACACCATGCCTGATATACGTATCAGGCAGCGTGACGTTCTTACGATACTGCAGTCTCTCGATGTTCGGAAAGCCAGTGGACCCGACGGCATCCCAGCTGTGGTCCTCAAAAAATGTGCAGCGGAGTTGTCTCCCATACTTACGCGCCTATACCGGACGTCTTACGCCGCAGGCACTGTGCCTGAGGCTTGGAAGGAGGCAAACGTTCAAACGATTCCCAAAAAGGGGGACCGTTCCGAGCCAGGCAACTATCGACCCATAGCTATCACCTTAATGCTCTCCAAGGTGTTCGAGCGGATTATAAACACCCAAATTGTCCGCTACCTGGAGGATCACTCGTTGATCAATGATCGCCAATACGGCTTTCGGGCTAAACGATCAACGGGTGATCTTCTAGCGTTCATCACGCACCTCTGGGGTGAGGCTATGGACAAGCATGGCGAGTCTTTGGCTGTCAGCCTAGACATAGCCAAAGCTTCCGATAGAGTCTGGCACCGGTCTCTTCTTTCCAAGCTTCCGGCCTATGGCTTGCCCCCTCAACTGTGCACCTGGATTGCAAGTTTCCTGCAGAAGCGTCGTATTCGGGTCCTTTGCAACGGTCGCGCTTTCAAATTTATGCAAGTCAATGCAGGAGTGCCTTAGGGGTCCGTCTTATCCCCTACGCTCTTTCTTCTGCATATCAATGATATGTTGAATCACGGCAACATACATTGTTATGCAGACGACAGTACTGTGCATGGGCGATATCTCGGACGTCCTGGGGCCAAACAGGCTGAGGTTGTGGGGAAATGGCAGAATCTTGTTGTTGAACTTGACCAGACCTTGAACCGCATCTCTGAATAGGGTGCCAAGAACTTGGTCCAGTTCAACGCCAAGAAGACACAGGCGTGCGTGTTCTCAACAAAAAAGTCTCCGTTCCTTCCCCTCCCTTCTCTGAAGAACACTCCACTGGTGATACGTGACAGCCTTTCCATCTTAGATATGGATCTTTGCCGCTCCCTTAATCCCAAAACCTACATCGAGAGCATCATTAGGCAAGCTTCGCGAAAACTCGGAGTTCTGAACAGGGTGAGGCGGTTCTCGGCCTGGGCAGCTGTGCCTATTGTATAAGGCACAATCCTGGGTCACAATCAATTCCTTCAATCCTGGGTCTTTTAAGCGGGGCGTGAAAAAGCACCTTCTCAGGCCGTCAAAGTAGAGACCTCAACATCGCCTCGGCTGCTATGAGGACGATATCGAGGCCACTGCTCTTAGACCACACGACTGCTTACCATCAGGCGGAGTGTGGTCATTTTGACAAGGAAAGTAAAAAATAAAATATTCTTGGCCCCATCTATATCTATACTACTGTAACGAGGAACGAATTGAATTTTTGCTTGAAATGAAAAACTTAAACTACTGGACCTATAAAAATCTTTTATCGGTAAAATCTGAAACTACTCAACCGATTTTAATAACTCTTTCACCGATAGAAAGCTACTTAACATCACGCTACAAGTCATGGGCGCGAAGCAATAATAATAAAAGTAGATGAAACCGCAGGGCACAAATAAATAAACACAAAGTAAAGTTCTCTATCCAAGATCCCTGTTAGGTTGGCAGCACATACTTATAGGAGCATATTTTAATATGTATAACGAATTTCAATTCAATGCAGAGACCTCATCAGTTTCACAAACGTAGGAAGTAAAAACCTATACCGAGTTACACGTTCCAATCTTTATTTTAATTTCTAATCCAAAGGCAAGTCGCTTGCAGCTTTCAACGAGACGATTTAATTCCCCTCGAATCAAGTTGAGGTTGAAGATCGTTAAATCAACCGATTACCTACTTCGTTCGGATTCAATTCATGATTTATAAAGTAGATTGTGCAGCACAGATTTTAGTACTAAATCTGTTGTTAGAATTTATGTTTCTTTATTTTTGTGATTCAACAGTAATTCGTTAATTTGACCGATCTAGTAATTTTGTATGTCGTCAGGGTCAACCAGGTTCCATCAATAATAATTTTGTTGATGTACATTTTAAGTCTATTGGTAAAGTACTTTGCCTAGACTAAATCAGATATAACCGATGATGACCGATGCCTATTTTATTGTATCTAGAAATACCGAATCAATACCTTATAATTCGTTCTTCGTTTTTATAAAAATGTACAAATTTAATCTCAAATTACTGTATGAAGATACGAATGGGTATAACATTTTATAATGGTATAAAAAAAACCCAGATCGAGGAGTTAAGCTGCCAACACAGCAAGAAGCAAGCAGGAAAATCACAACTCTTTTCAATTGTCCATCTTAGTATTCGTTTGTATATTCACGAAAATAATTTATGCAATTTAATATAAGCTATAATTAAATATAACCGGTATGTGCCTATGTCCAGCAGATAAACATGTCTTTCGGCAGAGATGATGATGTTGAATTTAAACTATGTATAACTTATTGTTAGCTCCAAGCGGCTTTGCTTTATACAGTACATAGAATATGATATCACATATTAATACCTAACCATTCAATTGGAATTTAGTTTTCGATATGATGCCGAAACTTTTAAGGAATTTGCGTTATATTAGTCTAAAATATGTTTAGTATTTTTATATTAAAATAAACTGTTTTTCTGTGGTAAACAAGTTGTAATATTAAAAAAGTATATATCGCAATTTCAAGCACATTTTATAGGTATACGTTATTTATAGAATAATATGATCCTAACTAATATTGTAAATGCGAATGTCAGTTTGCTTATTATGCTTTAACGCCTTAACAACACGACCGATCATCATGGAATCTCGCATACACTTTATAAAAATAAATGGTGTTATGCAATAAAAAATGATATTGCATAAAGATTTGTCATTAAAAAGAGATCAAGGCCATTTAGTTCCATTATTATTAAGAGCTTGTTATGTGCCGACCCATATGATTTATTTTTACACACTTACATAATATATATTTCTTTTTTTATTGCCTTTGGTGGCAGACGAGCAAGTGGCCCACCTGATGGAAAGTAGTAACCGCTGCTCATGGACTTCAGCAATGTCAGGACACAGCAAAGCCGCCGCCTACCGTGAAAGAAGAACTCTCTTTAAACCTCGTTTGTAGAAGGACATATCATAATGCTCGGGAAACACCGAAGCAGGCAGTTCATTCTAGAGCTTGCACGTACGTGGGAGAAATGATCGCTGAAAGCGTACCGTCTTGGATTTGAACGCTTCCAGGTGATATGGATGAAATCTGCTTCGTTGTCGAGTGGTTCGGTGATGGAAAGGGGCCGCTGGTACGAAATCAAACAGTTCTTCAGAGCACTCACCGTGAAAGAGTCGGTAGAACACGCAGAGAGATCCAAAGTCTCTCCGTTGCTCCAATGACTCCAATCTATCCGTGAGATTGGGATCGTCGATGAATCAAACTGCCCGTCTTTGTAGGGAGTCAAGTGGGTAGAGCTGGTATTTAGGGCCTGCCCAGAGTTGTGAGCAGTACTCCACGTGCGGTCGGATCTGTGCTTTGTAAAGCACAAGACGTTGACCTGGTGTGAAGTACCGCCTCGCCCTATTCAGTACACCCATCTTTTTGCTCGCTAATTTAGCTTTGTTCTCCAAGTGACTCCCAAACTGAACTTTAGTCGAAATCTCCACGCCGAGGATCCCAATACTTTCGCAGATACGGAGAGTAACTCCTTGGAACTGTGGTGCCATGATAAAAGGGTCCTTTTTGGCAGTAAACGCGCACACTTGTGTCTTCGAGGGGTTGAATCGAACTAAGTTTTCTTCACCCCATTTAGAGGCCCGCCCAAGAGAGTCCTCAACTTCAGACACAAGTTGTGTTCGTCTTTCCTGTATCATGCTTCAAGGGACATAATGATAGCTGGTATAACCCGCATCACCCATGCTTTCATCCGCATAGCAATGTATATTGTCGATTGACAACAAGTCATTGATATGCAGGATGAACAGCGTTAGGGAGAGCACCGAGCCTTGAGGAACACCAGCGTTAATGGTTTTGGTTTCGGCGCTACAGCCATCAAGGAATATGTAATAAAAAATATGTTTTAACTAAAGTAGTAGTTGCCTATATAAGATACTAAGTGCTGAAATTTTTATTACAGATATTGGCCTTCAGCTTTGATTCTTAAGTGGAGCATAATCAGTAATTTACTAGGAATATTACTGAAATAATAAAAAATACACACAGTAACAAGTTGTATTTTGAAGTAGTTCTTTGGTATTACTTGAACTTATCTCCAGTCTGCTTTCTTGTCTATTATTTCAATGAGACATATATTATAAATGTGAATATGTTTGTTTGTTACGATTTCACCTCCTAACTACTAGATCGATCATCATGAAATTTCGCATACATATTGTCCGGGGCACAGAAAATGTGCCTTTTATTTAGAAAGAAAAGTTTACGGGGTGAAAATGTACAAAATCTAGATTACAGCGAGCGAAGCCACTGGCAAATACTGCTTTTTAATAAATTGATGACGTTTATTATAATGGCAAGCTTCAGCTGACTGTCTCGCTTGTATACAAAGTGGTTAACATGATCAAGTCGAGGCACTTGCGTTGGTTGTAGGCATTGTGCTCACGACCGACGCAAGCTAAAATATCCCGTATGATTCACTTGCATATGCAACCTGCACACTCGTGTAGCCCGCACCTGTAGTTCACATAGCCAGCGCAAGTAGCTATTGGCAGCTATCTAAGCTATGTCCAGATTAAAAGAGCCTCAACATTGCTTCCTATATGTATAAGTATATTATGATAATATACATAATAGGCTCGTCAAATGTTATCAACGCATAATAGATGGTAAACTTTGATCACACAACACATAATAAGCTGATCGCAATGAAATAAATGCATCAATATGTTAATTTAAAGATCACATCGATTGCCTATTGACATTCGTATAACAACCGGCCAATAATTGTATTGGCTGGCGTTTCCACATCCGTAACTGTGTTTCAGTGTGTGATAAATGTGTGTATGTATTGTAGTGGCATATCAAACACAGTGGTCTACACACGGGCTTGTTGGAAAGCGCTCATGCTGCAACAATTATATTATTTTATTAAATTGTATGCTTAGAAGGATTTATATGTTTATTAAGTTTATTTGATAAAATAACTGGAAAACAAAATTCTAATATTATCTAATTTTCTTGCATTCTTTTCATTTTTAAAAGAACACTGCCGCCCTATTTTTATTCTTTATGTTTCGTAGAACTTTACAAAAATACAATTACCATACACACAATTTTTAGATCACACAATTAATTGTGTCGTGTGAGATTCGAACTCACAATACTCAAGGCAAACGCTTGCCGGCTGCGGCACCTGCGATCACTATTTACCATAACTCCAGTTTCACCGAAGGTAATTAAACTACTACTTGCAAATGTCACGTCACTGGACAACAACCCTCACCGCGATAGTGTCACAGTGTGGTAATATATCGCAATCTCAAGAATAATTAATTGCATTAGATAATCTGCTACGGCTACGTCTGCTACGCTTCGTAGCTGACAATCTGTCTGTCTACGCCGTAGCAGTATCAATAAAAAACTTTTATGTTAGGTATTTTTTACGCTGTAGTTTTTTATGACTATTGCCGCATTCGGTACATATTCAATATATCATATTTGTTACTTATTTTACTGTCGTGAGTGACGATTACAACCATCGCCTGCTTTATTTGTGCTATAGAGCTGTAACTAGTATCATCATAAAAAGTACATTAGTTCAGAAGTATATTCGTTTCATTACACGCTCATAAAAGCCGAAATCCTAACGAAATTCAGAGCAATAAAACTAAAGACTTAGACGCGGGAACATGCCACATCGCGTGTCATCAGCCTACATTGCGATAGTGTCGCTGGGATTTCGGATTCGGTTCCCGTATCGCGAACTACCTTTTTGTTTAACACCACGGAGTCTGAACCTATTATAACACGTATGTATGTGATTGTGAAAACTTTGGTTTAAACTAGAGTCGTATCTGTACTACACAGGTATTACAATACAATACACTTACTATACTATACAGATAACTCAAAATCTGAATAAGCTGACCGAACAAAATATTTTTTGAAAGCAATGATTTAAATCAAAGTTTACCGTGTTTTAATATGGTCACGTTTCTGGATGTTAACTTGTTACAGTACCAACATGACATAAGAATTAATATAATAAAGTATCATCAGGCTCTCATATTAAAAATTGTACACTATCATTCTTTATTATGTAAATGTAATGTGTGAGCTCACTCCTCTTATTGCAAACAAGTGTCACTGTATTTAAAGACGCAGGTGAAAGTTCACCTGCGACTTTAAATAAAGCGAGGCATCTATTTATCCCCAAAGACGTAAGCTAATATAATATTTAGTCAGCTAAGATTTCCAATATTTAGTCCATCGTATTGCCTATTGCCAGACTCTGTATTTGCTTTTGGATTTTTCTGACAGAAAAGAAAGAATTTTAACAGAAAACCAAAATAACACTTCGCTCGACAGGGAATCCAACCGAGACACAACTTTTAGTAGGTATAGCATATCTATGTAAAATTTGAATATTTGTTTGAAACTTAACAAAATATAAGAAAGGTAAATATAAACTATCCTAATCATGACATCGATCGGACGACCATTGTTAACGTTTGACTCGAATAAGACCTTTTTTATCAGTTACCATTTTTATCGGCATATGACAACTCTATTGAACAGTGGAAAGATAACCAATAGCGAGACTAACAATAAAAATTGTGCAAATATAACCTTTTTTGTAAAGGTTAGCTTTAGGTAAATGATAGATTTTATTTAAGTTAGTGCCCTTATACAATCGTTATGTCAACTTTTAGATGCCATTTTTTTTGCTTCCCGGCGTCACAAAGGTAGACAAAGAGGCCAAGGCAAGTGTAAACCAAAAATAAATAGATTTAATAGTTTAAATAATTTTATTAGCTTATAAATTAGTAAAATAAAATCAATAGTAGTAGTAGTGTAATATTTTCAAAAGTTTGTAATACAGTGATAAATAAACAACGCGATAAAATCCGTATATAGTAGTTTAATTTCAATGAAAGAGGCCATGTTTGGGCCTATCGACTTAAATCGCCACGGTGTGTTCACTCGCTTATTTAAAGGTATATATATGGGTATGGGTATTACTAAAACTATGACAGCTCCCAATACTGAATAAAAGTCTGTGGGCGATAATTTCGAGGCGTCGCACTGGCACATTCTATGTTCTAAAGGTTAACTTTAGGATATGGTACTTTTTATTTAGGTTAGTATCAACTTAGTAAACTCTACAACTACTAAACTTAGACGTTCATAAGTGTTATGTTACAACTTTAATGAATTAATGACTTCTGACTTTGACTTAGTTGCGTGCGTGTCTATTGGATACAATACAGCGTGTTTAAACTAAGCACTAGTGTAGCACTTTTTCTGTGAAGGCGCTGTCTAATCAACAAAATCCAAAAGAAAAATAGTCAAAGGTTACATCAGACATCGGAATATTAAAAAAACTGAATCAGAAACTGTTATAGAAGTTTATAAAAGCTTATTTTGCGGCGTATGTGACTATGTTACTCAATATCTGTTTCATATTCTTCACAAAAAAGACAGTCTGGAAGTTTTACAGGTTTTCTACGCAATCTTTATAAGCAACCAATTTTACAATTCTGCCTCAGACATATGTAAAAGTCTACTAACTTATTATTCTTGACTCTTTTGACCTAGTTCACTGTTGAAGATGTTTCGTGTGCCAATTGAACTTGCCTACACGGTTCAAACCATTTCCAGGATGTCAAAGTTCTCGATAACTTTCAATACAGGCTGCCAATTTAATTACCTGCAATACTAGCAGTATAGCATATATTATATAATATAGAATTATATTATAATGTTTTTAATATTTTTATTAAAACGAAATGATGTGAATAAACAACGCGATAAAATCCGTATATAGTAGTTTAATTTCAATGAAATGATGTGAAATTAAATGAAATAATATATCCAAGTGGTACTACGCGGGATGAATTACTTATCTCAACTTTAATGTCACTTTTAGAAAAAGCAAATTATATTCGTGTAAATAGAAATAAATATAATATAACCTGTCTATGACAGTCTTATTAATTACAAGAATAATACTGCAGGAATGACGTAGTGATTTTAGTGGTCACCTCACCCCTAACACTGGAACACATGGAAGAAAAATTTGTATGATTTACAAGTAGTTGTTCCGAATCTGGGTGTACTGTAGATTTAAATGTTTATGAATCTGTTCCTAAGATAGTTTATATATCTTTTTACTTTAAAATACGAAATAAATATACAGAAGTTTTATCATTACGTGGGTTTTCCAAAATGTTGCAGTAGACGTATTAAAATATTGAATTTACTAAAAAATGTGCAGCTTATTGCCTTATCGAAATGGAGCTTCATTTCATCCTCCTGGTTTGGAGGTTCAAAATATTTTATACCACTACAGCTGCAAGCAAACGTAGGGCCCGTCTTATGGTAAGCTATTACCACCATAGCCTATGGACGTTCGTAACATCGGAGGCATATTCTTAAACCCACCAAAACCTTTTCGACGAATGCCTCTCGTTGAACCATGACAGGGCAGGCAGTTAACTACCGAACGACCGAACTACCTAATGAAATATCATGAATTCATTTGAAAGGACGATCGACTACGGAATTTAGAATTAAGTTAGACTTTTACTAATTTCAGTAAGAGTCTAACTTAATTCTAAATTCCTTAGTCGATCGTTACGCAAATGGACAGCTATGCAATACTAAAAAGTTGATTGGGTATAATCTTATACAATTTTGACGAATACTACCCGTTATACAAGAGGTTAAGAACACATAAAAACACTCAGTTTATCGTTTATCCGATGACACAACATTTTACCACGTTACTAATAATATGAAGACTGCTATACCAGTATTCATATTATTATAACGTCGAACTTGCGACTTCTATAGAAACAATAGGCTTCATCCATAATATTTTTATAGGATTTGTGAAATACACCCACAACACATAAACATATTTCTCTCATATGTTTAAGGCTAGCCTGTTGCCTTCTACCGGGCTTGTAGGACTAGGACTCTGTTTTACTATTAAACATTTTATAACAGAAAAACTAACAACATTTTGCTTGACCAGATATCGAAATTGGGATCACACGATAACAGGCAAACATAAGCTCAAACTTATGACACGGGGCCAACGAGGAACACAATAGAAACCTTAAATTTTTGTGACACTTTATAATTTCGTGTACCTTATGTTATTTTTATAGTTCAAAGAATTTTAATAAAGCACATGTTTTACGCGGAGCTGTAAAGGATAATATTAATTTTTGCAACGCTTTTCGTTCGAAAACCGAATGTAAAATATTTTAATAAGGTTAGTGTACCTACATAATGTGAAATGTCGGTATAAAAATATTTATTAACGTCATGAACCTATCTCAAATGTTCAAAGTGGTTACTTATGAGACTTATGTATGTACAAAAATGGATATATTCGTAATATTAAATATTCAAAATTTATATAGTGTTGAAAACGTCACTTACATCCCTCACTTATATCTCCCAAGGACCTCCCCCTTCGGGAAAAAAGAAATACTTCAATATCTACTCAATATTTTATTCCATTCCGTAATATTATAATTATTACAGTGGACTTATAAACAAATTTGATCATTATGCACCCTGTTGAGCACAGAAAATTAGTAAATAGTAAATAAAATAATTTCCTATAGAGAATATAACAGAGAGAATATAACTCGTCTTTAATAAGTGGTTGTCTGCTTAATCCGCTAAATAGCCAGGCTTAGTTCACAGAATGGAAAGCGCAGCGTGGAAAGCTGCCATAATTATAACCTTCCCACTTCACTTCTCTGACTGTTACCTGCATTCAACTTCAGAACATCACATCTTTAATAAATAATTATCCTGTTAAGATACTCCATACACCAGATATCCCATCCATCTTAAAGTCTTTAGGTAACGCGAAGTGAAACATAATATATCATCGAATCGATGACTGCGGTTCGCAGCCGCCTAACATTGCCAAGTGCGGCTACACCATGCCTGATATACGTATCAGGCAGCGTGACGTTCTTACGATACTGCAGTCTCTCGATGTTCGGAAAGCCAGTGGACCCGACGGCATCCCAGCTGTGGTCCTCAAAAAATGTGCAGCGGAGTTGTCTCCCATACTTACGCGCCTATACCGGACGTCTTACGCCGCAGGCACTGTGCCTGAGGCTTGGAAGGAGGCAAACGTTCAAACGATTCCCAAAAAGGGGGACCGTTCCGAGCCAGGCAACTATCGACCCATAGCTATCACCTTAATGCTCTCCAAGGTGTTCGAGCGGATTATAAACACCCAAATTGTCCGCTACCTGGAGGATCACTCGTTGATCAATGATCGCCAATACGGCTTTCGGGCTAAACGATCAACGGGTGATCTTCTAGCGTTCATCACGCACCTCTGGGGTGAGGCTATGGACAAGCATGGCGAGTCTTTGGCTGTCAGCCTAGACATAGCCAAAGCTTCCGATAGAGTCTGGCACCGGTCTCTTCTTTCCAAGCTTCCGGCCTATGGCTTGCCCCCTCAACTGTGCACCTGGATTGCAAGTTTCCTGCAGAAGCGTCGTATTCGGGTCCTTTGCAACGGTCGCGCTTTCAAATTTATGCAAGTCAATGCAGGAGTGCCTTAGGGGTCCGTCTTATCCCCTACGCTCTTTCTTCTGCATATCAATGATATGTTGAATCACGGCAACATACATTGTTATGCAGACGACAGTACTGTGCATGGGCGATATCTCGGACGTCCTGGGGCCAAACAGGCTGAGGTTGTGGGGAAATGGCAGAATCTTGTTGTTGAACTTGACCAGACCTTGAACCGCATCTCTGAATAGGGTGCCAAGAACTTGGTCCAGTTCAACGCCAAGAAGACACAGGCGTGCGTGTTCTCAACAAAAAAGTCTCCGTTCCTTCCCCTCCCTTCTCTGAAGAACACTCCACTGGTGATACGTGACAGCCTTTCCATCTTAGATATGGATCTTTGCCGCTCCCTTAATCCCAAAACCTACATCGAGAGCATCATTAGGCAAGCTTCGCGAAAACTCGGAGTTCTGAACAGGGTGAGGCGGTTCTCGGCCTGGGCAGCTGTGCCTATTGTATAAGGCACAATCCTGGGTCACAATCAATTCCTTCAATCCTGGGTCTTTTAAGCGGGGCGTGAAAAAGCACCTTCTCAGGCCGTCAAAGTAGAGACCTCAACATCGCCTCGGCTGCTATGAGGACGATATCGAGGCCACTGCTCTTAGACCACACGACTGCTTACCATCAGGCGGAGTGTGGTCATTTTGACAAGGAAAGTAAAAAATAAAATATTCTTGGCCCCATCTATATCTATACTACTGTAACGAGGAACGAATTGAATTTTTGCTTGAAATGAAAAACTTAAACTACTGGACCTATAAAAATCTTTTATCGGTAAAATCTGAAACTACTCAACCGATTTTAATAACTCTTTCACCGATAGAAAGCTACTTAACATCACGCTACAAGTCATGGGCGCGAAGCAATAATAATAAAAGTAGATGAAACCGCAGGGCACAAATAAATAAACACAAAGTAAAGTTCTCTATCCAAGATCCCTGTTAGGTTGGCAGCACATACTTATAGGAGCATATTTTAATATGTATAACGAATTTCAATTCAATGCAGAGACCTCATCAGTTTCACAAACGTAGGAAGTAAAAACCTATACCGAGTTACACGTTCCAATCTTTATTTTAATTTCTAATCCAAAGGCAAGTCGCTTGCAGCTTTCAACGAGACGATTTAATTCCCCTCGAATCAAGTTGAGGTTGAAGATCGTTAAATCAACCGATTACCTACTTCGTTCGGATTCAATTCATGATTTATAAAGTAGATTGTGCAGCACAGATTTTAGTACTAAATCTGTTGTTAGAATTTATGTTTCTTTATTTTTGTGATTCAACAGTAATTCGTTAATTTGACCGATCTAGTAATTTTGTATGTCGTCAGGGTCAACCAGGTTCCATCAATAATAATTTTGTTGATGTACATTTTAAGTCTATTGGTAAAGTACTTTGCCTAGACTAAATCAGATATAACCGATGATGACCGATGCCTATTTTATTGTATCTAGAAATACCGAATCAATACCTTATAATTCGTTCTTCGTTTTTATAAAAATGTACAAATTTAATCTCAAATTACTGTATGAAGATACGAATGGGTATAACATTTTATAATGGTATAAAAAAAACCCAGATCGAGGAGTTAAGCTGCCAACACAGCAAGAAGCAAGCAGGAAAATCACAACTCTTTTCAATTGTCCATCTTAGTATTCGTTTGTATATTCACGAAAATAATTTATGCAATTTAATATAAGCTATAATTAAATATAACCGGTATGTGCCTATGTCCAGCAGATAAACATGTCTTTCGGCAGAGATGATGATGTTGAATTTAAACTATGTATAACTTATTGTTAGCTCCAAGCGGCTTTGCTTTATACAGTACATAGAATATGATATCACATATTAATACCTAACCATTCAATTGGAATTTAGTTTTCGATATGATGCCGAAACTTTTAAGGAATTTGCGTTATATTAGTCTAAAATATGTTTAGTATTTTTATATTAAAATAAACTGTTTTTCTGTGGTAAACAAGTTGTAATATTAAAAAAGTATATATCGCAATTTCAAGCACATTTTATAGGTATACGTTATTTATAGAATAATATGATCCTAACTAATATTGTAAATGCGAATGTCAGTTTGCTTATTATGCTTTAACGCCTTAACAACACGACCGATCATCATGGAATCTCGCATACACTTTATAAAAATAAATGGTGTTATGCAATAAAAAATGATATTGCATAAAGATTTGTCATTAAAAAGAGATCAAGGCCATTTAGTTCCATTATTATTAAGAGCTTGTTATGTGCCGACCCATATGATTTATTTTTACACACTTACATAATATATATTTCTTTTTTTATTGCCTTTGGTGGCAGACGAGCAAGTGGCCCACCTGATGGAAAGTAGTAACCGCTGCTCATGGACTTCAGCAATGTCAGGACACAGCAAAGCCGCCGCCTACCGTGAAAGAAGAACTCTCTTTAAACCTCGTTTGTAGAAGGACATATCATAATGCTCGGGAAACACCGAAGCAGGCAGTTCATTCTAGAGCTTGCACGTACGTGGGAGAAATGATCGCTGAAAGCGTACCGTCTTGGATTTGAACGCTTCCAGGTGATATGGATGAAATCTGCTTCGTTGTCGAGTGGTTCGGTGATGGAAAGGGGCCGCTGGTACGAAATCAAACAGTTCTTCAGAGCACTCACCGTGAAAGAGTCGGTAGAACACGCAGAGAGATCCAAAGTCTCTCCGTTGCTCCAATGACTCCAATCTATCCGTGAGATTGGGATCGTCGATGAATCAAACTGCCCGTCTTTGTAGGGAGTCAAGTGGGTAGAGCTGGTATTTAGGGCCTGCCCAGAGTTGTGAGCAGTACTCCACGTGCGGTCGGATCTGTGCTTTGTAAAGCACAAGACGTTGACCTGGTGTGAAGTACCGCCTCGCCCTATTCAGTACACCCATCTTTTTGCTCGCTAATTTAGCTTTGTTCTCCAAGTGACTCCCAAACTGAACTTTAGTCGAAATCTCCACGCCGAGGATCCCAATACTTTCGCAGATACGGAGAGTAACTCCTTGGAACTGTGGTGCCATGATAAAAGGGTCCTTTTTGGCAGTAAACGCGCACACTTGTGTCTTCGAGGGGTTGAATCGAACTAAGTTTTCTTCACCCCATTTAGAGGCCCGCCCAAGAGAGTCCTCAACTTCAGACACAAGTTGTGTTCGTCTTTCCTGTATCATGCTTCAAGGGACATAATGATAGCTGGTATAACCCGCATCACCCATGCTTTCATCCGCATAGCAATGTATATTGTCGATTGACAACAAGTCATTGATATGCAGGATGAACAGCGTTAGGGAGAGCACCGAGCCTTGAGGAACACCAGCGTTAATGGTTTTGGTTTCGGCGCTACAGCCATCAAGGAATATGTAATAAAAAATATGTTTTAACTAAAGTAGTAGTTGCCTATATAAGATACTAAGTGCTGAAATTTTTATTACAGATATTGGCCTTCAGCTTTGATTCTTAAGTGGAGCATAATCAGTAATTTACTAGGAATATTACTGAAATAATAAAAAATACACACAGTAACAAGTTGTATTTTGAAGTAGTTCTTTGGTATTACTTGAACTTATCTCCAGTCTGCTTTCTTGTCTATTATTTCAATGAGACATATATTATAAATGTGAATATGTTTGTTTGTTACGATTTCACCTCCTAACTACTAGATCGATCATCATGAAATTTCGCATACATATTGTCCGGGGCACAGAAAATGTGCCTTTTATTTAGAAAGAAAAGTTTACGGGGTGAAAATGTACAAAATCTAGATTACAGCGAGCGAAGCCACTGGCAAATACTGCTTTTTAATAAATTGATGACGTTTATTATAATGGCAAGCTTCAGCTGACTGTCTCGCTTGTATACAAAGTGGTTAACATGATCAAGTCGAGGCACTTGCGTTGGTTGTAGGCATTGTGCTCACGACCGACGCAAGCTAAAATATCCCGTATGATTCACTTGCATATGCAACCTGCACACTCGTGTAGCCCGCACCTGTAGTTCACATAGCCAGCGCAAGTAGCTATTGGCAGCTATCTAAGCTATGTCCAGATTAAAAGAGCCTCAACATTGCTTCCTATATGTATAAGTATATTATGATAATATACATAATAGGCTCGTCAAATGTTATCAACGCATAATAGATGGTAAACTTTGATCACACAACACATAATAAGCTGATCGCAATGAAATAAATGCATCAATATGTTAATTTAAAGATCACATCGATTGCCTATTGACATTCGTATAACAACCGGCCAATAATTGTATTGGCTGGCGTTTCCACATCCGTAACTGTGTTTCAGTGTGTGATAAATGTGTGTATGTATTGTAGTGGCATATCAAACACAGTGGTCTACACACGGGCTTGTTGGAAAGCGCTCATGCTGCAACAATTATATTATTTTATTAAATTGTATGCTTAGAAGGATTTATATGTTTATTAAGTTTATTTGATAAAATAACTGGAAAACAAAATTCTAATATTATCTAATTTTCTTGCATTCTTTTCATTTTTAAAAGAACACTGCCGCCCTATTTTTATTCTTTATGTTTCGTAGAACTTTACAAAAATACAATTACCATACACACAATTTTTAGATCACACAATTAATTGTGTCGTGTGAGATTCGAACTCACAATACTCAAGGCAAACGCTTGCCGGCTGCGGCACCTGGGTAGTCATTTATCAATTTATCTGTTAACTGTCCTTTTTTTCATAGTGGGAAACAAGCATAAAGCCCATTCGAAGGCAAACGGCTATACCGCCATGACCGCAAGCAATATCACTCTCATATTGCCATCACCAAGAAAAATCATTCTATAAATATTTCATAAAATGTTTATTTTATAAAAATATTATGTTTTCCTAAAGCCACTAAAATGAGTCAGTGCATTTCTAAACCAAGGGAAAGAAACTTCGATCTTATGTTAAAACAAAGCTTGCCTTAAAGTATTCTTAATAGCTTAACAAAGGCTCGTTGGTGGAAATCTTGGAGGATAGAATACCTCCCAAAATGTCTACTAAAATTTCTTAAAAGCCTGAATAAATACATTAGTGTAATAGTAAATCGTAATGGCTAGTGTTTATTTTTTAAACCTTTCTAGTAGTTTCGATAACAAATTACTAGTCCTCTTGTTATCCTCTCCAGCTAAGCTAGAATGCTTGTATTAGGAGTGGAATTCCGTCGATAATACAATGAGATTTTCACTCAGGCTACTCGGTCACAATTTCAGTAACAAAGGCATACCAAATCTTTGCTCTGAATCTATATCAATACATTTTGATCACTAATTGCGTATTCAGTTTTAAAATGTTGAAAGAAAGAAAGTTAAATAATTTTATTTATTCCTCATTCTTATGAGGAATAGAAAACAAAACCAATATAAACAGAACAAATAAGGTCCTGCGTCAGCTATGTTGCAGTATAATCACAACGCTGGTATTCTTGCAGAGCCTGCATATTTTACGGTCCATGTAGGTAATAAAATACATACAAAAATTTATTTAAAAAAAAAACAGACCTTGTTAACTTAAAATTGAGGTAATGTACAATAAAAATATGTATAGTACTTCATTATTTTATTTACGTTTTTGTAGAGCGTTTTCTCGTTTTCCGTTTTAATTTTTCCTTTATAATACATCAGTCACGTCAGCCTTATAAATAATCATAACATTATATTCTATCACATACTCACAACACCGTCTAGCCCAAACTAAGTAGAGGTTATACTATGAGTACTAGACAATGGATAAACATACATATATTCTTTTTTTTGTAAATACTTGCATATTATAAATAGAAACACCCAGACCAAGACAAACATCCATGTTCATACACACAAATGTTTGACTTGTGCGGGATTCAGAATTGCACATTTATTCGTACTGTTTAGTTTTAGCCTGCTGCCGGGCCTTTGGGATGCATAGGACAAGGGTTCAACTCATTAAAACCCTTAGAATGTTCCATTTTAAAATGAGAAGTGACATTTACGGTGTAACTTTATCGGCGGCTTAAATTACAATAACTTCTGTTAAGATAATTATTATAATTGTAATTCATTACTGTATAAATAACTACCTCGATGACGTCATGTGTAGTGTAGTTCGGGAACGTTCATATTGAGATTTTTGACAAGAAATTCTATGTTTCTTAGTTAACACAGAGAGTGGTGTTAGATCCGATATCTGGCAGTAGACTCGCACTCTACATACGTAGGATGTATAACCACAACTGGCTAAATAATAATGTAATACACATCAGCCAACTCCTCTGGGGATGAAGTTGTCAGACTATATACATATATAAATAAGCCGCGTAACTAATATATTTCATATAATGTTTAAGTCCGCGTTTATCTTTAACAGCAATTGTTACATTATTTTACGTAATTGCCGATCGTATAGTTCTATGGGCTGTGCAAAAAAGGCGCTAACCACGCCTTCAATGCTTTTCCAAAGGCAAAATGAAAACCTGACGTTGAATTATGAATAGGTTCAGTTTTATGTCTTTATAAGTCGATTTATATGATGCACAATACGCAGCATTACCATTTAAATTTCGTGTAAATTTCACCTAAACATAGTCATCGATGTAACACACAGTCAATAATTCCAGGGAAAACTAAGTCTTCGATGAGGCATCTCTAGGCGTGTTATTATCTTACTATTCTAAGCACCTTATAACATAAATCACTATAAGTAATACCTGCTAACGTCATACATTTCCTGAAGCTCCTTTCAGCATTAAATTGATTTATCACTGCTCTAGAAAAAAGCTATTGAAGCCTTGACGGTAGGCTGTGTAGGCGGCTAGGAAAGGTATCCCCGATTGGAATCTCAACCAAGTTTGTAAAGGTCCCGAGTCTACTATAAAGGCTTCAAATTGGGCGTCTTGAAATAGATTTAAATAAATTAGATAAAAATGTCTTAAATATTTACTTTAACAAAATGTTTTTGGCAAAGTATTTTGTAGTTTAATAGATATTGTTTTGCGTTTATTTGTAGATAACTATGATTATTTAAAATTATAAAACTTACCTAGATTCTAGACTTTGAATGTTTTATTCAATTATTGTCTAGTGTTTTAATATTCAAAGAATTTTTGAAATTGTCGCTGATAGAATTTAAATTCATAGACAATTTCTTTTTTTAATTTATTCTACAAAATAACACTTAATTTATAAAATTTATTTATTTCAGTCACAAAATAACACTGACGAACTTGAAAATCTATTTATTGGTGAGTTTACAAAGTTACTGAAGCTACATTTAGGTTATTTGCTAACTACAGGCAAAGGGCCTGAGCCTTTGAGAAGATACATACAAACAGCACACAGCCATTTGTTTATAAATTAAAAGGCTTTTGGGTATAAAATGCTTCAGTAATTATAATATAATTTTTCTTATAATGAAAATGTCTAAAATATTTCAATTGGTAAACAGGTATTCAACTAAAGTACGCCATTGTCAAGTATTTCTCGGCTTAGTTATACAGGATGTCTGGATAACCTGGAAATGTCTTATAGTGGAACTGATGGCCGTTCAGAAAAAAATATGAAAAATCTATCTTAACTACTACCTGAGATATGTGTTTTTTTTAAATTACCACGTATAACTTTCTTGTATACTACGACCATAAATGAATGGAATCCATCGGATTTTTGTTGTTTTATTATTAAACACTAATTATGCTAATAGATAGACAGTTAAAAGTATGCTATGCTATAATAGACTGCACTTTAAAAAAGTTTTTTTTTTTTTATTATTTTCTTTTTTTTTTTAACGGTCTTCAGTTCTACTATAAGACATTTCAAGGTTATCCATTAATTACCGGACATCCTGTATACACGGTGACACATTAACCAGTATTTCTATTACAGTAAAACAAATCAGCTGCCAAGTGACATGAAGTTAGTGTAAAAGCCCGCAAGTGCATGTTATTGTACTAAATTGGAACGCAGGTGACATTTAACAATAAGTACGAAATTATTGGTGTAGAGTAAAACGCAATAATTATAGTATTTAGTAAGTCATTTCAGCGTATATTATAAAACGTACGGTATGTGTTTAGGCTAAGCGTAATTTCGACTTAAACTTCGGTTTTCGTTTAAACTGACTATGTAGACTTCGGTTATTGAATATTACTAATAAAACATCATAGTAATCCTGATTTCACCCAGGCTATAATATGGTCACTCTTTGTTTTATTAGTTTATGTACATATGTGTAAATACTTCTATTTTGCTTTTACCTCCCGTTAGAGGTTAACATTTACAATTTTTATTTATTATGAATGCTTGATGTGTTACCTTCTGTTGTAGTTTAATGGTATAATCCTCAAAGATATAATATAAAGCAAAATTTTTATTTAATTTGAATTAGTGGTCCTGTATTTCTTGCCCGTAATTTTCATTTGTTCTACGCTCTTGCTTAGCTGATCGTGACAACAGGTAAATGTAAATTCATAGCATAGTTTAGTAAGTGTACCTTTATGTTTATAAGTGTTATTTTGTGATCTATATTAATAAAGATATTTTGATTTTGATTTTGAGTGCCTTTTGGCTGCCTTTCTGTGGCACTATCTCTATACTGGAGAAGATTACAATTAAACAAACTTATGTTGTATTCTTGTTGTTAGTAGAGTTACCATGCTCCTTAAGAATACTCCTAAAAAAAGAAATTATACTCAGATGTCAATGGGGCCAGTGTGGTGTGATGTTTACACCTTATGCTACCAATACAGTGACTCCTTTTCTAATGGTTGGTATCGTGCAATAATATAGTAACCACTTACTTTTAACCACTTACTTTTGGACGCACTGTATCCATGTTTCCCATCTTGATTGTTTAAAAAGAAAATGTAAAGGTAATACTTCTAGTATCGACGGAGCAGGTGCAAAGAATTAAATTATGAATGATATTTCAATATGTTAACATCTTCAATCAGCATTGGCCTTAGACAGTTACGCATCAGTTCGTATAGAGGTTGTACAAGCGAACTTACCGTGTGTCCACTTATAAGTACATGGTGAAATAGTCAACGGGCGGCTATATGGGCTGACAAATGACGTCCGAATATGAGGCCAGTGGCGGACAATGATAATGTCGGCAGTAACAAATGGTGGGCTGCAGCGAATAGCGGTGCCGACGTGATTTGAGGATTACGATATATTATTACCCAGCGACACTATCGCAATGTAGGCTGATGACACGCGATGTGGCATGTTCCCGCGTCTAAGTCTTTAGTTTTATTGCTCTGAATTTCGTTAGGATTTCGGCTTTTATGAGCGTGTAATGAAATGAATATACTTCTGACCTAATGTACTTTTTATGATGATACTAGTTATAGCTCTATAGCACAAATAAAGCAGGCGATAGTTGTAATCGTCACTCACGACAGTAAAATAAGTAACAAATATGATATATTGAATATGTACCGAATGCGGCAATAGTCATAAAAAACTACAGCGTAAAAAATACCTAACATAAAAGTTTTTTATTGATACTGCTACGGCGTAGACAGACAGATTGTCAGCTACGAAGCGTAGCAAACGTAGCCGTAGCAAATTGTCTAATGCAATTAATTATTCTTGAGATTGCGATATATTACCACACTGTGACACTATCGCGGTGAGGGTTGTTATCCAGTGACGTGACATTTGCAAGTAGTAGTTTAATTACCTTTGGTGAAACTGGAGTTATGGTGAATAGTGATCGCGATGATTCGTTTAAATGACCTAGTGACTGAACCGTAATCCTAGGGGAGGAGGTCGTGAACATATGGGTAATAATTTATTATTTTTCTTCGTTAACTTCGCCAAGTCCTCAACCGTCAAAAATATAATTATAATATTATTCAAAAAGCGTCAGTTCCTTATCTATGCTATGTTTTTCGCATTAAACTCAACACTCACTCAAAAGTTAAAACACTTCGAAGTCAAAGTTAAAATATTAATACGACAGTTGGTAGACAATAACATTTAACTGTTTAATTGTTTATTAATTAATTGTATTTGTACAAGGAACTCGTTTAAACTGTCGTAATTGATATACTTTTGATTAAATTGTGCGTTTCCTTGAAAGTATTTCAAACCAATTTTCATATTGCGAATTCCGAAAATTTTATTATGCAAATTGTTGCAAAAGGATTTAACAAAGTTGATACGATGTTACGTATATATAATTTAACAATAACGTTTAGTGAAATCCTCGTAAATGGCGGGTACTGTTACATACAATCGACCCTTCTAAAAACAGTTTATTATTAATCATACGTTGTTGGCATTGATTGTATTACGGAGTTGATATGGCATTACAGTACACCCATTCATTATCGGTTCCTGGAATGTTATTTTGCAATTATCCATTTGACATTAATATATGCTTACCATTTTTTTTTACTAAAATTAATTAAATTCGATACATAATGAGAAATAGATTTTTCGCAGCATAGCTCGCATTAATATAAATTTTATCAATAAATGTATCCTTCGATAAAAGTATTTTTCTCTACCCCTGACAACGTGGATGCGAAATGTCATGATGAATGGTTGAGTAGTTAAGGCGAAAAAGTGTATCAAAAAAATAATCAAACTCACAATCGTATTTATAATATTAGTTAGAATGTAAATTCATAAAAACATATCTTGAAATATTTTTGGTAATTGATTAAATAATTTTTGACTTTGACTAAAGACAATACCAAGATAAGTTATTGTGCATTTTAGCGATGATAGCTTCGTACCTTTTTCATTTTAATTTGTTATAAGTAGAATATTTATTATAGTTGCATAAGATACAGATAGCTAGTGCAGACTACATGCACAAGTTTCTCACGCGAGCCACATGCGCAAGCTGCTCTCTCTAATTACATGCGGCAATTACATATACGGGCTACTTGCATCGATCGTTTACACGGTTCCTAAAATCGAAGCAAGAGTTTCAATTGACGCATGTTACTTGGGTCACGAACAAGCGCCATTAGGCATTATATCTCGAGTTGCAATAACAACTATCATAAACAATAGTTCTGATATTATCTAAAATATGATCATTTTAAATTCAAATATCATGCAATTTAAAATTCCTTTTATCAGACTCTCTGCGATTCTCTTAAGCTAACGACGTCAGCGGTGCATCTTGCATTCAGCAAACAAAATAATAACACAAAGGCTTGTGATGTTTAAAGAGAATTCTTGTATATGACTACCTTGAATTGATGTCACCGTCTCATAAATAATGCTATATGCATGGGAGCTAATGTTAGACTGCCGTTTTTAAGAAGATTGGGGCTCACTAGTGTTTTCTATTGTAGGATATTTTGCAGTGTGCCAGGTGCGGAGAAAATAAGTCAGACTTGATATTGACTAAAATACATGACGATGTTTCATCTCATGCCCTTTTCATTCCAGGGCAGCGAGATTTCTTTCGGATTGCTCTGCAGATCCTTTTCAAACCTGGAATACAACTGGGTATAAGAGAGATATTTTTACCGAGTGTTTCAGTCTCCAGTATTTTCCTGTAAAATAATAAACTAAGCTATACGAACGTCTTTGTTGCTTAAATGGTTGTTTCTATTCCGCCAATACGACACCAAGTATTGTGGGTTCAATAACCACACGAGACAAAAAGTGTTGTTGCATCTCTTTATTCTGCGTCTAAGTGTTATTCGTGTTCGTTATTTGAATGTGCTAGTGGCCTGTCACACAAGATTTACTCTTAGTACGACGGCAGATGATAAAATAAGATTTTATTTTACAACAAAGATAGCAAATAAGTTTTCAATTCGCCCTATGCAGTTTCCATAGTTTATGATCGCTAGCGATATCAAGTGTAGCTCTCTAGTACATTTCTTCTTGTAAAAGAAATTAAAAATGAGATTTGAAAGAAAAATGGAAGATTTATGGTGCCTTCATTTACTGGGTGAAGTACACCACAATACTACTCTTGTTACTCCAACTGTGAAAAGGCTCATTCTCATTCGTGACGTCATCCAATAATTAGCAATAGCGGAGTTTTCACAAAAACGAGCAAAGTAGGAAGGCACAAGCTAACGACCTTCTGTCATATTTCAAAAATATAGAATAGTTTTAACATGTTCCCTGTCCGATGAATCACATATGATACATAACAATAGATTTTCTATTGTGTTTCATGGGACAGCGAATGGGTTAAAGCAAAAAAGCGTTGCGTTAGAAGTAGGACTAACTCTTTATACTACTTTGGGGATAACGCGAGAGTATATAATATGTATTTCCGCTCATTTATCCCCTAGTATATAATAATTCAAAATAAATAATAAATAGTTAAAATTATTGATGTTATTATTTTCCAATGAATAATTTAAAATTCAGACTACACTTGTGTAAAAAGCTCTCAAAGAACTTATTTGCGTAAAGCAGGTTTTTATAATATAGTTTCAACAGTCGTTGTTCTAGCAAAATACCACATCACCATGAGCCAGCATACAGTTCAAAGTTGGTAGTTAAACAGTGCACTCTCTTTAAGTCTACTAAAGTTCGGGTGATCCTAGTAAGAGCTTTTACGAAAGTCTTTAGGACAAACACCGCAGCAAACAGTGCAGTAAACGTTTCTATAGCGTTAAATAATGTTGTGGAAAACACACAAACTCGAATTGGTCGGTTCATGGAGTTGTGCTAGTTAGCAGTCTGGGGCTTAGTTCGGTTAATTAGTTTTTTACACGCTGATAGCAAACTACAGTTTACTAATTCACCATAGCGTAATTTGTTTACTAAGCTGTGTGTTTAATTATCCTATTGACATTTCTAATTTTATTATTTAATTTGTTTATATAATCAAATAGATATTAAGTGCCATGGAAATAAAATATTTCAATTTGATTTAAACCTTCCATCGACGATTTGTATTCTGACGTCCACAAGCTTTTCTCGTTGTGTCCTGATAATAATAGACTTTAATAATAAAGTACATGAAAATTAGCATTGGTACATAATATGTTTATATACTTATATATATATATCCAGTCACGTGGGTGAAGTTCTGATTCCTATGTTGACTTATTAATATAATCACTCCAAGTATTTCAGTACGCATTCTCCTAAGTGTTCTATCATAAATCGTAATCACAATCAAGATTAACTAAATAAATCCGTGGAATTTCTAGTATAAGCCTAACATTAACCCTCCAATATCTCGACACCTTCAAAGCTGTTAAATTATTTACTCTCAATCAGGTAACCTACTCGAGAGGCAATACGTCAAGCGTAAGAAATGACACGGTTCATTAGTTGAGGATTAATATCAGTGATGCCAAAACGGCTTGAATTCATTCATCAAGCTGTAATCCCGACTCCACCGCAACACGAATGGTACGGTCGGCAAAAGTTACAACGCAAATTAACGTATATTTTGTGTAGGGTGCGCAAAAAAGAAAATAATGATGCGATGAACGAATATATGTGTTTCTTTCATTTTTGTTGTAAATGTGTATTAAAATGTAAAATAAAATATTAGTTTATGGATGACGTAGAGGTTTAATTGCTCGTCTCGCCAGTGCGTCGAGTAGTGTCTGTTTAATCTCCATGGGATCAAAATTTTTATGATCCACAAATAGTTGTTTCGTGTCTTGGCGTCCGTTATATGAATAATATAATAATATAATATAATAATATAATATTCTACCACATACACACAACACTATCTAGCCCAAACTAAGCAGAGCTTGTACCATGGATACTAGACAATGGATAAACATACATATATATGAATGTTTGTAAGTTTGTTCGCAATGATAGAGGATTTATCCCTAGTGCAGGAGTTGGTTTTACAGAAAACAAAAAACATTTTGGGATTCTTAAATAAAACATCAAATTTATAATATCACTAGAGTACCAAGAATTCTCGGTAAAATCAATTCCCTTTTTTAAATGCAAGTTTAAAAAGAGCTCCCAATACTTCTATTTTTAACTTCCTGGTAAAACTTTATTATTAATCATATTAAACAAATCAAAGGGTACAAATTAAGGAAGGGTGCTATCGTAATCAATTTTGGCTCTTTGTTTCATATCATCGGTCAATAGGCCGACTACGTTTGTTGTCGAAAGGGAATGTGAATAGATACAATAATTGTATGTGATGTTTCTGACCCTTCACTAATGGATACTTAACAAGGATCGGTTATGTGTCACCTTACGAAGGTTATACCAAAAATAGAACAAATAAGAGAAGGATTATAAAGAGGTTTTGCTTTCTTTTTTAATTTCGCACTAAGTGTTTCCACTTATTTGTATGCGTGGAATTTGGAAGTAGTTTACTCTAAAACCCCAAAGTTTTATATTTATCTTTATAAACTTATTTACAGATTTTCATAAGCAATAAGATAAAAATAGCTTGTCTCTCTTGCCTACCCGCCAACAGAAAACTAGCGGCGTATCAAGATGAGACATGCACAAGATGATAAGTTAGATCTGTGAAAACCGCATTTAATATCCTATGCCAGTTTTTGCGTGATATGTCTACCAACATACAGACAGGAGAAAAATTGTTTTAGCTCCTGTACTTATGAAGGCACCTGACATGATTTTTCTTAAATATCATACAGGCAAATGTACTGACATCAACCAGAGAGAAAGTAGAGTTAGATTGAATATAATAAACTATACTGTACATTCAGAAACAAGCATTTTAGTAAAGCAAGGCGGTCTTTTTGTCTAATATAAAGTTACAGCCAGCACCATTAGTTGATAAATATTTGTAAAATGACAATAATAATAATTAATCGTCTTTTACAGCTGCAGTGACAGTGAAATAATAGTTATTTTATTCATACAGAATAATAAAAAGTAAGTTTACTATAAATATAAATAAACTCAAAAACTAATAAATCGATTTAAAAATATATTGCACCGTTAGAAAGCTCCTTTATCCAGCGGAGCAGTAATCATAATGTAAGGGAAGCCATAGGAACAGCTAGTCTTTATGTAATATAATCGATGCTGTGGATGTTTGATATAAATTTTGAACGACTTATTACTAACTTGCAGGTGAAAGCATAAAAATATTGCATAAAATCTTTTTTAAACGCACTCTGTTTGTTCTATATATGTAGATGTATGACTAAGCAGATATAGATCGGTAATAATGATTTTCATAAAAAAGATGATAAAAATCCACGTATTTTCATAACATAAATAAAAAATAACCATTGATTCGGAGAAACGTGATTGAAAAAATATTTTAAGTCGCATTCAATTCATGCATTTTATATCCGAACACAAAAAATAATCTGAGCTACTAAATAAACATGATTCCCAATATTTTACTCATGTACCTACACAGTATTCCTGGCCCAGTACTTCGTTCGAAGATGGGCGGAGTAGCTGAGCCCGCTTCCTGCGTTTAATGAGAATCTGCTAGCTGTCACTTGGAGCTAACCTAACATCCTATATCATGGCAGACTGTCTGTGTACTCTGACACCACAGTAGGCATACCAGTTCTAGTGGAGCTTCGTAATGAGTTTGGATGCAATTCACGAGTTCTGAACGGAATGTGTTGTTGTGAAATGATTAATCGCGATTGTCGGTCAATGTTGAAAATCATTTATTTATTTAGACCATAAAGTATCATAGGTTATTGGTTAGTGAACTTACTAAATATACTGCATTTACATTTATGTTGGATTCTAGTCTTAGCCTATGAGAAGATACCTGCAAGTAACTCACGGCCTCTCTTTTGAATCGGTATTGATAAACTATAATTTCAATATCTTACAAATCATATATAAAAGGTGTAGCAACTGTTATTTCATATGTTACAACCTATATAAATCTATGAAATATATAACCAGTAATTATTTTTTTATATTATCAATTTTTAAATGTATAATATTAATGGGATGTAGCATTTTGGGTTTGTATTACCTATTGTTTATCTATCTATGCGTGTTTGTGAAATTACAAAAAAGTGAGATTAATTACGTTAAACAAATAATGTCATTTCAATTTTAAAAAAAGAAACAATAATAATCATAACAAACCACATGCATAGTGCGTACTTATAAATTATATTAAAAAGAAAATAGAAATGACAATTATTAATTATTATAAAAGTTAAAAGCTTATAATGCTGACACAGTAATTTTTATTTAATTATTTAAAAATATACTTATTAAATATAGATATCTGAATTAAATTTTATTTATTTATTTATGTACTTCTACATCAACTTGTCGACCAATATAGATTTGAACTTGGGCAAGGAGTAGGATAAATCAATATCCATATCAGGTAGGCGTGACAGGCGACTGTATTAGACTTGCATTCTGTTGATAGAGGATAAATGCCCTAGATGTTTTGGCGTTTGTTTAATAGTCTATCATAGACAGCAATGTGGCAAACACTTAATTGCTGAATAATGCGCCATTGTATTTCTGAAATAAAAATCTTGTGGTGGGCTGTGATATGGACACGGCCGACTAAACGTGAATACGTATCGTAACGGGTAATTTCAACCGTCCCAGCTGCAGATGTACTGGCACTGTCGTTGACCCGCGCGGCCGTATTAATTTTTTTACGTACCTGGCTCTGCTTTACTCGGTCATATAGTATTTTATTGGTACCATTCGATTGCTCTTGAGAAGTCCTTTTCAACCGTATACGGTCTCTGTATTTAGATTTGGCTTTTTGATGCGTATAGGCCGACATTTATACATTTGATATTTTTATTTTTATTTTCTCACCTTATTATATTCATAGTCACAATTTAACACTAATATTTTATATTCAATCGATAGATTTTGACAAGAGCTGACGATTGTCATACCAAATGGAAATCTCAAAACGCAGCAAAATGACCTCAAAATAACGGCGCTTCCCCCTACGCCGCGCGCGACGTATCACAGTCCAAACTTAGCGTAATTAATTATTGATTATTTCCTTTAGCTATCCAGAGGTGTAATTGAATTTTGGATGGAGATAATAGACATGTAGCTGCAACAACAAACTATTTCCTCCGATTTTGTTATCATTCGGTTTTTTGAATTGCATCCCTATGGAAGCAATTTAAGACGTATTCACATCAAAACGTCGGTTAAATGCAAGATAGACAAGTGCACCGCAGGTTTCGTACAATAGAACAAAACATATAGAAAGCTATATACTTAACGAATGTAGCGCTAAAGAAGCCAGCTGTGTTTTAATCACATATAGTAAGAAGCAAGCCTATATACAATGAGAACTTTTGAATAGGAAATTCAATAATAATGCACTTGCTATCGGACCCAAAACAATTACCTCACATAGCATACGTATTCATTACTGCTAAGTCACAAAATAATAATTATGATTAGTAAGTTAAGAAGCTTAAGCAGCGATAGCTCAGTAGGGAGACCAACAGACTGCAATGCAGAGGGTCTCAGGTTTGAACCTACGTGACGCATCTCTGACTTTGGGAAGTTATATGCCTTTTCGAAATTATGTGCGTTTGACAATTATCGCCTGCTCCGTGCCTCGGAGAGCACATTAAGCCGTCGGTTCCGGCTGCCATGAACATCTATGGCAGTCGTTATTGGGGAAGTCGACACAAAAGATCACACTGGGTCGAAGTGTCGCCGGTCTGTACTGACTGGCCCCCACATAAGATAAGATAAGTTAAGAAGCTTAACCTTATATTCTATTAGATAACTAAGTCAAGGCTTGTCGTAAACGGGTATCGCTCGAAATCCTATAGGGTCACATCGGGTGTGCCCCAAGGATCCCATGTCGGGCCTATTCTCTTTAATTTTTTCGTCAATGACTTACCCATTACATTAAATTACTCGGACTGTTACATGTACGCAGACGATCTTAAGTTTTGCAGACAAGTTGAGTCAACTGAGGATGTTGAGCTGCTGCAGAGAGACATTGACCAGTTAACTATATGGTGCGACAAAAACGACATGACATTGAACATCAATAAATGCTACCATGTCAAGTTTTCTAGAAAAGCTAACTTGTTTCCTTCTACTTACCACATTCGCCACAGTTTTATACAGGAGGCAGAACAAGTTAGAGATTTGGGTATTCTGTTCGATAGGAAGCTGACTTTTGTTCCGCACATCGAGAGTGTTATCAAAAAGTCTTCGAGAATGCTTGGATTTGTAATCAGGAATGTTACTAATTTTAGTCGGAGTAAAACCAAAATTCTCCTTTACAACAGCCTCGTACGTAGCTCCTTAGAATACTGTAGTACTGTTTGGAGACCGCATTACGCTACTCACACATTAAGACTAGAGAGGGTTCAAAATCGTTTCTTGTGGCACCTAGCTTACTCCTCCGGGATAGCAAGGAAGAAACCATCTTATAAAGAAAGACTGTCACATTTCATGATGGTATCTTTGCAGAATAGAAGAGACATCCTTGACACGGTTTTCTTAGGCAAGCTTTTACAAAATAAAATTGACTGTCCCGAATTGCTCTCTAACATTAAATTTCGTGTCCCCGCAAGACTTCCTCGTACTCCCATAACTCCCTTATATCCACCACTTCGCAGAACGGTCTTGGGCGCAAACTCTCCTATACCCCGACTGTGTAAATTATTGAATGGCATTAGTGATCTTGTTGATGTGAATGTGGACTCAATGTGCAAGCTCAAAAAAGAATGTGCAAGTAATCGTCCCGCATTATGAGTTTTTTTTTTTTTCTTTCATTTCTTATTTTTTGAATGTATTGTTATTTGTATTGTTTTTTTTTTAATTGTTTATCTTTACTTTATTTTTGTTTGTACCTAATAAACATAAGTAGTTAGTATTTGACTTGTATATGTGTTTGTCTCGTAATCTGTAGAACTTTTGTATTTATGTTTAATCACACTTTTTGAGCATGTTGTGTTTGCCTGTAATAGATTGTTACACTAAAACATAAGATCTTTATATGTATTTTTGTAATTGTATGGGTGTAATCAATTGTTGGTGAGCCAAATAAAATAAAATAAAAAATAAAAGGCTGGATACATAATAACTCAAACTGTCTAGTATATACCAGTATTAAGACAATTTAAGTTTTTTTTATTTGAAAAGACAACTTCCGCACTAGGAATAATTCCTATGTCGAAGGAATTTTAAACAACAAACACAAAAGACTCGAAACGATTATTTCTAAAATCACACAGATTAATATTCGTGGTAAGACGTGGGTAATACACTGCCTTGCCTGCCTGCTTCATGTATATATGCGATCGTCCCGGTATATGCGCATTACAAAAAAAGGTATTTTAATTCCTTGAATTTCAGTGTGTTGATAGCAATCTGCCTTCTATGGCACATAAAAATATTCTTGCCAAACGTGGGTGTAATGCACAACTGGCGTGAGAGATATATATATATATATAGGTGTGAGACTATGTGTATATGAATGTAGACAAACTTTTAGACAGAGAAAGCCTCATGCTATTAAATATAGAATTAGAGTAGTAGAGTCTCGCTGATTTCAGCTCTCACAGAATACCAACATGAAATAGCAGTATTCTTACTGTTGTGTTTCGTTCGGTGAGTGAGAGACCCAATCACCGTCTTTCCCTCTTCCCACTCCTTCTCCTTCCCACTTCCTTTCCTAAAGGGTCGGCAACGCGCAAGTAATGCCTCTGGTGTTGCAGGTATCCATAGGCTGCGGTGACCACTTACCATCAGGTGGACTGTATGCATGTTTGCCAACTTAGTTGTATGAAAAAATAAATGTAGATTTACGGTTTAAGACATTTATTTTCTCAAAAGATTACATGAATCACTTACAGAGAAAATACAATATTTATAACATAACATAACCATACAACGTTTATAGTAAGGTAGGGTAAGTGTAGAAATGTTTAGTTGCATCGGGTAGTTATAGAAAAATTGTCATTCGAGGTGCTTGCTTACAAATAGTGAATGTTTATTAAGGCCTGTGACTTAGTGAATCGCTCGCATAAAAATACAATACTTGTTTCTGGACGAAAGGTACCTTATGTAATTTTCTATTCCCCTGAAAACATGTGTGTGAAAATTCATGATGATTGGTGGAGTAGTTAGAGCGTAACAACGTAACAAACAAACAAAAAAGTCACATTCGCATTATGAAATATTCATAACTAGCGTCTGACCACGGTTTCGTTCACATAAATGCCATGGGAACACATACAAACACGAGGTATAAAATGCATTATATTATATGCAAATCCTTACTCCTTACTATATATTATTATACTTGTCGGAAGCGCTTTGTGTTGGCCGTTATTTTCGGACATTATGTGGGCTTGCTGGGGGTATCGTTTAAACAAAACGCGTGTAGTAATTATAGGAACACTTTTATTCCGTTACTGAGACACAATAATCACTTTACTTTAAATTATTTTAATTGAATCTATCACGAAGTGGAAAGATAGTTTCGTGTGTTGCGCCGTCGAGCGTCTAATCACAAGTGAGCTCGGTCGTGCCACGCACGACTCCGTCAAGGCACGCCGAAAGTTACTTAGTCGTTTGGCGCCTTTCCGTTCGTTGACAGTTGAACGGCAGTCACAGAGTCATTTTGTGTCTTCCGTTCATTGATAGTTGACCGGATGCGACGTACTCATATCGAATGTGAGTTTGATTGTTTGATTCTTACGCATTCATGTAACAAAAATAATTACTTATGTAATGCAGACGCAATATCTCTATTTAATTACAATTCTATGCCTATCAAGAATAATATTTTGAATTAAGGCCACTTCTCAGAAAACGAACTAATCTACGATTTCAATTATCACAGAATTATTTATAGTTTGAAACATAACCTTAGCTTATCATTGACATTATATTCATATAAATAAGTTCATACACCTAAATTAAATCACTTACCACAAAAATAATGTGTTTCGAGTACGTAAGACGAGAGAGTTCGAGTAGTATGGTAGACGAGATGTAAAAATAAAGAGTAATAGAAATTCAAAATAAAATTCTTGGTAAGCTATTCAATTTATATCCAATCTTTGACATGCGTTTGACTTGAATGAACATGTATAAATAATTTTAGAAAATATTTTAAGTTGCTGCCTAGCTATTATGAGTACTCATAAACCCCACTTTCCGCAGGATACTCAACATACCTCAACATGTCTTTGTTTCAGAGAGCCCACGGGATCTGTGACAAGAAACACCTGGATGCCGAGCTTCAACATGTCCAGCAAGTACTGCAAGACAACAAGCTCCAACAGCCGCGCCGCTGTCACAGATCCCGAGAAAAGCCAGCCACAGTCGAGCGCCAGCCTGCTATACTGCCTTATGTAAGGGGTGTCACTGACAAGATTGGCTACATCTTGAAGCGAGCTTCAATCAACACATACTTCAAGCCGCCAACGAAGATAAGTCAATTTTTACCATCCGTTAAGTGCCAATTACCTGTACAAGATGCAGGGGTCTATAAAATAGATTGTGACTGCGGACTCTCATACATTGGTCAAACCAAGAGAAGCATAGGCACCCGCATAAAAGAACACATAGCTGATGTAAAACACAAACGCTCGTTGAAGTCTGCTGTGTGTGAACACGTACAACAGGGGACCAACCACTACCTGAGATTTGACAAACCACAGATTCTCGCTAAAGAACACCGATTCCTGCCAAGGATGCTTCGCGAGGCTATTGAAATTAAAAAACATCCCAATTTCAATAGAGAAGATGGTTGGAATGTACCACCAGCTTGGGATCCAGTACTTCAAATAGTCAAACCCAAGAAGAAACAAACCACAGCTAGACTTCATGATACTTTGAGCTCATTCTGCGTAAATAGAAACACCAATAATTAAATTATGTTCAGGTACTTTGAAATAACTACACAGGAACATTGAGACAACTACCATCTTAGTCTCCCTGTGACCATGGCTGCTGAAAAGCACCCGAAACGTCGGGGAAAGTGTAAACCAAAAATAAATACATTTAATAGTTTAAATAATTTTATTAGCTTATAAATTAGTCAAATAAAATCAATAGTAGTAGTAGAGTAATATTTTCAAAATTTTGTAATACAGTGATAAATAAGCAACGCGATAAAATCCGTATATAGTAGTTTAATTTCAATTAATAACATTCGCGTAAACAGAAGACAATATTATACTCAACATAAGATTTAGAAAGTATAACCACGTCTACTCTGGGTTTGAGTATCTAGAGCTTTCTAATACTTTTAACACGGATAGCGTAGTGGTTTATATTGTCGTGTCACTAATGCCCCTGCGTCAAGTGTTGTGGGTTCGATCGTCACAATAGACAAACATTTTTGTGATTCACAAGTGGTTGTTTTTTGTGTTGGTTTTTTGAATCTGGGTGGTATTTAAGTTCGTTATTTGAATGTTTATAAAGTTACCCATGACATAGAAATGATTCCTGGGGCCTATTTATTAAACGTGACTATCCGACAATTTTGTCACCTTTCGACATATAAGTCGAATTGTCGCGAAAAATGCGTTTAATAAATATGAAAATTAAGTCGAAATGCGACAGGTATAAACTGACAAAATTGTCAGACTATAAACCAGTTTAATAAAGGCTTCAATTGTCAGATTTTACCTGTCAAGTCTTTAAGAAAATATCTCCGACTTATCTATCATGGTAATTGACATATTTGTCACACAGTCACAACAATATTGAAGTATGCATATGAGAGAACTCCTTGTTGTGTGCTGAAGTTAATGTCCAATTTTATTTCTTAAGAATTCAACAGTAGATTTACTTACTTGAAACCGTTCTATGAATGTTCTAAAATATTGAGAGAAAAATTAATTCTTGGTTTAAATGTGGGACGTCGCAGTTTCCACCAAATATCCATCTTCACTACTATTGATATCTGTCGACGACGTAATCACCATTGCTCTTTAATTATTTGTAGGTACTAATGAAACTGCGGCATAGCTTTGACATAAGTGAGATTACCTGTCGAAAATCTCTGACAAATCGACAAATATGTCCATCTGTCATGACAATTTTGTGTTTAATAAAACGAATTTGACAAGCCGGTTTTGCCGGACAAGTTGTCACATGTCGCCTGTCAAAAGAAATTGTTTATTGAACATAAATATGCCAAATTGTCACGAAAAGTCGATATATGTGTAGATTTTCCACTGTGACAAATTTGTCAGTGATAAATTTTAAACAAAAAAAAATTCAAATTGTCGGTTTGTCGCCTGTTACTTATCACCTGTCATTGTCACGTTTATTGAATAGGCCCCTGGTGTGGGCGTGGTCTTGTCTTGTCAAATAAGTATATTGTACTTCTCTTAAAAATCAATATTCCTAATTCGCGCGAATATTTTTTATTACCTCAAGAACTGCGTATATACATTCTGTTCGGTAATTAATGGATAACCTTAATCTTTTTGTTGTTTTATTATTAAACAATAATTATGCTAATAGATAGACAGTCAAAAGTATGACACTTTTTTAATATTTTATAATTATTACTTTTGTAATTTTTTTGTCTGAACGGCCATCAGTTCTACTATAAGACATTTGAAGCTTAACCATTAATTATCAGACACCCTGTATAAATATATTTCAAGCTTTTTACCTCGGTGGCGATTGCCATTGGACAGTGAATGCTCCTATTGTGCTTGTACTGGGGCTCGCTGCTCGAGTCGTGCAAAACATTATTGAGATTTTATTTCAAGAAATAGTCTGGTACAGTGGCCGGTACACGGTTAAGTAACGCCTCTATATCTAAACATATAGCTGGAGATAAGTAGGTGAAATACACTCCTGCCTACCCCTCCAGGGACTAAGGCATGAACCTAAGTATGTGTGTTTTCCAATAAACGGGTAAGAGACGCAAGTAATATGTCACATTAAGCATTATCTAAAGTGTCATTATTTACACATAATCCCGATTACCATACGCTAATATTTACGTACATTACATAAAACATAATGATATATATGTATAATATTTTTGTGGTAAGTTACAGAATATTTCAGTATAATATATATTGTGTTATGTTATTGTTATGAATATAACCACAAATTGCTTATTTATGTTTATGTTTTTAGGCAAATTTTCCATGATATCATAATGATACCTACATTATGGACGCCAACTTGAAGAAACGCTTGTAAACGTGTTTCAAAAACATTACAGGTACCTACAAGGCGTTGTGCTAATGTAAGTTTGTTTATTTTAGGCATATTACAACAATATCACACGGTTCTTTCGAAATAAAACTTTGAAAGCGTTTTAAATAACTGGATTTGTCCACAACGAGCGATAGTAGTGACCTGATAAGTTATTACAACAATCGTAAAAATACTAATTTTCTCGAACCCAGGTGTTTACTGCTGGTCGCATCATGACATGCATGCTATTAATTATATTCGGCAAGTTCCTTCACCGCAGTTATAAAAATAATGCTTTGTTGGTCCCACAACTTAGGTTCGCTTTATAAGCTCGTGCGATCGTGAAGCGTGGCTTAAAATATTGCCGGCCTCGATGGCATAGTGGTTAGTGTAACCGACTGCCACGCCTGAGGTCGCGGGTTCGATTCCCGCACAAGTCAAACATTTGTGTGCATGAACATGGATGTTTATCTTGGTCTGGGTGTTTCTGTATATAATATATATGTATTTACAAAAAATATAGTATGTTTATCCATTGTCTAGTACCCATAGTACAAGCTCTGCTTAGTTTGGGCTAGATGGTGTTGTGTGTACGTGATAGAATATTAAAATAAAAAAATATATATTACCCCGTCAGCCAGTGTTACTGATTTGTGTTACTGAATTTTCAATTTGAAAATTCTAAGCAATACGCTCCCATTATTAGGTGGAACCTAAGACTTAGTTGATGAATAGTACGTGTAATATCTGCCTGCCTCTTGAGAGATTCGGCATGAATCTACATTTTAAATAACCTTGACAGTCAAAATTATGCAATACCCTCGAGAAACGAAAAATACCGTTTACCATAAAAGTAAAAAATATCACTCTATAAACATCCCAAATGTAAAAAGGAGGAAAACGTCCCAAACACCTCTGGATGTTTTATTAAACAGATAAAATATTTTATCTGACATTTTTACATTGCCACTTTTCTTCAAGCTTTGCAATGACTATGAAACATTTCATTCGAGTGATCTAAGCCGATTTCGAATGAATAAAAGTGAATGATTGAGTTACCTTTGAAATTGTAAGAGGTGTTATGCCGCTTACTTCGAACAATTAATAGAAGGTGTGATTTGGAAATGAAACGGTTATAAAAGACAAAGATGACTGGTTTCATGAGGAAGGCTTTTTGCTCAATTACATAGGGGCCTTTTTTAGTATATAAGCCGATGCCTACAAAAAATAATAACAAGTTACTGTAAGTATTTAAGTATTAAATGTACTATTAATATAATGATAAATAGCAACGATAACTTGGTTGGCGTCTATTGGACTGCCATACAGAGGTCTTGAGTTCAATCCCACGACACACACTTCTGACCTTTCAAAGTTACGTGCGTAATAAATAGTTTTCACTTTGTAATTATAGCTCGCTTTCAGGGTAAAGCAAAATATCATGTTTATTTATATTTCTATATCTGAAAGTGTTCCAGAATGGTTTTATAGATATGTGAAGTCTGCTAACCCGCACGGGGCCAGCGTAGTGGACTACGGTCAAACACTTATCGTATTAAGAAGAGCTCAATGTCAAGACATACAAAAAGGATCTCCTATTTGTATCTGTCACTTTGCAATGTGACAGTTTATAAACATGATTGATATTATTATTACAATGAACGTTATTGTGACAATAAATTAGATATTTAACAACAATCATAATCGCGGCCTCGATGGCGTAGTGGTTAGTGTAACCGACTGCCACGCCTAAGGTCTCGGGTTTGATTTCCGCACAAATCAAAAATTTTGTGTGTTGATGTTTGACAAGGATGTTTGTCTTGGTCTGGATGTTTATATGTGTAATATGTATGTATTTACAATAATAAGTATGTATGTATATTTATCCATCGTCTAGTATCCATAGTACAAGCTCTGCTTAGTTAGGGCTAGATGGTGTTGCGTGTATGTGATAGAATATTATATATTATTACTATTATAATATAAATACATACATACATAAATTCACGCCTGTTTCCCAGAGGGGTAGGCTGAGACTACGGATTTCCATTTGCTACGATCCTGACACACTTCTCTGGCTTCATTCACTTTCATAACATTCCTCATACGCGCTCGCCGGTTTAAGGTGCTCTTAACCTGGCCTTTATCCAGAACGTCTACGATCTGATCAGGAAACGTTCGCCTAGGTCTTCCCCTTGCGACTGTTCCATTCACACTAGCCTTATAAACTTTCTTAGTCAGTCTGTTCTCATCCATTCTTTCTACATGTCCAAACCAACTTAACATACCCTTTTCTATTCTCGTCACTATATCCACTTTTATGCCGCATCTCTCTCTAATCACACTATTCCTTATTCTATCTTTCAGAGTCACACCACATATATTTCTCAGCGCTCTCATTTCTACAGCATTTATTCTGCTCTCATGCTTCTTTTGCCATACCCAACTTTCACTTCCATGCATAAGTGTAGGCACTAATAGTCCTCTATGAACAGCCAAACGTGCCTTATCGGATACATTTCGACTGTTCATAAAAGCGCGTAGAGCGCCATTCACTATTATAATATACTACAGAGTATAGTCGTTTAATCTATATAATAATGATTACATACTTCACTAATGCACAAAAGCGTAATTGACATGGGCCTCGTTATTTACATATAATAATATCAAAATAATTAACAATTCGATATATTAAATTATGATTTGAAGTAGGTACTACAAATGCTGTACATATTTCAATAATTGTTTTCTCATAATTAAAATGTAACTCGTCTAATTATATACTCGATAAGTAAAATGAAAATATATGCGAGCTTCTGGTAAAATATAGAGGATTTTTAATATACATACATGTACATAACACCTGTATACAACCTATATTCAGCATATAAAGATTACTATTAATACTTCTACAGACTACATTTTGAGACAAAGTGAAAGTCTTTGGAAGGGTTTATTATGTTACACTCTCTGTTTATTAAGAAAATGGGTTGCTATCTATCAGAATCTATTAACTGAGAAAGTGGGTCATCGTAGCGATCTGTCGTCAGTTGTTTTTAGATAGAGCTGTGATGGTCAGATGCTATGTAATTGTTTACATTTATTTTATCATGAGTAGCGCTACTCGGTCGTCTAGGTAAATCTAATTCGTCTTTTATTAAAAGCAAGGACTTTATTTATTTATTTACTCATGAACAATTTAAATTGTGTTTGATTTTGGCAATCTTTGATTTCGAAGATATAGAAGATAATCAAAAAATACTAGCATAGTGCTAGTATTTTTTTAATGCCTATACCTATTGGTCGATGGTAATAAACAAGAAATCTAAATCTGCCAGTCTTCTGCGCACGTTACCAGTTGACAGCGATACTGACGATTTTTACGACGCTTAAACCAGTCATGTAAATACTGAGTATTTTAAAAATAAGAGTAAAATTATAAAAATAGTAATAGTATTTTTATAAATGTTTTGTATTTTTTCATAGTTCCAAACTCCATGCTACTACTAAGAATATTTAAACAAAAAAGCTAAGTAGCACAATTGCCTATCCCAACAATCGAACCTGATACCACATACATATTCACCACCGCAGAGCAACTTAAGTTGTCTTTTTAGATTGAAATAGATAAATTATTTTCGTAGTTAGAATAATTTTAATGTTAAATCTCAAATGGCTTTGAATTGAGATGATTAATAATTTCAATCATACGTCTGCCAGTAACCGCAATAAGACAATTGCGGTCATTGGGTAAGATAGGGGAGGTAATTACTGGCTAACCGCTTCAATAGTCGGGATTTACGTCATCTGTCACTAAAGTACTCATTATGTATGAATTGGTATTAGATAGACTGTGGTCCTACTAAAGCTTATCCAAAAAACGATTACATTATTGTGACTGCAGGCACATACAGTCACAATAATCTAATCGATTTCTATTTATTCTTTTAGATGTTTTGTTTACCTCACTATGCGTTTATTTTTGTGACAGCCACAGCCGTGTATTGTATTTTCGATCCCCACACGGGACAAAATATTGTGTGATTCACAAATACTTCTGCCAAACCTGTGTTGTTGGTGTTCTTCGTGTTCGGTGTTCGAATGCCTGTAAAGTGCCCGCGAAAGAGGAAAAATACCTAAATAAAAAACCTACATATATCTAACTATACGTATAGATACCACGTAAAAAGGCTAGACTTAAACCGTCTACTGGCCACAATTCCAGACTCCATATGCTGAAAAAAACTAATTAAATCCATACAGTATCCTTGGATTATTACTTATGTTGACAAACATTTCAAAAATGTTCTAATAGTTAATTAATTTTATCATTCTCTCCCTTACTTATTGCCTCTCATATTACCCCAAGTACTCATAATAATATAAACATTAGCTGTGTAAGTTTGCAACTGCATCAAAAAGAGCTCGGAGGATCGAACGAAGTTTATACATTAGCCATAGTTCACGTCGAGTATAATGAGTTTTTATGCAGCACATCAATTTATAGACAATCCAGTCATTAATTTTAAATATAAGATTTCTATAGACACACAAGGGATTACGATATTAATAAAGAGATTGAAATTTCTCTCGTTATCATTTTATTATCTTTTTATATTAATGACTAATTTAAATGTATTTATGCTTTAAGATAATGGAGTTTATTATTTCACTCCACTGACTGTTTATCTGTCACGCCTCCCAAATTAAGATAAGCGTGACAGGTTATAATAAACATAATAAACATAAATTATTTAAATTACCTACTACAAAATAAAAATAGAAATGATAGAATTTAACAGATACAAGTGATAATAAAATAAAACTCACAAAACAAATATAGCCGTTATCTAAATGATTGAAAAAGCTAAGTTTGTTTTTAAATTATTTAATTAAATTACAATGTTTAAAATTCTCAGAAAGGCCTGTTCATGATTATCTTCTAGGTATAATTCAAGGCTTAAATCAACGTCTTAACATTTCAATATTAGTTCGTACATTCATATTTACTAATATATTATTAAACTAATACCAGTATATATTATTTTAATTTGAAATACAAACTAAATGTGAGCTTTCAATCACATACTCAAGATGTTAAAGAATCGACGATAACACATTTTCGTCAAAAATTCAAAGCGAATTTGCGAGGCACTCAAATATGTTGACAAAGTCTGCACATGGCAAACTGTCTTAACATATAAACCTATTTTCTTTAGATACTCAAATCTAATTACATATATGTGAGGTTTATTCAAACAACTTTATACATGAGAAGCCACTTTTCTACTACATTTTTGATATATTCTACATTAAAGTTAAAGGTAAATGTTTTAGAAAGATGATACCGCTGAAGAGAATACACTCAAGAAATTCCCTGAAGACACAATATATTTCTTATAAAGGGCATTGTACCAAAAATTGACGTGGCACAGCATCAATGGCCTGTAGAATGGGCTATCCGATGAAATTTCGTTTGAAAGTGATATATTGGCTAGTTCGCGCGTCCAATCTGGTTGATTTACAGGACCAATAATCTCTGTCGTCACGCGGCGCCAGTCAGGTGTCAAGCGGCGCCACGGCATACCATTGTCACGTACGACATAATAGAAACATACGGCTTGGTAATGCAAACCGACCTGCTAATGGTTTCTGAAAAATCTTTTATGGCACTTTGATACCAGTATTTTCATATAATGTTTAAAGACCATCTTTATTGAACAACTAATTTTTTCCCGCGGCTTTGCTCGTGTTCTGAACGAAAAGTTCTTAATATCTTTTTCGTATCTGTGACAACGTGTATGTGAAATTTCATGATGATCGGTCAAGTGGTTAAGGCGTGAAAGCGTAAGAAACAAACCCACATTCGCATTCATAATATTAGATAATAGATTTAGATGCGACCTATTGACTGCTTCGTTGATATACTGGATAGTTAGTACACGGGTTCAGATCGTACAGATTCTAATCCCGGATCCAAAAGCCACCAAAAGTTCTCGAGTTATTCATGTCTACAAATTCATTGTTGGAGCCCGAAACCAGGAAATTAACGATGTTTCATCCCCGTGCCTTAAAGTACATATATCCATTGATTCTGCTCTTGATTACGCTCCATTCATACTGGATTCTCTAGTCAATCGGGCACTATACCAGACTCCGTGCTGGATCGAAATTTTTTATGAGAGCAGAATTCTTTTGGTGATTTGGAAGTCCCACCAATTCTTCACGCACAATAGTTGTTATTACAAACGCTGTCGAAATATGTTGTAAAACAAGAGACTAAAATAAAAGTGACGGTTTTTGAATGTTCAGTATTGTGTAAAGGTGCACGCATACTACACTTTTACTCTCTCGTATATCCCCAGTACTGCAAGCGAGCAGCAAAAAATGTCGGATTAAGGTCAGATAGACAATGAGGCAGGGCAGACACTGACGTCCAACGCCTGTTTTCCTTGGCCTCGAGTCAAATGTTGCATTTGGAAAATGAAATGTTTCCTCGCTAAATTTTGAAAAGCTATTGTGTCCCGGTATTAAAATATCTATTATGTCTGAAAATTGCACGTTCGTGTCTGTTGAATACGATTCAGTAAAAATAAACGATGTTATCCTTAACTTGGCCAAGAAAATAAGAGTTGGGTATTCTTTTTATAAGTAATATGGTTACTTTGCTTGTGTACAGTCAGTTACATCGTTCACTGGTGAGTTTTATTGGAGTAATAAAACAGGTTTGTTTTTGGATGATCTCCTAAGCTTGTTATAAGGGATTAAGAAGTTATTATAATAAACTGCGTACATAGTCTCACGGCTAATTACCGGCAGATATACATAGGCATTACACTGCCATGTTTAGTTTTAGGTCCAATGTAGTTCAAAACTCCGTGCCGCTGCTGGGATTTTTTTTACAGAGAATTCATAAAACTAAAAGCCGATTCGGGAATCGAAATCGATTCTCATGCGCAGCAGTTGCATTCGCTAGCGCTATGATTTTAATATATTCTTTAATGGACAATACAGCAAATCAAATAATTAAATAATACTAATAAAATCACGCTTGAAATAATAAAAAATTAATAAGGCAAACTAAATATAAAAAGAATCCAAGCATGAATAAACAAAATACCAACCTTATTGTAAAATCCTACTGCTTGAAAGGGGCCTTGTGACGAAATATAAGAAAAAAATTAAAGACCTCTGGCTACACTTACACTGCTGCACACACATTAATTCCAGTAATACGGAGCCCTTCATAAAAAATCTACTCGTTTACTTTTACAACAAAAGCAAGCAATAATTACCTATTAATTATGTTACAAATTCAATAAATTATATGTGTATCATAAGGACGTGTACGAGATTTCTAGAAGTTTTTTTTTTTTGTATTTCTTTGCCGCCTGTTCGATGTGAAGATGAAGAGTTGTGTAATTTATTGCACAACTCACTAAATCAACTTCGGCTTATTCTTATAATGCTGGAGTGATAGCATAGAGCCAATTAATGCCTTACTATATTCATCAGTTAGTTGCCACACAAAACCACACAATACGAAAAGACAGACCGACCGACTTAAAAACCGCTCTCGAAAGGATGAAAGTCGATCGTGGAGTGTACTCTAGGTCCACAGAATACCTGATTGGCGCAACGGTACGGAATCAAACTGCTGTGCAATGTGTGTGTGTGGTCTCACGTTCGTTACCTAGGTTCGGTAATGTGTCATTAGGTTTTCCTGCTAAGAAACTCTCAGTAGTAGTGAAACTGTGTTCGGTTGCCGGTTATATATCCTCTATTACGCGACAATAATGGTATTGTCACGTAATAGAAAAAAAATAACCGACAACCGGACACAGTATAAATATTTTTGGACTTGGCCAGCATGTAATCTAAACAAGCGTCTCAAACATAAAGTATGTTTCTCTGATAAACATTGGACAAAGAAATTGTTGGAGAACCCTCCAACAATTTCTTTGGTTTTATGGGGGAATACCTATACAATAAAATCAACAAGGCAATTGATATCTACCCCCTAACAAAACTTAAATGAAAAGAAGTTCTCATACCGTGGCTCAAATCCCTGAGCTACGATGATACAGAAAAATTACTTCATGTAGGTCCCTAATTACATTTATGAATATACATAAAACCTCGCACACTCACACACGCGTACACACGCGCACACATACGCACACATACACACACATACACACACACATACTATATTAACTCAAACACACATAAGATAAATATGCTTTGATTAATAAATTAGTATTAAACTGTACCCTTGTCCAGAGTCTGGAGAGGCTGGTAATCTGTCACACAGGTCTCCTAGTATAGATACCAGTCTCTCACATAGATAATTTGACACACTAATGTATTAATTAGATATATACTATACAAAACTCTGTAATTTCTGTGTGAGAGAACAAATAAATAAAATATTATTATTATTATTATTTATGATGGAATATAGCTTTTGCGGATATGAATGTAAATCTACGTATCCACTTTCAATGTTTTAATATTTATTTAATTTTTAGAAATTCTTTTACCCGCTTATTAAATTCTGTGCTGCCTGCCTGTGTTCCTTACGAACATTTAAACATTGGACATAAGAACACCCAGTGTTGTAGTTCCGTGTGGCGATTGAATCCACAACACTCGGCACAGTGACAAGGGCCAGGCAACCATTTAAACCACTTCGCCATCAGTGCATTCATTTGGTCTGCCTACTAGAATCAAAATCGCTGTACACACACATGCTTATGTGTGTGTGTAAGTCCGTCTACTCACGCGCGACGTGCAAAGCCGGCCATTTGTATTAATATAATCTGTGATATAACACTGATTCGCTGATATCAACCCTTTCAGTGCCAGGGCCGTTACGCGTTCAATGACCATTGTTTATCTATGTCTGGGTTTCACCGCGCTTAACATTTATATGCGCAATGTATGAATGAAATTTATGTACGTAATATTTAGGGGTTATGATGTATAATATCATTGATAATCAGACTGGCTTATAAACAAAAGTTCTTTAAATTATTGGTGAAAAATCTTTATGGCTGGCTATGGCGTACACCTACCTCCCCTACCTCCCAGGCGTGGTAAAACTAGAGGAAGGTATCTGCATTGCAATGGGACAATAATACTAGCAAAGGCATCGTCGCTAACTATATCTTTAAAAGATCGTATGTAAAATTGAATTTTATTAAAAGATAGAAAATATTGTCAAGCCTATTGAGGCTGGAGATGGTTTTTGTGTTGCGTTTACCATAACTTTTCCCAGATTAAAGTACTCAAGGATTTTGTTTACACACTTGGTACATAGGCATCAGCTATTTTCATTGAGACCAGATAAGCATAAGCACAAAAGAATAGACTTTATCTTTGCCTGAATATGAACCAGTTTTTGTATCACACTAAAACAAACTTAATCGATTGAGAAAAGAATTTAATATCTATAGTGAATTTCATCAGGAAAAATAGATTTTGCTATTTTAAATAAGCAAATGAAGAAAGTTAGACGTATTTTAAGTGTTTAAATAAGCAGTTTAGGTACAAATTTAATTATATGTCCCTAGGATACATTAATATGTATATATTACATCACTTTGGTACCTTAACCATTAAAATAAAGAGTTCTCGTAAACTGTTAGTTGTAATACAATTTATAAATTTTGCCAGCTATCTTTTGAAGTCATACATAACGCCAGACTTTGTGCTGTGTTTAAAAAAATTAAATAAAGTACTTAATAACGCTTCTCTCAACTCGTGAATCGAACTAAAGCCCTATGACTCGGTATGGCAAGCAATCTGCTCAGTTATATAATAAAATAAATAAAGAGATAAAAAATACCAGGAATAAAAAAAATATATTAAAATGGATAAAACCTGTCACATATGAGGACATAGAGGTATTGCTGCAGTAAATAATATAATTTTTTTTTTATCTTTAAGTATTTTTATTTAATAATAATTTAACATGTTGTGGAAGAGCGGAGTCTCCTAATACAGGCATCTCTTGCTTAAAGGGAGACTAATTTATGTAAAACTGTAACACTGTAAGGACAATAAAATTATTACTAAATTATTATTATGACTAAAATGGTGCGTTGGCCTATATAGTTAAAATAGGATGTCTTCTATTTGACTTACCTAAATCTAAAATATGACTTGGCTCTACACTTTGCAGATGATAACAAAGCTTACTTGCACTCAATGTTGCATTGAACCCTCTGTAGGAAATCCGCAGTGGCTGTAGCAAATTCACTGGGTCTTTACCAAATAGATCGCATTTTCTAAAGACCCTTATCAATGGGAGCCTGTGACAGGCTGTTAATGAAGTAGCTTACTCTGATATTATACTCGATGAAAATACGATGAAAGCACGTTAGTCGCTTTGAGTAAGGTTGTGTCTGTCGATGCATCTTGGAGATGCAAGTTGTAATTATATAAAGATTACTGCAATTTAAAATAAGTTCAGCTTTGGTCTATTGGAAAATTATGTATTGAGTCTGTGTCTTCTATATTTCTATCGCTAAATATATGTATTATTTAGCTTGGTTAAGAATACCTGCTGCCACTAAGTTAATTATTATTATGCATATTTACGTATATTTTTACCTAACTACATAATTATTTAGTCTTACAAATAATTTTAAACGGCAATAAAATTACTCGTGGTGGCACTAAAATTACTCACGATGGTATTAACATTTCTTGCGACGGCACCAAAATTACTCGTAGCCATTACCTGGGTAGTGATTGTTAGTGGTAATCTACTTTATCTGCCATGAAATCGTTAAAGTAAAAAATTCTAAACATTTCTTACAAAATGTATTTCGATAAAAGTAGCGTATCTTTTGAAATAGGTTCATAAAGTATTACAAACGCTTTAAAATGGACTGAGTCGATCTCAATACAGATGCGACGTCCCGTAAATATTTTATGATCGACATTGTACCTTTTCAATGCAGTGGATGGAGATTCTATTATAAAACTTCCTGTGTAAGTTCTACTAGAATCAATTTATTTTAGATGGTGTACAGATACAGGTTATTTTATTACAGACACAATTTCCTGGAAATACATATTTATTATAATTATGTTTATTGTGAATGAGCTGATTTGGCCGTTATAGAACAAGTTCAGTAGAAATATCTTATTGACATAGTCTTTTTGTCAGTGTTCGTTTTATACTATATAGCTAAAAATGTAGTTACACGATGGTACATTTACAGTTTCACTGAAATTGAGCCATGCATAAAATTTACACTATTGGCTACACTGTGGAGGAACAGAGTGTGATGTCCCTCCAGCACAAAGGGAGGATCCTCCGAACAGGCTGGTTGATCGTCCCTGGCGGGCCGCGGCCTGACGGTTACTGTCGAGAGCTTGTATACATACTTAGTCGCTGTGTAAATGTTACTTGTGCGATTCAGAATTGTATGGCGTCATATTAAGCGTGATTGTATTGCCATCTGTTAAATGTAGGTGGAACTTCTTCGTTTGTACGGAGTCGCCACAACACTATATTATATTAATAAAAACTGAAAAATGTTAATAGGTACCTCGGATTTTACTCTACATGACATGTCAGCAAAATGTACAATATGTTTTATGAATTAAACTTATTAAGATCGTCATATGATAATTATTAATGTTAACTGCAGGTATTATTATATTAAAAACATTTACCTACATGAGAAAATTGATGGACTAGAATCATGGCAATTGTGCGCTCTGGTGAAATTTAAGACAGAAGCATAGAGCATCCAGTGCCCACGTGTCGCACTGTCGTACAAGCTCGATCACCTACACTAAATTCTCACCGCACTCAACGCTTAATTGGACACCAATCCTAAATGCAACGTATTTACGAATAAATGAAAGACAATTTTATCAGTGTGTTTGAGATGAGTGCCTGAATGTTTATGTTTAAGTGTTTTTTGTATGATTCACTATTTTGTTTTCGTCACTAAATTTAGCCTGCGTCTTCGGTCCCATAAATTAACGTTAGGATAGGTTATATTAGAGACGTATTTTTTATTGCTGAAAGAAAACAGAAAAGGACATAGGCAAAATCAAATTCGCATTTATTATATTCGTTACGGTTTAATGCAATTGGCATACACCTCTGTTACCGAAGGGGTAGGTAGAGATACATCTCTGCCTACCCCTTCTTCCTTTTTTGTAACACATTACACCCACATTTTGTCACCTATATATGATTTTAGGTACTACGCAATAGGGGAAGAGCCTATTTTCGTCGATTGAACACGGTTGCAGACTCTGTGTTGCTACTAAGAATTTCTTGACAGAAAAACCCTGTAACACTTTACCTATTCGGGAGTCAATATAAAATAAATTATAAAATAAAATAGACTCTAAGAGCAAGAAATAGCAATTAAAATTACTTAACGGCCATATCGACTTTCAGACCCCGTGAATCAGACACAATGCTTATTCACTGTATCTAGTTTATACTGACCCCTTAGAACTAGATGTGCAGTAAATTTGTTTTGTTTAAAATTCCAATCTTAGATTTATAAAAAAGTCACTTTGTTTGTATGTACCGGTGTCGCGGTGAAACGTCAAACCTAAATGTTTAAATAATATTTTTTTGTTTTAACATTAACTATTGGGAATGTACTTATACTACAACGTTATATAACTAGTCTGAAATAAATCTACAGGTTATTAAAAGTAAAAAAAGCAATAATGCAACATCTTTTTATAACAGTGATTTTGCTATAAGCACAGTATTTATATTAAAATAAAATAACGACATCCCTCCTAGTATTTGCCATATAAAACGAAAAAACAACAAAACTTTAAATAAATTTTGACAAAACGAAGGCCTGACTTGTGTCAAAGAATCTTGGTCTTAGAGTTAGATCATAAGCAGCTACGGCGTAGCTCGTAGAGCTTGTAGCGGTTCGTAGGCGACTGAAACAGTGCGATCCCTCGAGAGTTATTGTTTTAATTATGTATAGCTGAGAAAAACTCCAAGTAACTTTTGTATAAAACTTTCCTATTTCATTTTGCCTCTGTAAGCATACCATTGCTTGGGGCCACTAGAATAGCGATAAAGACATAGGAATACACTCATGCCTTTTTCTCTCAATACAAATAGTCAAAAAAGGTTTTTTATTATTTAGCCCTAGTTCGCCCATGCCAAGTCATAAAATAGGCGCATAATATTATGTACACACTTGCTGGTGTAATAAGGTAAGGTAAATTAATGACAATTTTTCTTCTGCTGGAACTACTTTCTGTATATCTTTAGTAATATATCAAATGTAACCTATATATATGATATGACGAGTAGATTTATAATAGGTATTCAAAGCATTAGCATTGAATTTTACAAATCAATTTTTTTAGGTAGTACAAGCTTCCCCATAAGTCTTTACTTAAATTTGCGGTTATGCTTACAACCACACTTACAACCGTATATGAAGAATCGATCGATTGCCGAGTTGAGAAAAGTATTATCAGGCTGTAATTTCAATGTGTTATTGAGTTTTTCTGCTAAGAAGTTTCAGTAGCTAGCCGTCTAGAAAAAGCCCGTTAGGCTCGGCTTCTATATTATGAGACTCAATTATTTTTGACACAATCTGAGTGTAATACACCTCTGCATTACTTTTTGAGGATTCTGTCAATAATTTTTCTCATATCTTAACATTTTTAGAGTTCATCTCGGACTTTAAGTAGATGCTCCTACTATAAACTACTATTAGAGGCCAACTTTGTAAATACTACTTATTGCTTGAGTGTTTTATGAGTGGTAAGTAGTTTAATGGTTGCAGCTTCTTACAGAAAAGACTTGTAAATTATACAATTCTGTAAACTAGGCGATTGAAAAGAGTGGCCGTGAGTTTCTTGCCAGTTTTTCTCATTGGTGCTACGCCCTTGATTTGCTGAACATGGCAACAGGCAAATTTAAATGCACACTAATAAGAGTAGCTTTGACGTTTATTAGTGTTACTTCGTGACCTACATGAATTAATACATTTTTTTTATAGATGTTACTCTACATACATATGTAGGTGTAAATGCATTTAAGTATAGCTGGAATTGCATATTGCATATTTGATAGTCAGAGATGTTGAGTTGAAACATTCCTTGATGATACAGTGGTAGTGAATGTGACTGCTTTGGTCGAAGCCTCGGCTTTGATAGTGATTTTTCATGAAATTTTTTGTCAAGAAATTCGGTAGAAAAAAGCCCAACAATCCAAAATAATGACCTACTATTACGTAGTATTTAAAACAATGGCTGGTTAAATTTGGGTGAAGTCCACCTCTACCTCTTTGGGAAAATAGACGAATAAATGAAAATTGGAAGACAGCATCGCATCGCAACTTTCAATACTAGTTACAACAATAATGACGACGTCTTTAAGATGTGTAACCACTTACATATATGAATAAGCGTATAAGCGTCTTTCATAAACGGCCGCCGATTTCGTGGCCACGAATTAAGTGAAACATCTTTAATATTCATCGCAACGCTTTCTCTGCTATTTATGTCAACGGCTTCGTACCTAATTTGACAGCAAAAGGCATAGCCTTTGAAATAATATTTTTCTTACACACTTCTATATAGTATTACTTTTAATTATACGTTAATGTTTCTATGATCAGTGTGAGTAGGGTAAGGCTATAGACCTCAACGCTGGCTCAATGCGGGCTGGCCAACTTCACACATATTTGAGAATGTTATGAAGGTCTGTCATATATACACTACTCCGTACGATGTTGATGTGTTTTGATTACTTCACCGTAAATGAGAGCTATAATAATTATCTATTATATACGCACATAACTTCGGCAAGTCAGAGGTGCTTTCTTTGGGATCTAACTCGACATCTTCACGTGGCAGACTATCTAAAGGCTACACTGCTTCTTTCGCACCTTTCTTACATTGGAGAAAATCCAGAATCGAGCAGTAGGACGGATTATTCACGGAGAAGTTCAAAGGGTACTGCAAACGTACGTGTTATAAAGTATGACAAAGATTGAATTTGATATCAAATGTCTATATTCTGAAGTATATTTGGATTTCTATATAATATGTAAGGCGTCTACGTAAAGACGTGTTAACACGTTAAAGTTTGTGATGTAGGTATGCAAATGTTTTGCCGACTGAGCTATACATAGCCTTGCAACCATTGTTATAACTTTGAAACCAATCACATAATTCAACTCACGCTTATATTAAGTACGGGAAAGACATAAATGTATGCACATACAATTTTCCATTTATGTTTTAGATTTCGTGTAGTAGCGAGTCTTTTATTATTTACGGTCAAATGTAAAATATTGAGTTCGTTTCGTGCGAAATGTTACTGGGTTTTTTATTTAGCATTATCTGAATAGCTGCATAGATTCTAAAATTGTGGTAGCAATAAACGTCATCTCCTATTATGTAGGCATTAAAACATAGGTCACAAAATGTGGATGTAATAAACCTATATTTTGACTAGAGCCCGACTGCCTCCATGGCGCAGCGGGAGTGAATGCGACTGCTGTGCTTAGGTTCAGATCCAAATCCCGAGTCGAGCCAAGAAAAAGAGATCTTTATCCAGTCGAGTCAGATTACCGACCCATAGGATCAAGAGAGTTGGGAAAAAGAAAATGGAAAAATCCCGTATTTCGGTCTGGAGGACATTATTATTATTAAGCCCGATAGTAAGATCCCAAAGTCAAATCTCGGATCAGGTATAACTCGGAAATATAAACGTGGAGGGTAGTCCCTCCACGTTTATATTTGGCTCTAAATTTTACCTGTGTATTTGACGTAGGTGAATTCCGGAACCAAACCGTTCTAATTATTATGATACGTACTCAATGTATATATTCGCTTCGTCGATCAATGTTAACACATTTAACCGTGAAGCATAAATTCTCCCAAACGGCCGGGTATTTTCCAACCGAAATTTGTAGCGATAACAACCGTGATAAAGACAAACAATAATACCAGCCATGTTAATAAATTGAGCTGATCGGTTCAATGGCGTAAATTAAAGGTTACGTGTCGATCATAAAGTTTCTAGCTTGATTCTCGCGTATTACGTTTTTCTGTAAGAATTCTCAGTGACAGCCTATAGTTTGCAATTGTATTTAGTATTTTTTTTATACAACTATGTTGGCAAACAAACATACGGCCTACCTGATGGTAAGTGGTCACCGTAGCCTATGGACGCATGCAACACTAGGGGCATCACTTGCGCGTTGCTGACCCTTTAGGAAAAGAAGTGGGAAGGAGAAGGAGCGGGAGGGGGGGAAGGGGGTGATTGGGCCTCCGGTACTCTCACTCAACGAACGAAACACAACAGCAGGAATACTGCTATTTCACATCGATATTCTGTGAGAGGGTAGTCCTTCCCCGGTCAAAACAGTGAGGCTATACGATAATCGGCTTCTTTCTCTTGTATCTTCGTTCACACCTGGCATGGATCTTATTTCTAGCATCAGCTTCGCTCACATGTTCTATGTTTATTGATTTATATTCAGGACATGTTCTGTCTTTGTGCCAAGTTTCATATAGTTCACTCACACTTGACAAGCAGGCATTCAAACATTCATTTTAACAAATAATTATATTTATAATATTACATACAGACATAGCTTAAGTCCTATAATATCTCCTAAGATGTAAGTAGAGATGTATCATACGAAGTTTCACCAGTCATCTTTTTAGTCCGTCGTAAGAAGGTGAGGTGACAAATTTGCCGCTCAGTGGAAAAATTAAGAATGCATGTATGTTACTACTGCAAATTTCTTAATATAGTAACGTAGCACAAGAGCAGCGATGGCTCAGTGGGGAGACCAACAGACTGCAATGCAGAGGGTCCCGGGTTCAAATACCCACGTCGCGCACCTCTGACTTTCGGACGTTATATGACTTTTCGAAATTATGTGCGTATTGAATGACAATTATCGCCTGCTTCGTGCCTCGGAGAGCACGTTAAGCCGTCGGTCCCGACTGCCATGAACATCTATGGCAGTCGTTATTGGGGAAGTCGACACAAAAGATCCCACTGGGTCGAAGTGTCGCCGGTCTGTACTTACTGGCTCCCACACAAGATAAGATAAGATAACGTAGCACTTAGTTTGCCACGATTTTAGAACGTGCTCGATTAGGATAGTTTAGGTAGTGGAGTTAAAGTAACACTATAGTTCGCAATTACACGTTATTTAATGAGAGTTTAACAAATTGATGAAGGTACGCAAATTATTTACCATACAATATGTAACAGGGCGTGGTTCTATATATAAAGGCTTCAGTGCAAGGTCCGGCTGGAGCACAATAGATCCCGTTGCGTATCTCATGCACCTATGCGGTGCATAAGCGCCAAGGCCTTCCTTTCACTTTTTTTGCCAGACATTCAAAGGGAAAATCTTAGTTACATTTTCCCAATCCAGGAACCATACCCAAACCAAACATAGCATTCGTAAAAATCACTACAGTTGTGTCACCGAGCACATTTATTTTATTAATAGGATTTTAAACATGTATATTGAAATGTGATATGCCATCTTCAATTAATTCAAACAAAATGCATAGGATCTTCGAACCCTACTCAACAACATATTTAGCATAATTTATTGTCAAAGAGGTTACATCATGAACAATGCCTTATTATCACATCAAATTTACATTTCGGACTCCATGGACCTCTATTACCATATTGTAAGTCATGGTGGCCCTATAAATCTGAAGGTTTATGCATGACATAATAACGCCCGGGTGACTGGGGAACTATGCATAGTAACCGGACTAATTCTATGGTGTTCAAATATTGAGGGTCTTTGGGTAAATCGATGGGAATTAAAGTGGCACTTCGAGATGTTTATAGCTTATAAAATACTCCGCTCTTCTAAAGATATACTATATACTATAAAGTAAGTACAAAGTTGGTAATCAGTTAAATGCTGGAATACCAGACATCAATAAAAATATTGGCTGCTGGCGGGCAGACGCAGCTCAGGGAAATAATGGTAAAGCTATTAAAAACAATTTGTTCTTAATCAAATAATATTTGTAAAGCCAGAATCATGAAAAAAGATCATAAATTGTAGTAATCGTGTAATGCAGAACGTGGGTAAAGGACAGACAATTTAAAATAAGAACAGCTAGCTAGTTGCTTGTACATATTCTATAAATATCTTCATCTTCCCGCAACACAGTGTATACTTTTTTTTTTTTTACTTTGGGAATGCTTTGACGCATACCCCTAGCGGAGGGATTATGTCAAAATCGCCGGGGTAAAAGAAAGATGGAATAAGAATAATGTACCTCCCGGAATACCGACTAAACCTACCACGGTGTTCCTCGACAAAACCACTACCGACGGGGCCGCGCGAATCACTTTCGCATGCGGTTGCGACCCCGCCGAGGTTTCAGCCCGCTGTGTGAAACGGCAGGCCACTACACAATAAGACCCAATATAGGCACCATAATTTAAAAGCCCTACGGTCTCCCCCCTAAAGAAATTAAGAATGCATCTGAAATCTGAACGGATGGCGAGCAGGCCCATAAAGCCCACCACCCCCAGGTCAAACCTCAGGGTGGCTGGAGGTCATCTCGCGCCCTCCGGCGCCCGGCTCTGCGGTTGGAGAGAGGGTATAGGCGCTCCGCTCCGCTGCCTTTTTGATGGAATTCACTTCCTCACAGAAGGAGGCGACGGCATTTCACAACCTCTCACTCCGGACCATAGACTGAACTACGGCCGGGAGCGAGAGGGCAACCGATCCGACTGCCGCGATCAACTCACGGCGTTGCGATACCCAGGCGGGACAAACCGCCAAAGTGTGCAGCGTCGTGTCCTCAACAACGTCGCGGCAGTCGCCGCAGTGGTGACAACCGGGCGTCTCTTGCACACAGGAACTGGCTAAAACAACCGTGGCCACTCAATACCTGTGTCAGCCGGAAGGTGAGGGCGCCATGCCGCCTCTCCAGCCACTCCTCAAACACGGGACTTACCGCCACAATCGTGACGTGCCTGGAACACAGGGTATCCTAGTGCGAGATTCAGTGTCACATCAACTTTTGCATAACTATATCTATATATTTTTTATGAACCAAATAAATTTATAATTATTTATGATTTATTTATAAATTTATAAAATATTTATAGTGCACAAACATAAGTGCTCTCACTATTTTCTCACTCTCATAGTCCGAATAGACACAATTGCAGTAAAATCAGGATGAGGAAGAAACGCCGACTGTTTTCTAAGTCTGGACGAGCTATATTCGACAAAAACCCAGTTATCGAGGACATGAGCATGAGAATAGACGATGTGTGTTTGTAGAACACAAATATGTAGGTATAATAATATAAAGATAATAATGACTAAAGCATACACAATATGATAAACTGCTTGCTTGCAGTATTATAAACTGCTTCGCCGGTTTTGTGGCATAAGTTTGCGCTTACGTTTGCAGTTATTCAAATTAAAATTTATTTATTTGCTGTACAGAAGTGTACACAGATGTACTTCTAGACATGCAAATAAATTAGGAATATTTACAGTTCCAAAAAAGAAATTGTGTTCGTGCATTAATTTGTAATATGTAATGCTATATGCATTACATATTACAAATTAATGCACAATGTATAGCTGATTTTCTATAATCCATACTAAATATAACTGGTTTTAAATAGTAATATATGGCCATGTTTACATTTTAATGCTTCCTGAATCCATATTGTATTCTTTTTCTAAAAATGTGTATATGCTATTAAATGCCACTTTTTCTAATATTTTAGGAAATGTAGAAATGAGAGCTACCGGTCTATAATTATTCATAATTAGTCTATCACCTTTCTTAAATAATGGCTTTATTACTGTCGTTTTTAATTTGTCAGGAAATATACCTTGGTCGTTACATAAATTGATAAGGTAGAAATAATAGCCCCGAATTCTTTCAATATCGGTGTTATAATGCCGTCATAGCCAGCACTATTGGTATTTTTAGTGAGTTAATAGTATTTAATACTTGATTCGTCGTCACTGGTGCCAGAAATATAGAGTTATAATTATTATTTATCAATATATTATGATTTTGTACATAATTAGAATCTACCATATCAATATAATAATTAATTATTAAATGCATTACATATTATGTCTACTGGATTATTTAATAATTTCCCATTAATTTTTATATTAGATATGCCTACCTTGGGATACTGTTGTTTAGTTGAATTTATTACATTCCAGCTTTGATTTTATTATTAGATTTTTCAATATAATAGTCATTCTTACATTTTTGAGTTGATCTTATTATAGATTTTAGTCGTTTTGCATATATTTTATATTTATTGCTGTTTTCTTCACTCGGGAATTTTCTACATTGCCACATCATCTTACGTTTCCGCCCGCTGCATAACTTTAAACCTCGCGTTATTCAATTTACTCTTTTATTTGAGAACATTTTAACATTTTTATGGGAAAACATAGATCATATAAAAGTTTGAATATATCGAAAGAGTTGTAAAACGTTTCATTATGATTATTTTTTTGGTATACATCCAAAAAACTTAATTGATTTAAGTATTGCTTAAATATAATTCTATTCTTAATCGAATAGTTCTTTTTTTACATACCAAAATTGTAGCAAGCGTTTGTGACGTACTGGACATGTTAACACTTTTGTGCTGTGTGATCCAAAATAGACAAATCGAATACTTCACCCTTGCATTTGTTGATATTATGTTTACTTGCAATTCTCTACCGAGGCACGTGTGTGTGAAAGCACCATCTTCGGCCGTTAAACCTTGGCACCAATTCACCCGAGGACGTGACGTGGACGGCTCTGCTTGTGGATAGTCACCCACACAGACAAGCAAAATGACTACATTACCATCAGGCGTAACGTAGTCATTTTGCCAATTCTACTCTACTATTTTTAACAACTAGACTAGGCTTTAGACTATGTACGGTATATTTACATAGTCTAAAGCCTATATACCTAAAGGGTAGACAGGAGTGCATTACATACTTTTAGTCTTGCTTATTAGGAGGCAAGCCTAAGCCATCTATTGAGTTCCAGACTCCATGATGCAACTGAACATTTTTGACAGAAAAATCGAATAACACTTAGTTTGACCCGTGACATGACTTATTATGTCAAAAGTAGTAAACGATCAACAACATCGCACCGAAAAAAAAAATTATGAGCCCTAACTACCTATACCAACCATGTAGAAAAATTCTTCTGAAACAAACACAGTAGTATAACCTCACTTTAGAAACATTTGTTAAAATTTAGCGTCACAAAGTATTTACAGATTGTGGGTACTTTATTGGACGTAGACCTTCATAAATAAGACCCTCGTTTGTACTGGCTAGAGTACCGATGTAATATTCATTATCTTATAATTTTGTACTCGTTTCGAGGACGTTTTCAAGGGCAGTTTGGTGATAATATTCGCTAAAGTAGTAGGGAAAAGAAAATATTCGATAAACTACTCTATTGTTGTAAGGTACTAAAAAAATTAAACGAGGCTTATAACTTTGCAATCTGCAAATACTTAGTACTAAAGTTAATAAAGGAAAAAGAAAGAAAATTAATATTTACTACTAACTTTTGCCCGCGATTCGCTTGAATGCAGATTTTTTTGCCGGGATGAAATGTATCATTTCTGCATTTCTGTACCCCTGACCACGTCTATGCAAAATTTTATAATGATCAGCCGATTTGTTAAGCCCTGATAGCGTCACAAACTAACAAATTCATATTTCTATCTCTTGAAAAATTAATTATTTTTCTGGAACAAGAGTACCCTTTTCTGTATCCCTGACAAAATACATATATGCAATATTTGACGATAATCGGTCGAGTAGTTAAAGTGAAACCGTAATAAATAAACAAACTCACATTCGCAACTATAATTTTAAAGAAATTTCAATACAATGAAGATTAGTGTAGTGGAATTCCTGCAAACACACAATTTTTGTTTAAAATGTATATAATATATTTTATAATATTAGTTAGGAACTAGGATTGTGACGTATAAAAATGAAATTGGCCGAATTCACTTAACTGTTCTATTTTGCAGGTTCTTCACTTTGCAAAGCAACGTGACGGGGTGTCCAACTAGACCGGTCACGTTGTCAGGTGTGCTAGGGTCGAAGTATGGAGCGCCTGGAGTCTGCGGCCAGTCTTCCAAGAACTCCGTGCGAAATCTTCTTGAGGACTCCGAAACTGTGCTTTGGTCTCGTGGTCGACTGTTACTGTTGTCTTGTCGACACACTGCAAAAGAACACCAAATTAGGACAATATTATATATACATATACAGGGTGTCCGGTAATTAATGGATAACCTTGAAATGTCTTATAGTAGAACTGAGGCAGTTCAGAAAAACTGAAAAAAAAAATTAAAAATGGAAAAATATATTAAAAAGTGCAAGCTATATTAGCATCATACTTTTGACTGTCTATCTATTAGCATAATTAGTGTTTAATAATAAAACAACAAAAACCGATGGATTTCATTCATTTATGGTCGTAGTATACAAGAAAGTTATACATGGTAATTAAAAATAAACACATATCTCAGGTAGTAGTTAGGATAGATGTTTTTCATATTTTTTTCTGAACGGCAATCATTTCCACTATAAGACATTTCCAGGGTATCCATTAATTCGTTGGAGGGGTCCGCATCGGGGTGTAGCCGAGTATGAAATACTTGGGGCTCCACCTCGACGGCCGCTGGAACTTTCACGTCCATTTTAGCCGCCTGGCCCCCCGGCTGATGTCGGCGGCGGGAGCGCTTAGCTCTCTGCTGCCGAATATCGGGGGGCCGAGTGTCATCTGCCGCCGCCTCTATTTGGGGGTGGTGCGGTCGATGGCCCTTTATGGGTCGCCCATTTGGGCTGGCGCCCTGGATCGCCGAAATGTCGCCCTCCTAAGGAGACCTCAGAGGGCGATGGTGATCAGGGTGTCGCGGGCGTACCGCACCGTCTCCTACGAGGCGGCGTGCGTTTTGGCGGCATCGCCGCCCTGGGATTTGGAGGCGGAGGTCCAAGCGTCAGTGTATTACTGGCGCGCTGACCTCCGGCTCCAGGGCGAGGAGCCCACGCACAGGGCGGTGGAGACGCGAAGGTCCCAGGCTCGATTGGTCCTGGAGGCCAAATGGCAGGAGAGGCTGGCCCAGCCCCGCTATGGGGTGAGGACAGTCGAGGCTGTCCGTCCAGTGTTAAGGGAGTGGACGGACAGACAGCGCGGACCGCTCACCTACCGGTTTACTCAGGTGCTCTCCGGACACGGGTGTTTCGGAGAGTACCTCTGCAAGATAGCCGGTAGGGAGCCGACAACCAGATGTCACCATTGTGAGGTGTGTGACCGGGACACGGCGCAGCACACGCTGGAGGAGTGCCCAGCGTGGGCCGCGGAGCGCTGTGCCCTGGTCACCGTGATTGGCCCCGACCTCTCGTTGCCGACCGTCATATCCAAGATGGTCGGCGACGAAAGGTGCTGGGGCGCAATGAGGTCCTTCTGCGAGGCTGTCATCTCGCAGAAGGAGGCGGCGGAGCGGGGGCGTGAGGACGATCCTTACGCCCCGGACGTCCGCCGCCGGAGGAGGGGGCGCAGGAGACGCAGGAGACGCGCTTATGTCGCTCTCCTGCCCCCCACCTAGGGGCTCCGGGTGGCGGGTTATAATACTAATACAGTTATAATACCTACTATTCTTTGGCGTTAATTGATTTGACATCGATTCGAAACCCTTTACCTCACAAACAAATGCCTGAATTAATTGCACCATCTGCCTGTAACCACAACCAATGGTACTAGATAAAAATTTATGGAATATCAAACTATCTAAAAATGTCGTCAACACCATGATCCTGTTAATTCCTTTCTATATAACATAAATAATTTTCCCTACTGTTCAAAACTTGCCTTCACAGACACTCAAGTAATCTTCATAAAATAGGTTGCCTATAACTTTATTAAGATATGTGTCTTGCCCTTAAGTGCCTAAATTCTAAATTGCGCCAAACTTTTGAGTATTCTACATAATTACTTATAACAAAATTAAACCAGTATCTCATAGGAATCATGGGACAGCTTCGTTAGTCGCACACATTATACACGCTTAAGCGAATTCATGAGGCAGTATTATAAGATTTTATAAAATAGCAATATCGTGTCTAGATTTGAGATTAATAGGCAGCAATAAGCTCGTTTTCTACATATTAATCTTCTTCTCCCTAGCCTTTTTTATTCCCAAGTCACTTGGGGTCGGCTTTTCTAGTCTAACCGGATTTGACTGGATATCAGTTTTTACACGGAGCGGCTGCCACCTGACCTCCGCAACCCGAAGGCTAACGATACCCTAAGGCTGGACCAGTGTCAGGATATTATAGGGCACTGACTTCCCAGTAACGACTGTCATAGATGTTCATGGCAGCCGGGACCGTCGGCTTAATGTGCTCTCCGAGGCACGGGGCAGGCGATAATTGTCAATCAATACGCACATAATTTCGAAAAGTCATATAACTTCTGAAAGTCAGAGGTGCACGACGTAGGTTCGAACCCGAGACCCTCTGCATTGCAGTCTGTTGGTCTCCCCACTGAGCTATATCCACATATTACGTAGGGCATAAAATAATAGCTAGGAAAATGTGTATGTAAAGCATCCTACTTACCCTATACAAATTTAGGCATGAGACTAAAAGAAAATATAGGTACATGACTATTTTATATTTTCACAGCGTTGGCCCAACCTAAACTACTAAATTGCATCCAACATGATGAAAATGGAATAATTTTTAATGATCATGGTTTTCTTAAACCATTTCTATAGGTATTATAAAAATTTGTCATTGCATAAAGACCTTGTTTTTTATGATTTAATTACAAATGTATAGTTTTCAGATTTTTTTCTATATTTGTAGTATAAGACGGTATTACTTATCAAATTTCATAGTTCTAGGTCAACGGAAAATACACTATAAATTTTGATTCCCTTGAGAGTGTCGAAATATACGTTTTTTTTGCGGCATAAACCGCCGTATCTTTTTTTACGTTGACTTAAAAGTTTCACAGCTTCAAGAGACTGTAGACCTGAGTATATCGTTTTAATTTCAACTTGATACCTCTACGCTTGCCCGAGATAAAGGGTCTTGACAGACAGACAGGCAGACGGACGGACGGACAACAAAGTTATCCTATAAGAGTTCCTTTTGAGGTACGGAACCCTAAAAGTACACAATGATTAACTTCGCAGTTCAATTCTAAGAAACTAATAACCAGTGGCAGCACGGAGTTCGGCTCAGTGCCCGATAGATATGAATCAGCTCGCCTCATTACATAATACCTAAAATAATCGCTGGCAAAATATGGGTGCAATACAGGTGTATTGCATCCATATTTCACCAGCGATTATTTTCAGCGGAGTTCTGCTGACCACTTTGATAATATAGTGAGTCTATCTACCATAAAACTATTTTAAATGCTTGTTCGATACATAAATCGTTATATTATACAGTTGTACTGCGATTCAAAGTATCAGAACTAATGTAGTGTAGTTCTATAATTTGCGTTAAGTTATCTATTGCTAACATCGCACGTTAAACTCAAATACAACTAAACGTCCAAGTTAGACAGAACATATCAAACATGACACCTGTATACACATTTTGCCAATAAGTTAGTGTTGCTAGCTTTGGTTTTCTAAGTGAGTTTACTTAAAGGCTAGTTTTCAAGGTAGATACAAATTGCTTTTTAAAGACCACTAGCAATTTGGTTTGCCCATTTCTAGTAATCTTGTGTCAAACTTTCAAGCTAGAATCATTGTGTTAAGCGTGGATTCACGTCAAAAGTGCAATGACTGGGATACGAAACTACGGTTTCTCAATCGCAATTATATGCCTCAACTATAAGGCATAATGAATCTACTGTAATATGTACTGATATTTTAAATCCTAAAATAGGTGCTTTCGTATTTCAGTTTGGCTTATATAGCCATACAAAATTATTTGTTTGTATTTTCATTATAAATATTGTCTGTATGTATGTATCTTCACAAGTGTGCTGTGCCTTGGACGGCAAGACACAGAACACGTGTAAAGATGCAGTGTAAGAACATGCGCTTGATGTGCATAGTAAAAAGTGAAAATGCTATGGGGTTTTTCTGGGTATGAGCATTAGATCTGCCACCTATTACTTGAAATCTCAAATTACAGGTGGCAAACTGTTGACGTCTATTAGGTATCTTTTTCAGGATCCTTGCTGCTACAGAGAATTTCGTGACAGAATAACGCAATAGTACCTTGCCCTACAGCAGTCGTGTTCACAACTGCTGCGCCAAGGAGGCAGTCGACAACAAATGAATAGTGTAAACATTCCTGGCATCGCGACGTCTATATTGCGATCCATGTTTTGACGCCTTGAATGCGCAACAGAGATAGTGTAACTGAATAAGCATATAGTAGCACTAAAACTCAAACAAATATATGTCGATTCTCACCTGGTAGGTACATACTGGATAAGTTCTTCGTTTTTCCAATAAACACCTTTTACGTTGTCCCTCCCATGCATCTGGTTTTCTACATTCTTCCTTCTTCATCCAGTCTGTTTTACTATGAAATGCGCTCCCTCATGAAGTCAGGGTGTCCAAAAACCGTTACACTTTCAAGGTGAAAGTACGTGCTCTCCTCCTTGACAGTTTATCAGATTTATCTCATCAATAATATATATGTATCTATCTATATATTTGTATATATTTTATTTAGATTATATAATATGTTTATTGGTATGTATTTATTATGTAATATATCGTTACTATTATGATATTCGTTAGCATATGTTTAGTATATAATGTAAGTGTATATATCATGCTAATGTATGCTCTGCATCAACCAATGGTTGACTGGTAGATAATACCTGTGACATTAAGTCCGTCGATGTACTATTTTGTGCATTAAGTTTTAAATAAATAAATAAAATAAATAAGTAGGCAGAGATGTATTACACTGAAATACTGCCTGGAAAGTTATGGCGAGCGAGATTCTGTGCAGTTGAGTATTTTATAACAAAAAACCAATAATTTCGACCGATCTGGGTTAGATTAAACATGCACCAGTTCTTAAGTTAGATACCCAACAATATAATTATAAAACTGCATTTAATTTCCGGCAGTAGTTTTTGCGTCATGCGCGTACAAATATACAGACAGACGGGCAAAAATTTCAAAAACTTCTTTTTTCTTCTGTGACTTGTGAAAATTGTGAAAATTGTTACTGGTCGATATCTGTATATGACATAGCAGATATCAAACAGTAACAATTCTATTATAATATGTATAGAGTGGTTGAATATTGCACATATTTCCACTGGACAAACTTCAATCGAATTAGTGAGGAAACGATTACTGACCATTATATTATTAACATATTCATACAAATTATTATGTATCATTATCTGTTTAATAATGCACTTATACTCCAATAAACAGTTAAAACCAAAACTGAATTTAAATTTAAATTACATTATCGAAGCACTTTGATATTGGATGGGTAATACAGATTCAATTCATTCAATTGGAATTTAAAACAAAATGATGACGTTGTGTGCAGTGTTGAGGAAAGCAATCTGTTAATATCCACATGCGTAATAAATACGTCCCGGTATATATACTAATATAATATAGTTGTTTGGTTGAACACGCTAATCTAAGGAACTACTGTTTCCAATTAGTAAAAAAATTAATTTTGTGTTGGATAGCCCATATATAGAGGAAAGCTATAGGCTATATAACATCACGCTACAATCAACAGGATCAAAGCATCAATGAAAAATTTTGCATGACGGGGAATATTCTCTTATGCGTGGGTTAGCTACTATCCAATAAGGGGTAGGCAGAGGTATATTTATTACGCCCACATATCGTTAGCCATGATTTTGGGACCCTCGTGATGAGAGGCAAGCCTATTGACGTTATCCAGGCACATTTTAAATCTCTAAACCGGTACTAAAATATTAATTATATTTTATCCAACTCTGTAAACGAACCTGGGCTTTTTGGTTGACTCTACTTACCGAGAGAATAGTGTTACACATTTATGCTATGTTTTAGTTCCCACATGAAATGGAACGAGTCTAATGTCATCAACAAATCGGTCGGCCTCGATGGCGTAGTGGTTAGTGTAACCGACTGCCACGCCTGAGGTCGCGGGCTCGATTCCCGCACAAGTCAAACATTTGTGTGCATGAACATGGATGTATGTCTTGGTCTGGGTGTTTCTATCTATAATATGTATGTATTTACAAAAAAAAAAGTATATATGTATGTTTATCCATTGTCTAGACCCATAGTACAAGCTCTGCTTAGTTTGGGCTAGATGGTGTTGTGTGTATGTGGTAGAATATTATATTATATTATTATTATTACAAAGACCATTTTCAGAATTCATGTTGCTCCTGAGAACTGCCTAGCAAAAATACCAGCCGATCTGGGAGTTGAACCCAGGATCGAACTTACCTGTAAAAACAAACATTCTTAGTGCAAACTTGTGACCGTACCACAGGAATCGATCCCAAGACTTTAAGGTTGACAGCTAAAATAACCAAACTTATTTGAGTGACTAGTTGAAAACCAGTGTCAGGCATTTATCTGACACGCATTGAACTAGGTCTTACTTTGAATCTTCTTTGTTCCTATATATTTTTTTGTTTCTCTTTGTCTATTATTTCACCTTATTTGTGTTCATTTTTACTAAATATATTTTGTGTTCTTTCTAATGTGATCAAAGCAACATTTTCAATTCGGGTTTTTAACCCACAAGACCTGCGAAGTACTATTATGTATACTTGCTAATATTATAAAGAGGAAGGCTACAGTCCATGGAGCTGTAATTATATAACGTGGGTGAAACCGCAGGGATCAGTTAGTCCAAAAACAAAATGTAGATCAATGACACGATATAATATAAAATTCATATTATGAAGCGCGATTCACGCAAAATCGGCAGCGAATCCAAAACGATTGAAATAACGAAGTCATATCCATCCTAAGCTATTCTGAATGTACGTGAAAAAACACATCATTTTCCCCTACCTTCTGCAGAGAGGTGAATTGGTAATGTCGAAGGCAGGATAAATGCAAATGCCTTAGCTTGTAGTTTCCTTGTCACTACCAATGCGTGACATGTCGTAAGTTTATTCAAGCTTGTTTATGACACTCGTCTTAGTCCGGAGCATTTCCCCTTCCCGTGAAAGGCACACCCCTTTAGTGTCGTGCAGTTATTTTTATTAATAATATTTTGCTCGCGCCTTCGCTCGCACAAATGTAGGTTAGGTTAGATTGGTAATAGTTCTTTTTTCTGGATTAAAGGCACCGTATGTCCTTTTCCGTATCGGTGGAGTAATTAAGGCGTGAAACCCTAACAAACAACCACACTCACATTCACATTTATAATATTAGATAAGATAACTTTACACAAAAATTTACGCTTTAATATTGAAAAACTGGGGACGCATTCTTTTTTTTAGGGAATTCGCCTCCTCTCGTATTTTATAAAAGAGTGGCAGAAAAATTTTTAAACATTCAAGCAACTGACACAAAGTACGCCCAACAGACTCGTAACAATAATTTGTGAGTTTCACAAATTTTTGTACCGTTTGGGGATCGAATACATTGCACAAGGCTCAGCCACAGTGGCCAAGCAACCATTTGAACCACTACGTGATTCGTGCAGTCAAATCAGACTTGCGTATCAAGAGAGATACTAAGAATCGTATTGATGTTACCCGTTACCTCAAGCGCAGTAATCAGATTCAGTACGGCTGTTTAACATTTTCCAAAAAATACATTCTTGACAAGAAATGGACTATATTGCTATGGCTATGCATTTTTATGTAACGCTTACGATAGCACGTTATTCACTCATGGATAAAACTTATTTTCTCTTCTGTTACGTCTAAAAGACATATTTTAAACGTGCCAAAATAATAATGGTTCTTTCGATCGCACCTAACGGACTATTGCCTTCCGAGAGATCGGGCGACACCGTTAAAATCGCACGCCTGGATGTATTTCGTGACAGTGAGACGTAATACGTACCTGAATATCTGTCAACATAAAGAAACTAGATAAGACTGTAACGAGAGTGCAGTTGTTAGGTGAAATCGAGCGTAGTTTGAATATTTGATTTTATTTGGAAAACAATCTGTATCTTATTTTATGAGTTTTCAATATTCTGCTGCATATGCTTCACTATTAGTGTAATGCTGCAATCAATTTAATGCCGTGATCAATTATTTGATGATAATACAAATTAACTAACTCATTCGGAGATGTAGAGTCAGCAACAAATGTACGTCTTAAACACTGCATGATTTAAATTGTCCCTATCTTTTATAGTAATACCAGATGTTATTTTCCATGAGCAGTATTAATTAAAATATGGTTGATATAATTACAATAAATATATACAGAAAAATATTAAGATTGTTAATTAAAAGATACTTCTACAAAGTTTATATTCAGGTTATGTTACGACGCACTTGCGGGAAACATTTTTATTCCTTTTTCTTTGGCTCGGCAATACGCGAATGATACTCTTTATATTACAAGCTATCATAGACTACGATCACCGCCTATAAGAGCCTGGCTATATGCTTATTTTTCACTGAGGTGACGAATAAATAGTAAGGAATGGAAAAGTAATAACTTTCGAACTTAAAATATAGTAAATAATTGTTATAATTGGTGAAAAAAAACATAAAAAGAGCATTTATGTTCTTTATGGCGCACTTTAAATAATTCCTGTGTCGCCAAAAAGCACTTAGACTGGGGTCAACTATTATTGGATCACATAAATATTCGTCGTTTTTTTTTATACCTGCATATAAGGTGGCAAACAAGCATACTACCTGATGGTAAGTTAATAATAATAAAATCAGCCCTATATTAAACTGTCCCACTGCTAGGCAAGGGCCTCTTCTCAGTGTGAGAAGGGTTAGGCCATAGTCCACCACGCTGGCCTAGTGCGGGTTGGCAGACTTCACATATAATATAATAATAATAATGATTTATTTTCTCTTCCACAAAGGTAACTTAAAACTATCATTAAAATACTTAAACAAAAAAACAAAAGACCCTTGTGGGAGACTGGTATCTGCACTAGGAAACCCTGTCACACAGATTACCAGGCCTCTGAAAACAATGTAAGTATTATTAAAATATTATTTTCAAAGTGGAATAGCATATAATATATCAGTAACTAAATGTATCACGCTTTTATGAACAGTCGAAATGTATCCGAAAAGGCACGTTTGGCTGTTCATAGAGGACTATTAGTACCTACACTTATGCATGGTAGTGAAAGTTGGGTATGGCAAAAGAAGCATGAGAGCAGAATAAATGCTGTAGAAATGAGAGCGCGGAGAATTATATGTGAATAAGGAATAGTGTAGTTAGAGAGAGATGCGGCATAAAAGTGGATATAGTAACGAGAATAGAAAAGGGTATGTTAAGTTGGTTTGGGCATGTAGAAAGAATGGACGAGAACAGACTGACTAAGAAAGTTTATAAGGCTAGTGTGAATGGAACAGTCGCAAGGGGAAGACCTAGGCGAACGTTTCTTGATCAGATCGGAGACGTTCTGGATAAAGGCCAGGTTAAGAGCACCTTAAACCGGCGAGCGTGTATGAGGAATGTTATGAAAGTGAATGAAGCCAAAGAAGTGTGTCAGGATCGTAGCAAATGGAAATCCGTAGTGTCTGCCTACCCCTCTGCGAAACAGGCGTGAATTTATGTATGTATGTATGTAACTAAATGTAGGCTATGGAGTGTGCGTGAGTGAGCGAAAGTGTATGTTGTGTGTGTGTGTGTGGTGTGTATGTATGTGTGTGTGTGTTTGTGTGTGTATGCGTGCGTGCGTGTGTGCTTGTGTGTGTCTATGTGTGAGTGGTGTGTGAGTATGGTGAGTATATGTATGTGTGTGTGTGTGTGTGTTAGTGCGCATATGTGCGTGTTAACGTGTGCGTAACTTCGAGAACATTATGGAGAACTCTCAGACATGCAAGTTTCCTCACGATGCTTTCCTTCACCGTTAAAGCAAGCGATAATTAATGAAATATGGCAGTAAAACCTTGTAATATGTGCCTGTGGTATTTTGAATAAAAATCTTACAGCATATTAAGGTGATGTGCTACAAGCATTGTGACTGTCAAGTCGATCACGAGCGAGTGATTCTAATGGTGTTGATACTACTGTGACATACATCAGCTTTACATTCACAGTATGTATATATTTAGTTGTTTAGAACTATAAATTACAGAGAGGGAAGTTAATTGGCCACTTGATACGACAAAAGGACGTTTAAAGCAATCTTAGAAGAAAACTTAAAGAAGGAGGGGAAGAGAAAGACTTGGGCAAACCTTCATCAAAATAAAGCAGAAAATAGCTGTCAAGTCGCATGAATACGTTAAAAGAAAAGCAGAAGACAGTGATATATAGCGATTATTACAATGCCAAGAGCTACGCACTTAAATTAAAGAATTTTTATTAAATAAATTCTTACCCACTATTTAGCGTTTTCGTTAAGGTAAAACTAAAATTATTTTTAAAATGGCCGCTTCCATAATTTCTGACATGAACGTACCGAGCATTTCATATCGGAGTCTGGAACGCGTTGGCATTTCCCGAACCTCCGGGGAAGGCTACGTGACGAGCTTTCACTCCTAAAATATTTGTACTATTCATCGTCGCGAGTATTAAAATGTTCGCTATTCGGCCTCGCTTTTTATCACACTTTATTTTTTATGATACTGTGTCTCTACGTACTTAGGACGCGTGGTGAATCTGTGGCATAGGACCGTTTGCCGTTTTGTGTTAGTGTTATGACGGTTCTGTTTTATTTTTATTATATGAGGCCTGACGTACTTCAATTATAAAGAAGTTGTAATGTTTATGAGGACCAAAGGTCACGAAATTAGCTATAGTTTAATTAATCATCAAATAAACTCTCATAGGTAAAAAGTGTATGTTTATGTATTTGCAACAGTTCTTTTCGTATTTAGTTACACATATACCTTTAAACGCAAGCTTATACTGTTGCAGTATATATGTTTACGCAAATTATAAACGTGTGTGTATGTGTGTTCTGTTTCCCTGTTTCAATACACATTCCCGGCTTCTAAAAGGCTAATTAACTGCATATCGAAATGAAACTCATGTCATATGATTTAATTGGCTATTGCTAGTTAAGTCAGCCAACCACAGCAGTAAATATAAGTTTGATCATCAGCTGATTACTTTATCAGTTGATCTGCCTTTTAATATGTATCGATAACCAGTTAATCATAGTTCATGAACTTTTATAATTTCAAGAATCGTGTGTAAAGGACCTGGTGAAATTATTTTCCTTATGAAAAATTCCTCTTTAGGAATCCTATATTAAAAATGAACAATAAAAACGTGTCGAATTTTTCCTTGCGTAAGTTTTTTACTAGCGTGACTGTAAATGAAATAATAAGCACTGAGCTAAATTATATTAAAATGTTTTAACATTACGCCTCTTTCTCTATAAGGGGCTAAACACAAGTTTATTGTAAGACAGTTCACCAGTCATGTTTATTAAGAGTATTATAGTTCGTTTTTATTGTTATATGTTATTTGGAAAACACAGGTGTTCACCTGCTTTAAACATAATCATAACTTCTTAAAAACCTGTATCATTTTGATATTTAGAACTGCTCTTAGTCAACGCCATAGCATATCAAACTTGTTAGCTGATAAGTGGCAATTTGCGCACATCGAAGACTTTATAGTTCAAGTCCCTGTCCTTCCCAAAAAATTATGGCATACATTTAGTTACCATAATAATAATAAAAATACTTTATTTTGCTATCAACAGGTTAAAACACAAAAGTTGTAGAGGCCTTCTTATCTTATCTTATCTTGTGTGGGACCAGTCAGTACGGACCGGCGACACTTCGACCCAGTGGAATCTTTTGTGTCGACTTCCCCAATAACGACTGCCATAGATGTCCATCGCAGCTGGAACCGACGGCTTAACGTGCTCTCCGAGGCACGGAGCAGGCGATAATCATGAATCAATACGCACATAATTTCGATAAGTCATATCACTTCCGTAAGTCAGAGGTGTGCGACATAGGTTCGAACCCGAGACCCTCTGCGTTGCAGTCTGTTAGTCTCCCTACTGAGCTATCGCTGCTCAAGGGGCCTTCTTTAAAGTATATGAATGCTTGTGTCAGAAGACTCCAATACCATAGATTATTGGCTGCAACGACTTCACATAATTTAGTGAAGATATTTCTGTCTTTAAATACTGTGAACACCAACTTGTGCAAAGTCTAAAGTAAATAATTAAATAAATACTCTACATTGTAGCAAGGTTCATCTGTTCTACCAGGAAACGTTTTCACCTAGTGCTGTACGCTTCCAGCAATTATTTTCTCCATGTATATGCAGGCTCTAGAATTTACTTTGCCGTGGCGTTTCACGAGCGCCTTGACTAGTCTACCTTTAAATGATGTTATTAACATGGTAGACAGCAGCTTAGGCCTTTATATTGAAGTTGTCATTATTAATTACCATCAGTAAGACCGGCAGTTGTACCATTGCTGTAAGCAATAAAAATAAACTACCTACTACGAAATACTTTCATATAAACAGGTTAGACCATTAGGATTTACGTCACCATTATATTGAGCAATACTTCTTTCTTCTCCCTAGCCTTTATTATTCCCAAGTCACTTGAGATCGGCTTTTCTGATGTAGCCGGATTTGACTGGATATCAGTTTTTACACGGAGCGGCTGCCACCTAACCTCCGCAACCCGAAGGCTAACGATATCTTAAGGCTAGACCAGTGTGATATTATACTGACTTCCCAATAACGACTGCCATAGATGTTCATGGCAGCCGGGACCGACGGCTTATAGCGCTCTTCGAGGCACGATATTCGGCATCACTATTATTAAAAAAGTTTATACTTGGTAATATATTAATATCCTGAGCCTTCTCAATATACATCACTTTCTTTCTAGACCAGGTGAATTGAACTCTACCTAGCTCGAAACGGCTGGATACATCTCTTCTTCTTTAAAAGGCAATTCCAAATTCCAGCACTAGTAATAATTCCTGTGTCGCTGGGGACTTAATTAACTTTCAAAAAACGGACACATAGAACACCCAAACTCGGAACAACTATTTGTGAATCACACAAAATTTTTACCCGAGTGGGATTCGAACCCACAACACTCGGCGCAGTAGCAGTGGCGACGCGACCAATTAAACCACTGCACCATCCATGCAGTATATGCAGTCTTTCTCTTTCTTTTCGTGTGGTTAGAGGCCAGCCTGTTGTCAAGAGTTTTTTAAGCCGCCCGTAGGCGTCTGACATGGCTTAACGACTGCTGTCAATTTGGCAACAACCGGGACCGACTTTTTACGTGCTATCCGAAGCATGGAGACGCCCAGATGAAATACCACTAAGCGGTCACCCATCTACAGACTGACCGCACCCAACGTTGCTTAACCTCGCTAATCGTTTACCGTTAAGTAAGTGCAACTGGCTATGAGCGCCTATGTATGCAGGAGTAGCTATAGTATTTATACATAACACAAGATATAGGGCTACATGAATGAGTCGATGGTACTACAGGCGTAGGTAGCTGACGTCGATCACTTCTACGACATAAGTAGCTAAACATTAGAATAGAATAGAAAGAAGAATAGAAAGATTTTATTTCAGACCGGAGTCCATAGGGTTAGTAACAATTTGACTTAAGTTCTAGTGTTAGTAGGGTACAGACACAGATGAAAATGAACAATTACAATTCAGCATGGAGCTGCATCCACCTCCGCACCATCGGGGAATCCCACCGATCTGCGAATACACTGAGAATACTGTTGGTACTGCCGCTAACACGAGTCATCAGGGATGCACATCTATTTCTAATAATGGCGGCAAAACCATCAATATTATTATCTCCAAACATCCCTGACGCACTACTGCGCCACGGCAGCCGCAGCAGCACTCTCAGTGCATTATTGTATTGAACGCGTAGGTCGCTGTATGTCCGCTGAGTAAAGTTGACCCACAGGCTGCACGTGTAGAAGGACTGACAGTAAGCTTTGAAAAGCGTTACTTTTACTGGCTTCGTACAACGTGCAAACCTGCGAGCCAGCATGTTACAACGGACAGCCAGCGACCTACGTTCCCTTTCAATGTCACAATTATCTTTAAGATCTTCAGTGACCCAGTGGCCCAGATACTTAAACTTGTCCACCCTTCGCAGTGGTTCTCCACAAAGAGCGACAGTTGGAATACACGAATATGTCACACTGCCTGCTTTAAAAACCATTAGTTCGCTCTTTGTGACGTTATATTTGAGCCCATGATTCACCGCATAGCATTCGCATATAGCGATCAGTTGCCTCAGAGCACCGATCGATGGGCTCAGCAACACCATATCGTCAGCATAACTAATATTGTTAATACACACACCGTCAATATGACATCCGACACTGGTGCTGCTGAGCTCGAGGATCAGCTGGTTCATGTATAGGTTGAAGAGCCTGGGTGAGCTGAGCCCCCCTTGCCTCACCCCGCACTCCAACCGATACACGTCCGAGTGCGAACCATTCCACTTCACGCTATTGCTTTGACTACTATACCAGTACTTAAATATCGACACTATTTCAGCTGGTAAGGTAGTTTCACATTCGAGTTTACGCCACAAAACATCGTAACATACAAGATCAAATGCACGTGACAGATCCAGAAAACAAGCAAAAATAGGAGTCTTCCTGTCTGTGTAGTATTGCACAGTCTGCTTGAGGCACAAGATTGCACTCTCAGTTGACAGCCCAGGCTTAAAACCGAACTGGGCATCATGTAGTTCGAGGTGTTTAGACAATTGCTTATCAAGCAGACTGTCCAACACTTTTGCTACGACAGTGGCCAGAGAAATGGGCCTGTAGTTGGATATGTCAGATACATCCCCCGTTTTATTTTTCACAATCGGCACTACCATTGTATACATTACGTCATCAGGTAAGTAACCGTGGCTAACGCACAGGTTAAAAAATAAAGCCAGCACACGCGGCAAGTGTCCCCCCGCATACCTCAGGTGCTCGATGCTGAGGCCATCATGACCTGGGGATGTTTTTGAACATCGTAAAAATATTTTATGAACTAAAAATTGTTTTTCTATATTTTCGAACTGCGATTAGATCTTTTAATTATTGCTGCTACACAAAACAAGTGAGAAACGTCAATGAATTGCCCTAAATCTTAGAGTTCGACAAAATGGTTCACGTAATATGCAAAGGTCACGTGATAACACGTGACCAAAGGTCAAAAGAGGTCAAAGGTCATAGTCATTTCGGGGGTATATGGACTATGCTGAGTCAAATGGCGTTGACCGCGAGTCTTTAGCTCTTACGGTTCTTGAGTTGAAAGTTGTATAACAGACAGACGGAGAAAGCTGTTCTATAAGAGTTTTTTCGAACTCTAAAACTAACTATTATTATTAACTAGATTTTGCCCGCGGCTTTACTCCAGTAAATGTAGGTTAGGTAAGATTAGTAACAGTAGTTTTTCTGAATCAAAGGTATGTTCTACCCACCTGTGTCCTTTTCTGTTCCCCTAACAACGTATATGCGAAATATCATGATGATCGGTCGAGTAGTTAAGACGTGAAAGAATACAAACCCACATTCGCATTTATAATTTAAGTAAGGATTTAAATAATAGAGCATATCAAAATAATGCAAGTGTGTATCGACTTATGTTACTTAAGTAGATACATGTGTGATTTTCGCACGTCCTTCATATAGCATATCTTGTACACACGGCTACACATCAAGTTAGACACCCTATATACGCATAACTACGCTACATACAAAATAGAGAATTGTCGGAAAGGAACAGTGCATAGTGGTGTCGATATAATGATAAGGATAAAGCGTAACAAAAATATAACGCACTCTCTCGCACGATTCGCAGCGTTCAACTTCTAATAGTTCAAAGTCCAAACAATATTTTTAAGTCAGCTCTAATCCATGTTGCGTATGTCATTGAAACAATTTTATATAATTTGTTTTTGGGAAGGACTGTTTCCCAACATACAGCTTACGCTAGATTGGGAATCAGAGCTTGCACTATAAATGTATAAAGATTTTGGTGCAATAAAGAATTTATTATGTTTCTCTATCTATTTTCTAACATATTCTATTAGAAAATACCTGGCCCTTTGAGAGGCTTACATGGAGACATGGATCCAACGTGAAGAGGCCCTTTACCATTTATGTAATCGTACTTCATCTTGGACACACTTGTTTTTCTTGTCCCTTAGTTTATTATATACTTGACTTAGCAGATGCTAGCATTTACAACAAAAAAGGAGATATAAATAAAACAGCTGTTTCATACTATGTATATTCGGTTGTCAACTGTGGCCGGAAGCGTCGCTCCCTTAACGCCTTTTACGATCGCGCTCTTCATATAATGGAAATTTCAACGCAATCGAGGCCTCACAGGAGGTAGCTAGTTAATTATAATTAAAAATGTCTTCAGGGAAAGTTTGAATGGAAGACTTTATCGATTTATTTTTACAACGCCTAATAATTTTGAGCTAAAAGTTCTTATACAGGTTTTGTTAAGCTTCTATAGGTTTAAATATGAGAAGATGGCGGCGGATTTAAATTGTGATCACGCCACTGCTACTGCATGAAATTGAAGTAGGTTTGATCCCCACACGAAATAGACAATTGTGTGATTCAAAAACAGTTGTTCCGAGTTGCAAATCCCTCGTGAGATAAGAATGATTTATAGAGCGGCAGAGGTATTTAAAAACAAAATTTATACATTACACAACTTTGAGTTACAACATATTGTCTTATGTTTACGCGAATGTTATACATTGAAATTAAACACTTTATACGGATTTTATCGCGTTGTTTATTTTACTTTAAACACTGTTATTACATAATTTTGAAAACTCTAACACTACTATTATTGAATTTTACTACTATTTAAGCTATATAATATTTCTAATTATAACTATATGTATTTAAGTTTACACTTTGCCCCGACGTTGAACATGGCTGCTGTAAAGCAACCGAAACGTCGGGGCAAAGTGTAAACTTAAATACAAATAGTTTTAATTAGAAATAATATATAGCTTTAATAGTAGTAAAATTCAATAATAGTAGTGTTAGAGTTTACAAAATTATGTAATAACAGTGTTTAAAGTAAAATAAACAACGCGATAAAATCCGTATAAAGTGTTTAATTTCAATTTGAGTTACAACGACAAGAACTTTATACCGACAGGGTATAAAGTAGGAGTTACGGTTGAGTTTGAGTGTAAGTAGTAGAGATGAAACGAATGGATGAAATGATGGATGGATGGAATAATTTATTTTATCAATATCTAATCGGCACCTTTCTTAGGGTCCCGTGGAAGTCCACCATCCAGGGTTGTATTTAATACTCAGTAATTGGACAGGCTGAGGCAGAAATTTATTCCAGCAGCTCGAAAAATTAAGTGCAATACAAGTATTGAAATTAAACTACTATATACGGATTTTATCGCGTTGTTTATTGATCACTGTATTACATATTTTTTAAACTGTTACACTACTATTACTATTGAATTTTACTAATATAAAAGCTAATAACATTATTTAAACTATTTATATTTAGGTTTACACTTTACCCGACATTTCGGTTGCTTTTCAGCAGCCATGGTCACGGGGTCAGCCATAGTCTCCCCAAACCTAAATATAAATAGTTTTAAATAATTTTATTAGCTTTTATATTAGTAAAATTCAATAGTAATAATAATGTAACAGTTTAAAAAATATGTAATACAGTGATTAAGAAACAACGCGATAAAATCCGAATATAGTAGTTTAATTTCAATGAATAACATTCGCGTAAACAGAAGACAATATTATGCAATACAACTATTTTCATATTAAAATATATTGAAGATTATTATACTTTGCTTTGCTATAGGGAAACTGCAATCTAAATAGATTGCAGTTTCCCTATAGTGCATGGAATAGATAAGAAATAGATAGACAAAATTATATAATAACGTTATATTAAAGAGGATAAGAGGAAATCGTGTATATTCTAACTCACGCAAGCTGCATTTAGCTCTACTACCGGTTTCTACATTGCATGTCATGATACCAAAAATAAATTGAATTTCAGCAGTTGGTGTGAAGTGCCTTCATTAGATATTTCCGTCAGCCTATTCTTAATATTAGCCCCCATATAGCCTAAATTGTTAAAATCGACAAATTATTCCTAATATCAGAACAGGTGCATTTGTTTTGGGACGATTTTTATTTGACTAGCATTTTTAGATGCATTTTTTCGTTTTCAAACCATTCTACTATTATTATGTGTTTCTTTGTCACGGATATTTTCCTAATGCTTTTGGGTAAACCCGGCTCTTTGGGAGGCTTACACGGGGACATGGGTCCAAAATGCAGAGGCCTTTCGAGGGTTTTAATTTAGAATGAGATAGGACACTTACCGAGACACTAGCCGCGGCAAGTGTAGGAGACTATAATGGCTACATATGGAACCTAATAAATCTGGGTTTATAGGGATGGGTGTTTAATGGGCTGTTAAAATGAAAAATATGGATAAAAAAACGGTGTCTGCCTAATATACTGCTTCAGTACAAAATCGCAATAGCAGACGGTGACTCGCCAGCTTACTAGATGGGCCCCCTGAATAGCCACCATAGGCATACAAACCTTAAAGGCAGCAGAAGGCAACATCGGAGAACTTAAACCTATTCTCTTAACACAAACATTAAAAAAATAGACACAAAGAGCACCCAGACTCAAAACAATAAGTTTTGGGTCACTAAATTTTTTCCCCATGATGAGAACCAATTCACAACACTCAGCACACTGGCAGTAACAAAATGACCGCTCACACTGTCAATTTCTAAAGTCTACTGTATCACAAGCAGTCACATTTATATCACAGAACCAACAAGCCAGTTAAAGTTATCAAGCGACATCTGAACGATCAATAAGCCAGCCGATAAAGTCTTACGATGAACAATAAGCTAGTTCCCAACAGTTTTTATATCTCAATCTAACTACAGACAACCAAAACTTTCTACTTTATAATATTAGTATAATTACAAGGCCATTGTCTCCTCCCCGCAGCAAAGTTTTACAACTGGCGCGACGGAATCAACAATGGCCGTCGTCTGGTGAGAATAAATCACTCTATCACTTGAATGCCGAGGAAGTGATAAAAGGATTGGAAATAAGAGGATTCGAAGTTGCAGTGACAGGAGCTAAGAGTAGTGTTCTCCTATGTACTAATGATAATATTCTAACTATTACTAGATAATAATGTATAAATATTGGTGAACTTGTGACAACTTTGTGTAAAGGTTGAAATTTCGGGCTGGCTGTTGGTACTGTAAAACACTTTTATTCCGAAATGTATCCTGAATTTCGGTATGTAACCTCTTGATTTTCTTCAATTCTTCCATGAAGTAGTTCGAACAACGGAGTAATATTAATTTGAAAATGAAATCTGATAATATTGTCTTCTGTTACCTAACATTCGCAATGTTAGGTAGGGGAGACTCCCCGTGACCATGGCTGCTGAAAAGCAACCGAAACGTCGGGGAAAGTGTAAACCTAAATATATATAATATATTAGTGTGCATGAACATGGATGTTTGTCTTGGTCTGGGTGTTTCTATGTATAATATGTATGTATTTACAAAAAAAAAAGTATATATGTATGTTTATCCATTGTCTAGTACCCATAGTACAAGCTCTGCTTAGTTTGGGCTAGATGATGTTGTGTGTATGTGGTAGAATATTATTATTATTATTAGTTTTAATAATTTTATTAGCTTATAAATTAGTAAAATTCAGAAGTAGTAGAGAAACAGTTTCAAAATTTTGTAATACAGTGTTAAATAAACAACGCGATAAAATCCGTATATAGTAGTTTAATTTCAAAGAAATCTGAAGCAACATCGTTGCGTAGTTATTTTCGTTCGGCATGAAGCTCGGTTATATATTTTTATGGTAGATCTTTGTCAAGCACCTAAAGCTAAGCAATATCCATGACCGTTATTGCCAGTAATCAATCATATATTATATAAGTACTGTATAAAGAATTGGTCCAGTATCATCATTAAACAATAACCGGACTGATGCCTGGATCGGGCATAATGGTACAAAGTATACTCTATTACAATATTCTCAGCAGCTGCATGGAGTTTGGTAATGTACCCGAGGGACGGCAATTACGTGCTCGCTCACAATTAAGTGGAACTTAAAACATAGCGCAGCATTGTGGGTGTTACATCTCTGCTTGTACCTTCGGGAATATAATAGACGTCAGACTATGTTATGATAGAAGATATTATATATTTTTTAGCACAAGCCTAACTGATGTCATGCGACGATACAGTCCAAGATGCAATACGATTCCCTAGATGGTATTTGACCTCACCAGATTATGCAAGATGCATATAAATAGGGTTTACTAATTTCTCATCTTTAGAAGTAAAGAATTGTCAAATACGTGATAAACTGACATTTGTATATGATTTTAAGAGACTTTACCCGATCTAAGGGTAATCCTTGCATTGCTTTCCTTCAATCTAAAATGTAAGTACAGAAATATCCATTTTACTTGATCCACTATGATCTGAATACTTCAATTCTCTATATGTCTGCCATTTAATTTTTATATTACTTGATCTATGTACTTTTTTTGGTCTTTTTTTTTCTTGCTCTTTGCCTATTTCTTTCCACAGTATTGGTATAGCATCGCTTGATAAATATTAAAGCGATGTGTTATTTGGATCTTTATCTAAACAACACCCAGACTCGGAATAATTATGATTGGAATAATGTTTATATAGTTCGAATAGTGTTCGAATACGTAAATCATAATATAAATAAAACCTGGGTGGTAAAGACCACGACAATAACCTACGTGGATTTGAACTTCCGATGATAGTTAACGTAAAATGAGATGATAGTTCACCCAAGAAACGGAGTTATGTTGATAATATATTCAGCAGCAAAAGCTACCTACCACGGCTATTAAGACGGTACATGTTCCATGTTCATGCGGGCATAATGCATTATAAGGTGTAATATCATTCCTGTATCTTGGTAAAAGGTTCGGCAAATTACACCCGTTAGTATTTTCACCTATAATTATTTTGTAAAAGGGTGAAAATAGTACATTTTTTTCATTTCATCATTCATTTCATCCAGAGTAGGCAGATGTGTATATTCATATTTTACCAAGCAGGTATGATTTTAGTTTCCACATGATAGGAGGCGATCCTATTGTCATCTACTTGACACAGTACCAGAGTCTGTACTGTTATTATAATGTTCTTGATAGACAAGCCGAATAACATTTTGCTTGACTCGGGTGCAGAGCTGAAACGCAAACAGTTTCAATCACGCCCGCTGCGCCAAGAGACAAAAGGCTCATTCGCACATAGACGCGCGAGGGGAAAGTTTTCACGCCTTTTATTAAAGCGGGCTAGTTTCTCGTATTCCTACTAATATTTTGAAAATAATATAACAGAAGCTATGTGTGATTATGAATAAACATTCGAATTATTCGAAGTTTTATGTCAATTAAGTCGTTCGAAGCATTGACGATAATATCAAAAATAGTATTTGTTGATATTGATTAATTGAATTGTTATCTTATTTAGTTAGCGTTAAAAATCGTCACAACGACCGCGCGATTTGTAATAATTATATCATCATCGAATCCTGTTACAAATACGATCATAATTGGAATTATAACTAGTAATAACAAATTGATTAACATTCGGAAGCAGAATTATACGAATTCCGAGGTTTCAATTATTTTGCTGTAGCAATTAAACGTCGATAATTATTAGCAGTCATTGTTTCATCCAGTAGACTACTTTTCTACGCTGCGAGACTTATAACAGCTGTGTATACTGCTTGATTGTATAATCACTCAACTTTCCTTTTATTTCAATACCAACATAAAAACCACGTAACCGCAAAAAAAGCGGAACACTTTTAACAAATTCAGATTAATATTAAAATGGTGTAGACAAACTTTGTTGAACCAAAAGGTTAGAACCTCGGTGCTTGCAGCCGTAGAATTTTTAATCTGGATAAAAGGCACCACGAATTTTTTTAACACCAAGTGTTGCTATAAAGTTAGCAAAGGACAGATCGAGTATTAATTTAGAAAATGCACGTATGCTCTTACGGTAACCCAAAAAAGCTCTTACCAAATAATATTGATGATTTTATCAGATAAACGAAAATATAAAAAGGCGAGGAAACGCTACTGCGATAGTTACAACTTCTTCCTTTTTTCGAACGGCGACCAAATAAGAATGTTTGGGCTCCTTGAGCGGACAAGTATTTGCCGTCCTATAAAAATACTCTAGTTATAAGAACATTATTAGAACCGAGTTGGAATCCAGCTACACTGTGCGTACTTTATGCTAATTATTTGGCCGATTATAAGATTAAGTTGAGTGTGAATTACTGTCGTTTCTTATAAGAAAAAGGCCAGCTCGTTATCCCGCCTTGTTGTTCTTCGGGTGATTACATTGCGGGAGAATCCCCTCGGCGCGTTTCTCGTACCTTCAACGGGCGGTCGGCGGTTTTGCAATTTAGTTGGAACGGGCGTTGAGAAAAATTTGCGGTGATGTGTGCGCGGCAAGCGGGGCGCGTGCGCGCGAATCGTCACAGCGCGGCGAGGCGGCCGCGGCAGCCCCGCAGTCAGCGGCGCGGCGCGAGCCGATTAGTCTGCGCCGGTACGCTCCGACCCGCGCCTCTACGCGCCACGCGCGCCATACGCGCCGCTCCCGCGCACCCCGCGCCACCCGCACGTCAAACTAACTAATTGATTTATACCCCAAACATTAACAAGAACTTCTACCAACTTTATGTGAACCACAACTAACAGTGCTGTGAACTTTTTGAAAACAATAATAAACAGTAATAATATGACTTACAAGTGTATTTAGGTATGTTGTAAACTTTATTTTTTAATGTTTATATAACTACATCTGCGAGGACCTTCCGTCGTATAATGGAGATGATTGAATGATGGTAAATAAAGGTCCTTGGTTGTTAGGTAGACGTCGAGTCACGATGACATAATTGAGCTAATGGATCATCGCACAATATAGATACAAATAAAACGTGAATTTAAAAAGTCCGTGTCATTTATTTGCACGTCACCGGCACAATTTGTATGAATAAATGAATAACTAATCAGTGATTCGTCTTCATAAAATATAGCAGCTTCGTATAATAACGTCGTAATGATGCGAATTTTAATTTGTAATAACTAATGTCACGCTTTGGCAGAACGTTTTAATTTAACGTTCAGCGATCTTTTAGAATATTTTCCAAACTTTATCAACTCAATTACTTCATTTAATATTCACGATTTAGTTTATATATTTAAATGTTTTATCGAGGTGTCAGCAATGAAGATATTTGATAACAATAAAATGCCTGTTCATTTTCGGTTTGGCTTTATTTTTATTTAAACCATTCGATATGAATAATATAAGTATTTTTCAACATCTCGGTTTTTGTACACAGACTGCATGTCTGAGAGTTCTCGAAGATATGTGAAGTCTACCAATCCGCACTGGGCAAGCGTGGTGGACTATGGCCTATATCCCTCCTATTAAATACAGGGCTAATATTATATTAGTAATAAACGAGCAATCATAAGGCTCATTAAGACGCAACCCGTACCGCTGTTTCGAAGCTACGTGAAAGTCGTCTAAAAGCACTATTCTTTCACGAATCCAAAACAAAAACCCATTGTATAGAATTAGTATTTTAAACATTATGCACCAATACATACATGTATATAGTATTAGTACCATATACATATGTAGGTATATACCTATATAATACTGATCTATATATAAGCCAGTTTATTGAGAGACATGCGTGTGACAATTTGTCTGTTAGTCACATCAATTTCGACTCAAAGGGGAACAGCGTTATATTATTTGACCTGAAGGGGACCTTGAACTACTTGAGTAGACACTTAGATGATAATAGTAATCGGTTATAGTTGAGTTTCTGACACTTCATGTTATCCTCCATCATCGTGTTTATAAAACGTTCGATATTTATAAATATCTACAAAAGTATATACTCGTATAACTCGTAGCAGTATGGAATAACCAATTGTATATAATTTTGTATTGATTTAATTATAATGATTTTGGGAGTGTTATTGTGTGACTATAACGTTATATTTTCGGAACATACAATATATTATACGTTCGTGCTATATATTATCACGAATTCTTCTACCACAAGACATGAGAACAATATCTTGTAAATTTTGATTTATCTATTTGGTTACTTCAAAATTATTGTGTTAGTGCGGAAGTGGTCTTCATAAAAAAACAATAATAAATACCTTTGTTTTTGTGAATGATACATTCATTTTCTATTTTTCCTTAACTGGAGATTCAACAGCTACTTTAATTTTACAAATGCAATTTTGGTCCTATTTACCAATTATGGCATCAATATACGATATGACCTTATAATATATAGTTTTTAAAATATTCTCTGGCACAAATTTTCGTACATCGTACCTCAAAACTGCCATCCCTACCGAAAATGTGTTTCAGCCTAATTGGGTGAAAATTAGGTGAAATTTTTAAGCCCTCTCCATTACCCAAATTAAACGTAATAAATAATAGCCTCTTAGGTGTAGGTGTAATTAAATAATGTACTTATGCCTATGTTAATAAAGTCTATATTTATATACAAATTCCTGTGTTTTCCACGCTTCTCTCTGGAGGCCATATTTTTATTTGAGCTGTTGTGTTTGAATTAGCTACCGACATTAAATTTATTAATAAGCGTAATTATCTATTTATCAGCTTATTAATAAAATTATATAACGTTTTGATAATAAAATATAATATAATTTATATCTACACATTTATAGTATATATTTTATATCTACATATAATTTTTAATATATAAGTGTGGATTGGGTATACTGCCCTAATAAGAAAAAAAGACGTTTCTACCCAAACGTTGAAACGGAAAAAAAATAGTATTTTTAAACTAAACATTTCGCTGTGTGAAAGTAAATAAAAAGAGTAATAACTTTGTATTGCAAAAGTGTGGATTAAGATATGATGTATCGAAATATAGATGCAAATTATTATAATATAATCCTTATATATTAGATAAATTACATTTTCTTTTTCTTTTTAGTGAAAATATATTAGAAAATGCTTGATACTACAATGAAAAGACGTTTGAAATACGTTCTTTCAACTTAGTGATTTAGGATACGTCTTTCTTTCTTAGTGATAATGAGTTAATCAGTTGTAGTTACCTAAATTATTGAGACGTCACCATTTACTGTTTTTCAACTAAGTATTATTAAGTGAACTTTAAACAATACTTGTAGAAACGCCTAGTTTAATTATAGAGCGTGGGTGCAGGGACCGTATTACATTTAAACTTAAGGATATTTTATCATAATAATTATCTTATCTATACTAATATAATAAAGCTGAAGAGTTTGTTTCTTTGTTTGGTTGAAAGCGTTGTTAATCTTAGGAACTACCAGTCAAACAAAAATGTTATTTGCACTTTAGATGTCATTTATTGGGGAATGTTAGAGGCTATATAACATTACGTTTCGATCCATGGAGACGGCGCAGTAACTAAAAACGTGGGTGAAACTACGATACTTTCTTGTTTTTCACAGTTGCAGCTCTTAACAACACCTTCATCAAAAAGATTTTGTACTGTAATATTTGTACAGGATTTCGGTCCCTTACTTCTTCACAAATAGTATATATCTTATCACCAACTTTGGAAGTACGCTATGAAGTTTAGGTGAATAAAGGAGGAAATAATTTGCGCCATGTTAGTATTAACCGACCGGATAACATTTCATCGCCTTCTTTTCGACGTCAGTGGTTCATCGTTACACGTTACGTTAGTGGTTCATCGCAATTCGGAAAAACGTCGATACCATCATGCGGTTTGGATGACGACGCCATATCCTCTTCGGCTCCATCTTCATCATCAGTTATGGCTATCCTACAACCTGATCAATGCATTTGGATCAGGTGGTATGGTAGCCATATTAAATTCATCTTCTTTACAATCACGTATAATGCAATAGGTAGCCCTTTGTAGCTATTTTGAACCAAAAATTGTTGTTTACTCTTTGTTAGGAATCCGAAGAAAAATAAGTTTTTGTCCTTATGCATGTTGTCAATGTACTCAACCGAGTACAGCATGATTTATATGGCTATAGTTTTGTTGTAATAAAATAAAAATAGCTATTATGTGATTTTATTGTTGTTTATAACTTACTTAGTTATGTATTGTGTATTAATTGAATGTGAAAACAAATTATTATACAGAAATTATTATAATATATCCAAAATAATTCACTTACGTGCAGAGTATACCCGTGACCCGATTCAACTGTTATTTTTACTTATAATATATCACTCTTTCCACATAATACCTACCTATAGCTTTGAACAGTATCATAATAAAATAAAATAACAAGAATCCTACCATCAATTGTTTAAATTGTAAAATCTATACTTAGGGATATGGCTGTACTCAATTGAGTACGGTGATTTCTAATGGGGCGCAACTAAATGTAGAGTATTCCCAACACGACCCCCACTTCGTCCCGCACATTACTAATACTAAATAGAAAATACGCTACTGGCACTTGCACCTCGATTTTATGACCTCTGTAACACAGGATTCTCCTAGCATAGGGGTCATTGATCACATAGTGTGTACAATTATGTTTATAATAATTAAAACAAGGAATTTGTTAAAGTTGCACTCCTTGTACAATTATGTTTTTATGAATAAAATTATTATTATTATTATTCATAATACTAAGATAAAAAGGCACGACTACGCAGAACCGTCTTTTCTTCTTATGATCATGCAGTAATGTCTTTTAATTTTATTATCATGTACATATTTTGTAAATGAATAAGTCGCTTCTACTTAAATGCGTCTTTTTAACGTAGTATACGTCAGAAATGTCTTTCTTGTTTATTAAATATAGCATTATAAAACAGAAACGTCTTATTTGAAAGTAAGATTTATAGAGTTATGTTTGGTTTATGCCAAATATAAAAATACTGGCATACGCGTCTTTTTTTTCTGATTACGTGTATATACATAACAAGATTTCGAAAAAAATGTCGGGTACCTCTTTTTTCGTTGTGGCGGCAGTATTAGTACATAAACATTCTTCATCAGTTTGATACATAGGCGTAGTGTCACGTACGTCTTCCTTCTTTTGTCTATGCTGAACTAGACTGAATCCTGTTGGTGATAGCACGTACTACGATGTACGTGGAAATCCATAGTATCTGCCTACTCTCTCCTAAGTGATATATTTTGCTTTATTCAGTTTTATTATATTCTTTATGCATGCTTCAGAGTAATCTTAACTTGGTTTTACTCTAGAATGTCTCCGGTTGTGTCAAAGTAGGTTCACCTAGATCTTTTTGAACTTTTAGGCTTCTCTTATAGCTATGGGAACTCCAAGGCGTAAGCAGGTAGACGTACAAACATCCATTTGGAAGAGTATATTTTAGGCCTCACGTAGTTGGCAACTTATTGCAATTACCAAGCACAATTGCAGACTCAGTATTGGTACTATTTTCTTAATACAAATAATATGTAATAGTAATTTTCCCGACACGGTAATTAAACTCCTTAACTCACAAAACAAGCATTCGTCACTATACCAAAACCAATAGAATAACAGCAAAACTGATATATATTATTATAAGCTTATTTTATTAATTTTTATTCAAAACGGGATAACACTTGACTTATCCTTACGTGATGTTATGTGGCGGTGGGATCGATAATATTGATGTTGGATATAGAAATCATTTCCAACAGAAACATTCTGATTCAAGATATCATTAAACTTTATTTTATTGATTATACACCACACATGACTAAAAGGTAAAAAAAAAATATCAATATCATAAAGAGGAAGGAACTTTCTTTTATTGAATGTACACCTAGATTGCATAATAAAAAACAAAAATTGAGTAATTTAAAAAAACGATGTGATTTGTATTTTGTTTGTAATGAATAAAGTCAAAAACTATGGAACGGGTTTTGAAAGCTTTTCCACCCTTAGAAAGCTGCGTGAGGTAGCATAGGCAAATTATAATGTTGAACTAGTTAGTATATAATAAAAAAAATAATTAAGTGGTAAAAATTATAAATGAGCCGAAATAGTTCACTCGACGCAGCACCACCCGCTTATAGAAAACCAACATAAGACTACTCACTCTGTTATTGAATTTCACTGAGTAAGCAAGAGTGCTGGAGCTTCACTTAAAGCCTCCCATTCCCTTTCATCTGTTCTATCTATTATTCCTTGTCCGCAAGGTTGGCAAGCAATCACAGACTATAGTATACGCTTACTGTCAAGCAAGCAAGTATGCTTGGTTACTACGATAATAACAAACAAGCATAAGGTCCTTTGTCATAAATTAGAAAAGATCTTAAACAACAAAAAAAGTTATATATACAGGGTGATTTTGAAATCGTGTATTTTTATTGCCCCTTATTATTTACGACATCAGTTATTGTTATGTTATTATTTTTAAATTAGTAAAATATTAAGATTGTGTCAGGTGGTTAAAATATGACTATATGAAATCATTTCATGAAAAAAATCTGTACTCTAATTTTGCCGAAACCATTACTCTAATTAAGAAAAAATATGGTCAGGGTTATTCTATATCACCAGCAGAATGCGTGGTTAAAAGGAATTACACGATTTCAAAATCACCCTGTATACATATAACTTTTTTTTTATAATACATTGATATTATCACACCTGCCCATAAAGAGGAAGGCAGAGATACCCTGTTTTAAATAGCACGTTATTACGCGGCATCTAAAACAGATTCGTTTCGCAAGAGGGCGAGTCTGTTACGGCTAACCTGGTACAGTTGCGTACAGCTACTAAGAATTACTTAAGAAAAACCCAATATTATTTCAAACTTCTCGACTAATATTATAATCTAATATACACAAACTACAATTCAAAAAGATTACCATGTTATATGTTAGATAATACAATAAAACAACCTTTTAATATCATTTACCTAAAAAGAAACTATTTCTCTGTATGTTGCCAACATGTTTCCGCTTGAACGTTCATCAAATGCGGCAAAAATAAAAGGATGTGAGCCTAATCGCTCACTCTTCTGAGATAATCGATTCAACTCTTGTAACATTAAACGTTGCAGAACTATACGACCCGATACATCAATCAACAAAGCTTGTCTACTTTATAAAAGAAATATATATTCAAAGCTTTCAAAGGTCGTCTCTAGGTTAATGTTGTGAGAGAAACAAACGCGCGATAATTTCGTTATTCTTTTTATTTAACACAATCTTTGTTCTTTATCCGTTCACGTCTTGTTCTATTTTAATGTTATAGAGTATCGCGTATATATTCCAAAGATTTGGCAAAGTGTAACAGTTTTTATAAAGTCGATGGTGATAGCATTCGTACTGAAATTGTGTGTGTGCTATGGCTAGTGGCTATGGCCTACTCAGTCGATTTCGTAATGTTGAGTGATCCTGCCCCTTTATACACATTCACACCCACCACATACATACATACGTGGAAGTACACACACATACACACACATCCTCGTTTACTACATGCTGTCAGTATAGTATAGTAGTTGTCAAAATGGAAAAACAAAACATTTCTACGTAATCCTTCAGAGATTTACACGCCGCGATGCAATGTTATTTTAAAAATGTTTGTAACATTTCACAGCAGCGAAAAATCTTAAGAATCCTTATACTTACCCATAGAATCCTTTCTCCAAAAATCTAAATACTCTTTAAATTTATTCCTTAAGCCAAAGGTCCACATTCCATATGTTTCAGAATTAGAAGAGGGTATTAATAAATCAACTTAACCCTCGGGATAGGTGGGGTAATAAATTATCTCACCATAAGTATATGTAAATTCCTCTCGGTTTTGCCGGATTTTCTGTACTAGTGCGGTCCAGTTCTAATGAATATATGTATGTGGGTAGTTTGACGATAGTTGTAATTACGACAACAGTGATATTGTCGTAAAAAGTAATAGTCGCGTTATTTACACGTACGTATAGAAGTAACAATGTGTTACCATGATTCTCATTTGTTAATCTAAGTTCGAATTAAACCGATTATATGGCAAGATAGGTATATCGAATAGTTCAAATTCAAAGTATATTTTTGCATACACATTAATTATAGATTTATCAACTACTTTTTAGTTCCTTATGCTGGGTTTGATTCAGTTTATTTGATATCAATATAGAATCAGACTAAATTTTGCTTAGTATGTCCAGTATAATATATTATATTATAAGGCCAATGATAGACTTCGTCATCCAAATCCCAACGTTGGGTGCCAAAGTCTACCATTGGAGTTGTTACCATCTTGGGTTACAGCGACACGTAGCAAAATGAATTTCTCGGTAACTCTAGATACGCTAGAATGGCCACGATGGCGTACTGGTTAGTATAACCGACTGCCACGCCTGAGGTCGCGGGTTCGATTCCCGCACAAGTCAAACATTTGTGTGCATGAACATGGGTGTTTGTCTTGATCTGGGTGTTTCTTTGTATAATATGTATGTATTTACAAAAAAAAAAGTATATATGTATGTTTATCCATTGTCTAGTACACATAGTACAAGCTCCGCTTAGTTTAGGCTAGATGGTGTTGTGAGTATCTGATAGAATATTATATTATATTACTATATTATTATTTGGGATTAATAATAAATATTATACTAGCCTATCACTTCTTTTCTTTTCAATTCTGAAAGTGTTTACCTCAATAATATCACGGCACACGCGCTACGTAATTTGGAATTGGAAGTTTGATCACCAACACACTGTAGCAGAACAGTGTGTTCGTAACCAAATTACCTATTTCAATTTTTAAGTCCAATGCCTTCAATAATTATCATACGGTTTACAATTATTAGCTAGTTTCAACATAGCAATTAGAAGCCTGATGGTGTAAATTGCTTTTAGATTGGGTAATTTACTATCAATACCGTTCCAACATCAAAGAACAAGATTGCTGTAATTAGTCTTATAATAGCCAAAATATATTTTAGCATATATGACGCAAGCTTTTTGTAAAAGACTTGGTATTGCAATTTGAGTAGACTTGTATACACAATTTTTATTAATTGAATGTATTTGACCATTCAATCAAATTAAGTTAACATATGCAATTAAAATTTAATTTGTAAGTCCTATAAAAATCCCTGGAAAATAAATACTCAGATAAAAATATAAATAATTAAATGTTAAGCTACTGTGTCATAGTAAAATTTTCACAAGACCTCGCAATTATAGTAAAATCTAAATCAACGTTGAGAAAATCTCAAGAAAAAGCCAGCCCAGTCTAAAGTATTTAAGTCTTCAAGGAAATGCAAATTTTGATTGACGCAACATCGTAAAAAAAAGTACTGAAGTACAATGTGCCGTAAATTTACATTTGACAGCCTTCTTCGGGCTGCTCGATCTGACAAGGGTAATGCGATGTTGGATGCAGACGGCCTTGGACCTTTCATTACAATCCATAACGCTTAGCGGTGCATGGTTCTCAAGGAACCGACGGAACGGAAAATTTACTTAACCTCTACAGTTCACGCAGCCCTTTATTTGTTTCTCCCGGGACTTCAATTATTATAATAAACGTAAATATAGCATTATACATTTAGGATGGGCAGTGTAGAACTTCCATTTTGGCGGGTCAAGTCTTGTCTAATTAAAGCAAATTGTCATACATCGAGCATGAAAATCAAACAACAAATTTTTGTGGATTCAAAAGTTGTCCAATTATGAACTGTTATGGTAATTTAAATGGGCAATCGCAATAACATAGGATACTGCACGTTACTATACATTCTTAAAAAAAGTCGTTGGGCTATCAGCGGAAAGGGCAAACACTATTTTCCCTATTTCCAGCAAGCCGTGTCCTCAAGGAACTTTAAGTTCCACAGGGAGCTCCACGCAGGAACGCTACATAATTTTCCTGCACAGTTCTACTGCCCTGTGTGGGTGGCAATCCAGGCTTAAATGTAAAATTGCGATTGATTGTAAATATAGAGCGAGGCAGCTAATTATTTGTAATTATTTGAGAGAGTTATTTTGTTTTCTCTAGTACATAAGTCAACTTCACACGTACAATTTATAAAATTGCCGAAAAATAAACAATAAAACAAAGCCGAAACGCTAAATTACGTCACATAACTACTGATCCCCTTCCCGTGAGATGCGTATTAGTATTCCGCCTCCGTCACTCTCAGAGGATAAACGAAAAAGTTCTCTATGAAAAAATATATTAAAATAAAAAATAGGTACCAACAATATTAATAAATTCTTCGCACGTTCCATCCATACTTTCCAAACGTAGACAGCACTGTAAGAAATTTCAACAAGGTGTATTCTATAAAGTTGTTACTAGAGAGATCGATTAATATAAATTCGGATTCGGCTATATAGAGTTTGGTATCCTCTGGGGAAGCCGATCAGTCGGTCTTAGGACACACCGCTTTATTTGAATAAAAGTGTGACATGTATGTATTTTCTGGCAAGCTTCAAAACTAATTTTAACAGGTCAGTGAGTATTATAAAGACTAAAAGAGAAAATACTTTGACATTGATATTCGCCAAAACAGAAAGAACAACTATAGAGTTTTATCTAACTCATCAACAACTATACAAACTGATCGGATTTTGACCGCCCCTCTAACCTCGACCTCATTATTCACACCTAGGTGTTTTATTGAAACTTAATATTTATTACTAAACAAGACGCATATTTTTTATATAAATAAAAATACCAATTGGAGAGAACGATATCAGTTTCATAAAAAGGTACAGCCTTGTCATAAAGCATTTCTCGTTTTGTGAAAATCGAAAATAGTAAGAAAGGCGTCACAATATTTCCAAATATGAAACACAACCGAAGTTCCAAACGAATTCAGCCCAAAAAACAAATACATAACTCGTGCGAACGATCTCTGACGGAAAATAACAAAATCCGGAGACCGCTCTCGCCTAAAACGATAAAAAGGCCAAAGATTCGACGTTGGCTGAAAAATGGCCCTCAGCCGGACTCTAACAGTTACGAACCGAAACATTACAGAATCAGTATCGCAATGAAAGCAAGCTCGATAGCTAGGTCGATATTTCTAATCATATGATCAAATGTTTGTCCAAATAACATTGTGACTAAATCGTCACGCTAAGCAACATCGTGAGCAAAGTTTATTTAATCAAGAAAGAGTTTCTGAATTGTCTAGAAATAAAACATTTATTGTTTCTCATCAGAGCACTAAACAAATCAAGGCAAAACTATAAGAGTACCTAGAACTCTCATACACTTAGTATACAATAATTTATGAACTGTTTTAAAATTCAAGTGGAAAAGCTCTATTCCGCGTATTACGCCTTCGTAAGCTCGAAGCAATAAATTGTGCCTAAATTTCACCTGCTAGACTTTCATCCTAAATATTATAGATCAACCCAATTGTCTTTTACCATACAGAATACGTATTGCTATTTGAAATTACCAGACACAGAAATCAATAACATTTTGCCGACCCCTCAAAACTTCGTAATCGGCAGTAGCACATACGTACGTTATTGTGCTATATTCGTACAAAGGTCACGATAACCTGAGCATAGAACATTTTCGGTACGCAGGTCCGCATTCGCCTAGAATATTGTCTATGTTGTACAACCTATGTATAAGGCATTATTTTCTTCCAAATGAGTTAATAAGGACAGTAGTTGTGCCCATAGTGAAAAACAAAACTGGGGACTGCTTAGATAAGGAAAATTACAGGCCAATATCGCTGGCTACTATAACAGCGAAAGTGCTAGACGATGTGCTTTAGCGGAGAATAACTAAAAAGCTTGAGCCGCTTAGCCCACAATTCGGTTTCAGAGCAGGATTGTCTACGGAAACTGCTATACTAGCGCTCAAGCACACGGTCAGGTAGTATATGTACCTGACCGTGACGTGTGACCGTACTGTCAGAAATACCCCAGTATATGCCGCTTTTCTGGACCTATCCAGGGCATTTGACCTGGTTAATTATAACATCTTATGGGCGAAGTTGCGTGACAAGTCTGTACCAAATGAGTTGATCACGCTTCTCAAGTATTGGTATGATCATCAAATTAACCAGGTCAGATGGTCTGGTGGACTGTCCGAGGGGTATGGGCTGGAGTGTGGAGTGAGGCAGGGAGGGCTCACCTCACCGGCACTGTTCAGTCTGTATGGAGATCAGCTGATCGAGGAGCTCAGCAGCACAAGTATAGATTGTTCCATTGATGGAAATATAGTGAACAGCATATCATATGCGGACGATATGTGTCTGCTTTGCCCCTTGATCGATGCCTTAAGGCAATTGCTTAGGGTATGTGAGAATTACGCTGTAGCACATGAGTGGAAGCACTATATAATGTGAAAAAGAGTGTAGCCATGGTGTTTCAAGTAAGAGGAAAGAAACAAAGATGAGTGCCTCCTGTATACCTCTACGGGGTATCACTCAATAGAGTATAAAAAATTAAGTACTTGGGTCACATATTGACTGAGAAGTTCGAGGATGACGAGGATATTGAGAGAGAGCAGAGAGCGTTGTCGGTCCGATAATATGCTGGCTTGCAGGTTTACACGTGGTACAAAAGAAGTGAAACTCACTCTTTTTAAAGCATTCTGCCAGACGTTTTATACGTGCAGTCTGTGGGTTAGATATACTCAGAGGGCCTGCAACGCTCTTTGCGTGCAATATAATAACGCTTTCAAGTTGCTTTTGAGGCTCCGGCGATTCTGTAGTGCGTCAGGCATGTTTGCGCAGGCGCATACAGACAGCTTTGAAGCTGTAATGCGGAAGAGAACAGCATCTCTGATGCAAAAGATTCGCCGGAGCAACAACAGTATCCTAAAGGTGATCAGAGATAGGCCTGACTGTCCCTTCCTGTGGCACTGGACCCGTAAGCATAGCGGCGGGGCCGGTACAGCAGGAAGATACATGAATTAATTTTAATAATTGTATGTGCTAATACAGTTTAAAGTATTTGTCACTAACAAAATATGGATTTAAATCTGAAATAAATGTTTATTATTATTAATTAATTCTTTATTCTAAACAAGATTTTGTACGTACGTGGTCTTTGCTTGAGTGGGTTTTTGTAGACTTATTGACAGCCATCATTCTCTATTAAACAAAGATTTCCCTTCATCATTTTAGTAAACCAGTCGAACTTCAGCTGCTTAAACTTAAAAGACCTGTGAAAGGAATTTCTTAAACCAGGTAAAGATTGGCTTTGTTTTATTTTTAGCTGCTCATATTAATTCCATTTTCTCGTCGCAAATTACATTTATTACTGACGTCAAACTGAAAGAAACATCACAAAGATGTTATCGACATGTTAATATTAAATCTGTTTACGTTGCGAGCTTTCGTCACGATCAAATATTCTGTAAGGAAGAACAGTTGACAAAAATGTACTGAATCACACCTGTTTAAGGAATGTTATTTGATTCAGCGGTGCTACTATTATATAGGAGTAAGAAATATTATATAAATATATTTAGCACTGAAATCTTAAGGATATTTTCTCCTAGTCACAAACAATGCTATATTTATTTATTGGTGAAGATGAAAAGCTTTTGTTTTATTATCATAAGGAATTAATAATATACCTTTTGAAATGCATGTTTAGTGTTTATTTTATTTGTGTTTGGTGGATGGGGCACACAATGCTTGCAATAAAATTTTAAACATTTGCCGTTCCCCTTTAAATAACTCTCACTCTTAATTCTCCTTTAGTTGAGAGACGTACTGCAATGTTTAAAAATATGTCTCTACACTCGGTATATGGCTTAGCAATTAATGTGTTACCTTTGATAAATTGAAATTGTGTCTTTGTTGATTGTAAGCTGACTAGGCAACCAGTTCCATAAATGCTGTAAAACGTAAGTAATTATTTTACCGTATGCAAAAAATACGGCACATTGCGATAGTAAATGACTTGACAAAAATTCGAAATCACACCTGAGCAAAAATTGATGCGTCGCCATTAACCTAGTAATTAACCTTAATGTTGTGGTGGCAAAACACGCCTATGGGTCACGGCTCGAATTTGTCCCCGTCTCCGTGTTTGTGTTTCTGATTTTACACGACATCCAACTTTGTTAAGCATAATTAATTTAATTTAATTCCCGACTCGAGTAGACTTAATGCCGTTCTTTCTTCTTTCCTTCATTATTGGTCCATTTTCTCTAATTATGATTAATTAATTAGATGTTCTATGTTTAACAGAGAACACGTTAATTTGTAGTCAAAATTTCGCCATATCTTCAAAATATCCTGACAAATAGATAAACCGTTAGACATAGTCAGAAACTTGCGATTTCGAAACTATGTCTTTAATTTGACTACTATATTTGCCAAAAGAAGAATACTGAGAGCTTAGTTTGAATAAAATATACATATAATAAGGATCTAATTTATGTCGTGGCTGTGGGTAATCACTTGGGTGAGAAAAAGGTCGTAAGTTTATTTTCGGAGAAACCCATGCACTCCAAGTCTCATCCACAGGGAAAATCGCCGAAAATTTATTCTCAAGTACACGCCCTTGCACTCGAGAGTTTCAAGTAACGTCTAGAGGAGATAGCACTCACAAGTTGGCCGCATTATGAATGAATATGGGCGGATATGTACGTACGTGCCGGCCACGTACGTATGTCCGACGAATACTTTAGCGGATATTATTAGAGTATGGTAGGTTTAGCGGTCGATTTTATATGCTTCTTTTATTTTCCTTTCTTGAGAAAGATAGAAAAAATATAATATCACGTCCTAATCTTATGATTTTCTTGGCACAGTTACTTGGTGCTCGTAAGCAGTTAAGTTTTTCAGTCTTTTTCTTTATCGTAAAATTGCATTGACTTGAATCCTGGTTCAAAAGTAACACACAATATAGATAAATAACTTTAGAATAAGGAGGTGACCACGTATTGATCTATAATACGAATGATGATGATAAAGCATTTATTACCCTTAAATCGCTTTCTTAACATAAAGAAGTATCATGCCTCTGCATCTGTAAAGAGTTCGGCAGTGTATATTACGATTATATTTAGTACTAGTGACCCGCCCTGGCTTCCCACGGGTAGTACAAAATCTTAACAAATTATACATCTAAACCTTCCTCATGAATCACTCTATTGATAAAATCCGCATAAGAATCCGTTCAGTAGTTTTTGAGTTTATCTTGAACAGACAAACACGGCAGGGGACTTAGTTTTATAATATGTAGTGAGGTACATTTGATTTCATGAAAAATTAACCAATGCCTTATATTTCCAAGCATTGTGTTGCTATATCTGAATAAACCAATAACATTCTTTTTAACCTAAATAACGACTTGAAGGCCCCTCGTTCGATCATAAGCACTAAAGTTGAATATAGGTACTTATTACACATTCCCATTTAAGAAACATTAACCGATCGCCTGTAGTTGTACATTTATTTTCTTTCAAGACTATTAGCTCACATAAAGCAATAATATTTGAACTTCTTTTAATTAGATTGCAAATATAAATAACAAATGCATTCTTTTTTTTTAAATCTCTAACCTCAGAAATGTATCTTTTGTTAGTAATTGTGCTAATTATTTATTGTTTTGTCCAGCCAATTTGCAAGTTGAAATGTTATATATAATTCGAAGTCCTACATTTTCTTTGTATGAATATCAATTGCTGTTTAATAAAGAATATTCTTTTCTAAGTTCAAAAATCTGCTACGTGACGACCAAGCCAGCAGCCACCGTACTTAAATAAACAAATGCGGAAATATTACGTATTCAAGTAAAGCGAGCACATCGCCTAATTTTAGTATAGCATCAACAGTCAATAAACTGCGATACAAAGGGGCCTCGCGGGACCTTGATTTTGGATTAAATGTGGAAAAAGGGTACGATTCCGTTTTTTCCTTTACCTACACAACCCGCTGCTAAATCTGATTCCTGTTTGTCCCAGAGACCGAAATTTAATCAATATTTGCGAAAAAGCCAAGATACCACTTTATTAGCCGAGTTCTATTTGTCGAGGTTTCTTTCATTTGGTGCTAAAGACCTAGATATCATCAAACAATAAAGTTTACGACAGAAGTTCCACTTCGAACGCGATTTTATTTAGGTAATTCGTGAACAAACAAAGTCTTGTGCCGTCCGTTATACAAACAGATCAGTAGGTAAACAATACAAAGTAATTATTAAGAAGTTTGCATTTGGATTTTGGGAATCTTCAGCTTTGCGACCTCTACTAAAAATACATTTATTTATTTGAACCCAGATGACTTTTAACGTTTTTAACGATTTTTAACCCCCGACGCAAAAACGACGGGGTGTTATAAGTTTGACGTGTCTGTCTGTGTGTATGTGTGTGTGTGTGTGTCTGTCTGTGGCATCGTAGCTCCCGATCGTATGAACCGATTTTAATTTTGAGTCTTTTGTTTGAAAGGTGAATTAGTCGGGAGTGTTCTTAGTTATGTTTGATAAAAATCGGTCCAAGATGGCCGCCGCCACAAAATGGCGGATTACATATTTTTCACAACTCCTTCAATATGGGTATTAAATGAAAGGGCTTGACTAGTAGAATACTATATACTATGATAAATTTCAAATCCAAGATGGCCGCCACCACAAAATGGCCAATTACATTTTTTTTTCACATCTCCCTCAATATGTGTATCAAATTAATTTTGGGTCGGGGGATTTTTTAATTTTTTACATATGCATTGTATACATACATAAGCTAAACACTATTATTTTGTATTTAATAAAACAAACACTTTGAGGGATTAAGTAGAATTTTATTACATCCAATTTTACCATCTACACTAGTTCATAAAAAATAATACGCAATTTTAATCCTTATACCGGATAGTTATAAACGGCTAACCTTACCACCAGTATTCTACCTAGTGGTCTAAATCGACCACAGCTGATTTAAATTTAAAGTTTGATCGTTATTAAGGTTTTATTGTCTATAACTTTACCCTTATAATCACATTTCATTTAGATTTCGCCGAGGCTAAATATACTCTTTCATTGACGATATTCCTAAAATTACTACTTTGTTTCCTTTTTTCTTTATTACATATATACCTAAATAAGGTAACCGTAGGTACAAAGAATTGTACGACGTCAGACGAACAACGCCGAAATACTACGAACGCGATTCGACTGCGTGCGTCAAAGGCACGGTTATATGCGTGTAGTGTTTTTCATTAATTTAATGTATTTCTAATGCATTATAATATTTTATAAAAATATTAGGTTTCGCGACTCCACTTACACTTACACTTTAACTATGCCAAAATTCATACTCCTCCGTCCGCGCAATTTTTGCTTCACGTATTCATATATAGATTAGATTGGAAATACTTTAAAATCGGATGTACCAATTTAGATTTCCCCAAACTAAATCGACCTCAAATGCTTACTTAACTGGATTGACAGACAGAAACAAAGTAATAGACCCTGGACCAGTGTACGTAATGGATACATAATAACATGATACGGAACCTTTCACTAAGAAGTAAATATTTATATTATCAAAATTACTTGCCTGTACTAAAGCATAATACGTACATACATACACAGAAAATATTCCTTAATACATTAACATGAACTAGCCATGCCACAACGCAGTAAGCCGGTCCTTATGGGGCCAGTTTGACATACTGGAAGTTTACCGACCTTGTATGATAAAATATTAACCAAAAGTATTTTCACATGGATGTATTCCCCTTAGCGAATAAACTTGAAGCTTTAGTGAAACAACCGCGTGAAACATCGTCGGAAATCATATAGTTATGATATCTTCAGCTATCATATCAATTCGGAGAGCTATAGTCTTATCTATGTTCGTGTTTCGAGGGAATATCGTGGACTTTACTTGGCAAGGATAGCTCTAATATGACGCAGTAAAATTTATCTTGGTAGGTACTTAGTGTTTGTGTTGTGCTTACATATTCATGAATTGGTTTGATGATGCAGCTATTAGAGGCATAATAAAAAATTATATGCGAGTGTTCATATGTTTACATGAAATCCAAATGCACTTTCTTTTTGTTTTTTCGTACGTTTCTAGTTTAAGCTTGCTCGGGAACGCATACCGCGATAAAAAGTATATTTAACCCTAATCCAGGAAAAGGTTATATATATGTGTCGTTTAAATCGTATCTGTTCATCAATTTCCGTGTTATTGAGTTACAACCACCCCAGCTTCTGAACATCATAATATTTGTTACTAATTTAAGCCTACAGATTTGTTCGCATTTCCTAGGATAAACAGTAACATGTGTTTCTCGTAGTCTTATAAACTAAACCAATGCAAAAAAACACCTCAATCTATTGCTGCGTAAAAAAAGAACAAATAAAATATTGGTAAGGATAAGTCGAGTCGTATTACTAAATCGATACGTGAAAGTCAAAGATATGAACGTACCGTAAACTGGTAAAGCGGCTTGCATGATTTTACAGATACCGAAACCTATGTATCCAGTTATTCGCACTGTACTGGTTTAAATAGAAATATCGTTGCTAGCGTAAAAGACAAAGGTTCCACCAGACAGCACAGCCCTTTGCAAATCCTGCGCATGCAAGGTACACATAGTGCCTTGAATGTGATTTTATTCACAGTTGAGATAACTCCCTGCAATCTGCCGGAATATAAACAATTTCTCAAGCGAATTAACTGTTTTGCACTAAGAATGTCCGTTAATAAGCAATTTAAAAAAAAATTATAGTAGATTTGATTATGTGTTTTTTTTACATAATAGCAAATAGCATAATTAATTACTCAAACAAATTCTTTTTGTGAAAACAGTTTCAAAATTGGATGTAAAATGAGGTACTTAGTAATTAATATTTGCAAGTACTATAAGAAAAACGGAGGCGTAGTTGTGATTGTCTTTATTTTTCTTTCTTTAAGGAGTCTACCCACTAACGGGGTAGTGGGTAGACTCCTTAAAGTCATACCATGACCGTGCTAGGAAAGTGTCAGGCAAAAAAATATTCTTTGTATGGAAATGTATAAGACTGGGCATAGTCTTATACATTTCCATACAAAGAATATTTTAACTAGACCGCTCCGTCACCGACCAACAGTTCCTATAGCAGGGCGTACCGTGTTGCTTTTCGTGTCTGATACGTTCCTAGCACGGTCATGGTATGAGACGGTTTAGCAGGCAGACTCCTTTAAGCGTAGGCGTACCCTACGTTTAAATATCGGTTAAGCTACAATTAGTATCGAGCATCCATTTTCTATAATTAGAAAATCAACAAATACCAGATTTAGAATTTTGAAAAGATTAAGAAAATGCCTGCTATCCTAATCTTGATATTAGGACATATTAATTCCTCATTCGAACATGCTTACAGAACAAGTGAATATGCATTTGCAAGACCACTTATATTATGTAACACATAAGGTATACCTACGAACAACTAAGTAAATGTACCTGGTACTTGTTAACTTGTGTTATACGATATACTTGTCACATAAGAGCACTTGAGAGAACAGTACATTGAAACTCTTAACCACACACGTAGGCACGCATAATGCCACTGTTACGGAAATTAACTAAGAGATAATGCTACCTCTCAACAAATTGCCCTTATTATGCCGCATTAAAAGCTTTTAAATGGTGTTATTAAAAATGAAATAATATTAGATAGTACTTGAATACAGGTAGAAAATCTTAATTCACTGAATGCAATGGCGAATGCATGGCGCGGTTTCTTTTTTTAAACAGATGATCAGCCTAAAGCAGTTGCCGTATAATATTATTGACGCCTGCATTCTGATATCATTCGTATAAAATCTACATTAAAGCGAGCAAAGCCAGCCTACTCTTATAAATAGTAGTCGCTATGCTACCAGCCATTAATGATGCCCGTTGATACGATTGGCTAATTTCGGTGATATTATTTTACCTCAAAATCAGGCTTCTCAACGAGATTATCGTAGTAATAGGTACGTACTATGACTATAAGCAAAGATTGTAAGAATGAATGCTATAGACAAAATCATCTAGCAGCCTAGATATAAAATTCGAAGAACTGAACTACTTATATGAAGCCTGTGACGAAAGATACAAAGAACCCAATACATGCTTTGCCCGATTTATAATCTTACTTAGCGACGTGCAATTGCTATGAAAAAGTATATTGAAAAATTGTGTGACCCACGTTCGAATATTGCTTAAACTTTACTCAGTGGAGTATAATTCGAATTATATTTGAATAATCGATACCGATTGATTCTATGACGTAATGATTATTATGCAACTTTACACGCTGTGTCCTCATGCCGTGTAATACGTGGTGCGTACCCAAATAACGATATTTGCATTTGCGTTTGCGTTGAGCTACTAAACGTCATCAAATAATCGCTATCAAAGTTTCACGCATTCCAATATTCGTTTATGTTTCGAATAATTTTTTTGTGGCAAATTCGAATAATTCGTATTCTAATCGATAGTTGCGCTAAAATCGCTAGTATAACTTAAGCTGTAACCTCTATGCCGATGAAGCACACACTCACTTATTCAAAGCTACGAAACATATTGGTTTACGTAACTGTAACCACTAACGCGTGAGTTACGTGTATGAAACCGCCAAATGGTATGTGATTATGATAATAACCTCCACTGATCGTTTACTATGTGAGACTAGGTGGAACATGGTTAGGCGGTAAAACATTACAATCATTTATGATGGATAGATGGGGGTCGATCTCAGTGACATGACGATTTTAGGTACAGGAATAAATTTGTCTAATCCATAAATCTAACGTGTAATATTCGAAAATATGTTAGTATGTTGGTTTTTTGGTATATGTTTTTACCTTTTCTTAATTTATAACTTAAATTTTAAACAACATAAATGTATTACATTGGACTTGCGATCTTGAAGTATTCTAACTTAGCTGGAGGGTTTAACAAGAATAATAGTAATTTGAAACCCAAATTGCCGGTAATCTAAAAAAAAAGTAGTCTAAAATATTTCAGAAAGATATAGACTATTTTTAAATCACTAATGCGGCAGTCACCGTTACTGGTACTTACTACTAGGCTATTTTCAACTATTAGAGATTTCGTAAATTAAGCTCCGAAGTAAATTACAACACACATGTCTTCCGCCTATGTCACCAAAGGCAGAGGTGTATCATACCCAAACTTTGTTGGCTATTGTTAAAACTATCCAGTCTAAGAGGCCATAGTTCCAGACTCCACAATGCTATGAATAATTCAGTAACAACCTAACCCAGGAGCCAAACCCATACACAATTATAATAACAGCGGATGAGACTATTACCATCAATCCAACGCGCTGTGGTGGCACGGCGCGTTGGGAGAGAATTAAGACCTAAAGCCGTAGCGAGCAGCTCTTACGGGATATCCCCAAATATGCACATAATCTATATGAACGTAAGACTATGTAGGTATATATATAATAAGTATTTATGTAATGTACCTATATTTATGTGTTTTAGTATTATCGAAAATCTGAAATGTCTACCTACTGACCTTGATGGATTAAATCAGTCGTTGAATAATAACACAACGTAATGCGATATTAGGTCAATGTCATACGAAACGAATGCATAAGCATTTTATTAATGGAGACTCATCTGTGGAGCCCGTTCGGGAGTGATGAATGACCTTTCTATCAATCTGTAAAGTGAACCTTACAGATAGTTTTAGTATATCAATGGACGATTATCAAATACACATTCGAATTATTCGAATAAATAAGCAAACCGAAATACCTATTTGAAACTTTGTCAAATTTTCGAATCCGGAATTTTTCAAGCTTTGATATTGGTTGATTATTCGATTATGTAGCGATGGACTACCACGCATATTAATCGCGTCATCATCAAAACAAGTTTGAAATATTCAATTAAGATTCGAATTATATAACAATTACAATGCATCAAACTTAAATTGTAATGCGGGAACATACAACTTCTGAATAATCTAATCGCTTTTTCATAGCAACTATTATACTTTGATGTTCATAAGTGTTACTTTGTGACCTAAATGATATAAATGAATTTTGGCATTTGACCTTGACCTTAACCTAGTTTTTAGTTGAATGATCTGGGTTTCAGAACTTTTTAATAAGATACAATATTATTCAAAAGGCCAAAAGTATCGCAAGGTACAAATGCTACGGTTTGAGCACGGTTTGTGTTACTTACAGTTCAGCTCTTTGGTTGTAAACAAAAAAAAAACATTCTAATAACCTGTCTAACGATTGTAATCAATCTTTTAAGCAAAGTTAGAATCTTTGGGGAGTTTCTAAGTTAGGTAAACACACTAAACTACTAAACTATACTTTGTAAAACTTTCGAACTAAATTCTTGTTTATTTAACGAGCACGTTGATCGTTAAATAGAACATATACATGTTTATTAGTGAACATAAATATTCCAAAAAATAATTATAAATATCAGTTTAGCTTTTGGATGTAGGTATCCAGACCATAAAGTACCATATATGATATTAAAGTCTACATAAATAGGCAAATACAGCACAGTTCAGTACATTTTATTTTCAATATGTTTTCTACAAATTTTCTATGATGGTTATGGTAGCCACTGGGCGAACACTGCCTAACAAAATTGGGATACGTGGCAATAATATATCCATATTTTAAGCGTAATCAAGATAATATTTTAATGCTATTTATTTTTTTTAATACGGTAACTCCCGCAATACGAATTATTCCTGTATAGCGGAGGGCTTTACAAACATTCAACAACGGACACAATGAATTTGCATGCCTGAAGGTAGAATGTGGGTAGGATGACTATAATGTTGACATCCTAACTGTATTACATGCTCGTTATTGAATAAGTAATAATAAAATTTATTTCTCTCATAACAAAGGTTCACGTACGCATTTTACAGTAGATAAACGAAAAATAGGTGGTAATAAAGATCCTTTGTGAGAGATTGGCGTCCGTACTAGGGAGAACCCTGTGTGACGGATCACCAGGCTCCTACCTGGGACTCGTAGGTGTATTTGCCTATTAAATAACATATTGGGTATAGACTTGTACATGATATTTAAATATATTATATAGATTTGAAAGAAAATTAGTGGACAACACTAACTTTTTTTTTGACTCTTTTTGGTTTCGAAGCCATAATATTCGACGCAGTGGCAATGGCGAGGCAACTTCTTAAACCATTGCGCTAACTGTGCAGTCAAAAAGTCTAGTCTTTCATATTTTTATGACGATACCTTTGAGGTTTTATAGATACATATTTTATAACCAACTAGTTACCACGTCGATCACGTTATCAAGGCACCACGGGATATTCACTTACCGTTGCAATATTTTTATCTCATCTCAGTAAATTTGCATAATATATGTTACGGATCCTACGGGTCTAGTATCTACCCTAAGCAAACATTAGACGTTTGAGTTGCAAATTTATTAATAATCTAAAGTTAAATTGAATTACTAGGTATTAATTTACTAAAACAATCGAATATGTTACATATTCATTTATATTAATGAATAACATATCCAGTTATAAGCCGCTACGATCTTGCCATATCTCTATTGCATCCGTCGGTTTAGAGTACTCTTGCCTGGCTTGTCTCTAGAATAACTCAGATATGTTCAAAGAACGTTCACCTTGGTATTCCCATTCCGCATAGACCATTCACTATATTCCTTTAGTTATGTTTGATGCCTTACAACCTAGTAACAGACCCTCGATATACCCTTGGAAACATTGAATTTCGGCATAATAGAACAAGTCTACATTTAAATACGTATAACATTTCTCTACCGAACTTCTGAGCATGGCCCTTGTAGTCTAGACAAGAGGTTACTAAAATATTTTATGTTTAAACAATATCTGTTTTCATTACATAGCAAAAAACTACTTGAGAAGATAAAAAAGCAGACTAATTCTAGCGAGTATGTTATCATCATAATTTGAGATGAAAGTAGTTTTTATTTGTTTTTATTTGTGACATAACTGTCATTGTGCTAGCGTCAAAACTCATGGTAAGCTAATAAATAATTTTGACTACGCGAATAGTAATAATAATACCAAATCTAGTTCTATAATTTGCTAGGCACGGGCTTCCTCTTAGTGTTCAAATGTAAGATTCTATGCCGTCATAATTCTAGAAAATTATTAATAAGTTCTCGCAGGTTCCCTCGCAATGGTAAACTACTTACTACGCTCATGACTTTGAAAAGTCAGAATCCTGTGCCAAGTCTGATTAAACTCAAGACCTCTAGGTTGTAATCCAAGTGCCTGGGTTCTAGCAATATGCTGATTTTTCAAAACGAAATATGTGTTTATATCGTACCATATTCCTATGAATATACATATATACATAGGTACGATGTATACTATTTCGTAATTTTCATCAATCGTGATTTTCATAAAGAATACAGCACAAAAAATAACCTTATCTTATTATTAAGACAAGCTTATTTTTTGTGCTGTATTCTTTATGAAAATTCATCCTAATGTTAGTAACATTCCAAGTAAATAGCGTCCTTAATTTAAAATGTATCTCTGTTAAAAAGTTAATTATATCATTTGAGAGCCTAGCGTAGAGTATTATACAAGATACAATAAAAATAAAATTATTATGTAACAAAAATTAATGCAACTGCAGCGTGCTAAGTCTGTTACCAGCCTAAGTTATTACGTAATACCGAAATAGACACGTATGGAACACCTAGTTCACAAAACGTATCAGTGTATCGACGGAAGACGTCAACATAACACAATAATGTCAACAATGTGCGGAACCAACACATATCACAATAACTTTCCTTATCTCATCACAAAGGAACTCCAGCCCCTCTTGTATCATTATGTTCTGTGCAGTAAATTGAATAAAAGGCATTCGCGGACATTCGTTGTTAACCCGAAATCGTCCCGCAAATGACTGACAATAGACTCGATTGTGCTGAATGAGGTGATTTGAGTCGGATCACAGGTGAATGCCGAGCCGTGAGGTCAATTTCGTACTTTTTGTGAACGCCGCCATTTACGTGTAATAGATAAATCCAAAAAATGGAGCTGAATACCTGCCATTTGCGATACGTGTATTTTTCTCTGAACGATGTAATAGATTTATTCTGAAATTATTTTTGTTTTTGAAATAGTTCTCCTGGCTAAAAGCGATTAGTTTATCTAGTCTAACATTCAATATATAAAAATGAAAATTTCTCCATTCAATACTTTTTAGGCTCTTTCATAAATTCTATTGGTTATAGCAGAAGTAAACATTTGAATATAATGTACGCTTTGATCAAACGTTGTATTTTATTGTTGTATAAGAATACTCCTACACGTAGCTAAGCCACATTGCGGCATTGTACATGTTTGTTGATGCCGAGCACAAGCCGGACGAAATCCACGTAGACTAGAACTTTTAACTAGAAAACTGTTTATCACACACACCCTTAACACAATATCCACTGTGTCTAAAGAATAAAGACGAGGACAATGTAACTAGTAAGTTGTCCTCGTTTTTGTACCTGGTTCGTACACCTGAGCAGATTTCTTTAGAACGTAATCAGGTATGTTTTCTTTTTATTTCGCTTCTATTGTCTTTCACAAGACAGGAGTGGAAAAAATAGCTAAGTTACGAAGAGTGGAATGTTGACTCAAGTTGAGGCGTAAATGCATTGTCAATTATTCAAATCTATCACTCATAAGTGTTAATTTATGCTATTTAACCTCGCGTTATGACAGTCAATCTTCACTTTGGTCATTATTAACCTAAACATATTAGCTTTTTGCAATTTGGTGGTTAGATAGCAATTAATCACTTGCAGAAGTCATATTCAACCGAATCAAGTTATATATATTTAATATTATTTTAACTGAACTTTCGGAATAAATATCATGCCCAGTATCGCTGGAAACTTTACAGACAAACAATTATTATTGGACACAAAGTATACCTGGCTTAAAGACTCACAAGAGCCGTCATGGTGGCAGCAGCGAAACGATTACTTGCCTGCTGCCTCATCCCTGCTATGTCCCAAGAACCGTGCATTTTTACCGGGACTCGAAAAAGCAGTACAACACTCTTTTTTTTTGACCCAGGAAATTTCTTTATGGATACCCCCTCGGGGTTCCCCCGGGGGCGGGAGGGAAGTTATGTCAGACTCTCCGCCCCTGACCTTTCAGGGGTCCTGACCCCCTGGTCGATATACACACTAAAAACCTGGGGTGAGCAGTCCCTCCGCCGACGGGGTGGGGCGAGATGGGGTCACGTTAGCAATCACCATCCCGCCCCGGTTGATGGTAACCGGGCCTCAGCACCTGTGGAGCCTTGCTCACCAAGGCCACCCCCCAGACGTGTGGGGCCGTACAAGCCGGTACAGAGTCCCCCGACTCTATACCAGTGACCCCGCTATACAGGAGGGTGAAGGCGGGCAAATCGCCTGCTTCTCGCTCCCGTCCGTTAGCACCGGAGAGGGTCAGTGAGGAGATTGTTCTCCCGACCCTCTCCACGGTCTCTTTCTGCGCCATGACAGCCTCGCAGAAGGAGACAAGCAGTATATCACCCTTCATCCACCATCCACGGCATCCACAGGACAGGCTTGCCTAGTGTGGAACCAATGGATACTATGTGTATGTATATGTACTGTTTTGGCAATAAATACATTTTTAATATTAAATTTTTTTTTTCTCATCAACTATCTCTAAGGCAGACATAATTTCATACGCAGTATACAGATGTACCACTATTACGCCAGTTTCCTGTAAAAGGATGTCGCTTTCCAGGGTGCCCCGGCTTGTTAGTGTCGTCACAAAATAAGATTAGTGACGACTGACTCTTCTACTCAACCGAAACGTGTGTCACGTTTCATAAAAACTTCTAGTTTCTATTAATAATAGTAAATAATATCAGCCCTGTATATAAACAGTCCCACTGCTGGGCACGGTGGTCTTCCCATTGTGTGAAGGGATAGGCCATAAGTTTCCTACGCTGGCCTAGTGCGGGTTGGCACACTTTACACATCTTCGAGAACATAATAGAGAAACCTCGGACATGCAGGTTTCCTCAAGATGTGTTCCTTAACCGTTAAAGCAACTATTTAATACACAAATAACGTTGAAAAGAGGTGCGTGCCTTTGAATTAAACTCGAATCCTTTGCGTGGCAGTCCAACAATCTTGCTGATCTCGCTGCTAGTTGATTTTATTAGTCAACACATACCAAAGGAAAGCACATCGGCATAGAGAAGGTACCACAATGCTTCGCGTAGAGAAGGCCTAATTACTTCAACAATACGTATTATTCAAGGTCTCCTTCAGTATGTTTTCGGTTTTCAAGTAGTTTACATAATTAAGTAATAATTACGGACCATAATTACGCTCCTACGCTGTAGGAGCATGGCCGCAAGCCAATTATACGTTTAGCCTATATTTATATTTATTCAATAAAGGCCAATTAGCCTCGATTATATATTTACGGCACTTAACAAAGCTATTTTTGTTGAATATATTCGGATTTTCTTTGCTGGTTTCCTTTTATTCTTACACAGTATTTGGAGCTTATTTTAAAGCATTTGGAATGATTTTAACCTTACATTATATAAGTAGAGGTGCCGGTTTAATCACATGTAATACTTCAGAATTATGAAGTACGCATGCAAATAATATAAGTATACAAAATATTATTTTTGTAATAAAATTGTACCGCTGGAACCCAGGAGATTATGTAATTATTAGATTAAAAGTTGTGTAACCTAAATGTAGGTTAGGTTAGGTTCGAACCCACCAATACCCTCCTGAGGAAACCACAGAGGGCGATGGCGATCAGGGTATCGCGGGCGTACCGCACCGTCTCCTATGAGATGGCGTGCGTTTTGGCGGCATCGCCGCCCTGGGATTTGGAGGGGGAGGTCCAAGCGTCGGTGTATCACTGGTGCGCGGACCTCCGGCTCCATGGTGAGGAACCTACTCACAGGGCGGTGGAGACGCGAAGGTCCCAGGCTCGACTGGTCCTTGAGGCGAAATGGGAGGAGAGACTGGCCCAGCCCCGCTACGGGGTGAGGACAGTCGAGGCTGTCCGTCCGGTGCTAAGGCAATGGACGGACAGACGGCGCGGACCGCTCACCTACCGGCTTGCTCAGGTGCTCTCCGGACGCGGCTGTTTCGGAGAGTACCTGTGCAAGATAGCCGGTAGGGAGCCGACAACCAGGTGTCACCACTGCGAGGAGTGCGACCGGGACACGGCGCAGCTCACGCTGGAGGAGTGTCCGGCGTGGGCCGAGGAGCGCTGTGCCCTGGTCGCCGTGATTGGCCCCGACCTCTCGTTGCCGATCGTCGTTTCCATGATGGTCGGCGACGACAGGTGCTGGGGCGCAATGAGGTCCTTCTGCGAGGCTGTCATCTCGCAGAAGGAGGCGGCGGAGCGGGGGCGTGAGGAAGATCCTTACGCCCCGGACATCCGCCGCCGGAGGAGGGGGCGCAGGAGACGCGCTTATGTCGCTTTCCTGCCCCCCACCTAAGGGTTCTGGGTGGCAAGGCCTTAGGGGACCCTGCCACCCGTGAGTAAGAACCCATAGAGGGCGCGCGCGGTGTTCCCGCGTGCCTTCTAACGTCGAAAGGGGAGAGCAGTGAAATGCTCTCCCCCGGGGACGAGAGGAGGTCGGGTCCAATTGACCCGGCCGGCACCCACACGGGGGGGGCCTGCTATGGATGAATCTTTTTAGACTCCCAACTGGCCCCCCTCATTGGGTGAGAGAGGGAACACCCCAGGTTTTTTTAGTGGGTATACCAGCACTCGGCTGGTGAGTCCCACACGCCCCGCCGGTGCCGTCCCCTAGCCGGCGGGTAGTCCATCAAGCATTTTTTCCTGGGTATCAAAAAAAAAAAAAAGGTTCGAACCCCCCTGATCGCGGCAGTCGGATCGGTTGCCCTCTCGCTCCCGGCCGTAGTTCAGTCTATGGTCCGGAGTGAGAGGTCGTGGAACGCCGTCGCCTCCTTCTGCGAGGAAGTGATTTCCATCAAGGAGGCGGCGGAGCGGGAGAGGAAGCGTTTAAACCCTCTCCCCAACCGCAGAGCCGGGCGCCGGAGGGCGCGCGATGACCTCCAGCCACCCTGAGGTTTGACCTGGGGGTGGCGGGCTTTGTGGGCCTGCCCGCCATCCGTTCAGCACCAGGTCCGAGAGGCGGCGTGCGTGTTCCCACGTGCGCCTCTGTGTCGAGTCCGTCTCCCCTCTAGGGAGGAGACAGTAGGGAATTTTTCGAGTGAGTCCTTTGGGTAGGTCTCTTGTGTAGTGGCCTGCCGTTTCACACGGCCGTTACCTCGGCGGGGTCGCGACCACATGCGAAAGCGATTCGCGCGGCCCCGTCGATAGTGATTTTGTCGAGGAACACCGTGGTAGGTTTAGTCGGTATTCCGGGAGGTACATTATCTTTTAAACATCTTTCTTTTACCCCGGTGAGTCCGACATAATCCCTCCGCTCGCCCCCGCGGAGGGATATGCATCATTGCATTCCCCCAAGTAAAAAAAAAAAAATGTTCGAGCCCCCCGGAGATGAGAGGTGGTCGGGTCCGTTTGACCCGGCCCACACCCACGCGGGGCGCATGGCATATTAATGCATGATAATGCGCGTCCCCATACCGCCAGAATTCTACATGACTACCTTGAAGAGGTCGGTATCGAATTCATGCAGTGGCCAGCGCGAAGCCCGGACTTAAACCCCATCGAGCACGCCTGGGACGAGCTTCAGAGATGCGTAAAAGGTCGAAACCCCCCACCAATCACGCTTCCCGAGCTCAAACAAGCACTGGTGGAGGAATAGGATGGTATTCCTCAGCACCGGCTCCGAAATTTGGTGTACAGCATGCCTAATCGCCTGGAAGCTGTCAGAAGAGCTCGTGGAGGCAATACAAAGTATTAAATGAAGAAAGTGATGAAAACAGCAAAAAAACAATCATAAAAAAAATGTAATCTTAAGAAAAATATGACTACTTTAGTTTTTTTTTAATTTAGAAATTAATATTGTGGGTGCAACAAAGATTTATTTTATTTTTTATCTGTATAATTAAATTCTCAATTGAACAGTCTTCGTTTCATTAGGATGGCATACGTAGTTCGGGAGATATTCGGGTTTATGTGACTGACCCGTTATTTTTGGAACTGAGTATATATACAGGATGCCAATATGATCACCTAAACTATTGTTCAAGCCGATGACCAAATCGGCATCCTGTATATAGATATCCGGCGTTCTATACATAAGTGCAGCATGCCGGATAACAAATTCCAAAAGAGTTTAAAGTACTTATAGATAAATATGATACGCATACTCCGTTAGTAGTGCTTAAATCTTACATATGACGTAATAGGTAGCAAGTCGCTTGTCGTTTACCGGGCATACTGCCAATAACTGCCTCTTTTCCTACATAAATAAGAAGGCTTATTTAAATGCACGTGTGTGAATTTATATTGTATGTTTTGTCTTTCATATGACGTGTACTAACGAGGCATGATAGCAACGGTGTACATATTATTGATCGAATATTCGCATTCATGATCGATGACACTTGATAAACACGCGGTAAATTAACTGTCGGTAATTTTTGTATTGTATATTCGTATATTTATTACTGCTACGGCTAAACCATTTAACAGATTTGTATTAAATCTGGTACAGAGATAGTTTAAAACCTCGTAAAGAACATAAGCTTTTTATTGATGTAGATACCACGCAGGCACAGCCGCGTGCAAAAGCTAGTTATCAATGTTCCGACCATTTTAATCGGTTGAAGTTCGAATGATTAAAACGTATAATCAGTAAATACAATAGTTATTTTCTCACGCGTCTAGTCAATAAAAACGTCTACATATTATTACTAATAAAAAATATAGCAAGTGTTTTAAAATGAAAGACTAACGAAAGTACAAGGATGTTTTAGAAAATATATAGTCTAAATCGTATTATCAACGTGCTAATATAAATAATACAAAATGTAAAGCTGCTAAAACTGAATTTACTTCATATAAACTCGAAACTTTGTGATTTAAATCTAATATAAAACAGACTACATTCATTATATTCCAGGTTTATGTACTGAAATTGCTTTCGGCATTCCGTAGACGACAGAATTTTTTCCAAAGGACGGAAATGTCGGTATTTTTCTGTTGGCGTTGACCAGGGCGACAAGCCGCGGTACGTTCGACGTCTGACGTCCTCTGGACTTGGCCAAGTACCAAAGGACTTTTAATCCTTATCCTTCATGTGCGTTGTTGCTTAGGATTCCATATACGATAACTAGTTTCTATCGGCGACTTTGTACGCATGAAATTGGGAAGCAGGTACCAATATTTTTCTTTCTTAATATTAGACTCTTAAGCGGCGTATCAAGATAAAACATGCATCAGATTATAGTTAGACCTCTAGCAATACAACTGTGAAAACCACATTCCATTTTGTGCAATAGTTTTTGCGTAATATGTGAACAAATATACGGACAGACAGAAAAGCAAAAAAAATTAAAATAATTGTCTTCTATAGTTCTTATAAAGACTCCTACACTATATTTTCTTGTACATCTCTTATATACAGACATCGACCAGTATCAATTTTATGATATGGATAGATGCAGGTTAAATGTCTCGGTCCGCCACCGTCCGTCGTATGCGGAGCCTTAGCACTATAATACTTATATTCTATAAGTAGAGTGCAAATCGTAGCGTGTAACAATGACCTCTATCTACGGTAGCGATCTTGTTTGCTTAACTAAAGCATATCAATCCCTATTACTAAGCGAACGCCATTCTATCATTATGTACTAGCTTTTATTGACTACAGACAGATACATTTTTGATCTTTAATAGGTGTTAGTAGAAGTCTAATAATAATAATAATAATAATTTAATATAATATTCTATTATATAATATCACCAAATCACACCATCTAGCCCAAACTAAGCAGAGCTTGTACTATCCATAGTACTAAGACAATAGATAAAAATACTTTTTTTTTTGTAAATACATATTGTACATAGAAACACCCAGACCAAGACGATCATCCATGTTCATGCACACATAATGATTAAGGTACTCGACTTGCCATCGTATTACTAGTCTAATATTGATGTATTTTTTGTTACAACAAAATGACAGTCGTATTCAAAAGTTATACATCTCGATATTACAGACCATGACATTAATTAATTATTTAATAGCACGGATGACTTTGCGGTATAAGTGGTCACCTCATGCCCAGCAACGGTTCGATCACCGTACGGGACAAAAATTTGTGTAATCCCCAAATAGTTGTTTTAATTCTGGGTGTTTTTTATGATTGTTGTTTGAATGTGGGTTAAGTCGCTTGCGACACAGTATCGGTTCCTAGTGCGAGAGAGGAAAAGCTTAGACAAGAAATTTAACATTTTCACGTAGGTATACCTTGCTTGTAGTAGGTATTTGATGTTTCTAACAGTACGTGCATAATATGATAATCGATCACATACACACAATACCATCTAACCGCAACTAAACAGAGCTTGTACTATGGGTACTAGACAATAGATAAACATACATAATTATACATTTTTAGTAAATATGTACATTTTATACAAAGAAACACCAACGACCAAGACAAACATACATGTCCATGCACATAAATGGGAATCGAACCCACGACCAGGCGTGGCAGTCGATTACACTAACCACTACGCCATAGAGGTCACCAACATATAACATAGGTATATAACAAAATAATGTTCTTATTGATATGGATGGATTAATGAATGAATTAGTTACCTATTCAATCCCGCTGTGATGGCTGAAGGCCATTTGATAGACAACGCTGCCAATATTATTCTTCTTCTTATACATTAACTGGTTTATTGATCCAGTTGACGTAATCGTCGAAGCTGAACACGAAGTCACAAGTTCATTAATTTTAATTTTTATATCAACAGTTGCTGAACCGAACCGTATTTAAAGAAAGCATAACGTGAACAATTTTTTTCAACGTTTAAACTCTCTCAACTCTCTTATTCGTCGAATTTGAAACGGTTTGTTCCGCATTCATCCCTCATGATTCGTCCCAAACGTAAAAATACGCATTCGTCCCAAAAATTTTTCCTTATATTAAATTTAGCTAAATATTAATTTCTTAATTTAATTCCTATTTTGTTCCAATTTATGTTCCTTTTCAGTCCCTGTTTTTCTTTTTATGGATGTTTTTGTTGTATTGTCAGCCGAAAAATATTTGAATATACCTCTTTGATATATCGGCGAAACCTTGGGACTTTGCATGACATCACGAGCTCGACAACGATAAGATTTAAAATAATTTTTAACCTTGTTTTGTTTTCTTAACCATATGCTCAAAAATGTAGGACGAAAAAGAAATAATTTAAAAAGTAGGGCGAATAAGGAACATTTTGGAATGTGGAACGTAATGTAGGGGCAAATGCGGAACAAAACTTTAAAACATCAATCTATCAATCAGCCCGTTGCAGTTCACTGCTGGAGCCTCTACCACCTTACGCCACAACATCTTCTGCTTTCCGCTTCCAGTCTAATCCAGCTATCTTCTTTAGGTAAGCGGTCCATCTAGCCGGTTCTACCTTACGTTTGCGGTAAGAACTGCTTGCTCCAACGGCCATCGGCCTTTCAAAATATATGGCCAGACCAGCCACCACTTTAGTCTCTTAATTCTGCAATTTAAAACATAGTTGGTGAAATTTCGATGTTATTCACTTCCACATACGCCTCCAGGAACATACCAGTGCGAATATGTTATTATCATATTCTTCTATAAGATCCTTTCTCAGAATGAAAACCACATATGGATAAACGTAAAGGCCACCTGGTTATCCTATCGCTTAACTTAATTTATTTAGGTCACCCTCTGACGACCAATAAAATAGACTTAGGCTTAAAATTTAAGGAGCTTATGTCCAGCAGTGGACTGCAATAGGTTACTTCATTTTTCTTCAAGTAAGGCAGTTTAAGCCACCACGAGATATAAATATTAGATGCTTGTTAAAAGAAAAACGTAGCTTCATTCTCAAAAAAGAATAAAAAGAATCACAGTAACAATACATTTAATAAAAGCTTTCAGCTACAACAAAAGTTTAAACCGTCGTACAATTTTTGTGTCTTACTCGGTTTAAGAAAACAAAAAAGAAATAAACTCGTCCATTGTTCGCTTTGTATCAGTCACAGCGTTGTTTTCCAACAGCCGTTTTGTTCGTATGGATGGTCAACCTCAAATTAATATACTTAAGTGCTGTAAATTTCTGCACAGTGCAATGGCTGCTAGGAAAGAAATTGAAATATTCGGAAATTATATGATTATGCATCTGAATGTTCATCGATCCATGGTCACTGATTAGGTCTTCCACCCAATAATTTTCCATGACCTCGTACTAAGCAAAAAATCGAAATGTTTTGAATTGCGATTTGATTGAAGAATCGAATAATTTGAATTTTATTGGCGAACATCAGGTCAAGCTTATTAATAACACATTCCAATTAATTTATAAAGTATTAAGTAACTTTTCTTAAGTAGCGTGTTATGTTCGTGATAACATTATATTAATATAAAGTAGATAGAGAAAAATTATATATCTGGTTCGGGCAAACTGTTATTGAGTTTTTCTGAATATTACATTCTAATTAAAAAACCCAATAACTGATTGAACTGCAGTAAAATAAAGGTTAAATAATATTATTCGTTAATGTGATACGTGCAAAATGCGTAATTGTACTGATTTTATTGTACACGTGACTAAAGGCTCAATCACACTGAACGACAGTTTATCTTTATATATATAAATCTTCTGTGCGTGTGTTTGTAATTAAACTCCTCCTGAACGGCTGGACCGATATTTAAGTTTTTTTTTGTATGTGTTCAAGTGGATTCGAGAACGGTTTAGACTTGGGATATTGTTAATTTTTCTTTTCGTTTTTACTTGTCTACTTCTGTCGGGTCAGCTTGTAATCTATAGATATTAAAAAATCCGATAGCAGCGCTACAGCGCTTTCACGATCGATTAGTCAAGATAAGCATATCGTATTATTTCGACTATAAATATTAATAAAATTATGTTTATCTATAATAATAATAATTATTATTATTATTATTTATTGCCACAAAATAGTAAATTAACAATAGAAAAGAAATTCCAAATGAATGTACACGATAAAGATTAACACTATAATGTAATCTATACATAAACATTAACCCTAGAGTGGGCGCGTCTTTTTGCGAAACGTCAGTGGGCGCGTGGGGAGCATTTCGCCGCCCATTTACTTTGACCATTTTAACTAGAAATACAGCAATTTAATTAATTTATTTTCTCAGGATTTAAATAATACAACATTAAGTAATGATAAATCAACATATTTATTAAACTCTGTTTTAAAAACTTTGGTTTACAAAAGACTTTAGGAAACGTAATAATTAAATTGACTTTTTTTCTGTTATCCTACATAATACTCTTTAATACTTAAAAAAAAGGAGAAAAAAAAACAAAATTATATATTTTCTAAATCTACAGGATATGCTTTATCAAAACAGTCTTCACAAAGGTATGTGCAATGTTCGTTGCACAGTAACTTTGGGCACCTGGAACACCCTTTTTTCGTGCGCCTGTTTTTCTTTGAGGGACATATACTGCATTTGCCCTCCTTCTTTGGAGAAGATGATTGTTCTGCTGGTACAAAGCGAGCAATTTGGTTCCTCAGAGGAATATTTAAAGTGTCTATAGAAGACCTTGTGATCATATATTGCTTGACAAGTACCATGGCAATTTCTTTCAAATACTCTCGGCGTAGCATAAATTTTTCAGAATTGGCTTTATATATAATTTGACTGTTTATACCAGCAATATTCATCATCGAAAAAAACAACCTCATTGGCCATCTGCGAGTCATTCTCCCAACAGAATATTCTTCCTTCATTTGATCAACGACATCAACACCACCTTTAGTACTATTATAAAATGTGACTATTTCAGGTTTTGCAGCAGGCCCGGTGTTTTCATCGATTTTATCATCGTCATGCAAAGTAGACAATAGTAGTACTATTTTCTTTTGCTTTTTGTTTGGAACATAAGAAACCAAAACTTTCTTCTCGCCAAATCCAAACATAGAAGACGGTTTCGCCCGATCTTTGGTGTTCAGAAAATTTGGTGGAATTTCTTTTTTATTTTTACGTAAAGTTCCAACAATGGTCGTTCTATTATCAGCTAGCAACTGATCAGCAAGAGGTATCGAAGTAAAAAAGTTATCCATAGTGATATTGCGGCCAGTGTTGAGGATATTTCGAGATAATCTTTTTACTAAAGCGGTAACTGAATTATCGATGTTGAACTGCCCTGGAGGTTGTTTCCCAGCATACACCTCTAAATTGCTGGTGTAAAATGTCTTTGCATCAACTAGTGCATACATTTTTATGCCATATTTGGCGGGTTTATTAGCCATATACACCCGGAACTTACATCGGCCTCTGAAGGATTCCAGCATCTCGTCTATAGTACAATATTCTCCGATTTGATAATGTTTTTGACAATTCGTAACAAATGATTCGAAAATATTTCGCATAGCTGCCATATTGTCATGAGTAGCACGCTCTGTTCTAGTGTTCATATCATCGAATCGCAGATGCCTAAGCAAAAAATAAAACCTCTTTATCGACATAGTGGCCCTGAAAACATCAGGGGCGGTCCCATCATTTCCCCACATTTCTTGAATGTTTGCGTGATTCATCTTTTTTAGTCCAGCCATAAGCAACAATCCGATAAGAGCTTTTACTTCGATTATATTCGTCTCCTTTGCATCTCTCTCACGAGAAAATTTTTCTTTATGTGCTCTTATATATGTATTAGTAAATAACACAATATCATCAAGCATGGAGTCGGTAATAAATAAATGAAAACATTCTACGGGTGTTTGACAATTCAAAGCTTCTTCGCCTTTGACTCCGGGCCTATTGATAACAATATTTTCCTGTCTTGTCCGGATATTCGGTCGTAAAGGAGGGTGAATTAGCCATTTAGTACCATCTTTACCATGGTACATCGGAACTCTAGTAGGTCGTCGTTGAGAAGCTGGAGCAACAGATAAAAGTTGAGATTCAGCTGACGTACTTGACTGCGGGGACAATACGGTATTCCTGAGGCGAACGAGCTGCGCTAATGGTTCATCATCATCACTGGACGTACGTGTTGGAGATTTATCACCACCTGTTTGTAGTCTACGTTTACGACAGCGAGATCGAGGCTGATGGCATACTAAAGTCGCTGATGAACGGCTACTTATATCTGAAATGGATGTCCTTTGGTGTCGAATAGGTGGTATTTCGGAAGGCACAACAATTGGCGAAGGTACTTTCTTGTTAGACGCGTCGCTTTCTGCTGACTGTTCTGTTTCCGTGTTGTGCTCACTATGATGACTAGATCGATCACTATCTGACACATATTCATCAACAATCTGTGTACTAGCATCTTCAAAATCAGATGTTTCCTCTAGCCAAGACACAATTTGAGAGTCCATTTTGTTATTCATGTTTATTATTATTAATAGATATATTTAAATCCTAAAACAAAAATGATTTTTTTAGTTTTAATTATAAATGCACCATAAAATATAGTCTACCCTTCAAGTTTGCAAAAATACATTACACAATATTACTTACGTGAGTGGGCGCGCGGTGAGCAATTCGCCGCCCGGTGACACCCGATTGTAACAACTTGCTCCTCAAGCGGTCCCCCGCGCACTGACGGCGTCCCGCCTTTCGGCACGCGTTGCAAGTGAGAGTGGGGGCAGCTACTAAAAAGCGCAAACCTAACGGGCAGTTGTTTTAAAAATTATAACCGTTTTTTTAGCGCGGGCGGCAAAATGCTCATAGCGCGCCCACTCTAGGGTTAAAATAGTCCTTTGATATGACATCACTGTTGTAACAAGCAATAATCATGCAAAAAATATACAATCACTAACACAATTAACACTCAAAAATGATTAATAAAGCCTATATGATGTGACTATATATGACATTTCATAATTTTGTAGTCTACTTAGATAGTGCCTCTGGGCTAGCAAAATTATAAAAATTAGTTTATCATATATGTGACACATATCATATGTGTCACGTACATTTATAGTAACTAAGCCCACCCACACGCTCACCACTAACACCAGCTTAGCTAAATTCAATAGTACTATGGTAAATTATCAATTTTGACATTCGTGAAATCTCGGCGCGTTAAATGTCTTGGAAACCACAATAAATATTATAAGAAATGAATGGTAGTTGTTGGCGAAAAGGCTGGACTGCCAGTGTGCCGAGTATTGTGGGTTATATCCACACAGGACAACAATTTGTGTGATCCACATATATTTATTTCGGGTCTGGATATTCTTTTAGTCAGCTGTTACAATGTTTGTAAAGCCGCCCGCGATTATGGTATATGAGTAGTTCAAAATAAATAGATCACAGTAGTTTATCTACTTCAGTTCATACCATCCAAGTAACCATCTTTTGTATTCCTTTAGTAGGTAGAGCTTTCAGAACTCCTTAAAAAAGTATTTACCATCAGAAAGCTACTTTATACATAAGCAGCATAGCCTTTATAACATTACGCTATATGTCACTGAAGCAGAGCAGTAATCGTAAACATGAGCTAAACCGCAGGAGATAGCTAGTCACAATTGACTGCAGTACTTTAAACATTATCAAAACTTCTAGTATTGAACTATTAAACTTTACAACAGTAATTCCTTTTCGAGAGCTTTCTGCTATTGGACAATTAAATCAGGTAAACAAAATCGATCCAATAAAAATACAAACCAAGTACGTACAATAATTTATAAATATTTCCATTACATTAAATGTAAATTACTCCATACATTATTGATACAGGTGCTTTCAATGCTGAGCTCCGTTTACCGATATTGTACTTTTACCGGGACAAGTAAGTACAACTTGTAATATGCTACCACCTCCGATTCATGTATAAATTAATGCGTGTACTCTATTTCAATTACATACATATTCGTGTTCATTTGGAACTGGAAATCATATAATTGAAAAAAGGTTTTACTAATAGAGGTTCAGAATTGGATTGTTCTAAATTTATTTTGAATTATACAAAACTAATATACTATTCACTGTTTCGTTTGCATTTAAAATGTAGCCTATAGTGCTGTGCCAAATTATATCAAAATCGGTTGTATGTTCAATAATGAAACCGGCAGATAATATAAATCATCATTTCTTTTATTTGTTACAAAAATGAATTGACCGTAGGTAGAACAGATCGTTTCTGAATATAGGAACCGGGCCTTAGTGAACCATGTATCCAGTTATCTTTAAAGATATGCGCTATCTGCAGGCAGACACTGGACAATGTTCCTTGCACCAGCATGCTAGCAATTTATTGTTTTAGAGTCAGCAATATGCCAAAGCAACTTGTTCTGGGATAGCTGTTTCCCATCAGTCAAATAACAAGTTTGCTCATAACCTATTACATTAAAACATAATCATACTAATATTATATTTTTTTTGACAATATTTGCTAACTCTATTAAATGTAAACCGTTTAACTGTTCTGTTTGGATAAATCTTCGCACATAGTTAAACCATGTCCTGGAGTAACAATAATATACATTTTATTCCAGCATTTTATGCCTTTGCGACACTTATGAGCGTACGTTCTATTTCACGATCACCTAAAACCACGAAGAACAAAGACCGACTCTCAAATATCTAACCCTTAAAGAATAGCATCATACTTTACTTTTAATATACCCCTAATTCAGCCTAAACGAGGTGGGGCGGATCTAATTAGACTGGTTAACCGCTCAAGTAGGGTTGAACTCATTTTAAATTCATCCTGTAGGTATATTAGCAGATCGACAACCTTCAGTCCAAGGCCGTGATCTAATTTTAATCCAAGATTAATACCTCTTATAAATTATGCTAGACTTTTTCTCTCATAAAAATCCCTAAAACTCTAATAATATTTCAAAAAGAGGAGATGTCAAGCTTCATTTTTCCTTCGTGTATTCTTGTAAAATATTGATGTTCAACGTCAGGTCCGAAACTTTGTGATTTATTTTATTCTCAACTCATTTTAGACCCGTTGTGCATCGTGTTTCTTCTTAAAAGTCTTAGAGCTCGCATGCATAGATAGCCTGCCCGTGTCCCCAATGCCGTAGGTAGATGAGTATTACTATCACAATACACCAGAATTACCATCGATCAAGCACACTTCCAAACTACGTGGTGAGAATTTCTTCGAAAAGTTCAATGACATTATGAAATCGAAATCCTGATGCACAGCAGCCGCATTTACTACCGCCATTCGCTAGGCAAGCAATCAGCCTCAAAGGTATGAGAGCCCATTGTTTAAAATTTGAATTATTCACGACATCTGTGTGGTACTACACGGTTTAAGTAAAGGTTTAGGGCTTAGATTTAAAAATTAAAAAGGTGCGACAATCCCTTAAGTGGGTGGTAACGACGTAAATACATTAAAAGCAGTCGCGACCGAACAAAGCTTTTCGTTTAGTAATGGTTTTATGAATCCTTCTCAGTGTTATCCTGTTTTGCAGTAAGTTTAAGGGGTTCGCAGATTGAAGAGGCCCACTTCAACAAAGGTGTTCAGCATGTTTGAGAATTATTTCAAAGACTGAATGAAACTCTTTGAAGTAACTTTGAGTTGTAGTTGGAATCACATCTGTGCTTTAGTCAGTTTCGGTTGCGTTGAGTATAGTTTTCTTGGAATAATCCTTTAGGTAAATAAACAAGTTGTTCTGATTAAGCGGTCTATGTTGTTTAATTTGTGAGTAATTCAATTCAAACAGAAACAGAGAAACAGAAAGATTAATATCAAAATTTAATATTCTCAAAATAAAAGTGAAAATTATTATAACTTTCAAAGATTGTCTCTTGAAATACATGCAATAATTCTTGCTTTTTTAGTTTTGAATAATAATATCAACCTAAAAAATTACCAAAAAATGTACATATTTAACTAATTGCCTAGTTACTCCAGTAGTGTATGAGTAGAAGCTTACTTGTCTGCCGGGCGGCGTAAGGTTTTGGATTTAATTTTAGCTAGATTATTGGTATTTTCCATAAGGGAAGAACTCAGGGGCTGCCTGGAGCCTTATTGCGTGCCTAGCATGCAATGCAAGATTAACCTTAATTACGTCATTAAAATATGTCATAAACATATTATCACTCACAAAGTTGTAACTGTCAAATCAAATCTGTAAAAACATAGATGAAAACAAATTTAGGACGCATTCAACGTTAATTATTTCTTACAAAGCCAAAGAAGTAGTTCCATCATAATTTGCCACGCACATCTTTAACCAAAAGAAGGCATAATTTGATATCTCGAAAGCATAACATTTCAATTTAAGGGTACACCGGCTACCAAAACGTTTTCAGAGATATGAGCTACTAAACAAAAAAGTTACAACACAAGCAATTATTGCCAGCCGGCGTATACGCAGGGCCTGACAAAGTTGGCCCCATAAACGCTGCATGAGAATTGGTTTGAATAAAAATGAGGTTCGACCCCGCACGGTGTTTTTGCGCGAGTTCCTTGGCGAAATTGATAAAAACGGTGGAATATCTTTATAGCTTTTTTGTTTAGAGAAAACCGTCGTTTGGTCTGTAACCCTTATATACCCGTATTAGTCAAGGATTTGGCGAATGACGGAGACGAAATTTGTTTTTATATAACAGCTTCAAAGGATTGTAGTTACCTAATATATATTTTCACAAGTACATACACTTGAATTCTTTCACTGTTTTTTTAGTAGATATACCCATAACCTCAATAGGTACCTTTATATCGTTTAAGTTTGTTTAAAATTAGTAATCGTTGATATTGGCTTGGAAACAGTTGCGATCGATCTGTCGTGGTTTCGGCCATGTAAATACCAGGTACATGCATGTTGGGATATACAGTATCATATTTAATCTAGTATATCGTCTACCTGTGTATCAAGATTCATTGAAATCTGTTTAACAGTTACACGTGACTGAGTTACAAACATAAAAATATCTTTACTATCTTTAACATATTTAATAATATTCTTTCTTTCTTTTCGTGTGGTTAGTGGCCAACCTGTTGTCAAGAGTTGTTCAAGCCGCCCGTAGGCCTCTGACATGGCTTAACGAATGCTGTCAATTTAACAACAACCGGGACTGACTTTTTACGTGCCCTCCGAAGCACGGAGACACTCAGATGAAATACCACTAAGCGGTCACCCATCTATAGACTGACCGCACCCAATGTTGTTTAACCTTGCTAATCGTTTACCGATCAGTGAGTGCAACTGGCTATTACAGACATAGATTTCCGGTTAGATTTTTGGTCGTTGGTCGTACATTTTGCTATCCTGTCTGCAGGAGCTTGCGATAGTAGTATAGCGGCATATTTTCGGGTAAGTCGGTGTTCAAATATCGGCGAGCAATGGTTATTGCTGACCATCAAGTGGTCCGTATGCTTGCCTACCATATTAATAGTGTAAAAACCATAAATATAGTAAAATATGACGTACATATAACTTTAAAATACTGTTTTAGTTTAAATGGTTGCTTCGCTACTTACGTTATTGGTTTGATTCCCACACGGGCAAAAGGTGTGACCCACAAATATTTGTGCCGAAACTAGGTGTGCTTTGTATCTGTTGCTTAAATATTTGTAAAGCCTCAGGATTTAATCTTAATTCGGGAGTTGTTTAAAAATACAAATAATATCGATAGGTAAACTTTTGAATGATTTATGAAATAGAGATATTACCTTACACCCATGTGTGCTTACTTATGGTTGTGCCCTGAGTGATAAAAAGTTCCTCGACACAACTAGGATGCTAATGAGATTTTCTTAATAACTCAGTAATGCTTTAATCAGTACAAGAATCGTACGATAGGCAATTATGCCTGATTTGAATTTGATTGCACGGTTGATGTAGTGGGTTAAAATTAAATGCCTACACAGCTACCTAATATGATGGTACCCAATGTGATGGTTTCAACCCTGCCACGTGGAAAATGATTTATATTTAGAAACCACTGGTGCGTGCTTGTTTCGGGTTTAAAGTTTATACAATTATTCAATGTGTGAAAATTTCGGACTAGGCACCCAAATTGGGATAATCCTTATTATCCCTAATATTGCAGTTTTAACTTTAGTGCACAAAAACAATTTACCAATATGTATAATATTGGTAAATTGTTATTGTGCACTAAAGTTATTGATGAAGTTAACACCAAATGTCTACTAAACATACAGTAGATGTATGTATATTTTGCTTAACGAGCGTGCCGTACTAAATTTAATAAAAACTGTAAAGAAATTGACTTTTAAAAAACAAACGCAGAATTACTGATTTAGGTTTTCTTGATCAGATATTATATTATTTGTGTCTGTTCGTTCGTTTAGCATCACGCAAGTTCTACTGAACGGATTTTGTTGCATATGTAACGAAAGCTTAGGAAATAATTTAAAACCTGAACTGCCTTTCCTTTTGTTTCGAAAAAACAGAAGTAGTAGTACAGAGTGAGCCACGTAAATAACGTTGTGAACTACAGCCCAGGAAAAATATTCATTCCTATTTAAGAATTGTTCCATTGCTTGGCACGGGCCTTTTCTTAGAGTTAGACCATACCATACCACGCTGGCCCAGTGCCGGTTGGCAGACTAGACACACTTTCAAAATCGTCATGTCAAGCTCACAGACATGCAGGATTTACCACGATATTTTCCTTTACTAGGCAAAGCCTCGGATATAATGTAATACATAATATATAATACAAGCTTTATCGGGCGTACGGAGCTCACGTTACGATAGTAGAACGCCGACATGTATATATTACCCGAAAGAAAAGTTTATTGAATCAACAGAATGCAGGGTTCCTTACATGATCGTGGTGTGAGATAATAAAAATTTGTTTGCTTCCTTGATATATAGGCGACGATATCTTTACTTTTTCGCAAACTTTCTTTATTGGCTCTTTGCTTCGGCTTATATTGATAAGCTGAAGCGAACAAACAGATTTATTAAACACTTCATACAAAATTGAATGAAATTACTATAGATGTGTATTATTAAAGATAATACGCTTTTTTTTAAAACCATTGCTTCTTTAGATGCATAGGTATTACGTATACCTACTAAGCTTGTTTTCCATGACACAGGGAAACCTAATGTGGGCAACAGTGTAACAATTTTGTACCAAAAAGAAGCTAGAAATAAATATATTTTTGATTTTCATTTTTTACTTTCACTATTGCTGTTGCTGTATTTTTGAAAGTGCTATACCTGTCATGGCATGACAATCTCTATGTCACGAGGTAATTGCAAACACAGGTATAAAAATATCTGAACTAGGCACAACTATTTGTGGATTAAACAAATTTACGTCCCTTGTATTGAAAATTTACAGAAACTCAAATAAACTCAGTCATATTTGACCTGATACAGGAATAAAAACCAGAGCGTGATAATCACCAAATACTTAGCTTATTTATAGCTACATCTGGATACGTTATTCACTGGATTTTCAGATCCAATTATGATGACCAACAAATCCATCCAAAACCTCATCTAAAACTGTTTTCAGGTAGATAATATTAATTATACTTCCCTTAAATCCTAGTCTGACCTAAGTTTGACCCAGCTTATTAAATAAAATATTGTTCTATTTTGAATAAGCCTGATTTATTAGGCAGGCTTATAAGCTACGACTAGACTGGCATCATTACGACTTTTGTCTGAACCACATCTGTATGGCATGCAAAATTTATTAATACTATTCATATCTATTGTTTACTTAATTTGTATTGTTACAAAAAAAAGATATTAAAAACATCACCAAACAATATTATAAAGATAGAATATCTTTGATGTCCAGATAAAGATATCTGAATATCGGGTTACAGGAAACCTTAAATACTGTGGCAAAAGAGATTTTCCAGGTATCTTTGTTCCTTTGCCTTTAGCAACATACTTAAACATTTGACGTTCCTAAAAGTAATACTTTGTGACCTAAGTAAATAAATCGTTTAGACTTCGTCTTTAAAATTTTACAGCCCTTGAATAGTTTGCGCTTATCTTAAGTCAAGTACAAATATAATTACCACTTAAGGCAATTGATAAAAATATTAAACAAAGCCTCTAGTCCGAGACACGACGATAAATAAAAGACAATCTGTTACTTTTACGGCTATTCAATCACAAGTAGCGACCATCTTTCATTCTTAGCGACAAACATTGGACAATAAAGAATATCATAAATCATGAGGGCTTTATCTCGTGAAATCTAGACAGTTCCCTCCTTTATTTTGTCTCAAGAGTACGGCTTTCTACTCATACATAAGCAGCGGGTATTAGATTTTCGCAGTATTGCTATGGGCTCTGTGGACTTATGGTTTTGTAGGTATTACTTATATTTTTATAATACATCTTCTGCACTAGGAATTATTCCTGTGTCACGGTAGGCTTTAAAACTTTCAAGTAATGGACACAAAGAGGTCTCAAAACAACTAGCAATGGACCACAATCTGTTTTGTAACCAACCCGAGGTTACCATTTAAAAACTCTACGCCATCCTTACAGTGACTTATTTTCTTTACTGATAATTAATTTTTTAGAGGTAAGCCTATATTTTTAAAGTTCGTTTTATTTTCATAGCAATATAACTGACTACACCGATTACGTAATTTAGCTTGATCAATGAGAGCTGTGATGTGCTTTCAGTATAAACTGCATTTATAGTTTGGCAACGTCGTCTCGCGTTATTAAATTATTAACTCAATATTTACACTGTTAGGCCCTGATTGCTGCCAATGTCAATAAACATAGCTTACTGTTCGCTGCCATAGATGAAAATGAGTTTTAGTAACTAGAAATTATTAGTACCTAGATTTTGGCCGCAATTTTACTCGAGTAAATGTTGGTTATATTGCCTTGGGAACGATACTGTTTATAGGTGAAAGATACAGACATAGATATAGATGTCATTTTCTGTAGCCCTAACAATGTGTATGCAAAATTTCATGATTATCGGTCGAGTAGTTAAGGCGTGAAAGCGTAATAAACAAACTCACATTTGCATTTATAATAGGACTAGATGTGCCCGCGGTTTCACCCACATTTATGATTACTGCGTCGTCCCCGTGGGTCGTACGTAACCTTCCTCGATAAATAAGCTATCCAACAAAAAAAAAAGTGTTTCGGTTCGTACCAGTAGTTCCTGAGATTAGCGCGTTTAACCAAACAAACAAACAAACTCTTTAGCTTTATAATATTAGTATAGATTAGAATATATTTTCTGGCAATACAGAGAATTGGTTAATTCCTACTGAAATTTATATTCGGTAAGGAGTCACTTTTCAAGTTCTATTTTACGTAAATGTCTTACCAATTTTATTTGAATTTGTCATGTAGCCATTGCAAGTCATTCTATTGACTAAGGGCGCTCACAAGAAGTGAAACTAGTTGGGCAAACCTGAAAATATAAACTGACTACAACAGTTAGATTAGATATATTGACTGAATGGATAAAATAGTGATTTAAGGTCTCGGGTTCGAATCCTGGGTCGGGCCAGCAAAAGTTATTGGGTTTTTCAGTTAAGAAATCTCAATAGCAGCCCGGAGTTAGGAAGTTGGCGGTATTCGACTCGGAAAGCACTTAAAGTCATTGGTCCTGCGCCTGATCTCTCTCCGGTCGTGTCGGATTACCGTCCCATCGGATCATGATAGTTAGGGAACAGAGAATGCCCTTGTATTTGCGCACATACTTGTGCACTATAATATCTCCTGCGTACTTGGCCAGTCTCCGTTAAGACTGGCCGCCGTGGCCGAAATTCGGTCTGGAGGATATTATTATACTGAGACACAGAGGATGCCAAATTTTTATTATACTACGTAAGGCAATAGTAAGTTTTGCTGACCATTCCGGACAAATGCGACACCCAAATGTCTCCTTAGACTCTAGTTTCTTACAATATAAAGGCTTATTCTACCAGATTAACAGTCCCCAATCGTATTGTTCGATGTTTGAACGCAGTAAAATTTTACGTTATATCCTCAAGCTGTCGAAATGCCAACTTAACGCTGTCACTATCCAGGAAGAAGTTTATTTGAAACAGAGGATTTCCAATACGTTCAAATTATTGGTAGAGGACTTCATTTGTCTCTTTCTTTTTCGCCAAATCCATTTCGGATCTCTCACTTGAACGTAGAACAAAGGATGTTTAAGGACAAGAGCGGGTCTTACAATTGAATTCCCTTTGGACGGCGTGAAAATAAGTTTTAGATAAAACTATTGACTATATCTTGTTGAGTAATAAAACTTGTCGTTTCTCATACTTACTTACGTAAACCAAACCTCTTGAAATTCCATTGTAATGTTGTTGGTTAAAATACTTGAACTCAAATTTTAAGTAAGTTTGTGCTGTTGTAAGTTGTTAGCATTTGAGTTGTAAACCATGGTTAGTAACAATTTATCGACAATATTTGATTAGATTACTAAAATATATGTGGACGATATTTTTTGTTCAAGCCACATACTGATGAAAGTACTGATAAGGCTAAAAGTTATTTTTTTATTGCACGCTGCGAACTCGAAATTGATTTACGATGGTTTTGTTTTTTATTTGTGTATACTATTACTATTTTTTCTTTAAATATTTAATAAAGTATACATCTGCAAATATAATATCACGTGTAAATAATTAAAAGACTTTACGTCAGTTGATATGAAGAGTCAGTCAGATTAATCGTAATAGTATTTCATTAAGTATTAACCCAGCTTACAAAAGTCGTTATCCACAATTTAATTATACTTTTTAACGTCCACTATTGTGGCCTGTAATAATTAACTTCTATATTTAACTACTGACTATTTTTCTTTATAACAAATTTGGGCTATAAATTTGATCTTAACATACGTACCTGACATATGTTAAGATCAAATTCTCCAAAGGACTTTACGTATAGGATTTCGATAATTAAGTGCCATTACTTGCAAATGGTTTTATATGATGAAGATATGTGAAGGCTGCCAATCCAGGTCAGTGGCCAGCACTGGGCCAGCGTAGTGGACTACGGCCTAACCCTTCTCACACTGAGAAGCAGAGACCCAGCAGTGGGACAGTTTAATAATAATAATATACGTTTATTTCGGATTAAGTTCATATCGTTACTAAAAATTCTAATGTTAGTAGATAATATACATGGGTACCTAATCTGCATAATTAAATCACAGCATGTAGCTGCATCCATCTCCGCAACATCAGGGTCTCCCACCGAACACACTCAGGATGGTATTGGTGCTGCCGTGGAGGCGCGCCATCAAGGATGCGCAACTTTTTTCTCATGATAGCAGCGAAGCCGTCAGTACATGTATCTGCAAACATCTCTGACGCACTGAGTGCATTACTGTACTGGACACGTAGGTCACTGTATGCCTGCTGACTATAACTGACCCACAGACTGCACTTAATGTTAATACAGGACTGATATTATTATTATTGTAACAGTGGGTTCAAACTATGTTAGAAGTGGAAGTTTTTATAGAGATGTTGTGCTGTTAGCAAGAGGCTTAGTGCAGCTACATTTTGTACGCGAGTGATTCTCCTGCGGTTCTAAACATCAGTAAACATCCATAGGCTATGATACCACAAATTACACACATACAGATGACCCATTCAATATGACATGCGAAAAGTAATGCACTCTCACACAAAGGCCTTTAAATAGCGATTTCTGGATTCCCGTCAATGAAATGTAACATTATTTTCTTGCGCTTTAGAAAGAATGTAGAAATGTTTTATATGAATCTCCATAACTACATAATTTAATTTAAAAAAAATAACTATACTAAATTCAATTTAACAGAAGCGGTACATGGAGATCACTAGGCACTGCGTCAGCTATTTTTGCAGTATAGACTACAACGCTGGTATTCTCGCAAGCCTACTAAACAATAATTTATTATAAACCAATACATAAGAAAATAAAATACAAAAAAGGAATATAAATAATAAATATAACCTTATAACAATATATTTATATTATATTCATATATGTAATATATATATATATATATATATATATATATATATATATATATAATGTATTACTATTTAGTCCATAATAATTAGCGTAATATAATATTATGATGCTGAGAACAATATAATGGTAATAAGTTTCCGAACGCCACTTATACTAGTCACATCTGTCACGAATGTCTAGAAAGCGTCTACCAGAGTCGATTAAAAGTATTCTGTACCTAAATTGTTTATGACAATAATTATTATCTTCTTAAACAACACTAGTGTACTTACCACACAGAGAATGAAACACAATAGTTTTTTTCGCTAGAGGTGCCACACTTATTATCTTCTTTATATAAAGACTAGATTTGCGTGCGGTTTAGCTCGCTCGAGTCCTTTTCTGTACCCTTGATAACGTGTATGCGAAATTGCATAATGATCGGTAGAGTAGTTAGGATGTGAAAGCATAATAAACAAACAAACTCACGTTCGCATTTATAACATTAGTTAGTACTCAGCTTACATATGTTTCTGTACGCAAAATTTAAAGTAGTCGATGGATTGACTTGACATTTTTACACAACGTTGCATTTTTATAGAAGGCAGTTTTTATACACTTTTCATTCCAAAGTGACTGCGAGAACAGGAAATTTAAAATATCATACTGAGTCACGGCGAAGCGTGGTTGGGTTCAGCTAGTATATTATACAATTTAGACGTGTCAGTAACAGCTACACATGTGATATAAATATAATATTTATTTTGTTGTACTGTCGGTACTAGCTTACGTTAGGCGTAGTCCGTTACTTGATAATATATGTATGTATATTCAAAGACATCGTATATTATTATTAGCCTTTGCTGGCTTTAAAAATGTAACAAATAAATTCTCATTCGAATATTTATTTTTATTTTTTTAAAGCCAGCTCTCGCTTTAGGATTGATTCCTGTATCGCAGAGGACTTTAAAAACATTCAAACAACGGACATAAAGAACATCCAGACTTGGAACAACCATTTGTGGCTCAAACAAATTTTTGTGCCATGTGGGATTCGAAACCACAACATTCGGCGCAGTGGCAGTGGTGAGACGACCACTGCAGCATGTATTATATGTATTTGTTAGGATGACTATTAAAACTACTTTTTTATTTTATATACTACTAAAGTAGCAAACAAGCTTACGGCCCACCTGATGATAAATGGTCGGCGACTATCGACGCCTGCAATACCAGAGGCATCACTTGCGCGTTGCCGACCTTGTAAAAACCTTTTAACGCCCTTTTTGAAGAACCCCATACTGTAGTCTTATGGGAAAACCTGGGCAGGGAGTTCATTCCACAACCTGAGCGTCCGCGGGAGAAAAATCCTTTGGAACCGTTTAGTGCGGCACCAATTAGGTTGTAAGGTGTGACAATGACATCCCTGCCGATGGCGAGCGGTGCGATGATAAAAAGTAGCTGAGGGCATCATCTCAAACAACTCGTCAGAACACAATCCATTATATAAGCGGTAGAACACACAAAGGGAGGCAAAGTCCCGTCTGAGACTTAGTGGCTCAATACCGTCTATGAGTTTGGGCTCATCGACAATTCTCAATGCTCGTCTCTGTACCGCGTCAAAAGGATCAAGCTGGTATTTTGGTGCTCCAGCCCAGAGATGACTGCAGTACTCCATGTGAGGCCGGACTTGCGACTTATATAGAAGCAGTCTTTGCCCCGCAGTGAAGTACCGCTTAGCTCTATTGAGCACACCAAGCTTTTTGGAAGCCAGCTTGACCTTGCTCTCTAAATGACTGTGGAACTATACATCACTTGATATGTCGAGGCCAAGGATTCCAATACTCTTGGAGATAGTGAGGGGCGTGTTCTGGAGTTGTGGAGACACAGTAAATGGGGTTTTCTTAGCGGTGAACGCGCAGGCTTGTGTCTTAGCTGAGTTAAACACGACTAAATTTAGTCTTCCCCATTCAGATACTCTATCCAGAGTATTTCCCGTTTCAGACACAAGCCGTTCGCGGCTTTCCTCCACTGTGGACCGAGGGATATTAGCGCGGCCCGTGTAATAAGTATCCCCAGTACAGTCATCCGCATAGCAATGAATGCCATCAATTGACAACATATCATTGACATGCAGCAGAAACAGCGTCGGGGACAACACAGAGCCTTGCAGGACGCCAACATTTATGTCCATGCGGTTAGAGCAATCACCGCCAACCACAGTTTTGATGCATCTGCCAGACAAAAAGCTGGTAACCCATTTGCATAATCCCTTGGGCAGTCCGTAAGATGGTAACTTCGATAGAAGACCTTTGTGCCAGACCCGATCGAAGGCCTTCGCTATGTCCAGGCTGACGGCCAATGCCTCACCTTGGCCCTCAATGGCTAGTGCCCATTGGTGTGTGAGATACACGAGAAGGTCGCCAGTTGAGCGACGATGGCGGAAGCCGTATTGTCGGTCACTCAACAAATCGTGACCCTCAAGGTACCTCAAGAGCCGAGAGTTGATCACCCGCTCCATCACCTTGGAGAGGAGAGAAGTTATGGCAATAGGCCTGTAGTTTGATGGGTCAGATATGTCACCTTTTTTTGGTACTGGATGAACGAATGAGGTCTTCAATGAAGACGGAACTTGTCTTGTGGAATAGGAAAGCGAGAAGAGGCGCGTCAATACTGGACACAACTCAGGAGCACACTGCTTGAGTACCACTGCCGGTATGCCATCTGACCCACTCGACTTATGAACATCTAGAGACATTAGCACCCGCCGGACCTCACGTTGTGAAATTGAGATTTCCGGCATGGAATGACCGCACCACGGGATAGTAGGTGGTACGGCGCCTCCATCGCTCATAGTCGAGTTTGAGGCAAAGAGAGAACCCAGCAAATCGGCCGTCTCTTTGGCACAATGGGCCAGATTACCATCGGGCTTTCTGAGTGGTGGCAAGAACGACTTACAAAAATTACCTTCGGCAGTCTTGGCGAGGGACCAGAAAGCGCGACTCCCAGAAGGGAAGCTGGCAAGTCGCTCGCCAATTCTGCCGACGAAATCAAACTTAGCTCTGGCAACCACCCTCTTATTGAGCCTCGAGGCAGCATTTAGTTTACGTTTCACTTCGGGAATGTTAGATTCCTTGTTAGTACAGGCCGTGGTCCAAGCTTCATAGGCAGATTGCTTTAAGGTTCTAGCATCTCTGCAGGAGTGATCGAACCACGATCGTTTTTTAATTCCTGCGGCGATCCGCGGGTTTGGGATGTAGCATTCCATTCCCGCAAGTATCGCTTCCGCAACGGCGCTAGCGCAGGTTTCGGGATCACCTGAAGTGAAGCATAGGTGTCTCCACGAGTACGCTGCGTAGAACTCTCGCAGCCCATCCCAGTCTGCTGACTTATAGTGCCACACTCAATGCCATGTGGTGGGCCGGAGTGGATCTGCTTGCGCAAGTGGCACTCGCGCTCGAACAAGGTAGTGGTCAGAAGAACCAAGAGTTGCATCCACCTGGATGGAGTATCCATCCGAGCATGTAGTCAGCAGAAGGTCCAATAAGGAGCTGGTATGGGTCTCTACGTCTGGTATTCTGGTAGGACTATGTACCAGTTGAGAAAACCCATAGGCCAGAGCAAACTCATGAGCAGACCTTCCCGCAAAGTCAGTGGACCGAGAACCAAGCCACTCTACGTGGTGGGCGTTAAAGTCTCCTAAGATCACTAATTCTGCAGAAGGGTACTGCTCAAAAACTTTGTCCGTCGACGATTGCAGATGCTCAAAGAGACGAGTCTTGTCTGCGTCACCGCTATGAGACCTGTAAAGACACGCATAGATACAGGTGCGGCCTCTGTAATCTACGCGTACCCACAAAGTAGACAGGTCTCTGTCTTCAAGGCGATTAAGACGGTGACAGCAAATATCATCACGGACGTACACACAGACCCCTGCACGACGTACAAAATTGTGCTCTAACTTGTAGCCAGGGTATAGGAGATACGATGTGTCGGTCGGGCATGATATTTGTGTCTCCGTAAGGAAGAACAAGGTCGGCTTCGCTGTCTCCATATGTTGATGGACAGCGTTGATGTTCGAGTGAAGTCCTCTTATGTTGCAGAAGTCCCACTGTAATGTGGATGAGGATGCCGCTGAATAAACATTTCTTCTTTTCTTTATGGCCATATTTTAAAAAAGGGGGTATAAAGGATATCAGGAGATACTGTACTATCAGCGCAAAGGACAAAGACGTGTTAACATCTCACCAGAGCCTGGCACAGGTAGAGCGATTTACCGATGCGGTAGCCGGAAGGGCCCCCGGTCCCCTCCCGATACAGTAGTCGAGTCCACTCCGGTCTCCTCCTCCGGCAACAACTACTGCATAGGGAACTTTACACGAGCTGGCGGTTCAGACTCCCAGGGTGGAGATTAAGTAATCCCTGGGTTCGAGAACCCGTTCAGCCTGCGGGCGGCCAGCGGACAGCCGCTTCACCGGGTCTCCCTGACCGCCGCGTCGACACTTCGCACCCGTACAAGGTAATAGCGCTCACATAATCACTGGTCCTCTCACTGATAGTGCAGTGCCTTCTCAGGGAGCACTGGCACCTCTACTCACCGCAAAAACACAACACACGGTTATTTTAGCTGCGGTCTTCTGTAGGGTGGAGGTACTTCCCCAGACGGGCTGCTCCTGCGAGAGGCTTAATTCCTCCGTCCTTTTCGACTTATCATCAAGCTCTATGCAGGCTGAAAACTTTATTATTGCAATTACAATACAATTTAGGGCAGAACAGATTGAATAATATTTTCATAAAAATATTTACATACATAGTCTCTTACTTATATCCCCAAAAAAAGTAGGTAGACGTGTATTGCACCCACATTTCACCAGCAATTTTAGGTCCTACGTAATATGGAGTGTCCTTATTTTTGTTTAACGGCGCACAGATGCAGATTTTGTGCTGCTACAGACAATTCTAACAGAAAAATCGCTATCAATGTATCTGACAAACCAGTATTTTTTTTTTTATAAGATAGTAGGCAAACGAAGTTGTGGATTGCTTGATGGTAAGCGATTACCGCCGCCCATGGACACCCGCAACACCAGAGGAGTTACAAATGCGTTGCCGGCCTTTTAAAAAGAAGTACGCTCTTTTCTTGAAGGTTTGTAGGTCGTTTTGGTCCTACCGAGGATGCCTCGCGAGGCTATTGAAATAAAAAAACATCCTAATTGCAATACAGAAGATGGTTGGAATATACCTCTAGCTTGGGACCCAGTTATTCAATTAGTCAAACTCAAGAAGAAGCAAACCACACCTAGACATCATGATACTTTGAGCTCATTCTTATCGGCCTCGATAGCGTAGTGGCTAGTGTAACCAACTGCTACGCCTGAGGTCACGGGTTCGATTCCTGCACAAGTCAAACATTTGTGTTTAATAAATTTTTATTTTGTATACTTTTGGTTTTTATTCTTAGATTTTTTGATTTCTTCGTGTTTTGCGTGTGCGCTTGTGTGCCAAAATAAATATTTTTCTTTCTTTCTTTCTTCTTATAAAATCCGTATAAATTAGCTTAATTTCAATGAATAAAATTCGCGTAAACACAAGACTATATTAGAAAATCACAAATCATTTAACCGACGTAGGTACCGAGCCCGCTCCACCTTCCAGCAGTCGCATACACTGCATCACCAAATAAATTATTGTCGTTTTATCTACACCCATCTTCACGTACAAGTTATGTCAATTTCCAATCACATTCTAATGCTATCAATTTACCAATTATAGGCGAGACGTGAGCTTCAATAAACCGGCGTGATAATAATTGTTAATTACGCATCAATATTGTTATTGACAGCGTGATTTACGATATTGGTAGTCACTTTATAGCCAACCCACGATATGTTACGATTTGACGATTATATGTTACTAGCTAATGGCTGGAACTTCATTGATGTGAAGATTTATGACCAGTATAAATAGGTCTCTTAGTGTTACATATGCGAGTGATAATGAGAGTTCTATCTGTATGGAAAAATTACAAATAACATTCATTATTACGTATTATTTTAGTCTTGGCAATGTGTAGAAAACCAGCTAGCTGTGCCCGCGGTTTCACCTGCGTTTATGATTACTGCACCACCCCCGTGGTTGTAGCGTGATGTTTGCCTATAACCTTCCCCGATAAGTAGGATATCCAACACAAAAATATTTTTTCAATTCGAACCAGTAGTTATTGAGATTAGCGCGTTCAACCCAGCAAACAAACAAACTTTATAATATTAGTATAAGTAGATTACTTTTTAAAGGCAACACCCGTTCTAGTTATAATTCCTGTGTCGCGTCGGAGTTAACAGATTGTCAAACAACGGACACAAAGAATACACAGACTCGGTATTAGTATTTGCGGATCACACAAATTTTTGTCCCGTGTGAGAACCGAAACCACAAATTTTAAAATTTTAAAGTCCATGAGTGGTGGTTACTATTTAGCATGAGATAGCCTTGAGGGCATTAGATGCAATAAAAAAGTAAAAAAATAATAAAAAGGACATGCGGGGCAGTCTTTCGGGACTGCCGATAGAAGTGAAAACTAAGTAACTAGCGTGCGGTGACGATGAAGCGAGTTCCATGATTTTTGTTCACCCAAAAAGTGCTTAACTCGCCTAAAGAAGTTTTCACTTCAAAAATAATAATAACTAAAGCTACAGAATTAACAGTCTCATAATACATCGGTTTATAATTTTTATTTCAAAACTTACTTCGTTCATACTTATGTATATGATGTACATGAGAATTAATAAAGGCAGTTTCAAAATTTTAATCACAATATTTCATTGAAATTCAGACTAAACAGTACATTGAAATGGAAATTTCATACTTTAAGCCTTTTATATTTCAGTAGAATTCATCTCTTATTGAGATCATAATTCAGAGCCACGTCATTTATAATTTCAGTATATCTATACTAATATTGAAAAGCGGTATGATTTGATTTTTGTTTGCTTGTTTGTAAAGATTTAACTCAAAAATTACTTAACCGATTTAAAAAACTCTTTCACCGTTAGAAAGTCGATCATGTCAGCGAGTAACATAGGCTATATATTATTTAACTCGTTGCACGCATTTGCACCTCATAGGTGCATAAGCGCTAAGAGCATGTTTTAACTTTTTTAACTTGGCGTTCAAAGTACTGTTATTTACTATCATAACCTAACCTAATTTTATGCGAGCGCAGCCGCGAGTAAAAGCTAACAACATAATATGAAGGGTACCAACCGTAGCCTAGTGAGAAACCATTGGACGCACAGCCACGAGTTTAATATCAAGGTACGCACTTTTAACTTTTCGAAGTTAAGTAAGTGTAAGTTTTCGACAGTGATCACGAAAATGTGTGAATTCTGCCTACCCCACTGGGTTTGCACTATGGCCACACCCTACTCACACGGAGTTGAAACCCACAATAATTTTGGTGCCTGGAATTTTAGACTTGATTTGAAGTATATCTTATACGATGATATCAACAATACTACTGGTTTTTTTATATCAGCTCTAGTCTATGAGATAAAAATAAATGCATTTTTACAAAAATATCAATTTAATTATCTTTTGAGTGATTTTCTGGAATGAAATTGTCTCGGAGACAGCACTGCACTGATTTGCAACCACACTTTATCTTGATTTCAAATACAAGTGAATCACAGTGTCTGTAATTGATATTCACTGATTTTTCAATATGCAATATTCACCACAAATATGACAAAACATATATTGGGATCGTTAACACAACATCTGGACGTATTAGCCATAATGAAATAATGAGATAAATTTAATCAGTTCGACGAATTACTGTTTTTGGAATAACTCAACATTAGTGTATTAAGTAAACTAGTGCTGACGAGTTAAATTTCGTCTATCAATATATTGTACATTACCATCCTTATCGACCACAGAAACAAATAGGGCTGCACCAAAAAAATATTTTATTTTTGTAGGCCTGTGTTATTTAACATTAATTATTTGCTATATCATGTCAAATTGTCATATCACACAATAGGATAATAAAAATACACGTATAACATTATATGGCATTAATTACACAGTATACAGGCCAAGGGCATGAAGCAATAACCGTAATAAAATTTAGCTGTCATTCCAGTTAATGTTGGAACATAAACGTTAGGTCTGCAACAAAGAGTTTAACTTTACGACAGGCAAACATATGAAGCAAAAGTTATGTTACATCTTAGTTACAATGCTGTCTTTGTTTAATAACATAAAGTTTGCTTATATAATCAACTGGACTTGTTGGCTCAGCGACATAAAAACATAAAAGCTACTTATGCTTCAATGTTTTCCTCTTGCACTTGCTTGTACAAAATATCAGATGCAGCCAGTAAGCAAAGGTTATCAATGGTATATGGAAACACAAAATTTCAAAACATGTAGAAATATATAAATTGTCAAATATTCTTTTACGATTCGAATCGTAATCAGTGATAACAACTTGCTACGGCTGCAGGATCGTAAAAGTTTCAAACAATCGAATTTCTTTTCTCGGATCAATTACACATCGTTATAAGCTTATCATAAACCAATTATATATATTTGTAAATAATTATAGAAACGTGATGAGTTGCACTCTAATAACTTCCCATATAATTATGACAAAGATATTTTTATTGAAAATAAATCGTGCACAGGTGCTACGTATGACAGGTACGACAAATAGTTACAAATTAAGTCGATTAATTAAAGAAATTACTATTTAATTCTCGAATGTTGATATATCCATTGTGACTGATTATTATTATTATATTTAAAACAGGTTAACATTTAATAATTATATGACACAATAAAAAAGGCAACTGTTATAGACATTGATTTTCTCAAAAGATTTACAATCACTTACAGAGAAAGTACAATGAAGAATTACAAATATAATTACTAAAAGTTAAAGGCCGATCATCGTCTTCTTCTTCTTCTCCCTAGCCTTTATTATTCCCAAGTCACTCAGAGTCGGCTTTTCTGGTCTAACCGAATTTGACTGGATATCAGTTTATACACGGAGCGGCTGCCACCTGACCTCCGCAACCCGAAGGCTAACGATACCCTAAGTCTAGACTAGTGTCAGGATATTATAGGGCACTGACTTCCCAATAACGACTGCCATAGATGTTCATGGCAGCTGGGACCGACGGCTTAACATGCTCTCCGAGGCACGGAGCAGGCGATAATTGTCAATCAATTCACACACTATTTCGAAAAGTTATGTAACTTCCGAAAGTCAGAGGTGCATGACGTGGGTTCGAACCAGAGACCCTCTGCATTGCAGTCTGTTGGTCTTCCCACTAAGCTATCGCCGATCATCGTATTGTTAGTAATAAAAGTGAGATGTAGGTATTTTGTATATTAGAAAAAGTGTTTCATTTTAGCGCGACCGCGCATCGAGACTCTGGTAAACGTTTGTTAGTAGGTACAATGCAACACATGTTTATTAAAGTCCATGACACAATGAAAAATAGTATGTACTTAGCATTAATTATCAACGATGTTTTTTATAATAGGTTTACAATAGGTTTAACCATTTTGGAATATCAGACATGATTTAAAACCTATTTGTCTGGCTGCCGGAGTGCTACTGCTACTCCATAGTTTCATAATATTAAATATAAGGTTTATTTACATAGTAGCCTTTGGAAACAAGTTTTCATAAACTATTAATACTAAAACATTATACAATCAACGCCACAAACGTACGGGACTAATCAATGAGTGAGCATCGTGCTGACGAAATTTTAGCACGTACACATAACTATTGGGTTGAATATCAAACAGACGCAGACCCCAGAGACCTAGGCTATCAAAGTATCTATGTCTTGACATTACGGGGTACTATTACCAATGTAAATATTTAACGTAACCTGAACATACATTCCCTTCAACTTGGAAACAACTTACAAAGTTGTCTGAGGAAACATAATTGTACATACAGCGTATGTGCCTGAATGTAGTCCCTTTTAAAAACATGAAACTTGTACTTACTACTTAGTTCGGCTTTGTGGAGGCAGACCCTTGTTTCATTACAAAGTATGAATCTAACTACATTTCAAGCCTTATAAGTAAACTGCTTGTATTATAACGTGCCTATTAATTATCAGAACTGTAGTATGCGAACTTATACTCTGATGTCAATTGTATTCATTCATTACTAGCTGTCCTTTGGCAAAAGTATTTTTCTGGATAAAATGTTCTCTATGTTCTTTTATGTGCCTTTGACAACGTGTATGCGAAATTTCATGATAATCGGTCAAGTAGTGAAGGCATGAATGCGTAACAAACAAATTTAAACCTCATATTCGCATTTATAATACCAATTAGGATAATATGGATTGTAGTTATTAACGTATCACTGTGATGGAATATCGTACCCTATGTTTTAATTCAGGATAATGTCTATCTATGTGTCAAGTTTTTGTCCAATCCAAACACGGTTTTATCATATCAAATGATAGTGTAGATTATAGTCCACGTGAGAGTCGAATTTTAACAAAATTCATTTAGTAAAACGGTAGTAATTAAGTAACAAACAGTTTAACCTTCTCGAGCAATCAAAAGCGAAAAATAAATCATTGTTAATAATTCTGGATTCAAAAAGAAAAGTGATGAATGTTACTCATACAAAATTTAAGTATACAATAACAAAGACTACACAATGTTGTAGTTACCACAGCTGTGGTTGAACGGTGTGATGTGGTTTCAACTGTGAATTGAACACTCGTTTATAAAGCGACAATAAAGCTGTTGTCACAGAGATCAAAAACCGCTAGTACTGTCGGTGGTTCTGGTAATAATTACAAAAGCTTGCCTGTACATATTCAGTGAGAATTTGCTGATATAATGATTAAGATTGATAACGACAGATTCTTCTTGAGTGTTTAATGCTACTTCATGCTATCCATCATTTAACATAATTATGTCAATTTTATTATTCTTTTAACCTGTCAAGTCTTGGAATGACAGACATGAATAAAAACCTGTCGTGTCTGGCTGTCGGTATGCACTGCGATTAAAGAAATCAAGGCAGAAACTTAGACCTCTTGAACTGTAATAATGAAATATTTTACGTGTGCGTGGTAATACTTAGAACATGGAAATTTAGGCAGAGTCAAAGCGTCCCATAAATAAGGCATCCGGTTCCAGCGGTCTACCCACCATTCAAGGCAGCGAAGTAGTCATATCGTGGTAGACATAGTTGGTAGGACCCGGGACTGTCAATATTTTCGTGGGTTAGTCCGCCATACCTACTTTAACCGACTTTTGCCGCAGAGAGCGAAGCGTAGATGGCATTCCACCACGTTGAAAAATTTAATAGCATTTAATTCAGCGAACTGACTACCGTTGAGAAGGTAAGATGATATGGACAATATTGCGACTACTGGCAGAATAATGCTGCGTAAGAAATTTTCCACGATACGAGTAGATATCGTCAATATAGGTAACTATTAGTTGCTATGGAAATCAGTGTTTATTAGAGGCCGTCATACGGTTGGCATCACGGAATTTTGCTTGTATATTGAAAATACACATTTGTATCAAGTATTTATTATTTTAAGGCATTTATAATATTAAGTGAGGATAATTATTAATCCTAAATTAGTATTATAAATGCCAATATAAGTTTGTCTATTACGCTTTCACGCCTTAACTACTCGACCAATCATCATAAAATTTCGCATACACCTTATCAGGGGTACATAAAATGGACACAGGGATCATACAACTAACCTAACCTACATTTTTGCGAGCGAAACCGCGGGCAAATCTAGTAATGTATATTATCTGTATCTGCCATTTGGTTTGTGTGACCTAATGATTTAAAAGTAGGGTTTTAAATTGAAATACTTTTTGTTTATATTCTTGTCTTTTATCTAGGTGACTTCTACTATAAATACAATAAAACAACTCAATTCATTAGTTTACATTGCCCCATTTTTAAAACATCCGGTATTAAAAACTGCCCAAATATCAGTAAACCATATAAATTCACTCTGTGTAAAATTTCGTCTAAATTCATTAAGGTACAAAAATCCATTTACGTATTTTCTATAATGCTCTAACGGGAATAAAAACTATTAAATTCCATCAGTATGGACCGTAATATATGTATTTTACGGTGGTGGTTCGTAAAAAGCTATTTGTGCTATGTGTTAAATTTGATACAAAATATTGTAAAATAATCTAACTGTATGTAGTGGTTTAAATGGTGGCCTTGCTATTGCCACTGTGTTGTGTTCTACAAATTGTTGTTACGAGACTGGATGTTTTTTTAATGTTCGTTCTTCGAATGTTTGTACAGATCCCCGCAACATAGAATTAACAGCAAATTAATATAAAATATATTATGTTTGCTGTGAATAGAATGTACACATAATAATTCAAATTGTGATCTTATGCGCATATAGGCTAGAAAAATGAAGCTGTGTTCTTAAAGAATACCAACAATTAACAACAGCAAATGACTAACGAACTGAAATACGAATCTGTATATAATATAATAATAATATAATATTCTACCACATACACACAACACCATCTAGCCCAAACTAAGCAGAGCTTGTACTATGGGTACTAGACAATGGATAAACATACATATATACTTTTTTTTTGTAAATACGTACATATTATACATAGAAACACCCAGACCAAGACAAACATCCATGTTCATGCACACAAATATTTGTCTTGTGCGGGAATCGAACCCGCGACCTCAGGCGTGGCAGTCGGTTACACTAACCACTACGCCATCGAGGCCGACAAATATATGCGACTATCATACTGGTTATAAAGAACCACTGTAGCAGTCGATACGGGGAATAATTTGCCTTAAATTTTGTTAATCAATTTTTCTATATCACTGCATAGTTTTTACATGTTTACGTATTTACAACATTTTACTGATACTTTAACTTTTAGTTTATGATAAAAATATTATATTAATGTGATCTGGAAATAGTATGGATAAATACCAACAACTGTGCTTTATATGTAAATATTTAATAACAACTGTAAAATAACGTTGACTTGTTTCAACATAAATAAGTCATACATTAAAACATAATTCATATTTTATTATTTAACGTTTATATTATACATTAATTAAACTACGTTAAACGTATATTTAAATAGATGATGTGAAAAATAATGTACTTAAAAACAAACTGTAGTAAATCCTTAAACCGTCGTTTAATTTCAATAAATAAATAATAATAAGAGATTCCTCTACATTACAAAGTAGTGAGAATAATAAGTCTAGGAAGATGAAGTATGTCTTGGACTTTTCTGTTACATGTTTTTCAGTTTCTTTTCTGTGTTTTTCCACTTCACAAATCGCCTTATATCATTTCTAACAATAACTACTCGACTAAATACTATACTACTTTATAATATTTGATCTCTGAAATATATTTTTGAAGATTACCAGTAACTATACTGCTGCTTTAGAGGCTATCATCAAATTTTATTAAATGCTTGAGTATGTTAAGTAGCAGTTTATGGAGAAATGGTTGCAGTACCTTACAATTATGATTTATAAACGAAATATTATTGTAAACTTGGCGATTAAAAAGAGTGATCATGAGTTTCTTGCCCGTTCTTCTCATGAGCCCTATACCCTTGCTTTGCTGAACGTGGCAGTAAATGTAAATTCACAGAAAAAAGTTATTGTAACTTTGACATTCTGTTACCTTGTAACCTAACTTGAATAAATTTATTTTGTTTTTGATTTTGATATTTTAACTGCCAAAATTTAAAAAAAACATTTCCCGTAACATTCAGGTATGTTTTATACACATACAGAAGCTTACATGTAACTCTGATTGCTATTTGTAGCTATAAACAAGGATCACGGATTGTATATAACTGTAATCTTGCATAAGTAAATATAAAAAAGTTATATTAAATGTCTAATATATCAACGCACAGCCCAAACCCCTAGGGTCTAGGGAGTTGTAATGAGAGGTGTCTAATACAAAGTAGGTGAGCACTGCACACCTTAACGGGCAGAAAACGAGGCTCAATATTTAGTATATCGATCAAGACACAGCCTAAACTGCTAAATAAGAAAGCTGGCAATTCTGCACAAAGGTACATACATACATACAGAAGTTTCATCAACCATTAGTTGCTTTTTAAACTTACCATCCCTAAAGATGTAAAACGTGGGTTTGCGATATAACCAAATTTCACGCAGGCGAAGGCGCGGGCAATAGTTCGCTTTTATAATATACTAGCTATTGCCCGCGGCTTCGCTCGATTAAAAGTAGGGTAGGTTATAATAGTGAAAGTACCTTTTTTATAAAATATAGCGTATGTTGCTCAGTGATAATATAGCTTTCTAATGGTGAAATATTTTTTTAAATCAGTTAAATAGTTTTGGAGTTAAATTCTTACAAACAAACAAACAAAAATCAAATCTTTCCTTTTTATAATATTAGTATAGATATGGATGACTTAAAGTGTGCCAATCAAACATCCGACTCGCTTGATAGTAAGTGATTACTGTAGAAAATTATAGTCGATTGTGATACCAGAAGCATCCATCGCACATATTCTAGCCTACAAAACAAAAGCCACAACGATCTCTAGAGACCTAACCCCTAGGTCAGTACAAAGAATTACAAGGTACAAATACATATATCACAAGGTTTAAATAATATGCTGTGATTTTCTATAGGATAAAAATATTTCTCTTGCCGTACTGTTCCAGATTCAAGCGAAAATACTAATATTATATCGTTCTTTTAAAAAGACATGTCCTGCACTTGGAATATGTCTTGTATCACGAGGAACGTTACATACAAAACCACTGATTCAAAGAACATTCAATCTTGGCACAACAATTTGTGTTTCACAAAATTGTTTGTCCTGTATGGGATTCGAACCAACTCTTAACCCAATGACAGTGGTACGTCTTACGAGTAGTTTCTAAGTTATCTCTCATAAATTAATTGTATGAGTGAGCCAAAATAAATTCAAAAATAAACTTCTACGCAAACGCGACATAAGTGGTCCCTAAATATCAAAACTTCCGTAATGGCCCGTCCTAATATTTTATTTTATTCATGGAAGGGACGGGTTTCTAGAATCATGACACTGGGACATTACATGGCTGTTTTGTTTACGGCAGCCATAAAAGAATGTGATTTTATCGTTGGCGCACACATACATAAGCATATCTACCTACATTATACACGCACACACACGTGCTCAATACGTACGTATGAAAGTTTGTCTTTGCAAAGCGATACCGATCTGACGATATTCCACATAAATTGACAATCATGATAGCGATATAAATTTTATATGGCGACAGTAAAACATAATAATATTCTGATTTTTATACTTGTGAAATACCACAAAAGCACTAAGGATTATGATAGAGGCAATATTTTTAGCACTGGCCATCCGCAACTTTTAAACTGCAGCAAAGCTAAAATGATTTTCCGAGATTTCTACATAGCATTCGAGTGCGGTCACAATAAATTATTTAGAGATATGGCACAACAGAGTTGCCACTAGTACCTGAAATTTTCCAACTTTACGGGTTTACCACCACTTTAACAAACCTTGCGTTTAGTCCATGCAATAAGTTAAAGCTCTATCCAGAGCCAAGCCACTGGAATCTTTTATCGTGTCACTAGTATTAAAGTGCGTTTCAATATGTACACAGGCTATCTCACTCTTTCTTGGCAAATGACCTACGGCTTTCGCTACTAGCTTGACAATGCTTGACATAGCTATTCTGCCTGGGGCTGCAAAATAGATTTGTTTCCTTTTTTAAATTCTATTCGGCTTGTGTTTGACCGCGATCTCACCTGATACTAAGTGTCGTTGCAGTTGACTTTTTGCTTGCTCTAGGCAAGCGTGCTCCATCGCCGAATACATCTACCTATTCACTCGCGACTTGAAGACGCTCAGATTGTATTCATCAGTAAACAGACCTAGGTAATGAATTCTACTCCTTTGCGCTACGAATTATAAAAGTGGAAGCTAAATGCTTCGTGCGTTTATGTGGTATATTCACCAAGTACCTGTGGCCAAGGTCTATTTGCCTGGTCGTCCGATAGTAGAATAAGGAGGGAGGAATCAATTCGTGCAGTTCCTCTGCACACTCTCCAAAATGTATCGAATAGAAAATCGAGAGATTGGCAACCCTACGACGATGCTAAGAGCTTTGGAGTCGTGCGGTGAACAGATGTACATCGCCAAAAAAATTTCACGGACGTAAATTTCACGAGAATATTATTATATTTTACTAAGATTGAAGTAGCGTATCTGTGTGCAAATCATACGTTACTTACTTTCTTAAAAATCACTTGTCCCTGTCTTACCTACCTACCTACGTATTTCGACCCAAATCTTCAACGATAAATAAAATAAAAATGGCCTCTGGCAGGTATGTAGAATTAGTTAAATATAGTAAGTGTAAGCTCGAAATGATAACGCACACTAATGTCATTCTATGTTGTCCTAATTTCAAACTAAATGATATTTCAAATCTTTACAATAAAAGAATAGAAGCTTTTAATCAACTCCTATACACAAGCAATCAGGCATCGGAATTTGCATACTTATTTGATTTAAATAATAGTCTTGATTACACATTTAACATGTTCTCTAAATACTCGGGCAAACCAAACAAAAAAGCCATCGCTAACATCTTTTGTGATTTAAAAAAATACATAAACTTTTTGAAGTCATACTCATTAGATAGCTTTGGTATTACAAGCTCAAACCAGATAGATAGTGACAATGTGATAAGAAATTGCAATCCAGGCACTATACCTTTTTATTTTAAATAACTTGCATCCAACATTGTACAAGGTAATTGTAAAATGTTTTCGTTAATAAAGATATGTCCAATACCGCTCAGCCACATGACTATGATCATTCACTGTTTAACTATCTCAATGTTTGTGGCTTAAATAATAAAAAGGATAGTCTAGAAATATATATTGATAATTTGCAAAATACTATGCATTACTTATGTTTCAGTGAACTCTTTCTTAATGAAGAACTGGTATCTTTATTAAATCTTACAAATTATAAAATAGCATCATACAACATACGGAAAAATAAGTTAAGGGAGGGGGGAGGGTACAATTACCTTGGCTAAAAGGGACAGGGTGTATGAGGATTTGCCAATATCTAAGAAAATTTACAAAATTTATAGCTTTGAATTGTGTTGTGTCAGGGATGTCTTAACAGGGGTTTGTGTGTGCTGCTGTTATCGCACCCCTTATGACCATAATTTTAGCATATTTTTAGAGAGATTAGAAAAACTCTTAGAATACTTTTTCAACCGAAATTGCATAGTTTGTGGTTATTTTAATACCAACCTTCTAATAGATAACAAGAAGAGAAGTAAGTAATTTATTGAATTTATTGACTTGTTACAACTTTAAACTTTTAATTCAGTCTGCCTCATTTAATCGTAATGGTTCACGTTCATGTTTGGACAACATATTCACAAATTTGTCACATGATTGTATAAAAAATTGTGATATAGATCATAATAGGTTAGCTGATGGGCATGCAGCATTATTATGCAGTACTGTTTTTAAAAAGTAACAAAGGGCACAAAATAATGAATATTTAATATTAGAAACAAAAATAATTTCCGGACATTACTTCTAAACCAAAACTGGACGGACATTGATATAAACAACTATATTAAGCAATTTAAAAAAAATCGACGAGCTTTATAAGAAGAAAACTGTACCGGACTGTGTACATTAAGTGTGCTGGCTTGGTGAATAATGAAAGTCTGAAGTATGGGTCTTCTTGTGTTCCTTTATTTGACTAATCTTGATGTTCACTGTTGTACTGTTGGCGGTGGACTGTGTCGACATACATTTTGGCACCGTCTTTTATATGATTTCTCATTCAAAAATACAAGTTTTTTAATTGGACAATCAATTAGAACTTAAGAATTATAACCAATCAGAATTTACTTATATTTTGTGTCACAAGCTTAAGTACAACGATTCTTTACCATAGCGAGAACCGCTTATAGTAATTTGTCAAAAAACTGTAACTTCACATGAAATACTTACAAAAACTATACATATTTACATTTGTTATAACGTATTCTAATATAAAACATACAACTTATCAATATCTTAATACTATTTACAACGTTAATAATTATTCGCTTTAGTCTACATGGTCTCCGCCAGTGGCGCTGCTGTCCCGCACATCTCTCCCGCCGTGCGAAGTCTTCGCATCTTCAGTCGGTGCGGGCGCGTTGTCCATGTTCACAGGGAGTACCACCAGCTTGCGTACAGGTCTACGTAGAATGCCGCCTTTGGTCCGGAGGTCTACTGTCCTCACCACGTCGTCCGGTCCAGGGTAGGTCGCCGTCACTCGTCCTCGTACCCATATGTTTCGTGGCGAATTGGGGTCGACGACCTGCACTAGGTCGTTGACCTTAACAGCTGGTCCTCGTCCGTGGGGCTCCCGCCGGTGTTGAAGCTCGGGCAGGTACTCTCGGAGCCAACGAGTCCAAAAAACGTCGGCTAGGCGCTGCGCTGCTCTCCACTTCGATCTCGAGGTCTCGTCGCGGTCGGTAAACGTCCCTGGCAGTGGCACTCTCCCTTGTCCACCCAATAGGAAGTGGTTTGGGGTGAGGGCTTTTGGGTCTTCGGCGCTGACGGAGACGTGTGTGAGGGGTCGGCTGTTCACGGTGTATTCGGCTTCGCTGAGTAGGGTCGTCAGAACTTCCTCCGTCGGACACTTTTCGTGTAGCGTAGCTGTGAGCGCGGTTTTGACCGACCTCACTAGTCGTTCCCATGCCCCGCCCATGAATGGGGCCCCGGGCGGTATGTAACGCCAGGAGATGGTTTTCTTTGTTGCCTCCTGCTCCATTCCGGCGATCGCCTCTCGAAGCTCTTTGTCCGCAGCCTTCTGGTCAATTGGTCCCGTTGTCCGACCATATCTCTGTGGGGCATCCACGTCGTGCGATCATCCTCCTTAATGCCATGATAGCGGAATCGGAGGTTAATGACCCCGCTATCTCTAAATGTACGGCGCGCGTCGTTAAACAGGTGAATATCGCTACGTATCTCTTTTGCCGCGTCCTTCCCACTGCTACAGATAAGGGCCCGAAGTAATCTATTCCGGTGTAAGTGAATGGTCGCTTGTGGTGTGCTAAACGACACGCTGGCAAATCCCCAGTCCTCGGGTATGGAGGTGTTTGCGTTTTCATTCGGCAAAACAAACACGCTCTTATCACTGTTCGTGTTATCGGGTGTAACCGTAGTACCCAATAATGTTGTCTGCACTCATTCACTGTTGTCTCGACACCGGCGTGATGTAACTCTCGGTGTACTGCTCGTATCCATAGCTTCACTGTCGCATGATTTCCGTCCAGTATCATAGGGCTCGTAATCTGTTCGCCCACCTCTTTGACGGCGCGGATGCGGCTTCTCAGTTTGATAACGCCGTTGATCAGTTCAATACTCAGGTGTCGAAGACGGCTTTCACTGTTGACCAGCTTGTCGTATCTCAATTCTTCAATTTCAGTTGCGAACGCCTGTTCTTGTGACGCACGCATCAGAAGTTCTTCTGCTCTTCTTATCAGGTCTGCCGTTAGCGGAATGAACTTATTACTACGGATTGACGGGGATATCTTTTTCACTATTTTCTTTTCGCTCGATCGGTTCCATATCGGGTCCGCTTCCTTGTTTCTGATGGTTCTTCTATGATTGACCTTTTCTGTTGGACGTTGACACAACTGAAGGAATTGTAGCACCCTCGCTGTGGCGAAACGGAGGCGCGTCCAGTCGGAGAAACGTGACACTTCCGGCAGGCTTTCACTTAGCTTTGTTTTTCTTCGAACTTGAATGAGGTGTACCTTTTCTTCTGATGATTCCTCTTCTGTTTTTGTGGTTGGTGTCTCGGTCGGCCAGAGGTTTTCATCTTCGTATAGGAAGTCGGGACCTTTGTACCATCTATGGTGTTTGTTGAACTCGATAGGAACGTCGCGGGTGGCGTCGTCGGCTACGTTTAGCTTTGTCGGCACCCAACGCCATTCGTTCACTTTCGTGTTCTCCTCTATCGCTGCTAGACGATGTGCCACGAAGGGCTTATATGATCTGGAGCCTGTCTTTATCCATGTCAGCACCGTCCTGCTGTCTGTCCAGAACGTTCTGTTGTCGGGCTTCCTCTCGTGAGCTTCTGTGACGGCCTCGGCTAATCTTGTGCCCATTACTGCGGCCTGGAGTTCTAGCCTAGGTATTGACGTGAGTTTTAACGGTGCCACCTTTGCCTTAGCCATAATGAGGGATACGGCTGTGTCCCCATTCGGTGTCACTGCACGCCAATACAGCACTGTTGAGTAGGCAGACTCACTCGCGTCGGTGAATATGTGAAGCTGTAGTTCTGTCGCGTTGCTGTAGTGAAGATATCTCCTCGGTATGGTCACGTCTCGGAGTCTTTGTAGATGGGTCATCCACACTTTCCACTCTTCGGCTAGGTCCTCTTCAATCTCATCATCCCAGTCCGTTCCTCTGCGCCATACTTCTTGAAGTAATTGCTTCGCCTTGATGGTGACCGGGGATGCGAAGCCGAGTGGGTCGAACAAAGACATGACGGTCTTGAGGGCTTCTCTCTTCGTCGGTGTCTCTCCCTCCAGCAGCTTCGGTTCGACTCTGGTCAGGTTGAGGTTGAAGGTCAGCTCGTCGGTAGTGATCTTCCATATGACTCCTAGCACGCGTTCCGTCGTTTCTTCTGATGTGTACAGCTCGATGTCTTCTTTTCGCTCTTGTTCACCTAACGCCGCCAGTAGTGAAGGTGAATTTGACTTCCACTGTTTTAACTCGAAGCTTGCCCATTTATGCACATCTCGCACGTCCTTTGCTATGCGTATGGCATCTTCCAATGTCTCGAAGCTGTCTAGATAATCGTCGACGTAGTGTTTACTTCTTATTGCTAACGCTGCTTCCGGATGTGTAGCTTCGTACTGTTTCGCGTTTAAATCTTTTACATATATCGCTGTGGATGGGGAGCTTGACGCGCCGAATATTAATGACGTCATCCTGAATACTTCGGGCGGCTTGTCATCTCTCCTGTCTCCGCGCCATAGGTAACGGAGTGCGTCTCGATCTTGTTCTCGCAGCTTAACTTGCATGAACATTTCCTTGATATCGGCTGTAACTGCTATCGCGTGTTGTCGGAACTTCATGACAACTCCCGGCAGTGACTGAAGTAAATCTGGGCCCTTAAGTAACATGTCGTTGAGTGATACGCCTTTAGTCTTGGCTGCAGCGTCGTGTACCACTCTCAGCTTCTCCGGCTTCATAGGGTTGACCACCGCGAAGTGTGGTAAGTACCACGTCTTCCCAAGTGTCGCCTGCGGCGGTGCAGGTTCGGCGTACCCTTTCTTAATGAGAGCTGTCATCTGTTCTGTGTACTTGGTTTTCAATTCTTCGTCTCGGTCCAGCTTCTTTTCTATATTGTGCAGTCGTTTCACGGAGTTTTCATAGTTATCGGGTAAACTGTAATCTTCTTTACGCCACAGGAGACTTGTCTCGTATCTGTCATCTTCTGTCTTCCTGGTGTTATTTTCCAATATGCGAAGGGCTTGTTCTTCAGGATCTGACTTGGGTCTTCTGGGGTTCAGGCAGATCGCGTCCATCTCGAAGTACTGTTTAACGAGGCTTTCAATGCGATCTTCACTTTCTTCAATTACGTGTGATACGAAATCAGTACTGCATGCTTTCGGTTTCGTAAGGCTGCCATGAAGCACCCAACCTAGCGGCGTAAGAGATGCCACCGGTTGATCTTTGTTTCCTTTTTTCACTTTTGACGCCAGCAGCAGATGCCAATTGTCTTGACCGATTAGAACCCTTGGCTTCACGTTATCATATGTTAGTTGATCTTCAATTTCACGTATATGTTTGCACCCTTTCAGATGTTCCCTTAAGACACTTTGGCATGACACTTGAAGATTTCTCACTGTGCGCGCTTGTATCTTGCCGGCGAAACCGTTGTGACTTTTTAATGTAAACGTTACTCTTCTTGAGGCCACTTCCGATGTCTTGACGTCACTGATTGTCTGGATCCTGAGTGGGTCAACGGGTCCCTTAGCTCCTATCTGCTGAGCCAGGTGTTCATCTATCAGGGTGACTGTTGAACCGTCGTCCATTAGTGCGTAGGTGTCGATCGGTCCGCTTGCGCCTTCCACCTGTATCGGTATAATCTTCAAGAATGCCTTCCTTTTCAAGGTCCATGTAGAGGTGATGACTTCTGTTGCCTCTGGTTCTGTCTTCTCGGCTTTCTTGACGTAATGTAGCAGCTTGTGATGAGGTTTCTTACAGTCGTCTATCCCACACGGCTTAGTCTGACAACGATGCATGCTGTTCCTAAACTTTAGGCATCGGAAGCATAGGCGTTTCAACTTGGCTATGTCCCAACGTTCGTTCTCAGTCATTTTCTTGAAGCGTCCACACTCAGTCGCCGCGTGCCCCATCTCTTCACAGGCTGGACATTTCGGCGTATACGGCTTCTCCATAACATTGTGGACCTTCTGCGGCCTTCTTGGTGTGACGAATGATGGCTGAGTCGGTGTTTGCTCGGGTAACGCGTAGGGGCTACATAGCGTCGCCTCTCTTCTCATAAACTTCTCTAGCTTAATAAGATCTGGATCTTCTTTCGGCTCGGCAGCGGAGAAGTCGAAGAATCTGTAGCGTAGCGTGGGTGTTAACTTGTCAACTATGGTCTTGCTCACTTCCGGATTGTACATGTAGTTAACACATTTCAAAGTTTTCAGAGTTGCCACTATGTTTGAGATCTTTGTGGCATAGATGCAGATGTCGCGCGGCGACTCGGTGAGGCGCGGCAATCCTCGTAGCGCTTCCATCTGCATCATCGCGATCGCTTCTGGTCTTCCAAAACGGTTTTCGAGGGTCTTCATGATCTCGGATGGGTGACCGTTTGTGATGAGTAGTCCTTCGACTGCTTCTTTCGCTTTCCCTTTGAGGTTTCTTCTCAATCTGTTCGTATTTTCAACGCCGGTATACATTTCTTCAGTTTCATAATAGGCGGCGCGAAAGGGTAACCATTCTTGATGCAATCCACTGAACACGGGTAGGTCAATGAACTCGGGGCGTTGACCCGATCTAACGGCGAGTGTGATGGCTTCAGCTAGCGTCTTGAAGTCTTGAGCTCCCGCTGGTGTGGTAGACGGTGATTGATGGTGCTCTTCTGATACTCCCGCCGGTGTTCGTTGCATTGTGGCTGTCGGCTGACAGTGCTCGTCTGTTGTTCTTTTGTTCGGCAGATCCTCTGACAGGCGCGGCTCGTTGGTGATTGCTAATATGGGTTGAGGATTCTGCTTTTCTAACCAGTCGTCGACTCGTTCGTTGCGTTCGGTGCAAACGGAGACGTCTTCTGGTATTTCATCTTCATCGGAGTCTTCTGTTATTAAGGCGTTAAGGCGTGCGGTGGCTAACTCCACTTGCAGTCGAAGCAGCTCCTCCCGTGCCTTCGCTATCTTCTGTGTTTTGACTCGACTTGCTGAGGACCTTTCATTTGACCCCTTCTTGCTGGGGGCGGAAGGTCCTTGTGGTCTGCACGGCTCTGGCAGGCCACCGGTGTTCTTCAATCTTCTCTTGACAGTCGTAGTTTCACTCCGCATCAGGACTTCGGGGCAGGTGAGGGGGGGTTCGGCACCCCTCGTACCAGGTGGCTTCATATATACAGCGTCGATCGGCAGCGTCGTCGCTGTGGAGGGTGCTACTGAAGGGGCGGCAGCGGAGGGCGCTTCAATTCCCGAGGCGAGTCCGACTAAGGGCGCTAGCGTCGCGGCGACAGATGCGGCGTTGCTATCTGTTGTGATGGTAGCGTCCGTTGCTGTAAAGGCTGAACTTGCTTCGGTCGTAATTCCTGTCGTTGAGGTGCTCGTATCCTCAGACGACGAGGGAGTTTGGTCCGAGACCATCTTGCGTCCTCTTCCTTCAGAGCGTGTCACCGGCATGTTCTATTCTTCGATTTCCTGATGGCTTGAGCTTCTAACTTGCTTGTAAAACTTGTAGTCTTCAGATTTCAGTCTTCACTGGTATTCGGCTCGAAGGACCATTTAATGTACCGGACTGTGTACATTAAGTGTGCTGGCTTGGTGAATAATGAAAGTCTGAAGTATGGGTCTTCTTGTGTTCCTTTATTTGACTAATCTTGATGTTCACTGTTGTACTGTTGGCGGTGGACTGTGTCGACATACATTTTGGCACCGTCTTTTATATGATTTCTCATTCAAAAATACAAGTTTTTTAATTGGACAATCAATTAGAACTTAAGAATTATAACCAATCAGAATCTACTTATATTTTGTGTCACAAGCTTAAGTACAACGATTCTTTACCATAGCGAGAACCGCTTATAGTAATTTGTCAAAAAACTGTAACTTCACATGAAATACTTACAAAAACTATACATATTTACATTTGTTATAACGTATTCTAATATAAAACATACAACTTATCAATATCTTAATACTATTTACAACGTTAATAATTATTCGCTTTAGTCTACATGGTCTCCGCCAGTGGCGCTGCTGTCCCGCATAAAAACAGCAAGTTCATCTTAATCGTAACACAAAATTGCCATGGGTATCAAGAGGAATTAGTTTCTAGTAAAATGAAAAAAAAATTGCAAAAGATGTATGGAAGATAATTAACAAGCATAGAAATAAGACAGTTACCAAGAATAACAAACCTACTCTAAAAGTGAATGGTGTAATGATAACTAAACCATCAGAAATTGTAAATATTTTTGCAAATCAGTTTAATCTTAGTTTCAACAAATATTTAGACAAAACCTGCCATTGATCTTCTATACAAAAATGAAATTAGAATAACAAATGATCTTGTTCTGCATTCTACTACCCCATATGAAATACACAAAGTAGTCTGGCAAAAGGACAATAAAATGTCTTCTGGCTATGATGACATACCAATATCAGTCATCAAGAACAACTTAGACATATTAGCTGAGCCCTTAAGTACATTTTACAATGCATGTTTTGACCAAGCCATCTTCCCTGGTCAACTTAAAATAGCTAGAGTTATACCAATTCACAAAAAGGGATCAAAAACGGACCCCAAGATGTACAAACCTATTTCCCTACTACCCACTCAGGGCAAAATTTTAGAAAATCTTATCACATCAAGGTTGCTAAGACATTTTAATAGAAATAGAGTACTTAGTGGGCGTCAGTTTGGTTATTCGAAAGGCATTAGTACGCAGGATGCAATACATACTTTAGTTAATGATATAGTGAATAGACTAAACAACAAACAAAAGGTAGTGGCTTTCTTTTTAGATCTAAGTTCTGAGTTTGACACAGTGGATCATAAGGTTCTATTAGGGAAATTAGAACACTATGGTGTTAGAGGTAAATCTTTAGAACTTGTCACTTCATACTTAACAAATAGGAAAATGTTCGTAGAATTGAAATACACAGAGAGAAATTATGAGACAACAAATAGTAATACTCTTTATAAAGAAACTTATAGGTCAAAATTATATCCTGTTCTTACTGGCGTCCCACAAGGCTCCATTCTGGGACCGATCTTTTTAATAACTTTTATAAATGACCTCATTGAACACATGTATGAAACTGCCCCAGGGTCTGTTCAGTTGGTAGTGTTTGCCAACGATACAAATGCAGTTGTGTCTGCAGATAATCTAAATGACCTTAATCACGTCATTAATTAAAGTTTGGACATCTTTCACAACTGGTTTTCACTAAATGACCTTAAGGTTAATGCGAGCAAAACTAATGTTATGCTTATTCGACAAACTTCAAAGAAAGTTGCTAACTTTGTTTGCAAAATAAATGGTGAAGCTGTGACCCCAGTCTCGTTTGTGAAATCTTTAGGAGTCTATATAGATGACCAATTAAATTGGAAACAGGAAATCGCTTATCTTGAGAAAGCAATTAGCTCAGCTTGTTATGTGCTTAAGAGTCTCAGAAATGAGATCAGCTTAGTATACTAATAATTAGTTTATTATGCACTGGTTGAGGCGATGATAAGGCACAGCATTCTCTTTTGGAGGGGCAGCTGTGATTATAATTCACAAAAAGTTTCTGTGCTACAAAAAAGAGCAATCAAGACAATAGTTAGAATTAGGCAACAGGAATCATGCAAACCACACTTCAAAGAAATGGGGATATTGACTGTTCCAAGTTTGTACATTCTTGCTCTACTTAGTAGTTTTTTAAAACATGTCCATGATTATGAGTCTGAAAATGAAAGGATAAGGAGAGACAAAACAAGGAGAAAGGATTTCCAATCAAAATCTTTACCTAACCTTGATATTGTCAAACATAGTGCTCGTTTCAAATCAATAAAAATATATAATAGATTGCCCTCAGAAATTAAGACATTATTATATACTAATGAATTTATTACCAGACTAAAGCAGTTTTTGTTGAATGAATGTGTTTATACCTTGAAATTGTCAAATATTTGAAATGAAATTTAAGTAAGAATTTCAGTAACAAATTGCAAAATTAAGGAATTATTTTTATTCATGGATTATAATTTCTATTTTTATTTAATTTGATTATTATTTAAATTTTTATTTTTATTTTTATATTATGTGAATGATTTATCTCTTTAACATGATCATTTTATAATATTATTTAATCTAGGTACTCCATTGACATCTTTACGAATATTGTTTATATTATTGTTAACTAAGTATTCCATTGAGTGCCATAATTTATAATCAATTTATGTGTTATGTATAGTGCCAAATTCAAATACAATGTAAAATATTATTCATGAATAAATAAATGAAATGAAAATGAAAATCAGCAAGAACATACTTATCTTGTTCCTAAACGACCAAAACAAATTGAAAGGTTTTCTAGATTTAAATTTGTCTAAGACGCTTACGTTTTCATCAAATACTCTTACTATAAATAGTACAGCCATTTATTGCGGATCCAATATACGAATTTAGTTTATCTTTGCTCTAGGTTAAACATCAATATTTAGATTACTGTCAAGAAGTTCTTAGAAGCAGAACAGACTCTGGAATTAGATGGATGGCAATAGGTACATTCTCCCTATTATGTGGTGATTTAAAGAGCTTGGTTTGTGAAACGCCTCTGCCTGCGTTTTCGGATATGTAGGCGTAAGATTATGTGTATGTATTAACTGTTACCACCCACGGCTTCGCCCACGTAGGTAAATCCAATTGTAACACAGACCGACATAAAAAGTATCCTTAAAAGTATCTTAGTGTTAATCTAAAACGTTGTCTACCCGAGTGCCAAGTTTCAACTGAATCAGTTTTACGATTTACATACATAGAATTAAGTAATAAACATCCAAACAACTTCACAAACTTTCAGACTTATTATATTTTATTGATGACTAGCTTTTGTCCGTGGCTTCGCTCGTGGCAAAATTAGGTTAGGGTAACAGTACTTTTTTTAAACGAAATATTGCCTATGTTGCTCGGTGATAGATAATACAGCATTCTAAAGGTGAAATATTTTAACATCGGTTCAATTGTTTTTGTGTTAATGCATTACAAACAAACAAAAAATCAAGTTCTGTTGCCAGGGAATCCATATCAAAACCCTTACACATTTTACAAATGGCCAGCCATCTCGACGACTCGATGGCGTAGTGGTTAACCGACTGCCACGTCTGAGGTCGCGGGTTCGATTCCCGCACAAGTTAAACATTTGTGTGCATGAACAAAGATGTTTGTCTTGGTCTGGGTGTTTCTGTGTATAATATGTATGTATATAAAAAAAAGTATTTATGTAGTTTATCCATTATCTAGTATCCATAGTACAAGCTCTGCTTAGTTTGGGCTAGACGGTGTTGTGTGTAGGTGATAGAATATTATTATTATTTGTTATTTTATATTTGTTTTCTTGAAATGTGTAGTAATTTCGGCTAATAAATGAAAACCACGGGTTTACACTAAGTGAAGTTCATTAGAAAGGTTTGTTTAAGGAGCTATATCTTCCTGCAAAAACTTTCGGACGATTCGGCAGGTGTTTAGTATGGATGCTTTTTGCATAGTCATGTATACATTAGATGGTAGTTCTAGTCGTTGTATAATGATGAAGCTGTTTAGGTATGATTCCGGTGCTATATTATAACTATCTGAAGAACTGACATATGATAGTCCATTAACTAATAATAATAACGATGTTCATTTCTATTTCTATTATTTTATTTTATTAATTCCTAATATTGACACTATCTAGATATTAACATAACTCAGTAGTTAGGCGCGAATACGTAGTAACAGATGGCACATTTCACATTAACTTACACAATAATGCTAATAAAATAAGGGACTGTAACCATAAGACCAACTGTTTGCGGCTGACCGTTAGCTCCTGATTGATTACAATACGTATGGGAAAAGCTGTCGAGACATATGCGGGAATTTATTATATTATGGGTTACTTGCGCGAGCGATTTACGTATCTCGTATTTCGATCGCTCGTTCTATTGTATTATAAAGTTTTATAAAATTATAGAATAAAGCAGTATAATATAATTATTTGATAATCCTCCCAGGATAGCTTGTGTGCTATCATTTCTAAAGAAAATCGTTTAACACATAAACACTTTGCTATCCACGTACTTACTGCGACATTTCGACATCTGAAGGCACGAAGCCAGCGCGGCATAAGTAAATACTGGGCATCTATATTAAAGGGTAGCAAAGCAAATTTGTTACAAGTGAATTTGTACATAATATCGGACCACTCAGCCAGCGCTTTTATTGAAAAGAACAAGAATATACTCTCAGTATGCACAAAGTCATTTACGAAGTCAACGTGTTTTGCGTTTAAACAATTTATCGTGTTTTGTTTCTGTGAACCAATTAACTTCTTGCCTTTTAAGTAAACAGAAATTGACTTAATAAAGTCGCACATTTAGTATCGACTTAAGCTGGTGTGTATAAAAAACACACTCCTATTTGTGCTTCACTTGGATCGATATTCTCGTGGTCTAAGCATAAAGGAGACCGCTATATAGCAAACAGTTATCAATACGTTATTTGATTAGTGAGAATACGCCCTTCTATTATATTAGTGTTTGCCTTAATCAGTGATTACGTCACGAGTAAGATAATTAAATTATCTAGGACTACATTTGACCTGCTGCTAGATCGAAATTACTGTCTACCACTAGGAGCAAGTTTAATAGTGTTAATTTTATTAGTCCTACATTTATTTAGAGATGTACTTGTTAGCTGAAAAGTACATTAGCCGCAATAATTTGAGACTGGAGTTCGTCAACCATCGACGTTATATAAAGATGTGGTCTTTATATAATGGCTCTTTATATAGAGGCTCCAGAAAAGTTTATGCCCGCATTTGTAGCTGACAACTATGTTATACGTTGTTAGGTTTATCTTAATAGCAAGAGTACTGTTTTTGGCTTTTAAAAAGACAACACACTAGAAATAATTCCTGTATTGCGGAGACTTTACAAACATTCAAACAACGGATACAAAGATCACCCAGACTCGGAATAACTATTTGTAAATCACACATTTTTTTGTCCCGTATGGGTATCGAACCCACAACACTCAACGCAGTGACAGTAGCGAGGTGGCCACTTAAGCCGCTACACCATACGTGCAGAAATTTTCAGTTGCAGTTAATTTAGAATTATTGTATTATATACGATATAAAAATTTGTTTCCCATTTGTCAATTATTGAAGTGCCACACATAATTAAACAAATGAGAAACGGCAATGAATTACCGAAAATCTTAGAGTTCCAAAAAATGGTATCACGTGATCTTGGTCAAAGGTCATAGTCATTTCGGGGTATATCGGCTATGCTGAGTCGAATGGCGTGACCGCGAGTCTCTAGCTCTTATGATTCTTGAGTTGAGTTCTTTGTACCTATAACAGACAGACGGACGGACGAACAAAGCTGTTGTATAAGAGTTTTTTCAAACTCTAAAACCTATTGTGCCTGGCCGCTGGTGTGCCGCTGCTATTGAAGAAGTTAATTTAGAATGTAATAAGAATACTCATGTTATTAGTCTAAGTAGGTATCTGCTTCATGATCTGATAATTCAAATTATGATATATTAGATTTTGCCCGCGTGAATATAGGTTGGTCCTTTTTCTGGATGAAGGGTACCCTATACACTTTTCTATTGCCCTGACAACGTGTATGCGAAATTTCATGATGATCGGCCGAGTAGTTAAGGCGTGAAAGCGTAACAAACAAATTAACTTACATTCGCATTTATATTACTTATTCATATTTATAATACTAGTAAGATAAACAAAGACAGCCAAAACTGGTATTTTATCCTTCCACGAGTGGATTTTTCTTCAAAATACAACACGCTACAAATCAAGTAGAATGTTATATTCCATTTGTTTGAACAGTGAATTGGTTAATTTGTAGTAATATAATAAAGCCGAAGAGTTAATTTTTTGTCTGTTTGATCACGCTAATCCCTGAAACTACTAGACCAATTTGTGAAATCTTCATGTATTTGACATCCCAATTTTAGAGCACGATTATAGTTGATTAAATCAGCAACCCTTTATACATTTATGTGCAATAAAATCGACAAAAATATACATCATACAAACTCAAATAAACAGACAAAACAAAACCATAAAAGCCTCGGTAACAGTCAACACATTCCCAAAGACAATCGAATTAACTCTTAATTCCGCAAATTGAAATTTTACTTAAAACCGCTCTCCGTAACCGCTTTAACATGATGGAATCTTTATTAATACGTTATGTCGCTTTTGAACGTCACTTTTCATTTTAACGTTCTGTTTTTGAATTTTAGGCGGGTATTTGTGATGTTGATGATGGTGTTTGGGTGACACCATTGACGTAAACGATAAAATAGGCATTATGTGTTAAGTATACAGTTGTGTTCTGATATTTTTGATTTTCCATTTCGCGTATACATTTTATCTTTAAAAATTGTCAGTTACATCATAATTTTGGTTATAAAAAGCTACAGTTAATACGAAGGCGACGGTTTTAGTTGTAACTGAAATAATAACATTTTATATGCGAATGTAAGTTAGTTTGTTTGTAACGCTTTCACGCCTTAACTACTTGACATTTGATTCGCATAGACGTTGTCAGGGGTACAGAAAAAGACATTCATCTAGTATTGTTCCTGAGGGATAGAAATATATTGACAAAATCTACATTAACGCCAACTATATAATAAATTATTAATTTCTATAATGTAAAGTTTGTTATTTAAGTCTATTTACTGAGGCACTTACCTACATCACGTCATTTAATAACAGTAATATGTATAATGTGATAACTAAGCTTAATATTATATGGGCATTTACATCAAATTATTCAACTAAGGTTCAAATCTAATACACCTAATATGTAGCGTCTGTTAAATAGCATCTGTTACATAATAATCACGCCTCAACCAATATTACATTCACAAATAAACTAGACAAAAGATAATTATCTGTTTAGTTCGGAATTTGAAAATTGTACATAGTTCTAAAATTTATTTGTTCGAAAGTTGAATATTGAATGTAAGTTTAGAATTGCAAGCTATGGTTTTTAATATGAATGCGAATAACGGAGTGGCATATAAAATTATAATTAAACATGAAAGTTTTATTGTATAAAAAACAAAATATGTTATTATTTTTTTATATGTGCGAAACATGTTATGTAATCGTAATAGATCTATAAAAATATTTCAATAGCCAACCAAGCCTGGAAAATATTTTAAATCCTATAAAAACGGAAATAAAATTACTAACTACCCTCACAGTCGCTCAGTAAAACCAAAAATATAAAAAACAAATGCTTCCGTTCCCGTAATAACTTTATTTTATTGCTTAAATGTGTATATTATTACTAAACGTATACTTATATTTCAGTGAACTTGGTGATCGTAATGGGGTTCGCAGCGAGCGGAGTGAAATCCGCTTTATGGCTATCTCTTCTACATGGCTTCCTTTTCCTCATCGGTAAGTACCTCTGTGTTGTGTACCGTGTTATACGTTTCATAATATTGTCTTAGAAAGTCATGTTTTGTAGTATTTATTCTTAGTAAGCTCGCTTTTGTATGCATATTTTAAAGTATGTATTTTCTATACTATTGTAAGAATGTTTTATGTCCATAATAGTCATTGTTCTTATATCAAAAAAGCGTGTAGTTTTAGGATCTGCGTCAAAATAGACATTACGTGATGTTACTTTTTGATCTTTATGATTATTACTTCCCTCTGGCAATCCAAGCTTCTATACAAATATTATAAACGTAATTGTAGCAATCTGTCTTTTTGTATTTTCGTGGCTAAGCTACTGAACTGATGAACTGATTTTGCTGAGCTGCACTTTTTACGGATAGCTGGATCTCTGAACAAGGATAAAGGCTGGTTTTGATCACTTCGCTACATCTAAAGGTGATAATTCACTTTTTATAGAAAATCGAGCATACCCTTTTTTTAAATTGTCAAACTGAACAACGAACAGAGCCAAGCATAGAGAGCCAGCCATCGCTACGCATATTTTCACGATCATTGTAATAAACGCTCTAGTCAATGCTCGTCTCAAATAATTTTCGCCACGAACAATAACTAAATGGCTCGGCTCAGCAAAAAGCTTGAAGCAATTTTACTGTCCTTTCGCTAGAATGCTCGCTAGAATGCTCGCTAAAACGCTACTGTTTATTTTTCAGTAGTTCAAAATTTGCTAGAATGCTCATTACAAGTGAATGCTCAAGTCTATCAGCACCTTTAGGTGGTCCAGCGTGGGTGGCGAATGTGACGCGATACATTATATATTGCTTGCGGCCTATAGGTATAGCAGTGTGCTGAGAAATGCGACGTAGCACGCATGTTATGTGTATAATGTGTCGTGTCGTATTCGTCGCTCACGCAGGACACCCGGACACCCCGTTAGTTAAATGAGGATACAGCTAAATTGCAGGCCCCACGGACCAAAGCATGGGCCATAACCTAGCCATAAATAAAGTCACGTAATTCCAAAGTAAAAGATTCCTTCTTAAACCTTCTTTCCACTTTATAGTGTCTTAATTTCAAGTCTTAAGTTTATTGAGGAAATACTGGACTGAACATTAAAATTGAATTTGACTTAACAAACTTTTAGAAATAATTACTTTTTGGACTGGTTCAGCCAAAGTGCACTTAGCTTAATATATAATTCTTAGAAAGATTTAAATTTGAGAAATTTTCCCGGGCTCTTTTTACCGACGAAATACGAATAAATCACACTGAAATTCATGTCTCGGAAGTAATGTTAACTTCAATACACATTTAAAATGTATGATCATATCTGCTGCCTATAGCATCTTTCGTGTATTATATTTAAATATTCTTCTCCTTTTAATGTGCTATTATTATTATTTCCAAGAAGTAAATCATAGGCCTGCTTAGTATGTATTATTTGTAGTTCAAAAATGTAGTAAACAAACACATAGTCCACCTGATAAAAACTGTTACTGTAGCTTATGATCACTTGCGGATTGCTGTCGCAAAGGATAGTTATTATTAATACGAATGTGGCACTCATGTGCTACCATAATTAAGAAATAAAAAATAGAGTGAAAGAGAAGGAGTGAGGTACGTAGGAATATGCGTCTCTGATTTTGACCTACCAGTTGAAAGGCAGAAACAGTGTCATTACTCTTATGCCGTTCTCTTGTAGGAGATTATCATTTTTTCGAGCAAGCCAACCTTATCGTACCATCATAAATAATTAGCAATGTCGGTCTCTCCACTCTTAATACTTTAAGTACAATTTATTTCTCTATTAGAAGATTTATACGGACCATCACCATACTATCATAAGTAATTTCAAGTTCATTGTTGTCTACCGTTATTTTGTTTATAGCAGATCATCAGACGTCGAGCTACATAAATTTACAATATAAAACCATTAAATTCCAATTTCATCGCATTTTACCAAGTATAAAATAATGTCGCTACCAAACCACAAAACTATCGGTGACTTATTGGCAAATCCTGGCACTTACCGGTAAATCCAAGACTCTGATTGTAAGCCGGGCTTCTTCACGCTTTAATATTTATAAGACTACGCGTATATTTTCTTAATTCAAACTAAGCGTGCACTTCTGTGGGCTTTCCGAAAGTGTTATGACAGCCTTATAATCCAGGCTTATCCTACCAGTTATGTTAATCGTCAGGGCTACGGCACATTCACCGTGATGCACCTGGTACCATCCCTTTCTACCAACTTGCCCTATATCAAAGTTCTCAGTATGGATTATATAAAACCTTCGACCTTTATGTCTGTTTACAACTTTAAAGGGTCTTTCAAAGGGTATACGACAATATTTAATTTACATATTTTGCTAGCATCTTGTATTTCTTATAAGGTCTGCTATTTGTTGAAAAATCTTTTTACAACCAATCCATGATTTAAAAAAGCATTTCTGTATGTTTGAACATTAAGCTACTAATTCAAGCTGGAGATCTTAGACCTCTCTATCAGAAGAATAAAGCTACCAATACATTACCAATAAAAATAATACCTACAAAAAACTCTTGTTTTGAAAAATTGTCCGTGTGTCTCTGACAAGCAATGTGTCTCTTGTAAATATACATTCATACAAGTAGTAAAAAAAGGTAATACCGCAGCAGATAGTTCACTGAAACCTGGAAACGCAAAACTAGGCAATTATCATATGGTCATATTTTGAATCGTTGAATTATATATTTTTATGTATTATAATTATCAGCAGCAGTTTAAAAATACATTAATTAATCATAATTAGGTACTACCTACAAGTATCCAACGAAAAACATTCAATCAAACTGCTAAATCTTTATTCAATGTTCAGCTACTTATGTCGTTGATTGTCACTATAGAGGATTACAGTCAAATTACTATAATTTTAATGAAAGTCTGGATGTTCAAAAATCTTTGATTTATAAAGCTGTTCTCAGCAGCTGTTGATGACTATGTATATTAGGTTGGCAATTTATAGAGGAACCATGTATTACAAAAATCTAGAAGTAAAAGTAATAACTAGTCATAAGGTTAGGTGGACCAGCATTGCTGGCAGAAGACCACAAGCTTTTCTTTTATACCCATATGCGTAGTTACTGGTAGTTTACTGGGTCGGTAATGTATAAATACAGGAAAATCAAATACTACATTGTCCATTGGTAGTAGTAACCGCTAACTTTATATGAAAGAAAAGCTAGTTTATCACTTACAAAAATCCTTTTAACCCGCTAAGTGCCAGCGATAAAGTATGTGTCCAATAGAAGCACGTCTCTTATGCACACTCGTGTGTTTAGCAGGTACACACAGCGACATATCAACCTAGACTGTTTGGACTTTGAACTATTAGAAGTTGAACGCTGTGAATCGTGCGAGAGAGTGCGTTATATTTTTGTTATTTTGTCTCACTCACGCTGAACGGGACGCGACGCTCTATCCTTACCATTACATCAACACAACTATGCACTGTCCCTTTCCGACAATTCTCTATTTTGTATGTACCATAGTTATGCGTATATAGGGTATCTAATTTGATGTGTAGCCGAGTGTACTCAATGCCCAAGAATTTTATAAACTACTAGATTTTGCCCGCGACTTCATTCGTGTAAGTGTACGTTTTGGTAATAAATTTCTATCTAAAGATATAATTTGTAAAGTTGCTAATGCCAATGTATGCGATTCCCCAAAAATCCAAATAAAATTTCGCAAATTTGGGGACAAAAATATGCTGATTCTCCACAAATTCCCCTCAATATTATTTAAAGCAATGAAACAACAAAATCATTATAAGATACACAAAACAATTTTACGATTAGCGTAAGGTGAATAAAGATGCTGACATTTAAATTTGGTGTAATGAAAAGTATTAAGTCGTTCGTTATCCCTAACTATCTAAGCTTAAAATAAATATTAAAATATTTGAAAATAATGTCAAAATCCCCGCATTTTCCTAGCATAATGCTAATTCCCAATAAATCATCAACCAACTTGAGATTCCCCGCAGTTTGAGGAATTCACCACAAATTGGCAACGTTGATATGTCCGTTGCTATACCTCTGACAACGTTTATGTATATCGGTCGAGTAGTTAAGGCATTAAGCGTACATAAACCAACAATCAAACTGACATTCGCACTCTATAGCACCAACTCATTAGATAACACTTTAATAGGTATATCATATTTTTATAATAAAAGTAGTTTACGTCTAAACTTGGCATAAAAGCTTAGCTTATATAGAAAAGACACGCAAAATAAAATGGTTATTATATACTATTATTATAATATTTTAATCCATTTGATTACTAAACATAACTGCCGACACGAATACGATATAGTTTGCTAATCACCTTTTAGAAAAGTGTTGAATGGTAAGCACACATCCGTCAATGGACGCAAAAATTCACAGGACTTGTTGAAAGCTGGTGTCGGGCGCTTTGCAATTTGATTAAGCCTCCAGTTCTACCCGTTCACACTTCTGTGTTAGACTTTCGAACACCTAAAGGCTGGTACGGCTAATCGTAAAATCGTGTTTCGAATGCCAATTCCGTAGCAAGTTGTTGAAGGATAGATCTACATGCATCGAGTATATACACATACTCCTAGGATCCCATCAAAATATTCTGTGAACGTGTGATGAGTTAGTCAGGTGTGTAAGGATACAGATAGTTCGCCAGCCATATTTAAGTCCTCATATTAGAAGCCGAGGTATTTTTCATATGCCAGCATACCTATATTCACAAAATAGTACATATTACCTAATATAAATATTTTAGACCTACTTGGGTGAGATGAATACGATGACTAAGATACCCACATATGCTTGTTTAGATAAGGAGTTCCTATGTACAAGATGTATGTGATACATAAGGATATTTACTTTTTGCCAGCTATGTTATATTCTGCTATTATGATTTACACATACGATGTTTTATTATAAGTATATAATATATAAAGAAATGGATTTAAATTTTAAATAACCTTCATTAAAAATTTAAATCCATTGTTATTGTTACGAAATTGCTTAACTCTTAACTATAACTTGTATAAAAAGTAGTGTGGTATTTTTTTCAAAATGCACTAACATACTATTTTTGATTAAATAATATGATCTAGATCATACAGTCCTACTAATATTATAAATGCATATATAAGTATGTTTGTAACGTTTTCATTACTTGACTGATCATCATGAAATTTCGCATTCACGTTGTCAGGGCTACAATAAAAGACATAGGGTACCCTTTACCTAGAAAAAGCGCTGTATAAGAGGGTTAAAAATATTGACAAAATCTACATTAACGCGAACGGAGCCGCGGGCAAAATCTAGTACAAAATAAATTTGACTTACAAAGCACGTGCTAAAAATAACAATAAACAATATAAATCAACGACTTTTTGCCAACGACATCAATAAAGCTCAGCGGAAACGCAAACATACAAAATAAAATTCATTCGTAAACAATACACAACCATACATTTTCTATTAAACAACCACCAGACATACATTTTACGAGTCGCAACAAAATAACTATCACATAATTTGGGTCGTACATTTATCTATATAACAGATGTCGACAATAAAAAAACAGGGATTATTAACTATTAACTGGGGCAATAAACAACCGAGATAGGGCTTGCCAAATACGCGGATATAATTCGCCTCTGAATGATATTTAGTCGTAAATCATAGAATGAGGCTCTTTTGTATGTCTCCTTGTGTATTTATTCCCATTTGGTTGGCTGACTTTGAATAGAAGCTGAATGTTGAAGAAAATATAAATACATGCATTCGCAAACAATCTCTGACAAATTTAAGAGGTCCAGTTTGTATTTGTATGTAGGTTACTTTTTCATAAAAAGATTAATTTCATTTTGTTATTGTTGACCTGTTACAAATGACAGATAAATATTCAACATCAGGTACAATTTTGTAATAATTTATTCAGCGGTTTAGTCGTGAAATGTTACAAATATACAGGGTTACTTTTATATTTACATTAATTCTAGTTTCTGTCAGCTGCTTCACCCACATGAATCCCACGTAGGAGCTATGGCTGACCCCGTGACCATGGCTCTACTACTATACACGGATTTTATCGCGTTGTTTATTTATCACTGTATTACATAATTTTGAAACTATTACAGTACTACTACTATTGACTTTTACTAATTTATAAGCTAGTAAAATTTTTTAAACTATTAAAACTATTTATATTTAGGTTTGCAGCCCGTGGCCATGGCTGCTGAAAAGTAACCGAAACGTCGAGGAAAGTGTAAACCTAAATATAAATAGTTTTAATAGTTTAAATAATTTTATTAGCTTATAAATTAGTAAAATTCAATAGTAGTAGTAGTGTAGAGTTTCAAAATTATGTAATACAGTGATAAATAAACAACGCAATAAAATCCGTATATAGTAGTTTAATTTCAATAAATAACATTCGCGTAAACAGAAGACAAAAGCATTCCAGCTGTCACCAAAAACGAATATGAAATTTAATTTAAATTTGACAGTAACTTCTGAATTCAACTTCGCCAATTGACTTCAACTATGAATACCAACTATAACGCTTAATGATACCAGGGGTGAGGGTGACAACAGGGGTGTTTGCAACACGTCTATGAAACTAATCTAAAGTTTCGCCGCTATATTATTAGAGATAAAACGAATAATAGTTATAGACAGGATGGTATTATCATAAATTGGCGTAAAGGTAGCACGAAACTTTTGACAGTTTATTATTTAAATGCAAACGTAGCAGCAAAGAAAACTTATTTTCTAATTCATACAAATCATGAATATTATGCTATTTGAATAGTGACTGGATAAATAGACATATAAAATAATAAAAGCTATGATATCTCCTTTTTCAAACGAGGTTTAAAGAGAGTTCTTCTTTCACGGTAAGCAGCGGCTTTGCTGTGTCCTGACATTGCTGAAGTCTATGAGCAGCGGTTACCACTTTCCATCAGGTGGGCCACTTGCTCGTTTGCCACCAAAGGCAATAAAAATATTAAAAGATATGAGAATATTTTCCTTTTACTAGCTACAAATAACTTTTCCGGAGCTAAATCATCTTTCAGTGATCTTCAGCTATTTTTATATCACATTTCATGACAAAAAAAATATTATATTTATAAACTTGGTTACTATACCTATGGACTAAAACAACGGTTAGAGTAATATTTTATAAAATTACTTCAACCTACTTCTTAACAGATTAGCTAAGTGACTCTTCATTTATCATAACGTGCAAGTCACTAAGCCTTAATTGTACTGTTCTGATTTTAGTTTGATGTTTGAGAACTTCTACATAAGCTGTATTGTATAGTCAGTCTTATCACAGATGGCTTGTAATAAGGAATTTTCTAGTATTAAAATCAACACCTATTTACATCTTGAAATAGGCTAAACCTGTTGTAAGTAGAGTGCTGGAGAAATCAACCAAAAATAAATAATCCTTGTACATTAGAATAATCAGATTAAATAAGATATACATATAACTACAATACGAAATTTATTTTAAAAACATCCTAGGAAATTATAAATGTGTCAAACACATTCGTCCAATGTGTTAAGCTGGATATTGTGTAAGAGGAAGATATCAGAAAGAAGCTCATATTAAGCCACAAACGCTAAAAAAAATGTTGGTTGGTAAATCTGAAACTATATACAAATCTACCCTATAAACGAATGGAATGAAATGCAAATGGAACAAACGCTAGTCACAAAATGTATAAAGTTTTGGTGAGCTTATTAGTAAGTTTTGATCAACATCATTTTGTTGACTAACGAATGTAGTTGTCATAAAAATAAGTTAGAAATATATGATATACAAATAAACTTATAACTATAAATTATGATAAATGCTTCAAATTATATCAGAGTGACTTGTCGTGTGATCACAAAAGATGTATTGTTTGTAATAGATAAAACCATGACAGTAACAAATGAAAATGAATGATGATCTATAGAATTTATTATTTATTTTTAAAGGTTATATTATAATATTTTTAAATATTTGCTATAGATATATAATTTTTCTCGGTGTCTCTTTTTAGCGCAGTTTCACCCTATCTATTTATCTTGATCAGCCTATTTTAATAAGAACTTTCATCTAAATCGTAAAATAAGTGTTTTCATGCATTCCTATTGTTAAATCTTTGACAGCCTTGCTACATAAATTTAATCTGTTTGAATTCATTAAAACGTATAATTTCGAGTGATGGGACATTTAGAAAAATCTGTTTATAAATATTTTTATTTGTTTCTTAAATAAAGATCTATAAAGATACTTGCGAAAACATGATCTTAATCTGAATTTAATATGTTCTGGTAGACTACTCTTATGATGAAAATTGAGTAAGTGATATTTGCAGACAAAAAGAAACCACTTTGGGTAGCTTTCAAAAATATGATATCTGTTAAAAGCTGGCTCTGTATACATTAAGTTAATTAGCACCCAGCACAACATAAAACCACGTTAAAACAAGGTCCTACCCATAAATCGATTATTATTATCAGAATTTACAAAGTCAATAATAATAAATTAAGCATTAATTGCATACTATAACTGCTTACTCGCCTTATTAACGAAAATGTAGTGTTACCTCAATACGCAGAATTTAATTAACCTATAAATATTACTTAACATAATAAGCGTGAATTTATGAGGATATTTTGTACTCTATCCACAGATATTTGGGTTCATAAGAAATATTTAAAAGTACCTAGTTATTTTTCTGTACTATGATAAAAACAAACAAGTTGATGCCTGATTAGTAGCAAATTACTAATGTAGCATATGAACGCTACCGAAACCAGAGGTATCACTCGTAAATTACTGAGCCTTAAAAAAGAAGTAGCCATGCTGTCAATATAAGGGACAGAGATCATACAATAGACCTTACTCCTCTCCCCCTCTGTTGATAGCATATTGTGCTTTTTACGAAGCCTGAAGTCTGAAAACTTTACTCAACGTCCAAACCCACACCTAAAATTCTTTGACTGCTTTCTTCGGTGGAACAAACATACTTGCTCAACCGAATTGCTTTAATTCAAGCGAAATCCGAGCGATATGTAGTGATCACTGTGGTCCTTCTACTGTTAAACAAACTTGTGCCTGATAAAGATGTAGTCCAATTTAAGACCGCTCTTAAATTGGACTACATCCTTACTAGTATAACAAATAGATCCAGAATAGACCACTGGGATCTATTTTTGTGCTTTTTATCTCTAATAGCTCGTCAGACAAAACTTTGAAATTCATAACGCTTATTAAGTACCTACGTTAGAAACTTTCCAACTTCAACAACATTACGACTTGAAGAATCCTCAAGTCAAATCAAAATAATATTATTCTCCTGAAATCATAAAATTGTCAAGCTAGAAATCCTTTATTTGGTTCAATACCCAAAATATTGTGTTTGGCTAGCTACAAAGTTTTCGAAGCAGACTCTTTGCTATTTTATTCAAATGATAGAAAGTTTTCTTTTGAACTAACTAATGGTAGAGTGAAAAGCAGTAACACAATTTACGTAGTTATTTCTTGTCACTTCAGAATTATGAAGTGCGGGTTAGTTTATGCATTTTAATAACTCAGAGCAGACACGAATAAAATATAAAATATTTTATATACAACTAGTATTTTTTTAACTTATTGGTTGTGAGTACGTATGGTAAATGTTTTATTATTTATTCGGCCAGATTTTTCATAGCTTAAATATTATATGACAACAGTGCATCACTTATTTATGAATTATGTATGATGTATTTATGTTTATGATTGTAATGTGTTGGAATTGATGTTATTCGATTAATACATCCATGCGCCAAGTGCTATGCATGGTTCGATCCTCACACAGGACAAAAACTTGTGTGATCCACAAATTTGTATTAGCACCAGTCTTCTTATTGTAAATAGTTCCAATGTTTGTATAGTCTCCCCCGTGATACAAAAATTATTCCTAGAGGTTACTCTAGGAACTAGGATTGGTTACACTGTCTATAAAAAATACAAAAAGATATCATTCAGGTAGCGGAGCTTCGCTCTTAAAAAAGTAATAATTAGCTGCATATATCTAGACTTTAAAGTGACTTTAATTTAACTCAGGTTTAAACTTTAGCATGATTTTAGTGGATTCCAATTACAATTTTTAAATAAAATTGCACATTTTAAAATTGCTACTGAATTATAGAGGTGAAAATTTTTACTCATGCATTTTAAATGTCAACTTTTTATATACAGCTTTGTTACAGGTTCAAATTACGAGGTAGTTAAAACAGAGCTTGTTAAATTTGTAGCTACACTGTATCTCAAACTCGCTGCTAAATTTTGTTGAAAACAATCTGCAAACAGTGCTAAGCCACTTACACCAAAACAAAGCTTACCAAACTTTCAATCACTTGATAAAAGCCGAGTAAATATTATTTAATACTTATATTTGGTACTCAATGTATATTTTTTTAGAACAGATGAATTATATAGTACTTAAAATTACAAAAGTATTGTCGACTTGCCTCCTCTTAAAATGTTGTCACTTTTAACGAGGAGTTCGCCGTGTCTGCATTTTTTAAGTTGTGTATTTGTCCTTATTTGTTATTAAAAATATTTTGTTTTACATATTACATACTAGATGTTGACATACTTCAACGGTTTCTTGACTTGATATGACAATTACATTATTGTATGGTCAACGAAGACCATATCCAGCAATTAAATCAAAAATAACGTTGGTATACCTACCTATATACTTACTTGTCATTACATTTATTTATGTATGTAGGTTAAGTATTTTATATCTACTACTAAGCAGATAAACATACCACCCGCCTATTGCAATTCCCTACAATACCAAGGTCATCTAAATCAGATTTTCACGCTTACAAAAAAGGATATGGCAGCGTAGGGGCATGGACTTTGCCTATTTAAAAAGTTTCGATAATCTACTCATCTTGTGAACGCAAAACAAATTCGTATTGGCTACGATGTTCTGTAGGTTAGATAATTTGATAGTGAGGTTTCTCCAGTTAGAGCAAAAGCCCATACTCTTGCAGAATCCTGTTGTGCTTTACCACTTTTTCTTTTGAAAGCTTTAAATGTTTTCTTTTGCCACCAGCTGATTCCGGTACCGAATCACCTCAAGACCCCACAACGATGGACATCTCTTCAAGACACTTCAGAGCAGAGTTTCTTCAGGAGTGGCAGGGCTCTCCAGACGCTCCATATTTCGATCCTAGTACACCGAGGAATATAACTGGATTGGTAGGACATCCAGTCCGGTTGCTGTGCAGGGTCAAAAACCTGCAGAATAGAACGGTGAGTATATTAAAAATATGAACCAGAAGTTACAGTCATGCTATATCTATATAGAAGTACAAATATATAACAATAATGTCATCCAGACCGAATATCGGTCGCTGTACCTCGGAAGGCTAAGCCGCTTAGTAAATGCAGCATGGCAGTTAAAATGGTACAGATAGGATGTAATGGTATCAGCACTTAGGGTACAAATAGTACTCTTTTTCTAGATGATAGGTATCCTATGTCTTTTGACAATTTTTTTCCGATGTATAGAAATTTATTGATGAAATTTAAAGGAATGCGAGCGAAGCCGCGGGCAAAATGTAATGTATAATATTTTAACTTTGCCAACCCAGCGGTTGTAAAAGTAATTACTCAATTTAATATTACAGACAATAGCTCGTATTTTCCTGAAGATAATGACTGCTTTATGTTGTAGCTTGTAGTAAAGTATTTATGTCTACACAAATAAACTGGAACGTCACAAGTTAGCTATAAAAAATTTACATAATCATTAAAGACTGCCAATTTTTTGTTAAAACGGACAAAGTATTAATTGTTACAATAAAAATGTTGCAAATGAATGCCCAGCAACAAGTCAAGTTAATTCCTTTAAACGAAATGTTCGGCCAATATTTATTCTTACCGTGCAATAGCAATTTAAAAATGCCATTGGAAAAGCCTTTAATATTTTATTGTTGGAAGAAAATATAGTCAGAGCCGCGGTTCATTTTGTCATCATTTATAATGTGGAATTTTAAATATTTTATTATTGAAAGAAAATGCAATCAGAGCCGTGGTTCATTTGGTCGTTTAATTATAATATACAATTTTCATCGGTATTTTAAAGGTTCGCTCAAATAATAAATAATCGGTAAAAGACTTCGGTCGAATTTACTCGTAAGTTCCATGGTATACGTTTGTATGCTTTAATGGGATCAGCAACATGAGTATTTACCATCTCGGGCAAAGTGATCGAGATTTTTTGGCAAATTTTCAATAGCGGTAAAACACCTACGCTTTGGAAGACCCAGCAAAGGTAGACCGGATGGACAAGGTGGACCGGCGAACTGGCGGTTGGATGTGGGCGACTCAAGACCGGTTTGTGTGGAAAACCTTGGAGGAGGCTTATGACAAGCAGTGGATGTCTTTCGGCTGAGATATTATTACATGAACTTACTTAATAGTTATTACATGAAATCTACGCATAGTAAAATGTGGTTGTAATAAATACGCCATTGTTTCGCTTGAAGATTAACGGGCGTTAGGCTATGTATGTATTTAAATTGGAGTAATTATAGAAGGTAAATATGTAGACGCTTTTAAGAGCAACGAACAATGTTTTGTTTGTTTAATTATATGAACATGTGTGTAAGTAAATTCTACGTCTCGTGATTGTATATCTAATGTTAATAGACTGAATAATATTATCTTACGTTTAAGTGAATGATATACATTGGTATTAAACTATTGTACAAGGATTTAAAAGAGTTTTATTTAAAAAAACATACCTTCAGATAACTTATTAAACTTAGCAGGCATAGTCACAAAGAGGTATCTGAAAAGAGACCGATACCTCATCCGATACCGATACCAAGGTGTTAAATAGTTCTATAGCTAAAATAATCATCAATTAGTATTTTTTTAAATAATCCGCTTTAAGATACGTCTAAAGTAGTTTAATTTCAAAGAAATTTAAGTTCTATATTATATTAGTTATAGTGGGCGAACCTGGCAATTAATTTTTACAAAAAGCTTGCTTCAATAAAATATCTTTACTGATTATATGTAATATATTATAAGCAATAGTTTCAAGTAGTCCTCCTCCTCGCCAAATCTTACGCTATGCAGGCCTTTTCCACAACAAGTGATTTTTAGCGTATTTTGATTTCAATAAATAAGTAACAAACCCAGTCAGTTCTGCAATGAATTCTCGCTTTTCATCAACACAACGCACGAGTAGTATTAAATATGTACACATAATATTGTTTCCCAAAACGTATGCAGAACGTACACTGCATGTTTAATTTAAGAAATAATTTAGCACGTTACTATGTAACAGTAAAATTGGATTAATATAGATTTACACTCCATGTTAATTCGGATAATTATTATCAGTACAATGTTCGAAATTCAACGATCATTATTATGAAACCATAAATTTATATTTTTCTAATATTGCTTTTACTCTTTTACATTCGTTTATTATGTATTTGAGAATATATACTTTTATAATATTAACTTACAATACTAAACAATTCTGTACAATTTTGACAGAAAAGAGAAAGTTGGTACTGTAAAATTTTGTCTATCCTTCTTTATATAAAAAAACCTGACTTGTCCTATTTTTTATTGGTAGCTCTAAAGCTTGATATTTTAATCCTAACTTAATATTAAAAATGCGAATGTGAGTTTGTTTGTCGCAGTTACGCTTTAACTACTTGACGGATCATCATGAAATTTCGCAAATACGTTGTCAGGGAAAAGTACTAATCCCTAGGCATAGACCATTTTTGACAAAATTTAGATCAACTCGAGGAAAGTTGGGAGTAAATAGAAAAATAAAAACCTGAATAAGTTACCTTCATAAAATGTATTAATATTTACAATATTGTATCGTCAAGTGAATATAAATTGTATGAAGAGTAAATCAAACAATATCTTGTATAATCAATATGTCAATGTCTTTAGAATAAAGTAATTTCAATAGCAGTCTAGCTTAGATATAATCTAGGTACACTTTGAGCTGACTGTTTGTATCAGGTTATATATTAGTTTAATGATATTTGTTGTAACATAACACCGACGCGATACGCAGATTTAAATCATACACACGGATAGCAATTCCGCGGCTCTGACTATATTTTCTTTAAACATTGCATAAAATAATATCGTAATTGTATTGTATCACTAAATCAAATAATCATACGATTTGCAAACACACTGTTGGCCACTAAGCTACTGAGGCATTTGAATACGATGATTGACAGACAAACAAATTACTAACAACTAGATTTTAACTGCAGCATCGCTCACTTAAGGCCAGGTATTCCCATTTTTACATAACTTTGATTCAATATTAAACACATAAATAGTGACTGTTTAAAGCCAAAAAAAATACATATTATCGTTTACTATATGTACTTTGATAATTTGTGGTTCAAAACATGATGACGAAAATTTAACTCGATCAAAAAAAATCCGAAGAGGAGGCAAAATCGATTATTTTTTATGTTTTTCTTATTGCTCTTGAAGCTTATCAAAGTTTTACTTCCAAAAACCATATCTACTCAAAGTTAATAACATATAGAACAATTATTTGTGGTTACATTTTTCAATATAGTTTAATACCTTTAATAATAAAATATTATATAATACAGCGGCTTGCGTACGTGACTTCAGACCGGCGACTCGTGCGCACGGCTCGCTTCGCGTAAAGTATGGCAGCGTTAAATACCTACTTTGCTTGGTCTACCTGGCCTTAAATATAAGTTAGATAAGTAACAGTAGATTTTCTGGATAAAAGTTACCCTGTGTCCTTTTCTGTTCCCCTGACAACGTGTATGCGAAATTGCATGATGATTGGTCAACCCTACTTGAGTTAGAGCGTAAAAGCGTTATAAAAAAACAAACTCATTTATAATACAGTTCTTAATTATACCTCTGCCTACCCTTCCCAGAAACAAGCATTAGTTTGTGTAAATGTAAAAATTTGCCGCAGTTTTACTTCACCATATATATACATTGTATGAAAGCTACCATACAAACAAACAATAAACTTCATGCAACACACGTACAATTTTACCATCGCCGTAAATGTTTCCATTACTCTGAACGAACAAGTTCTGTAAGATTAACACCATCGTAGCAACAAACGCGTCGAGCCCCACCCCTATACTAGGTCATAAAATTCTTAAGTATGAGCCGTTTTATATTTATGATTACCTTCAGCTATCGACCGTTTTACCTCGGAAGTACGCACTTCACCGCCATTGATAACTCCTATACCGCAGAGCGCTTTAACATCATCCATTACAACGAATTCTAAAAGCGGTCTAAGGGTAAATTGAACTCGTTTTTTTTCTTTAGCGCTCAAGAGCCCATCTTGGCTTTCGACGGCCGTTAAGTGCCCAACGTCACACTCTCGCGAAATTGCTGTTTGTAAACAACATTAAAATATTTTTATAGTTACTTGTAAAATACGGCAGGTTGATATAACACTTGGAACTTTTTAATAGAGGCTGTCGTTTAACCTGCAGTGGAATGGCTTTTATAATGTTGAGCTGTTTCCAAAGAGCAAGAATCATTTTTATAATTTATAGTGTTTTCAAAAGATATTTATATTGTTTTCGGTGGTTCTTTTGATATATTATTTACGCTACAACATTTTTACGTGTTTGTATAGTCTCGTAAAAATATAGCTGTAACAAAAATTTAAGATACCCTTGTGTGAAATCGGGCTTCTGAGAAATTCGAGTTATTTTTCAATAAAGTATATTTTACTAGATCATATATTATGAGAAGTACGTATTTTTCGCCGCTGTCTTAAAATAATTTATATCACAAGAGAAATGTATATTTTATGTAAATAAATCATAATTTATTATCCCTAAAATATTTGACGACGTCTTTCACCGAGTTAAGTATCATCATTACTCACAGCTTCCCTTTCAAAGCTGGGATAGTTCGATCCATTAGCAAACAGGTATCAATTTGTCGTTTGAACTCGGAAATCAATACCTTCATTAATAATTTTGTCTTTGACGGCTGAGAAAACACTGCTATAAAGACTGGGATTTTCTTTGAAATGCTATGTTGGTTTATTTTTGTTTCAACTTTGCATCCTCGGCTCCTTCTGGTATTTTTGTATTATGAGATTAATATAGATCGCTATGAAATCACCATTAGCATGTTCAACAGCCGACAGTCGTTTCCATGGTTAATGAACGAAGTTTTTAATAAAACATATAAAAACGCTTGTTGTTACTGAAGTTTAAATAATGCAAATGCAGGCTTGCTATGCTAATGAGAATGAGAAAGGATTGGACTTGTAACGAGGAGTAATTCTTAGCAGTTTTACTGTGTTTGTACTATTTTTATAAGCTATACTGGAATTGTTTTGTGAATGGTTGGTCGTGAATTACTACTGACCTGCGTTTATTCTCTATACATACAAAACAATATACAAGATAAATACTATCTACTGACTAGCTACAAAATTCAGAAACTGGAATTTTTCTTTATTGAGTGAAAATTGCTTTAAAAAAGGATTCCTTGATAATTATTATTGACCTATTAAGGAGTGAAATGAAGTTGAAATGTTGCATGAATACATTTTTAATTTTCAATTAATTAAATTAGTCTATCAGTAGATTGCATAGGGCTACGAGTATTATTACCTCTATATATGTAAGCGCCTATTTGAGAACCTCCACATGGCCCAAGTGATATTTTCGTTGCAGCTTCCAAGGCCCCTATCAGCCAAATTCAATTTAGATCGGTTCAGTAGTTGCTTCGTGAATAAATTTGTGTGTAGTAAAGTCACAGTCGAACATTTTTTATATCCAAATACACCTTTCCTATAAGAGCTAATCTAATTACTTTACATTGACATGGCAGCTGTCACGCATTTGGTATTCATTTAATTTTCTTTAATTTGAATTTTGTCGTTTACATTTTTAGTAAGGGACTTGTTTACGGGCAATATTTTAACCACGATATATAACTGGAACAGCATAACATTATGCCATGTTATGGAACATACGACAATGTTTTGTATAGCTATTCAAACAATTATGTTAAGTATAGCCGATGAATTCAAATGTTTTTGATCAGTTGGAAACATAACACCCACATATTGCTGTTGGTAAAATTGGTCGTTACGGGGCTTCGCCTTAAGGTACAATAGATTAAATTACTGCATAACTTTATAAATATCTTGTTTTAAAAGTTCCCGTAAGTTTTGTCCTTTTTAGTTTTTATTAGATACAATGCATTTAGGTACCTGCAATATGAACTTCAAACCTTTCTCACAAACAAAAGTTTACTACTAGTTTTGTACCCGGAAACATTCAATTCCATAATACACACACTGATTTATTGTCCTTTGTACGTCTCCGAATTTTGAATCGATACCGCAAGAAATACAAACCACCAACAAAATCACTGAATTTGCTAGACCAACAAAGAAATATTCCATAGCATTTTATTCCACCTCCTTTCTTAGTTATCTCGACACATTTTCACCACTTCTGAAGATAAAACAAAATGTTTGGTTTTATTCCTGAACTTTATGTGTTCGATTCACGGGTACCCTTTGAATCGTATCTATGTGTGTCATCTAGCTTTCCCAACGGAATAAAAAACGTTAAAGATAGAAGCGAACAGAGAGGCATTTATGTCCATGTTCCTTTAATTCTAGAGCAGTATTTATTTGTTATCATTTCCCAACTGATCTGGGGAAAATCTTGTAGAAGTAGCAAAAGTTTTGGAAGTTAAACTGGCGATGTGAATTAATAATGCGATCGCGTGGTACGGAGTAGCTATCTAATGGTTTGCCTTTAATTTTAGACAAAAGTATTAGTCAGATTTATTTCTAAATTAAATTAAGTGTAATCAGCAACATAGCTTGATACATAAATATTTTGAACTACTCTTCAGAACTGCAGTAGTTAAAGAATAGTATACTTGATAATAAAATTTAGAGCAAGATAACCACATAAACAATTTTATTGCATATGAATCTTTTAAGCCATAGATCAAAGTTTTCGGTAGTTATGTGCCTGAAATTTTAAAGCATTTCTTACAATTGGTATTAGTTTTGTATAATTACAGTGTTCGTAATTTTTCGTATATTAGAATCTGTCGATAAACTGCCTCGTGCCCTTAATTTTCTCTTGACATTACCAATACGATCATTAGCGAGGTCACGGATTCAATTTTCAAATTGAATTATTAGGTTTTCTTTTAGGAATTTCTCAGTAGCAGTATTCGAGCCACTAAGGTTTCTTAAATAATTATACTAAGAGCTTTAGCTAATACTGAAAGCAGTAACATACACACATACATAATATGTAGACTCACGCGTACGCCTTAAAAGAGTAATAATATAATAATAATATATTCTACCACATACACACAACACCATCTAGCCCAAACTAAGCAGAGCTTGTACTATGGGTACTAGACAATGGATAAACATACATATATACCTTTTTTTTTGTAAATACATACATATTATACATAGGAACACCCAGACCAAGACAAACATCCATGTTCATGCACACAAATGTTTGACTTGTGCGGGAATCGAACTCGCGACTTCAGGCGTGGCAGTCAGTAAGCAAAAGTGTTATACATTCTTTCACCCTCTATGGTTTTGAGCTCGAAAGTAATACAAAGTGAACCTTTTTTTTAACATAGGCAATGTTCCTTATGCGTATTCCTCGCCACAAGGGGAGGCGACAAGACTAAGTCGCGCTCTCCCGAGACCTCGAGCCCACCAAATAAAACCACCACGGTGAGCCATCTCGCTGCTGTGTAAGGTTGCTGGGTCGCTGGAACTAGAACTACATCAGCGACCCACCCAGCAGGGTCTAATGCAGACAGGAAAAGGTCTGCGGGTGATGACGATTCCTGGGCAACGTCCCGGCACGACAGAATGCGTCGCTATATACAAAGCGAACTTATTCCCATTTCTATGTAAATTTCAAGCTGCATTCTGCTGTTTTTCAAGCTGCATTCTGCTGCTTAATACAAACAGAAAATTTAAGAAGCTAGCAAGTTTTTACGTGTTACTGGCATTCTGCGTTACAAACAACACGAAGAACCTAAGATATATTGAAATATATTTTGTAAAAAAGTTTCTAGGCTATCGCGATTTGTACACATACTTAATATAATGTTACACAACGGGTCTTACTCACGACAAAGTATTTAAAAGGTAATAAATACCAATTGATTGCCCGACGTTTCAACCGACTTGCATCGATCGTGGTCACGGGTTGACTGTTGTGAGCTCAGCGGCGCCTTCGTGAAGTGCGGGTTTCGGCAACTACCCTTACTCACTAACGATGTCTACACACTGGCTACGTAAGTCACTACGGCGACGTTTACATTTGCTGATGACTGGATGCCAAGATGTAGACAAACGGTATCCATCTTCCCTGTTAAAGTTGCGATATTTCTTAATTTCAACCGCTTCACGTACTATCCTGGAGTAATAGTGACGATCGAGTAAGACCCGTTGTCTAACATTATATTAAGTATATTTTGTAAAGATAACATAAAACACCCCGAATATCAACTGATACAAAAGCAGCGGTAGCCGATATAGTGAACGCCGTTGGGCTGCTACGCAGAGGTGTCGAGTTCAATCCCAAAGCACATATCTATGACCTTAGGAAGTTCTGCGTATTACATAGTTAATTATAACTCGCTTTAACGGTGAAGAAAAATTGTTAGGACATCTTGGATGTCTGCGACTTCTACATAATGTTCTATAAGATATCTGAAGACTGCCAACCCACACTGGCCAAGCGTCGTTGAACCCTTGCACACTGAGAAGGGGCCCTTAGTATTGAGCAAGTTTATATAGAGGGCTGATATTATACTATTATACTGCTGTAGAACATTATCTAGGAGCTATATTATCAGTAACTTATAACTATATTTGCTTTAGCGCTACGTAGTCTACAACAGCTGTAATAGATGTTCTCATGTCAACCAAACCCTCTCAAGGAGCTCTTTCAAAGGCACGGAACGTTAACTCGAACAGCTTTGCTTAGCCACGTAGATCAATCAATCTTTACGATATCCATTCAGCCGGCAGCCATTTTCTATATGGGTTTTTTTGTACCATTAATTTTCTTTTGCACTTTATTCGAAAAACAATGTACTTTGCAATCATTGTTTTATTGTGGCCATTGCTAATGTTGTAAGCACGACAGTAAGATTTTAAAATCAGGCCCGTTGCAATACATCTTTTCTAATAAAACTTAATAAACAGCACCAAATTGTTGATTCAAGACTGGTTGTTGGTTAGTGCTAATTTTTCAATGTATGAAAGGACTATTACGGCGAAGGGATTATCCCTAGAGCAGACAGTGAAATTTTGTCAAATATTTCTATGATTTGATCAAAAAGGAATTGAACAATCCTAACTTAATTACATGAGAATGTGAGTTTGTTTGTTTGTTACTATTTAACGATCTAACTACTCAACCTATCATCATCAAATTTTTTATACACGTTGTTAGGGGCACAGAATAAGACAGAGTACGTTTCATTCAAAAAAGTACTCTTACTATGCTATCCTAATGTACATTTACGCGAGCAAATTCTTATAATATAATTTTCGAATCATGCCTGTATATTTCCAAATAGGTAGTATATTATCATCAGTTCTCTGAACATCAAAACCAGGACCTTTCCCAACTAATACCATGAGGCAAATTTACGTTGCTACCCGGCAAGCTTTAATTTTTACAGCACATTAATGTATATATTGTAAAAGATCTCTCCTGCGTGCGTTTACAGACGATGGACAGAAATAACCTCCAGACTCGGAACTACCATATACTATGTATGTGATTCATACAAATTTTGTTCTGTTTATGTGACCTTTAGAGGTTTTCTTTAGAAGAAATGAAGGTTTTAGAGGAACAGGCCACGCCGTAGGGGCGTGGTGTCCCTAGGTGAATTTAATTAAAAGATACAAATAAGAGAAGGTATGGCAATTACACTTTTAATGCGTTTAGTTCACATGTACAACTTTAACAATATAAAATAGACAGGGCGTGGGTCACTTAAGAGCGTATACGCCTCGCGCGACGGATCGAGTTTAGGTATTTGTAGAACCGCGGCAACCCGCGCACCGCCAGTTTGAAACCCAGGTGCATCATGACGATGTCGCGTGGAATAACGATCTTGATCCTTTTTGCCATTCATGAAAAGTCTTTATCTACGTATACGTCGATTATGACAATATTCAAATTAATTATTTTCAATGCAAATGCATATAAATATATTAAATGAAGCTAGTTATTACTTGTTTAGTAGGAGGATGTTTCTCGGAATAACAAATTTTTTTATAATTTACCTTGCGCAGTTTTTAATATCTGATACTTCTGATAGAATTAATTTGTAATTTTCATCTAATTAATTGTCACTTTTTTAAATATACATATACTGTGTCATTATGTAAAAGGCATGAAAACCTACGAATAACACTAAATACAAAACCAAAAAAGGGAAGAAATAATTCACGATAAAAAAATATTTATTCACTTTTTTACAATTTAGTTACAGAATTTATTTTCTACTGATTCTACATTTACATTTACTGCCACGTTCGCAAGAGGTAGTAGAACCATGAGAAAGAACGGGCAATTAAATAAAACTCACGGACCCTCTTTCTAATCGCCAAAATTAACAATATTTCTGATTTTATTATACATATATCAGTTAACATTGAAAGGAGCTACAAAACACCTTTTATTTACTTTACTATGATTATACTCAAGCAATTAATCTTGTTTGATAAGAAGTGTTATTAGCCTCTAAAAGTAAATATAGTGAAACAGGAGCATCCACTTACAATGCAAGCAACTTATGATGCAAGCAACATGCGATCACGCCCAGAACCATGATGGAATTTGATGTTGTAGATAGAAAAGGATGATTGCAAGTCCATAAAACCGAGATCGACCAGTCTTTTTTATCAAATAGTATTTCTTTTGCCACTCCATTCCACTCCATCCCTTTTATTTGTACCGGGCCTTACTTACAATATTGATAAGCCGGCTTGTAAATATAATTAGATTGGCGGTATTTTGCCCTCGCCGTTAAGTACTGCGCCGAGTGTTATGGGTTCGATCCTCACACAAGACAACACTTTGTGTGATCCACAAATTGTTGTTTCGAGTCTGGGTGTACTTTGTGTCCGTTAATTGAATGTCTGTTGTATAATTCTGGGCAGGAGCACCAAAATACCAGCTTGATCCTTTTGACGCTGTACAGAGACGAGCATTGAGAATTGTCGATGAGCCCAAACTCACAGACGGTATTGAGCCACTAAGTCTCAGACGAGACTTTGCCTCCCTTTGTGTGTTCTACCGCTTATATAATGGATTGTGTTCTGACGAGTTGTATGAGATGATGCCCTCAGCTACTTTTTATCATCGCACCGCTCGCCATCGGCAGGGATGTCATTCTCACACCTTACAAGCTAATTGGTGCCGCACTAAACGGTTCCAAAGGAATTTTCTCCCGCGGACGCTCAGGTTGTGGAATGAACTCCCTGCCCAGGTTTTCCCACAAGACTACAGTATGGGGTTCTTCAAAAAGGGCGTTAAAAGGTTTTTACAAGGTCGGCAACGCGCAAGTGATGCCTCTGGTATTGCAGGCGTCGATAGGCTACGGTAACCATTTACCATCAGGTGGGCCGTAAGCCTGTTTGCCACTTTAGTAGTATAAAAAAAAAAAAAAATAATGGAAGCAAAATTGATAAAAATCTCCAAAATTCATCGTCTTTGTAAATTTTTGCTATTTGCATTTGAAAGGCTTTGCCTGTCCATAGTGCAAAGAGGCAAATATGTTTTGGGTAATATGTAATTGCCCCTGAATTTGATAAAACCAATCGTGTGATTTATTCACGGAACCATCTTGGTTCCAAAATTTAATTTTTCTGTGCAATTGCTTCATCTGCATTTATTCCAAATGCAGAACTGGGACACTTTATTTCTACAATGCCCTTTTCATACAGACCATCCGAGGCTCCCAAAAAAAACAGCTCTTGATCGACAAAAAGACCACATTGCTGAATTTTTATTTTTTGTTCTTTTTCTAATTGTTCCAGTGCTATTTTTTATTTTATAATACTATACCAAATATTTACAACTAAAATCGCGAAGTGGAACGCATATAAAGAAAAGCATATCAAAATTTTATCAAAAATACTTGGTTTTGTAGAATCGCATCTGTACAATTTAGTGCCTTTGAGTTTGCGAAATTAGAGAGTACTTTTCTGTAATAAAATAATTTGATGTAAGACATATCACATAATACTATTACTTAGAAAAGATTGACTCCAACAAATAAAATTTACTTCTTTTTAGCCTCTCTTGCCAGTTTCAAATTATTCGCCAAAGTACTCATTTTTCTTTTAGTATACCCATACGTTTTGGCTTTGTTCTTTTTACCCATATTTTTTGTAATCTGAAAATAACACATAATTAGATACGTTTTATTTCACGCGGTTTCACCCACGTTTACAGTTACTGCGCCCGCCCTGTGGGTCATAGAGTAATGTTTTATAGCCTATAACCTACCTCAACAAATACAAAACCACTGTACTTATGAAGAGGGCAAAAATATTTTTTGAAATCGAACTGATAGTTCCAGAGGTTATCGCATTCAACCAAACAAACAAACTCTTCAGCGTTATAATATTACTATCTGATTTTTATAACAAGGTATTTTAGTTAATGAGAGACATGAGTTCGTGGATACTGCTTATCATGTATCCACGAACTCATGTCTCTCTGTCTCTGAGTAGAACTGATAAATATACTTATGTTTACTTAGATTCCTTAACCCATACAAACTATTCATCTCTACATCAGTCCTCTTTTACACAAAGATTACTAGAAATATACTTGATGAATATGACACATCGTCGAACGTTTTCTATACAATTCTAGCGGATATCTGGTGTGAGCTACTACGCTATAAAAAGAAAATGTTTTTGTTTTAAAACCATCTTCTCATTACAGCCTTTCTAATGAATTTCGCTAGACTCTAGACCAACACGTCAGTCAAATACATCATATAATAATAATAATATATTCTATCACATGTACACACATCACCATCTAGCCCAAATGGACAATGGATAAACATACATAAATACTTTTTTTTTTGTAAATACATACATATTATACATAGAAACACCCAGACCAAGACAAACATCCGTGTTCATGCACACAAATGTTAGACTTGTGTGTGAATCGAACCCGCGACCTCACGCGTGGCAGTCGGTTACACTAACCACTACGCCATCGAGGCCGATAATATGTAAATCAAGACACATCAACTTTTCATATTTATAAAAAAATAAGTTGTGAAAATCTTACGGATCAAGAAGGCTCAGCCGCGCTATTAAGGTACTAAAATTCTATTTTTACGTAATATGGCGGGCGCGGTGACAAGCGTTACGTCCACCCCCTGAGAGCGCCTAGCGCGGTATGGCGGAGATGGCATCGCGCTTCGAGATTTATAGGTCGTTTTAAAAAAATCATATCAATTACAAATAAAACGTTCAGATTAAATTTTTTTTTATATGACGTAGTATGAATCTTAACGTTCCTAAATATGTATGTATCTATTTTATAATCACAGTAGTTTTTAGAAATAAGAGCAGTTTTGCGAGCCAATATTGTGCTAAAAGCTCTGTTTTGACCTACTGTTTTCTTAAAAATAATGAATGAATGTACACATTTTTTTTAATACATTGTCCTGTAGAACTTGTGCTTGTATAGTTCACATTTACGGAATTATAGAACGATTAGTTTTTATTGCTCTAGCGAGCAATTAACTCGCCCTATACTACAGATTTTACGAAAATGCTCAATTTAAATTCATCCGTTTTAAAATATTTATTATGAAAGCTCATATATTTCTCTTTAACATTCCATTAATAAACAATGGAACTTTCAGATTTTTAATTTCTTTTTTATTCATTGTTATTTATTTGTAACATAATAGGACAATAAAAACGCGCGAAATCGGCTCCGTCGGAATAAACGCTCTTAAAGGCTTGCTGCGTGTCCTTGTAGTCAGGAACACTTAACTGAAGATGTGGAGCCGGGCCGCAAGGAGGACGCGTCCAGGACGCGATCGGGCTTATATATCGCTACCGCCGGGCAGGAGGGGAAGGGGGGCCGACAGCCACCACTCCGACTCGCGCGCAGCCGTCAAGGTCGCGCGGTCCGCGCTCATATTTATACTACTATTCTTCGCCTTCCGTGCACTGCAGTACTTAGTAATAGGTGTAATTCATTGGCTGTATACAGTCGCGATAGTGGTCTCGATGGTCTCCACTGCCGGCGCGTCAAGTGTCGTGAGTTTGATACCCGCACAGGAATAAAATTGTGTGATCCACAAATACCTTTAAAATCCCCCGTGACACAGGAATTACCGCTAGTGCGACAGTTACCTTTTGTAAAAAAGAAAAAGGAGAATAAAGAAAGACAATACCTTTGAACGTAATAGTCAGCATGCGTAGGTGTAAACGAAGTGCAGCGACTAAGTAAAGGTCATGAGCTATTTTCAGATATCAAATAATAAAACCAACTTATCAGATTATTTTTTAGTCGTATCTTGAAGACGAATACGTCCGTAAACAAAGGTGACGTTTCTAAAAATATCTAAAGACGGGTTTATGTCGTACCGATTTTATCTTCTATACAATTTACATTATACATATCTGCAAAAATATTATAGTAAGTTTTTGTGAGTTTGTTTGTATATAAAGAAGGGAAAATCTGATACCACTGCTCTTATCTGAATAATTCTTATCTTAACAATTTGGCTATATAGGTATAATGTTACACCCGGGCGAAGACGTGGCTAGCCGGTAATCTTGAATCAAAGAAAGGAAAAGAAACTCTATCCCAAAATATAAGTACTTATCTATGTGATATCGAAATAAAACATATTTTATTTAATTAATTATCTGATTATTATGTTTGTGCAGGTATCATGGGTGCGTCATCGCGACATCCATCTGTTAACGGTGGGCCGCTACACGTACACGTCCGATCAGCGCTTCGAGGCGCAACATAAGCCGCGCTCCGAGGAGTGGGCGCTGCGCATACGCAGCCCGCAGCGACGCGACTCCGGACAGTACGAATGCCAGATATCCACTACGCCACCTGTAGGACACGCCGTTTTTCTAAATATCGTAGGTTAGTAATCTACTATTAATTAAAATTCTTTTTGATTTTTGTATATGACATATGTATTGAAATTAAACTAATTTATACCATAATTTTGTAACGTATAAAATAGTTTACATTCGCCTATAAGACAATGTTATATAACTCAATATCGTCCAAAATGTCGCTTAAACCAAATAGCCTTTCACCCGTCGATATGTATTTTGGATGCATGTTAAGGACTATTTTCTTTTACAAATTTCCATGCATTTGTAACCACTTGGTGATAATTAATAGCCATTACTAGATTCAATTTTATATTTTATTATCGATTACAAACTAAATTCCTAATTAAAGCATTATACTGAAATCTTCTCACAGGCTCTTTGCTTGAACAACTAACCTTAATTTTCTTCAATAACTTAGGTAAACTTATTAACCACTTAACTTTAATCATTTTAAATGTTACTTTGCGCTCTAAATGAATAAATTATTTTTGACATAAAACGTTAAGTACAGTTAGCGACATAAGCCTCTAAACATTTGTAAGCATTTTATTAACATTTAACATTTTTCATGCTTTCGTTCGTTCTCATGTTTTACATAGTTGAAGGGTAATTAATATAATGATAGTTAATTAATACGTTATAATAAGTAGAAAGTTTGAATTTATAAACTAATGTTAGGCATTTATTCAATGTTTCGCTCCTTATGACACTAAATTTACATTTAACTTTTTTTGGTATTTACAAAATCTTTTGTTACTAAATAAAAATATGTTTATAATAAAAGCAAGTTAAAATATTAATATAGAAATAATTAGACATAGAATCAAAGTAAACAAGTTAACATACAAATTTACAAACGATTAGACAAAGCATAAAAGCAGGATTGCCTATCATCAGCATTACCTTTAGCCTGAAAGCTATTTCAGGTCAGATCAACGTCATTTTGTGCGTTATAATCCTTTGGCAAACGTTCACTCCCTCGGGCGACAGACAAAAAGCTTTTATCATTGTGTCTGAATTCCGAGTATAGGCGTATCAAATAGATTTAACCAGATGACAAGCAAAACATGATATTTATAAACATAATATTGTTATTGATAGCTGAGAAGCTTCTATTTACATAAACTTCGCGAAAATATTCGCGTGAATAACAACTCTACGATATAATTGGAACATATATAACAAATATTTTAAACTAGATATAATTTGGGAACAGTTTTTTTTTCTAGTTAAGAAAGGTACTGTTTTCTATGTCCTTTCTGCGCAGCTGACAACGTGTATGCAAAATTTAATAATGATACTGGATATGTGAGCTTGGTTATGTATTTTTTTAAAACAAACAATTAAACGCGATAAGAAATTTAAGACTGATGGTGATTGACAGCGCAGCTGTAGTGAATGTAACCGCTGTGCATGCTTCAAGGGGTCTATGCAGCTCGGGTACTTGTATTGTGGTTGTTTAGAATTTCTTAATTAACTCGTGGATGTAGCTCGCGTTTGTAACTTGGGCATTTAACGCTAGATACTTGAGACTGCACCAGCACCATTACCCTGTTGGATCGCAGCGGCACACCGGCAGGTACAATAAGTTTTTAATTTTGCCTGTCATTCCAAGATTTGGAATTGCTTTAAAGTATCGACCAGATGTATATATTATATCACGTGGATACTTCAGTGGTGTTTATGCCATTTGTAAACCTTGTTATCTAAATAACAATTGTACTCACAATAACACGTTCAACCAAGACAAATTCGTACTGTTATTATGATGCAATAACAACTTACATTATAAATAGATCAAATGATGTTTAAAATGTTCTCTACAATATAATTATCCGTAAATAGATTTTGAAAGACGATCTGCCTCATCGGAGTTTTGGTTTAAGTTTACATGAACGCTTACTGCTGCTAATCTGGTTCGAATTTCAAATGGGTTTGATATTATCAACCTTATTTCGGATATTCTTAATTATAGTAAGAATACAGAGTCTTGAAATACGCACGTATTCACACCTTATCCCTGAAAGGGTAAGCTGAAGTACACCTCAGCATATGTAGATAATACATACCTACATATCGCAATCTATTGATTTAAGACCCACGTATCGTTCGTGCTGTCATTAAGAATTTTAACAGAATATCCCATTAACACTTTGCCCATTCCTGGAATGGAAAGAACTCATGCACGGCGGCCAAATTGACTATCACTGTGCCACCGAGAAAGTCTATGTTTAGATGCAAGCAAGTCTTGAGCTGTGACTAATTATATAAATATAATTTTAATTTTAATTTATTATTTGTTATCTTCACTGTTATAATAAATATCTTAGTGTTTATTCTTTACTACTTTAAAAGTTCCTACAAAGGTATAATGATCTAAAAGTCACGGCAAGATGTAACAATTTGCTAGATACGTTACGACACTTGTCTAGGCGGTGACTGACTGGTATCATTTAGGACTATGGAGCACTCGAAGGTGTTCACTAAAAAACGACAGCCGAGTAAAGTTTGCGGTGCTCGCATCGCGCGGTTCAGCTCGCTGCACTGACTGTTGTAATAGTCAGACAAGTCAGTGAGTACAGGAGAACGCGTCGTTGCAAGAATGCAGCACAAATAAACTAACGGCTAAAAGCGAGCGTTTGTCACATTTATGTGAATCGCTGTAAAGGACAAAAATCGCTTATCTCCAGCAGATTTAAGCTTAAGTCAGCCATTACGAATACATCACAGCGAGCTACGCTTTGCCTGTTTTTTACTAGTAGTGTCACGTCGTTGATTCGCGCATTTTACGCGAGATCCTACAGTCAGTTATCAAATGATCGGTGTGTCAGTTGTTTAAAAAATCACATCAATCATTCATCGTTGGCAGGGCTGACAGGGCTTGCTGTCAAGCCCTGTCACAAGTCTCGCGCTAGCGTTGCCGTTGCGGCGGGTAGCACGCTCATAGCAGATAGCACCGCGCTCGCGGCGATAATATTTTAACATGTTCAATTCCATTCGCGGTGATTTACTTGCGGCGCCTGATTTTTAATCGCAAGTTGCCTACGATGATGACATTTCCAGCAAGTATTCGCCTCGTGTGCCTTGAACCTAACAAGTCAATAGTCAGCTTAAAATGCACGTAAAGTTCATAGCGAGCAGCACGCCTTGCAGCCTATGCAAGGGCTCCCATTGTAACGCAATGTTAGGTAACACGACATAGGCCTCCCTTAAGGTTTTCCACACAGACCGGTCTTGGGCCAAGCTCAACGTCCTAATAGTACGTAGTACATACAAGTCAGTCCTTAACTTAAAGCAAACAGCTTATATCAGAACTCGGTATCAATAACTAGAGCATATATTAAGCGATCCAACCCTAGGTATAAACTGGGTATTTACATAAAGAACCTAAACAATCGGACACAGAGATAGAAAGCCGTATTTGTTGATTCCACTGAGAATTCAACCTGTCGTCCTTTGTTTTCCTAAATCAACATGAAACCTAAGTTACGACAATGGTATATGACTATATATAGACTGTGTGCGATACTCAAATATTCTATTTGGCTTAACATGTGCCTATTTCTCGTTAAAGGGTTATTTTGAGGCGCAGCACAGACACACTACCAATACTTATGTCTAAGTTCACGTACATGCCTAATTAGAACGGAGCACGTTTCTAGTCGGACATAGTTATAAAGTATATAATATTAGTTTGCTTCGTATTGCTGAAAAGAATGTAATATAAATTGAACCAGTGATCTCGATAAGCCGTCGCTATAGGGCTTCGTCAGTGACTGCTTAAGATTTTTAAAAGAGTACCTCTATATTATATACTCTTAGATTTCTTAGCAGCCAAAAAATATTTGTAATGCATCATTATAAAAAGATTTATATACTTTACTATTTTATTATTGGATATATTTTAGTTTACCTATTCTGTCGACGATTTTAAGCGATATTACGATACAATGTTATTAATACTTAACATCTTTTATGTTACACAGAACCAGAAACGATAGTATCCAGTGGTCCAGAACTGTTCATTCAAGCCGGTTCTACAATAAATTTAACGTGCACCGTGCGACACACCCCCGAGCCACCGAGTTCCATCACGTGGACACACGGTGAACAGGTAAATACGAGTATTATAAACCTCATGCAATGCTCGAACGTAAATTGAATTCAAACAATCAATGATACTTGTCGGTGAAGTGGGAAACAAGGTTTAAAGTTTACAGTATAAATTTGATCAGACTTAAATCGATAATATGTAGAGTTTTGTATAAGTTATGGACAATATGGTCTAAAATTTTCCATACTAAGGTTTTATGCAGAATTCAGTGATAAGTCCAATTTCATACATAATTTATTCGTAACTGGGTTATTAGGTATTATATTCTGAAAGAATATAATGTTAAAATAAGAATATAACTATTATAATTAAATAATTTTGAATACGGCTAAACTCAAAGAATTCTTACATATAACTGAGCTGCACAGTACAATAAGATTGAATAATATTCTAAAGTGAACTAAAATGTTTAGTGCTGAAGTAATAATTGTGACTGTAAAATTCTCTTGGCAGTAGAAAACCAATACAGACGATTTCTACATTAGTAGTCGCGACTTTAAATCACTGAAACGATAACCGTTTCCTTAAGCCAGCGTCACCGTTAAAACAAAATGCACTCGTAAAAATACAAATCTAAATCCAACGTTTTCACAACATCGCATTTGATGGCGACTTTCAAACAATACTTATAATATCTATTAAAGATTCTCATTACAAAAAAATGCGGATGTAAAATTCGCAAATTCTACTTATATTAAAACTTGGTGAGGAACCTCCGGCAGCTTGGATTAAGAGCATTAAATTCTCGATGTAGGAAAACGAGACTCGAGTTTGACGCCTTTGATTTCACGTTTTCAATGTGATTACGTAATGAACTGCTTGCTAATTTAATTTATAGTTTATGTCAAGTACGACGTTAGTTTGCACTTTCATACGTTAATTGTTTGAACGGGTGGAGTTATTGAAATTTTAACGAAGCAAACATTAATTTTGTTAGACTTCCGTTAAGTTATTACAGTAATACCGAATACAAATATTTATATAAGGAGGAAATATCATGAGCTGAATTAACTACTATATACAATATTAGTTTATTTTGATATCAACTAATCTAAGCTAATCTGTAAAGTCATTAAACTTTCGTTAGTTCCTTTACTAAGACATAAATATTTTATTGCTTCTATGAATACTATAACAGTTTTGCAAGAGTTTGTTATCAATATCATAAGTTAATTTGGTAGTTTAGTTCATCACGATATGTTTTATTATTAAGTCACATTTATCAGAATTTTAAAGCCAAATAACTCTTTCAATTTGAAATGCATCATTCATAACAAGGCAGCATCATACTTAATATTGTTTCAGGTGATAAATTTCGACTCAGCTCGTGGCGGCATATCTTTGGTCACGGAGAAAGGTTTGAAAAGTACCAGCCGACTACTCGTGCAGCGAGCTACAGGGTCTGACGCAGGATTATACACTTGCGGGCCTAATAACGCGCCTCCAGCAGCCACCAGGGTTCATGTTTTATCTGGTAAGAAGAATTCCAACTTTTCATGCATTCTCAAAATACATAATTTCCATACAACAATACTGTAAAATTTGGATTCACTTTGAAAATGTTCTATTTTCTGAACAATTTCATGATTATGTGTGTCGAAAGCTTTGTTAAGATCAACGTGTGCAAAGCATACTCAAATTTTAATTACACTGTGATACGAGTAGATAATATTTGAGTACGAGAATATATACCATTGTTTAAAGCAAACTAGTTCATTTCTACTGTTTTCCGACCAAAACGCTAAACAATATGCATTAAACTTTGCACCCTATGTATGTGTGATGTTGGTTTTCTATTTCTAGGCGAACACCCTGCGGCGATGCAACAAGGATGTGCAATATCAACACTGGATAAAACAACATCATTACTATGTTGTGTATTAACAATCTACGTTCTAAGAAAACCTTCATTTAACAATCTTCAATTCGGGACTTGAATATACTTAGAATAAATTCAATCATTGATCAAGTCAGTCAATAAATGTATTGTATTTTAAAAAGCAAGGATGATTTGATTGAAAAGGTGGATAAGGAGATACTATTTGGAGCCTAAAACAACTTCTTTTAAAGGCCGACCTCGGAGTCTTTAATATCTCGTTATCTTCTTTTATCAAGTTACTCTTTAAAAGTGATTTTGTTCGGGTCGTTTAACATAGGGGTAGGCCTAATCTAACAACAGTTAGTGGTAATAACAACGCCGTTGTGAATAACTTAAGTGGAAGGTATCTGATATCTGAGTTTATTCACATTCTGTATATTTTTATTTTGTAAATAATTCTGTCTGTACATATACATATCTAGCGTTTAGGAAATGTATTAAAATAATGTGGCTGACCTGTCCGTTATGTAAATCATAGCTAAATAAAATCGCATTTCTTGAAAACTGATGAGTCATGATATGAAAATTGTTATTATGGATAGAAAGCTAAGACCTTCTATTTGTTACTAAGCTGTAGTTCTAGACAATTTAATTGGGATGAAATATCAAACAATTACTTACCATGCGGCCACTTTCTCAGTTTGTGGGTATAAGATTTTTACATAAAGATAAGACACATAAGCAAATATATGGGTGGCTTGATAGTAAGTAGTCACCATAGTCCATGGTAATTCTTAGCCTTAATGGAGGTCACGAATGCTTATAGAGGTATTTCGGACTATATTGCGCAGTTTTGAAAAATGAACTGATCTTTTTGACGATGAATCACATTTATCCCTAGTTTCCTTAAACATAAACTGAGACATTTATGGTTATATTTTTTTGTGACATGTTTTATGGAATTTATTTACTTAAATATTACCTAAAATCAAGAACAAACACCATATATCATATTTCAATATTTTGTAAAAAAATATATAATAGTAATAGAGCACGTAAATAAACGGCTAAGTGAATAACACAAACTTAATAAAGAATTCTACATACCAAACTTGTGTAAAACAATTATTCGCAAGACATTCATAACCGATCGCTTCAGCTGTTAAACATTGTCTTCTATCGTTTTAATGTATAATTTAAAAATATTGAATTTTTATTTTATACCTCTTCGTAAGAAATAAACTTTATCACAACCCAAAAGTGACTACTAAATTCGTTCATCTAAAATCACTGAACACAGAAATTACTTTTTATACATTTATTCCGAAAATCACTCTCAATTATTATATATGCGATGAGTGCTTCACTTACGGTCGAAATTAATAATTACTCATCAAAACATCAAAAAGATTTTGAGTAAAACTATTCCTAATTACGACTCCAAGCCTTTACTTTAGTTTTACCGAGAGTTCTTCAACATTGTATATTTTATGACTGTCCATGACAAGAACGTTCCGGTCCCAATAAAAACGACCAATAATACCATATTTTGTCTCTCAAAACAGAACCGAGGAAGCATCGTCAAATTGGTTGCAAACGAGTAGAATATCAATGAGGAACTAATTTTAATACAAATTTTGTGACAGGCTTCTATTTATATAAGTTCCTTATTCCCTGCAGTTAACCCAGTTATCTTGACACTTAATTAGATGGCAGTGAACGAGGGTGAAACGTGTAAATTGACTGTAAATAGTTAAACCCAAATTAATGTCCAATTTTTAAATTATACTATGGCATAATGTAAATAATGGGAACGTCAACGAAATAAAATTTGTTATAAACTATTGTATTTGTTTTATTGTATCATGTTAGATGTTATTCCTCAACTATTTGACGTGGCTGTGCAGAGAGTGCTGTAGCTTAGATCTCGCCATTAGTAATACTGCAGCGCTGCCAATTGTGTTTCCGAAGTACGACTAGTTTCCCCCCATCATTCCAATGTTTATAACGTTACACATGGATTATCCCTTATAAGAGATCTTAATACAAAGTAGAAATAAGAACTTTTATATAAAGTATGAAGTTGTAACTTTTAAACTTTCGCGTTGCATGATATATATATATAATATGTAACGGGTATTAACGTGATCATGCATAATGTTAACCTTTTATAATAATAATAATAATAGCATTTATTTGCAAAAATGTGGTATAAAAGTTGGTACAATTTTGAATAGACAGAACAGCACATTCCGCCAAGTAATGTTGGCATGCAAATGTTCTTACAAATATACACAAAAATCAAAACAGAAGAAAAAGTAAATGTCAAAGAAAATTAAATATAAATCAAATTATAGCAATAAATTACAAATTTAAAATGTACAAAGAGGAATAATTATGCACATTATCATAACATTAGTTTGTAAAATGTTTATCATTTAAATAGTCATTAAGATTTTAATAGCATTTCTTTAACAGCAATAGTTTTAACTTTTCTCAAATATATTGATATTCATTTCTTTTATGGTTTTAGGTATTTTATTATATATTACAGGTCCTTGATGGTACACAGTCTTATGCATAAGAGCATTATCGCATCGGTTTAATGGTCGTCTGCCTGGTCGAAACGTCAAGCATATAAAAGGTAAACATTATGTATGATCGCGTTAATACCCGTTACATATTATATATATAAGTATGAAGTTGGACAATGAGTAAACCAAAGAATATTTACCTACATATATATATATATGTCGCGTCGTGGACGGCCGAGATGCGACATACCGGGTCTTCATTACGATCTGACATGGTTCTTGGTAGATGTGGGCACTAACTTGGGTAATCGAGCGAAAGATAGTTTCAGTTGAGAATAACTTTATTTTTACTGTAGCTACTTCTACAAAAATGAAACAAACACGTGCGTTAGTACTGAGCGTATCGCGTGACTGTCCGAGGAAGAGTGTCGCCTCCAACCGTTCTCCTCCTAGTCCGTGCCGCATCCCCACTACCGACGATCGTGTCCAAACGGTAGTGCGCCGCTTGCGTTTCCGGTGACGATATTATTTTATTAGTTCACTAAACTAATCACTAGATGGCGCTGTCCGTCGCACTATTGAGCCCTCAATCCACGACACGGCTATCCCTGACTAGCACCCGTCCTCGGGTGTAGCACCTGTGGACAAAATATGCTCAGGAAGTAAACCAGCTCGGCTATCCTGTCGATAAAAACAAAGGCAGCAGTTTCTCTTTGGTACTTTATTTCTTCCAAGTACAATAATCAACTTTGATAACTTAAAGTACCTTATAATCAAGCTTACATACACAGTGCTTCCTGCACAATATTATTAATTGGAAAATATCCGATCAATCAGTTTAAAAGACTAACAACAATACTGGCTCTTTACCATGACTAGCTATGTATACTCAACTCATAGAACTTTCACTGTCACTGTGCAACTGCACAGACCTGAATCGCACCAACGATTCTTTACAGATGCATCGCCACATGTTACTCATGAGGTGCGGTCTAGAGTGAGATCACTTCAACGATTCTTTACTGACCCATCGCCACATGTCACTCATGAGGTGCGGTCTAGAGTGAAATCTCACCAACGACTACTTGCAGACCCATCGCCACATGTCACTCATGCGGTGCGGTCTAGAATATCGAGTGTGAGTATACAAGCAACACTTAATCAGAGTTGGTTTCGCTACCACTGTCATCAACTATGACATCCAATTCTTGAGGAATTTGGTGATCGGGTATCTTCCTCACACGATCATGGGGGTATTTGTATGTTCGCTTAGAATCAAGCGCCTTTAGTAGGTACCTATCGCCGTCTAACACGTCGATAATTTTAAATGGACCCTTGAATTTAGGATCAAGCTTTGTCTGATTTCTTTCCTCATTTTCAATGAGAACGAATTCACCGACCGAGTATCCACTAACGCTAGCCTTAGTTTTATCAAAACGCTCTTTATCATAACGTGCTGAACATAACGGTCGCTCAAAAGGAGCCCTTGTACTAAGGTCTAATTTTGTTAAGTTATGATCTTCGTTTTAAAACAAAACATAGTCACCGTTAGAAAGCCGAACTCATTGGGCCTTGATGCCATCAAATTGCACATTGATCTGCAACTTCCTCGTGTCTACCAATAGAAAGCCGAAGTAATAGGGCCTTGATCCTGTTAAATCGCGCCTTGATCTGGAACGTCCCCTTGTGTATCTGTAAACAAGAAATCATCTTGGAGCAAACTATTAACCTCGGTCTACCTGATCAAATTGTGTTACGGGAATTTAATTATTTATTTTCAAAAGTTAAATGTCTTATCCTCTCAGTGAAGATCGTTCTCAAAATCAAATGAACCAACGATCAAATGTTAACCTATCTCGATCACATACAATGACATGACATGGCCTTTTCAACAGCTAGTCACCAGCAGTAACCCATACCGCTATCGCCTCCCGCGATACGACCACCAACAAAAGTCTCCTCCGAGACCCAGGTCATCGCTGCACCACCAGCTGTCCATCGCCCCCTGAACAACTCACATCTGAGTTTCAGTTACGACCACAGACAAGTGCGTACAGTGCCACCAAATAGTCATGGTATGTGTCTACGTACTCCCAATGGTACCTTCGCCAATGTTCTCAACATCGGATTCCCAATCACACCAGTTTAATTTGGAAGGAACTTCACTTCAAGGCATATTTCTTATACGAAAGCGAGCGTACTTTTAAGTTCAGTTGCCAGTAAGGGACTTCAAAAGATAACGGTCTCCTGATTGTTGTAACTATTCGCACAGCAACCATCTCGCAGCTGTCCACGCGGCGCTCGCTTTTTGAGCTATCGCCAAGACCAGTGAGAATGGAGTTCAGATCCCAATTCTGATGTCGCGTCGTGGACGGCCGAGATGCGACATACCGGGTCTTCATTACGATCTGACATGGTTCTTGGTAGATGTGGGCACTAACTTGGGTAATCGAGCGAAAGATAGTTTCAGTTGAGAATAACTTTATTTTTACTGTAGCTACTTCTACAAAAATGAAACAAACACGTGCGTTAGTACTGAGCGTATCGCGTGACTGTCCGAGGAAGAGTGTCGCCTCCAACCGTTCTCCTCCTAGTCCGTGCCGCATCCCCACTACCGACGATCGTGTCCAAACGGTAGTGCGCCGCTTGCGTTTCCGGTGACGATATTATTTTATTAGTTCACTAAACTAATCACTAGATGGCGCTGTCCGTCGCACTATTGAGCCCTCAATCCACGACATATATATATATATATATATCAGAGTTGTAGTAAATGAAAATCTCTCTTCTCTCTCTTCTGGGAAAACGAACTACATACCTACTCTTTATATTATGTATTCGAACTATCTGTTTACCTACCTTACTCAATACACGAAGACACGTCCATAGTCAACATTTAGTAAGAAATAGTGGCCCTTTTCACAATAGCCGTTCCAATTAACCATATCATAAGCTTTATCAGCGAATAATAGTATACAAAAACTACTCAAAAATACCAAATATGTTGAAAGAAATCTCCTCATTAAATCTAAAGTGGCAGTATAAAACCAACGTATTATTTGTCATGAGGGGTGAAACAGGAAAAATAGTGCCTATATTGAACGCAGAAAAACCAATTTGGGGATACAAAATAATCTACATATTATTATTATACCATTGGTTATCCTTAAAAATTTAATATTGTCTTAGTATCTGTCTGCTCGCAATGAGCAGAGACCCGTGTCCAACAGTCGGACAATTTAATACAGGGCTGAATCATTATTAATTTGTCATCTGGCAATTGTACCAATTTACTTATATAAGCTGACACGATAGGCTAGCAGTACATTGAACTTGAAGGTAAGTAAAAATTGTTCACAGATCTCTACCCCATTTTTTGTGTACCGGCAATACCCTCTATATTCAAACGATCGACAATTTTAAAAGGCGACCTCGGTGGCGTAATGGTAACCAACGTCGTAACCAACTGCCATGCTTAAGGTCGCGGGATCGATTTCCGCACAAGTCAGACATTTGTGTGCATGAATATGGATGTTTGTCTAGGGCTGGGTGTTTATATGTATAATATGTATGTATTTACAAAAAAAAAGGTATATATGTAGGTCTAGTCATTGTCTATTACTTATAGTATAAGTTGTGCTTAGTTTGGGCTAGATGGTGTTGTGTGTATGTGATAGAATATTATGATAGTATATTAATAGGTATAGTAAGCGACATAAGTCGATACACACTTCGAGAGAGATTTCGACAGCCTCTAGATTTTTAAATTATATCATACTAGATGTTGTCCGCGACTTCACTTGCATTAATCTATTTTATCTACAAAGGAGACGGGGATTTCTGGGCCTGACTGCTTTAAGTTAAGATATGGTTTAAAAAAAGCGTTGTATTTCTCTATTGTAAAATATAAAAAATTAGCTTAATTCACAATCTGGAAGACGAGAAATCTTAAAAATAAGTTTATGTCACTAATAAAATAGGATATCGATTACTATAATCGATTAATGTGAATGTATTAAATAAAAAAACATAAAATCACTTGCACCAGATGATTGATTCAATCAAAGTAAATGTATTTAACAATAATTAACATAATGTCAACAGTTAAAAGTATCGAAATACTAACTTGATGAAAATAAATCTGTAAATTGATTCTCGTTTACAGATCCGATTTATTACCTGTGTTTGTCAACTGTATTTTTAATCTGTGCTAACAGTGACAGCTACCTGACTCTCAATCTATGATCACTCGTCTCGTATCGTTTACTGCGTGTGCATTTTGAGTGTGTTTCCAGTTTTTTTATATATATTCCCCAACCAGTGCTTTCTTTCTACGGACTTCTGATCTTGCTTAACTTGTACGACCCTTGCTATCTTAACGGACACGGATAAACTCGTTTACTCGTCTGAATTTGGCTCGTTATTTTGTATTTTACGTCCTGCTTATCGATTGGATATTGACACCTTGGATCGCTGTGTAAATTGTGGTATAGCGACTAGTCGCTGTAATACAAGCGACGAGCTTTATGATGAAACGACACTGTCTGTGATTCGTCAATGGCGTGCACCAGAACCTGTAAGTACAACCTTTTGTTTATTGGCTACCCAGCGTCTCTCACTATAGGTTCCTTCCTATGTTTTCCATAACCATTATGCAGGAGTTACACTAATGCTTAACGTCGTTTTTTAACGCGTTATTGGATACCTACTAAACATCGATTTTGAGAGGTTGATTTTCCATGAATCCTTTCTTAGTGGCGGCTTCATTATAAAAGAAACCTACGTACTGTAAAAAATCATGCTTGTTGCTACAATAGTTGACTCTGCTTGTTAATAGGTGTTCCTAAACACGTTAATAATTATCAGCATTAAACCTAAGTGTGGCCGCTGCATTATACTTACAAATAAAGTATAGATACTTAAACATATTATAATAGTCATATGAAGATTATTTACATGTAAAAACAACTAAAAACCTAAACTGATTGTATATTTTACAGTAATCATGATTTTTTTATTTAACTTTTTTCATCTTTCAGTTAAACAGCAGTGACTATATTTGCCAAGCTTCTTGGGATTTGGCTCAACAACCATCTGTTGATGAACCACAACAACTTGGCCATCGTAGTGTATGTCTCCGCTGTGGTCGTTCTCTTGCATCATGAGTCAGCCATCTACCACCTGCGTACTTCTTAGATGATATTCTGATTATAATTGAAGATAAATAAAAGATAATTATTATTAAAAAGTGATTTTTATTTTTAAACATCACATCCTTGTCTTCCCTATATTTTAATCTATTTGTGAGTTTCCTAATATCCTCCCACTCAATACAATACAATAAATACTACAATTTATATAGTAAATAACTGTCTAGTAAAACAAAGTAGCAATCGCAGCTCAAAAATCAGCTGTTTAGTATAGATTGTTGTCAACTTGTTGCATAACCTCACTTTTACTAAATCTCTTATAGCTCTGCTCTCAGATTTCCAAAATCCGCAGAATTTTCAGAGATGGTTTGGTAATATATAAGCTCTAAATTCATTCAATTTTCATCCTTTTACATCCAGGCCCAAGAATGTATGAAAGCGTATCCGTCTCCTTTATATCCCTCGAGAGCACAACTTTTTTCCTGGATGAAAGGTATCCTATATCTTGTTCTGTACCCCTGACAACGAGTATGCGAAATTGTATGGTGCTTGGTCGAGTAGATAAAGAGTGAAACCGTAACAAACAAATAAATAAACAAACTCACATGCGCATTTTTTTATTCAGCATGTTTGGTTTTTATATCAGTAATATTTAAATTCACAAATTTATAATAATATAATAATATACAATATTAGCATATACATAAAATACTTATACAAAGTTGGTAAATGTACAGCTACTTTTGATGTTAACAGTACCAACAATATCTAGACTACGGAATTTTGTTTACCTATAATATTACTGCAAGATGCTCTAGACGATCGCTCCACTTAAGTATTTTCTTGCGGCTTTCTATATTTGATCTTACTATATTGACACTCAATTTGAGTGGAAGAATCCGTCGTTGCCAATAATTTTGTGACCGTACTAATGAGCCAGCTCCAACCTCTTACAAGAATCCACCAGAGTTATATTTCATTGTTATTTCGCTCGATAAGTAAGAGTACTGCAGATTGAGATAGTTACCCCGCCTATTCTTTTCCTTTCATCCGATATTTGATTTCTTTTACTGTTGTAGGTTCGAATCCCACACGGGACAAACATTTTTACGAACCACAAATGGTTGTTACGAGTCTGGATGTTCTCTGTGTCTGTTGTTTAAATGTTTGTAAAGATTTCTTTTAAATAAAAAAAAATAAGATATTTAATTAGTCATCAAATATTTTCCAATTTAATAAATGTAATGTATAAATGTTCTATCTTCTGGTTAAAATGTAAAGAACTGCCTGTAAACATATTTTAGTAGATAAAAAACAGCTATGTTTGAGAAATAAAGTACTTATCTCTGAAACCTGATAATTTATGGTTTGTGCGCTCGGTCTAGTCTAGGTAATGATCACAACGAACGACAAAATCATGTCATGGTTAGTACTGAGAACTAGCAAGAAAACAATAAAAAACCCTAAACATTTTTCACATATCTATATATATAAAAATCAATGCCACTTTTCGTTGTAATTAAACAGGACTACGTCTGTCGGGACAGCTAGTAACGTATACAAACGTATAAAATAACATAATTTTGTGCTTCTGTTTAGTCGAGCGTTTAATTTTTGAGATTTTCTATGAAGAGATTGTTAGTAAGAACACATGGTCTTACAATTTGTCTCCTTAACGACCTCAAAAACCCTTCACGCCATAGAAACAACAGGGCAATTGCAAAGTTGTATCCTTTTTTATTTTTTTAACATGGGGGTTCGCATTGTCGAATACCCCTCCCCAGGGTGCACACCCTGGGGAGGGATTATGTCGGACTCACCCGGGAAAAGATGGAGATATGCCGGTAATACCGACTAAACTTACCACGGTGTTCCTTCTCAGAATCTATGGCCGGGGCGCAGGGATCACTCGCGCATTCATCCTGCAGAAAGCAAATTTCTGTACGGTGAAGTTACATCCGCAGTCGGATGTTTTTATGCTTGATTGCAAAGATTTTGCTGTGCCGTCACCAATGGCATATTGATGTAAGTGGTGGCCTCGCAACTGCCGCCGAGTTGAGTGTTGTGGATTCGATCCCCTATACGAGACATAAATTAAAAAATACTTCTGTTACAAACTTGTGTTCATTAAATTGAGACTCCAATAAAAATGCGTATCAAGCATCAAACATTGAGCAAGCACTATTACTCTTTATACACTTATAACAACTGTTTAAAACACTAGTTTAATTTTAAAAAACCTTTTAAACTTTTACAAGACAACAATTTAATAATGAATTTTACTCTATTTTGTAACTTTTAAATATTTAACGACATTGTTGCACGTAACCTCTTTAAGAAACTACTTCAGAAATAATTGAAGTTGCCGTAGCACATTGGAAACAACTTGACCGAGTTAGAAAAATCGACTTTTCCATGCGAAGTAAAGTAAATTACATTAAAAGAGTTTCTAAATGGGCATTCTTTACTACAAAATGTAGCTACAATATACTGGCCGGCAATAACACGTCAATATTTTTCATATGGCAGTCCAAATATTTATATTTAAAATAAGTACATATAATTTTTAATTTGGATTTTTTTTTTATGTATATAAATTACTATGTATTTAAAAATGCAAATGCAAATTTGAAATACATTTTTATTATAATGTTTCTCTTATCACTGTTATTTTTCTAACATAGAAAAATATCTTGCCCTTTAGGGGGTTTACACGGAGACATGGGCCCAACATGAAGAGGCTCTTCGAGAGTTTAATTCTAAAGTGGGATGGAACTATTGCGATAGCCTAGCCACAGCAGGCGTAGGACTATTGCTATATATACATATTAGAGTACATACATATGTACTCTAACATGTCCCATAGCTCAGACATATTAGAGTACATAATATGTATGTACTCTAATATTATTATGTCTGGGTTATGGGGATGGGTGTTTGATGGATTGGTATATTGGTAACCATGGATATAAAATGCTTGGTCAAGCCCTAGCCAGCGAGGAAAAAATTCAGGAGCATTTCTCATAGAATTGGCGCAAGCAGAAAAAACGGTTGAAGACTGGTGCTATTCGGTCGATGCCGGGGATACCAAGTCAACTATATTCAATATAATTCAAAGAATCATGTCGGTCCTCCGTCAATGTAAGGTAATACGTAGCAATTTAACATTATTATAAATAAATAACATGGACAACCGTGGATGATAATGAAACGGAAAAAAATGGCCGATGCATTCAAATGTTTTTAAGCTGACCGGACTTAAATCCAAAACATTGCAGCCACATATTTTCCGTTCAGAAGCCATGTTATATGACATTACTGGTTAAAAATTAGATAAAATGTCAGCCGCTAAACCACCGAAAACATTTTAAATTCTTTTCCCCCTAAATCCTTTAAAGCCTAATATATCCTAATCTCTTGATAGGCTTTTGTCTTTGAAAACGCTAGATGTTAAATGTTTTATAAAACTATCGAGTATTCTTAATCCTCTGGGAGCCGAGTATTATTTGCTAAATTCAACCGGATGGTCAATCACAGTATAAGTTAAAAGGAAGCTCACACGGTATGCATATACTGGCTTATACATTCATAAATATAGATACCTGTATTGTAACGATTAACATTTCAGGTACTATTTACCACTATATAAACTTTCTTATATTACTGACAAAAATTGCATTTAAGAGTATAGTAAATTCGAAGTATTATAAATCAAATTGCTTGATTAAACGTATTTTATTACGGAACGATATCTTACAAATGCCTTTTTCTGTTTATATAAGAACGAATACTAATTGTAGAAGTGAAATCTTTATTTTCTTTAGACAGTAGCTAGGCAGCGCCATACATTCTGTTCGAGTTTATTTTGTATACGATGCATATAATGTTTATGCTTTGCCAATCTTATGCCCATACAAGGTTATCAACGCGTGTGATCGGCGTGAAACAAGAACTCTCACTTGGTGTAGAGGCGCTTCAACGCCGTGTGCTCAGCCGGCTTACACACGTGGCGTACAGTCGCGTATTATAGCTCAGCACGCATATTTGTCAGCGTGGACCGTTCAACGTTCTTCAGAAATGCTTCAAGTTTATACAATCATGTCAGCCTATTAGCGCTGACTATAAGCGTTAGGCCTCGTTTAGGGAGACGCGGGGCGTTGCGCGGCGCATTGGGCGTCGCGTCGCGCAGCGCGTCGAGCGTTTTTTCCGTTCACGGCGAAGCGGTCGTCAAGCGGCGCGTGAAGTGGCAGGCGGGGCCCGCAACGTTGCACGCACAAAGACAAACACAAGGCAATGTGTAGTTGTGTTTAAGGAGATGGGGGGTGTTGTGCGGCGCGTGGTGCGGGGTGGGCGGAATGATGGTGTCCGCCGCGGCTGCCGTAGCGGGTACCGAAGCTACCACTTTTGACAGTCTTCTTTGAACTTCTCACAACGTAGACGTGTCGTTACAATGAACTACGATTTCATCGATATATTACTAGAAGATAATTGTTACTTAAAGCATAAGTGTTTTGTTTACTGCTAGAGGAGAACCAACAAACTGTTTGACAGACGAGGGATGCGACGCGGCGGGGCACGCGGCGGGCGAAGCGTGAACCACCGCGAGCAACGCTCAATATCAAACAAAACGCGCGTGATCACGCTTGTGCCTGAGCGCTCTCATACATTCCCATATGTTTGAAATTTCCTCGCGATGCGACGTCGGATGTGCCGCGCAACGCTCCGCGTCCCTCTAAACGAGGCTTTAAATAAAAACGCTTGGTATTGTGAGCATAATAAGTACTTTTATCAGTAAACCTAGCATTCCCAGACTACTCACTGCCGACAGATATTTGAACTTACCGTACGTTATTCCAATATGATTGAAATACAAATATACAATCTGCTCCAAGCTAACATATTTTATTTATAGAGGCTCTTTTCTGAGGAAACGTACTAGATAAAGTAAACAAAATCTACAAAGCAAGAGCTTTCAATATTCTTACTTCAGATACTTTTTCTTGAATATTGTAGAACTACAATATAGTAACATTATTTTCCTGTTTACACTATTTGAAAAGGTTATAAATCATTGGAGATGAGCATCGTTATAGCTCGCACCATTCCATCACTATGTAAAATGATGGTGATATCAGATTCATTATTATATTCTATTGTTATTCATATCACGTTCGGCATAGAAGGGATTTGCTATTGCTTCTAAGTTGAGTTTTATGAAGTTCGATGGATAAAAATACGTGGCGGAGCGAGAGTACCATGAGCAAATCTTCGAATAATTTCCTAGGGAAAAAATGGAGCGGAATTTTTTTACCAGACTGATATCTTCCGCATTGTCGGTTTGCATCTACAATAACAATGTCGGTAAGTATTTCCGCTTCTAGCAGAGGTTGAGCTCTTCACCAAAAACAGTTACAGCCTTCGGACTGTTGCTGGAGAACCTCCTAACTACAAGTTCGATCCATTATTTATTAGGCTACCATAGCTTCCATTTAATAAAGAAGAGTCTCCTTTAAAATGTATATGAAAAAAAGATACCACCACGCTGTAACAAAACGAATATAAAACCTATATGACCCAATTTCTAATAAAATAACTTCAAACTAACACTTGAGTTGTCTACAAGCAAAAATAGAAGGTAGTTAGGAGCAGACAAGCATTCCATAACTATTTCTAAGTAAAGCAGGCAGCTTCACGTTCATAAACCTGCCCCAGAGTTTTATAGAAAAGTTCAAAGAACACTTATTAGTAGTCGAGTAGATTCTAAAGACTACGACGTCAAATATTTTCGCTCCACACTTTAAAAATAAAAAGGAAACGATCTCGTTACGTAGTCTCCGCTCTTTATTTTAAATGGAAAGAACTAGAAATTAAGACTTAAATAGTTTGTGTACGGTCTGGCTTGAATATGGAAATAAACTTTAATTTGAAGTGAAAACTTTTAATAGTTCTAAAGAAAACTTGTTGACGATAAGGGCAAGTGATATTGAAATTATATAAGACGAACTGAACCTAAGATTACGAGTGCTGCTCCACTCCTGAGATGTCTAGCATGACATTATAATTATAATCTATGTTATTTTTAAATAAGGAATCCGTCTAACTGTTTAAGAATCACTAATTGTAGTCATTCTAAAGCAGTTAGACGGATTCTTTATTTCAGAGTTTATCGATTACAAACAAACATTACATGCCCTAATAGCGAATCTACCATAAGTTTAGCGGGGAGAGTATTAAATCGCTAAGCAGAGGTCATCAGGATCATCCACTATCCCTATGCCACCAAGGATGGCAGAGAATACATGTTAGGTCGTATAATGTGTATTGGCATTCATAAACATTTTCTTTTTCTAGACATTATTCTTAAAATAATCACTTGACACGGAACGTGGATGAGCTTATTTTGCTGGGTAAGAATAACCTTATTTGATGTTACATTTAAGGATGCGCTTATTACCTTCGTATCACTCACAATCAACCCGAGATGATTATTATGTTGCATGAGACTGCAAATATATAGCCCTGTTTTTGAGATTCTGTTGAAGACAAACTTGATTTAAGCACAACAAAGGCGAAAGATATAGTTACCATAGCCTATGATGGTATGTATAGATGTAGATTACACACACGCGTTGCTGACCCTAGCAAAAAATAAATTAAAAATGAAATATAACGCAAGAAATGGGGACGGTATGTATGTGAGTCTCTGCAACTCTTACCTTCGTAACGTAGATATGTAGGTGATACTACTACTACGTCAATTTCTTATAAGAAAATGTCCTCATTTCCACAGACATCAAAGAAATTGCTATGACTGGCTCTTCTACTTAAAAATAGTACACATCAAAATGTAAGGGTGTCGAAATATTACTGTGTTTAAATGTCATTCGAATGTATTTAGTGAATTACTATTTTTGGCTTTCATGACCAGACCCTGGTAAAGATCATTGTCCGACATAAATGTCTGTCTTTATATTTCCAATAGATCAACGGTGGTGAAACATAACCTATTAGTTTAGGTTCGACGATGAGTAGGGACACTTGCTTTTTCTTTCTTTCTTTTCCTGTTTCGAAAGGGTAGTCAAAGATATACCACAACCCTATTAAAACAGCTATGTTTTTATAGTCTGACTACCATGGCAAAAAGGCTACCTTCGAAGGTAAAATTATCTAGCAGCAGCCATCCTAATAAGGCTTTTCAGGTACCATATTAAATTTGTATTTATTTTCATTGGTGTGAAGGTACCTTTAAAATATTGTTGTAAAATGCGATACTTAACAAAATTCAAAACTTTAGTGTTGCGAAAAATATTTAGTTAAATTCGTTTTATTGCTAGCCATTATAAGCCTAAGTGCTTTTTACTATTTTACTATTAATCTTTTACGTAAGCTCATTTAAATAATGACTTCTAAACTTGCTGCATATAAAGCACTGTATATACTAATTTTAATACGTTTAATGTGAAGAATTGTCATGTAAACGATTGATGCAAGCATGTAACGTGTATGATAACATGCGCATGTAACCTGCGGAAACATATTTCCTTTTTCTAAAAAAGGAACTAGGAATTAATCATGTGTCGCGGTGGATTTTACAAACATTCAAATAACGAACAGAAAGGACAGAGAACAGAACAGACTCGGAACAACTATTCGCATTACACAAATTTTTGTCCCGTGTGGGAATCGAACCCACAACACTCGGCGCTGTGGCAGTGGCGAAGCGATCACTTAAACCACTGCGCTATCTGTGCAGACAAAATACCTTGCACATGTACTCTAAGCGAAAAGTTTGCGCATAAAGCCCGCAATAACATCTTACACATGTCTAAGCGATTAGCTTACGCATGAACCCCACAGCTACTTCCATCATGTACAAATACCAATATAGTTAATAAGTTTTGGCATTGCACAAAAAAACGATGCATACTACACACATAAATTTTTAATCGTAGTGTGAACGTAGGCTAGTACATTATCTATTCTATATCTAGCACAGCATCGTGTAACACAATTGTATTTTGATTCTACTAGCCTCGTGGTTAAAGTGCTGGTTTAACCAACCAAATACGGCTAAACCAGTACTTACATAACAAAACAGTTTACACCTCTAACTCCATTAAAAGGATTGACTGTGTATTACAGATGTTTTTTGTCAGCTGTTTCAGGTTAAGACCTGACAAAATACATCTGTAATATATCGTTATTAGTAGCACGCTATCTAGAAATCTGCCTGATGAACAATGAGTTCGCTTCATATAACATAAGCGTTACCTATAACGATTTCCTAAAAAACAAAGATTTAAATTTATATCATAAATGCATCTTAAAAATCTCGAAAAGCCAAACATATCAAAATATAGTATCATTTTAATATTGTCACCCTTCTAGACGTTAATTTGTTATCTGATAGACAATGCCAACATGACATATGAATTATAAATATAGTATTATCACGTTCACTTTTTTTTTATTCGATAATTAACATAGTATATACACAAATTATTTACAAGAAAAATATAAACTAAAGAGAAAAATAAAACTGCAAAATCAAAAAGCGTCATAATATACCTCCGCATCGTCGTCAATTGGCAACGTGCCCAGAAGACTGGCAGCATTGCCACGTTGAATGGCAATACTTATTCTTTGTGCAAAGAAAATACCAGCCCTCTGATCACTCGAAGCGTCAATGAGCCGCTTAGCTAGGTCTCTATAAACAAACCTAGCACTTGGACCGCATGGCCCAATCGTTTCGACACCAAATGGAACGTTCACTTATATTGAAAATTTTGCACTATCGTTCACTTTCTAATGTACGAGCTTTTGACGACTCTTCTTAGTGAGGACACTATTCCGTAAAACCGTAGTACGGTAAGAGGAAATCTATTTTAATTATAATCTTTATAGAAAATCAAATAACATTTCGTTTAATCCGAAACCTAACATCAGTTGTTAAGGGAACCATACCACAGTATCAGTAAAGCAGCAAAATCTGAATTTGATTATTTGTTACGTTTTCACACCTTAACTACTCGACGGATCATTATGAAATTTTGTATACACGTTGTCTGGGGAACAGAAAAAGATATAGGGTTCCCTTCAACCAGAAAAAGGTACTGTTACTAACCTAACCTCATCTACATTTACGCGAGCGAAGCCGCAGGCAAAATAAAGTAACATCATAAAGTACCCGAATACCCAAAATGAGTTCAGAGTCTCTTGTTAACTACGCGCCATGTAATGATCCTTGAAATAGTGTGGTCTTCGGCACAAATGTATCCACCACTCTGTCTAAGCCTTATAGACAGTGTGTAAGTGACATTCCGGACTAAACTATGTCCCATTTAACTCAAGCCAAGTACTCGTGCGTGACCTTTATAGAGCCACGTAATTGTAGAGACAGATTACATTAACTACTAGTAAAATTTATATGGAACAATCATCGAGCAAATTGTCATTGAAATCTGCTATGTAAAAAGCTATGCCATACATAAAAATATTTAAAATATATACGCGTCAAATTTAAAACCTTTTTCTTATTCGTTAACTAAATAATTAGTCATTTTATTTTAACATTCTACCAAATTTTAAATAACCGTAATTATTGAGCGGCTTTAATACTTTCAAATGTATTATTAGATAACTTATTGCTTATAATAATAAAAATTATTGAGTCAAATACAGAATTCTAATGAGTTTCTGGAATTTGCCGGCAAAATTAGAGCATGACATTAACGGTCTTGAGAACCGTTACCTACGCTTAAGTCCGGCTCATTTATCTAGTGATCGCAACTTATATATAGAATCTAAGATATTTTCCGTATCTTCAGCAAAATAGATCCTATATTCGTATATCAAACTATAATGGTATAAGACCATTTAAATATTTAAGTATAATAAATTACGAGCAATTTTGGCTGTGACCGTTTCGTTAATGAGGTCTTAAAATAATTTATTTCATAAAGCAATTTATATTGCTTACTGACTTATGTTTTACATTTTGTAAATGGGGAAATTCTGTGCTCCTACTGACAATTTCGACAGAGTAAACTAATAAAACTTTGCTCAGCCTGGGAATTGACTCCGGGAAATCATGATCAAAACCTAATGTAAACGAATTTATACTAAAGATACAATAAAACATGGTCAATCATCTTCCTCTAGTAACAAAGTTAGTATTATCAGTAAGGGGCAGTCCTTACTAAAAATAAATAATACTAATTGGCGGTAGGAAATGTGACTATTGTGTATTACACCTATATACATAATCTTCTTCTCCCTAGCCTTTATTATTCCCAATTCACTTGGGGTCGGCTTTTCTGGTCTAACCGGATTTTACTGGATATTAGTTTTTACACGGAGCGGCTGTCACCTGACCTCCGCAACCCGAAGGCTGACGATACCCTAAGGCTAGACCAGTGTCCGGATATTATAGGGCACTGACTTCCCAATAACGACAGCCATAGATGTTCATGGCAGCCGGGACCGACGGCTTAACGTGCTCTCCGAGGCACAGAGCAGGCGATAATTGTCAATCAATACGGACATAATTTCGAAAAGTCATATAACTTCCGAAAGTTAGAGGTGCGCGACGTAGGTTCGAACCCGAGACCCGCTGCATATATGTTCTAGTACCCATAGTACAAGCTCTGCTTAGTTTGGGCTAGACGGTGTTGTGTGTATGTGATTAATAATTATATATAATTAAAATAGTAGGCAGATGTGTATGACACCCATTTTTGCCAACAATGGCTACAGTGTCAGACTCCATGGAGTTACTGGAAATTTGATACCAAAAATATCGGAAAACACTCGACCTGACCAAGAAATCTAAACTGAGAACTTATGCAAAGCATTCGCTATCACTAGCGATGTATACGCATTCCATTATAGGCAAATACCAAAAGCATTACCCAACCCGCAAATGGAACCCTAAAGCCCAAGAACGACGGTAAACTTATACCGCGGAATCAACACAGTCGTAGACACGGTTATTTAAAACTCTTTTATCATTCACGTCAGTGTCACGTCCAGATATATTCTTCAAAGTCTTCACTCAATCAAACGACAGTTGACGTCGATATTATCCCTATAAACATATTTATAAAAGGAAAAAGGGCCTCACTACGTATGAGTTTTTATATTTAGACGCTGATATCAAGATATTATAGCGATGATCTCTATAATATCTTGATATCCGCATCCGAGACATAAAATCAACGATTTTATCTTATCAGAACTATATGTTTTATATTCATAGTTAGTACAAAGATTTGTCATAAAGTATCATGTAAAAGAAGCTGATACCTGTAATTATGTAATAGAAGTATCTGCAGACATTCGTAAAGCTCTAATAACAAAACAAAGAGTATTTGTGAATTGGTCATCTTGCCCTGTGAGACACTTTACTTTAGTCACTACATTCTATAAGTGTCAACAGTATGGGCATGCGGCCAAGACGTGTCGGGAGTCAACCTATACCTGCGGACACTGTGGCGAACATATTGTGTGACCTTGGTCACAAAGACTGCACGAACAGGCTGATGATCCAAAATGCGCTAGCTGCCTGCACTTCAAAAAGCCAAGTATGCATACCACAGGCGCTACTGACTGCCCGGCAAAAATAATGGCTGAAAAATATACATTAATTCAGGCAATTATGGAGGTACCTAATAACTAGATTAATTGAGCAACTGCCAATGCAAGTAAGTGCATTTAAGTCGACATATTTATATTCTCGCACAAACTCATCCTACACCGACCTTAGTGATAATCTTGTTTTAGATTCGATTTGTTTTTGTTATTATAATTATAACTAATCTTATATATAAAATTCTCGTGTCACAATGTTAGTTACCATACTCCTCCGAAACGGCTTGACCGATTTTTATTAAATTTTTATATGCATATTTAGTAGGTCTTAGAATCGGCTACTATCTATTTTTCGTACCCCTTAGTGATAAGGGTTGTCCACCCCTAATATTTTATTAAATTTATTGGCCAAATATTTTTTTTTATGGCAAAACAACGTTTGCTGGGTCAGCTAGTATTTGAATAAAATTAAGAATTAGTACGCAACATCGAGTTTGACACACATTGTAATTTGCTGACAACCAGTTTTATATGTTAGGTACCTATATTTAATTTGTCAGACAATCTACGACTTGCCATTATAATATGACTAATCAATATTTTGTTTACATTACATAATTACTTAGCTTTAGTTATATTCTATTTAATAATTATTATATTGTTTAGGCAAACAATAGTCTTTCTTACGTTTAGATTTATATTTTATACCTTTTTAATTATAATTGTATTATGACTATCTTAGCTATTATGATATTTTATGTAACTGAGGACTCTGTTTACCAGTGATCCAGTTTCTAAGTAGTATAGGAGACAGGTGATCTTTTACACATATTTTCAGAATCTTAAGTTTTATTTGTGCAACTATATATAAGGTTAAAATATTTGTAACTGTATTTTTGTTTAATAAATTATTATTATTATATATCATATGCTTAAAGATATTTATTTGTAAATAAAGGGTTCGTACATAATACTGCGATGCGACGGCATATCGCACAAATGATGTCTAATCGCGACTCGTTGCGGTGCCGGTGCTGCAAATCAAAAAGTTTGCCGCAATCGACATCGTTCGTTTAAACAAACATTGTGTTGCGGCTGATACGAGAGTGAAATAAAGATTCGCTCGACGTATTGTATATCGTCGTGTGGCGTATACCTACATATTGTTTTTTATTAATGTATAATGTATGTCTTATTTATAATAGTCATGTAGTATGTTGTCTTAATGTGTAATAAAAATGTTTATAAATCATTGTATTAACGGACAGTGTCTTCCTATTTATTAGTAGTGAATCGACTGGCCGGCGCCCATATTTCTAACTCGCTCGCACCTGCATTCTGAGCTCGTGCCGTCTCACACGCGCCCCCCGGCGCGGGAGGCGGAGCTTAAATGCGGCTGCAGGTCAGTGCGCGAGCGGCGACCGACCAGTCGATCCAAAGCTATCGGACGCGGAGCCCGCGCCAAACTCTGTCGCTAAATCTAGACTTCCTGTATAACCTGTGCTTATTCTAAAACTGTTTCTTTCCTGTATCTCAACTATTCTTGTTCTATTCTGTGCTTCACTATCTTACTGTCATCTTTCGTACTGCTGTTCTTGTACCCGTGCCTTGGAAGATTAAACGAACTTTCAACAGTGAATAGTATTCTTTGCTTCATCGCCCAACTTAATACCCGGCCTAGCCACACACACTAACACGCCACAGTCGTATAATTAAATGTTGTGTACGAGCCCAAAACGTGAAAGTTAGAATAAAAAGTAAAGTTTCAATACATAGCTTTTTCAATAGGCTTTAAATCGTTAACAATTTTTGCTGTCTTATTATAAAACCTTAGTTCATATTTAAACCAAAACAGACTAACTAGTGACGCTGACGAAGGAAAAGCCCAACGCCTTGCTTTTTATCTTTCTTCATCAAGTAATAAGAAGGGAAAAATCTACAGTTACATACATCATACGTATGCATGCAATAACTGAACCAATAATTACATTAATGATAGATTTTTCAATCATAGTATTAAAGCTAGCACGGCAATTTCGTTGTGACATCTAGGTATATATAAATAGTGGATCTGGCGCCCGTTATAATAGCCTGCCTACCTCAGTCGTGATAATGGCGCTCACTATAGAAGATAGTCAGATTCGACGATTTTTCATTTTTTATTTTTGTTATTTCTCAACTATTAAAGTTAAAAAGTCACCACTAACATCAAATGATTTATAAAACAATATTTTAACTTCGTTAAGGGTTTGTTTTGAAACTTTAAAGAGACGGTTTCAATATTTAAAACTTATAATATTCTAAAGTTTTAATTGATACTATTGTCACAAATAAGATGAAACACAGAAACCTAGCTCAATTCAACATACGAAAACAAACACATTAACACAATGCAATAGATGCATGCGTACAGAGAAACAAGTCGGCCAGTACAATAATTTATATTAGACCGGCTTGATCTGAAAACGATGTGCATGCATCAGTGTGAGTGACCTAGTTTTTACTACATCGTTGTTAAGTCCAACGTCTGTATCTTCGTAATTTGTGATACACAACCAATGTAAACTACATTTTCATATTATAAAAGTTTTATTATAAATAATTCGGTGGCGCAGCAGTAGTGATTGCGACTGCTGTGGATTTGAATCCCGTGCGGCCCAACGAAAAGACATTATACTACCAAGAAATTCCTTATAGCAACCCGGAGTAGGCTGTATTACTAGCACAAAAAAGCATGCCTCGACTAGCACAAAAAGCCGTTGATCGTGCGCCTGATGTCTTTCTGGTCGTATCGGATTATAAGAGTTAGGAAACAGAGAGAGCATTTGTGTTTGCGCATACACTTGTACACACACCTGTGCACTATAATATCTCCTGCGCAGATGGCCAGTCTCCGATAAGATTGGCCGCCCGTGACCGAAATTAGATATGGAAGACTCATTACATAATTTGTGACGTCACCGCCAATGCAAACTACATATTTATTTAAAGTAAAACCAACCCTTTGCGAAGTTTAATTATTGTTTTATAAGTCGTTTAATGTTAGTGAATCCTTTAAAAGCGGAACCCTATAAACTCCATCAAGAAGTCAAGAAGTTAAATTAAAAAACGAATCGTTTGGGACTTGGTACAAATCAAGTTGGATTAGCAAAGTTTGATTTATTCAGTTAATTAGTCGAAGAGTCGGAACCACCTCGTTGGTCTTATAATCTAGGTAGTTGAAGTACGTTCGTTATTTGCCACGCCAATGATTGCGTTACAACTTTTTGATTGCCAGTACTTATAATTTGATAAAGTATATAAATCCATGATAATTATAAAACCATGATAATATTAAATAATTAAATAATAACTTTGCACTGTTTAATAAATAAAACATTTGCACAATTAAATTATCTAGATATTTTAATTATAACATCTTTCGCGCCTAAAAGATGCAATTAAATGGTTTGCTCTGATAAAAATAATTTTATCTGCATTCTTATATAAATAAATTATTTAACTTGCAACTAAAAATATTAATATCCTAAAAAATAAGTACTGACCTTAATTAAGGACGACTAAGATCCACAATTAAATCATTGCGTAGATATAAATCTATAAAGGTCTTAAACAGTATGATTTATACAGACATAAAACCTTCCCCTCTTTGGTATGAAATAAAAATAAAGGAAATGAAAAAAGCCAAGATAAATGTGCTCCACTTTTTACGGTTTAAACAAAAAATAAACTGCGAACGCTCAAAAGGTTATATTAGAACTGGGACACCTAGAATCTTTATTATCTTTAGAATAATTTAATTCACAAGGCCTGGTGCCGAATATCATTGGAAAAAAGGAATTCGAATTCTAACGGAAGGAAGGATATCATTGTAAAGCCTATACACCGTCCCCTTTAATTGAATCATGTATCACTTATAATCTTATGCCACCGTAGTCAAACCCTCCTATAAAACTTATACAACTGAAAATTTGGATAAAGATTAACACATAATTGAGACCAATAAACACTCAATAAAATAAAATAAAATCACAAGACATTAAATAAATTGAATGAAACAAAAGTAATGAAAAGTAACGACACTGCCAATAGCCAATTCATTCAAACCAGTAATAAACCCCTTTTAGAAGTTCAGAACCTCACATTAATTGTACTAAAAACCTGACTGAAATTAATACTATCAGCAATTCTATTCCGGCTGCAGCAATTTGTCCTGGAACCTTTACAATTTAATTATACTCTTGAATATTTGAATCTTCGAGTTCAGGGCAACTTAGAAAGTTCCATCTCCGTGATTCGGCAGGGCAATATTATAGATTGTACCGGGTAATTGGTACGACTTAATTGAATTCAGTTCGAATTGAGTGCTGGAAAGTAAGACACCTCTACGAGAACTTTAATAAAAATTCACCGAAACTTTTTAATAGAACAGCGATCTAACACAAAATGATAAATAAAGGAATTTAAAAGAATGTAAATATGTGGAGGAAATTATGCTGGAAGAAATACCAGTGAAAATTAACTTGTTCAAATAAAGAGCACTACATTGCGCAAGATATTCGCAATAACGAAGGGAGGAGAGAACGAATAATTATTTTTTCCCATTTCTGCGAGGAGGTTCATTTAAGTCCATGGTCACGTCGGCTCGGAATCCGTAACAAGTTTTTTCTTGGTCAGCAGAAATTAATTCTCGTAATCGAAACCCAGACAAACTTAATTCCGATTTCGTAAAAAGGTATAAGTTCTTTTTATTTGATCTATAAAAGTTAGGCATGCTTGAGAATAAATTAGGAAAAGTAATTTTTCGATGGAATAATAAATAACCGAGATACTTTTAGCAATGGCGATGACAAGTAAATACGAAATGAAAAACTTTTCTAATAATTTTGTGTATTATCTGAGCAATAATCCGTTAAGCGAGTTGCTTCAAAAGACAAGTATAATTGAATGTATATTCTTTGATGATGTCAAATGAAAAGTGAGTTTCTTTATTTATGTTTCGAAGTCAAAATAAAACGAGACGATAAAAGTAATCCGACTGGCATTATTCAGAATTTTTGTTTGCCACTCTTCATGAAATATCATCCCTGGAGTAAATTGTAGCCTTCAAGCGGATTAACCTGGGACAAGACAGGCTGAAGTAACTTTTGCTAAGTCAATTTACGAGCCGAATTTCACGTCTTCCGCCGCGCCCGCACGTCGGCCTCAAAAATCTCGTTAAAACTTAACTTGGGAAGTTAACCGATCCTTCAACTGTAGTAGCTAAATATTAGCTTTGGCGTATCAGATGGGAACGATTCTATTGAACAACGCACGCGATCACTTGCCAATAGTTGGAGTGATTTCTCTATTAGCTTCGGGATAGTTACTCGAATGGTCTACATGCCAGAAATGTTTGATGTATAAGGTCCATTCAAAGTAATTGTTCAAGCTCTCAGATATACAAAATATTACTTACAAAAATAAATTGCCGATTATCGTATTTAGTATAAATCTGGTTCGAATTCTAAATTAAATAGAATTGTAACAAAAATTGCTTACAGTATTGATTGAAATGTAATTAACAAAACGCTTTGAAGTTTTTTTAATGAATAAACGAACGATGTTTAGAACAAATACACAGAACTTATAATTTATTTATGTTTTTGTCTTTCAATCGTTCCTAATTATCATTCAAATGTTTGACTGATGGTTGCTAATCCGACTTCGGTTTTGACTTCATAGTTTTGTTACGTTATTTTCTAATTCTGATAATAATGTTTATTTTTTAACAAAAACAATGGCATTGTTTATTTAATGTTTACACGATAAAATAGTGTATACTTTGACCTCATGAACGGACTGATTCCTTGACTAAGGGCACTTGCAATAATGCCGTTTTGTTTATTATTCACCTATAATCGACCCAACAAAATGAGTCACTCACATATACAGAACACTGCTGTTGTAAGGTAAAAGGCACTTTATAAAGAATTCTAATAACCCTATTCATGTGAGAAAACATAACACAACATTATATTACCGCAATGTTCTGCACTGGGTATAAAAACATGCTACAATAAAATAAAAATAAACAATGGAGATTAGAGACCTGAGGGTCTGTATGGTGAGAGTCCACTTTAATACATACTTCCACTCTCAGATTTTAATGTTTAAATGTGTTACTTCTTAGTAAGCGTTGACAATCCAAAATCTATACTAAGAAGTAACTTAAGTAATCATTAATTATCTTTAAGTGAGTCACAGTCAGGCACGTCGTTTCTTCATAAAATAGACAAATGAAAATACAATTTTATATTCGCTCATTATCGCCCGCTTTTTGTCCTCAATCATCCGGAGCTGTGTCTTCATTAATTATTGTTTCTTTACATGCTGCAGACTGTACATAAATTTGACCATCATTAAATGGATGGTAAACCATAAATGAATGCCCACCGCTAAATTATTTCCCTTTAATTAAAACCTTATCAACGTTTGCAGTCACGTTAAGTCAAATTTTAGAGGGAAAAGGGTGGTTTTCATTTCAGAGTTCCGTAATTAGTGTAATAAAAGCCGATTTGAAAACTAAACAACAACGATCTTAAGATGAAAGGAAGTTTGGATAAATTTCTTGGAAATGTGACCTTGGACAGAGATAAGAAGGCTGAATATTTGCTTTAGTGTACATTACTTAAAAACGAGCTTTTATCTCTTGGAAGAGTTTGGTTGCAAAATACAAGGAGATAAAAACAAGTAATAATAATAATCATTTTAAGTGACAAACTGTGCCAAGCGCAAAAACGATCGACGATTGGATAATATAACATTTAATTAAATTGCTTGTAAATACACGACGCCCGCACCAGTCTCTTTGCTGGTGCGGACTACATGCGCAAGCCGCTCACGCAGATTACATGCGCCAGTTATTCATACGTGTTACATGCGCAAGTGGTTCACTTGCGCATGTAACGCGTAGCTATAGTTATTCACAATATGCTAATTTGCGCAGGTTAAGGTACTTGAGTATTACTACTCAAGTACCTTAACCTGCGCATATTATGACTGCACGAACGATGTAGAGATTTAATTGGTTGCCTCATCACGACCCTGGGCCGATTTTTATGGGTTTGAACCTCACATCGGAGCAAAATTTGTGTGGTTCTTTGAATGTTGGTAAAAAACACAGGAATTATTTCTAGGCGGAAGATTGTTTTTGAAGAAGAATACATTCTACATCATATACAAAAACCATTGCAGTTCAACAGCATTCAACAGCAACCATTGTTAGCATGTAAGACAAACTATAATCCTAACTAACATTATAAATGCGAATTTCTTGTTTGTTACGCTTTCTCGCCTTTTCGCCTAACTACTCGACCGATTATCATGAAATTTCGCATACACGTTGTCAGGGGTAAAAAAAGGGACAAAGGTTACCTTGTATCCAATAATAGAAATTGACATAACTCACATTTACGCGAGCGGTGTCGCGAGCAAAATCTTGTATTACAATAAAAAAGCATTATTAATTTAAACACACGTAATCGAATTCAAACGACATCTATTAAGGCTTTGTAGAACTTTATCCTTTCAGCTACTCCAGTAAAACAATGGAGGCCAGACAATAGACTTACTATTTAGGGAACACTTAACGACCATATTCCTTGTCGGTTAACTTCCAGCCACTCTGGAAGTTTTTCCAAACATATTACAATCCAAACTTCGCCTTTCTCAGTTTCTATATCAAAGATAAAAAAGTTTTGTAAGCAAAGCTTTAGATGTCAAAATTTAACCTCTAAATCATGACCTACAATGGCGATTTAGGACTACATATTCTTGGATAAAACTTGTACAATTATGGACGTAAAAGAAGTACTGTAGATAGTAAAGAAGTTTGTATTTCTTATACTCAACTGTCGTAAATATCGTATTATGAAATAAGTATATTTTTTCAAACCACTTACAAGATTTTGCGCGCGTCTTTGCTAGACTTTCAATTAATAAATATCTAACCCTCGAGAACATTGCTTCATTCTGGATGATTCTACTCTGTATCCTTTCTGTACCTGACAACGGGCGTGCAAAATTTTATCATGATTGTTTGAGTCGTTAAGGCGTGAATGCTTAAAAAACAACCATACTCACATTCATATTTATAATATTATATAGTTAGGATTCCTAAGACGTAGGTACCTACATGAAGGTCTTATATTATCAAAATTGAGAAGACAGTTCGCTATGTCCTACCAATACATTTGATAAACAAATAGCTTAATGGTAGTTTCGTGACACTAAGACGGCTAGAAGTCTGTCGCCCTAAAGAAGCTTAACAGCAAAGTTCAAATACGAATACACAGTACTTTTTAAACGGTACCTATCAGTAATGTGTTCCTTTGTGAACACAAACTGTTGGCCCGCTTTATTGGCTTATAGGCGCAGCGATTGTAAATGCGTCTGCTGTATAAGATCTCAAGAAGGTTAAATTATCGGCAAAGTCCAAGTATTATTAGAATTTCTGTTATAAATTTCTCTTCTAGCATGGAGTGTGTGCTCAGTATATGTAATAATAATATCTCCTCACCTCCCCCTCCTTTTACATGGGACCTGAAAAACCAAAGCTGACGAAATGTGAGTGCAATACTCCTATGTCTGCCCTTTCGGGAATATAAGCATGAAATCATTTCTGTATGTGTCTTTTTAGCAAGTTCTTATGTGACACGTGTTATATTGATTTTTAGAAACCAAGAGCCTGTACTTGCATTTTTAGTTATGAAAAGCCTCGTATATCGTATAGCCTTGTGTATGTCACACTCTTGACTCTCAATTTTAACTTTTCTATTAAAAAATCATCGTAGCAGTACATTTTCTGGGAATGTGACAGAATATGAAGAATTGCCAACTATTTTGTGCAGTCTACCCAAAAAGGCAAAATGTGGGCGTTATTCAACTTACCTTTAGAGATATACGGTAGTCTTTCTATATACTTATGATACAAAATTAAATAGTCCCAATTTGTACGGTGACATAAATAACGTTAACACTACCTCTATTTAATAAAAATGTCCAACGATGCATTCCTGATAAAGCAGGACAATCCAAGAAGCACTAATTTGCATTTAGAATAATAATAAGGTTATATAGATCAATATTGACCAAGATAAAGAGGAAAGAACTTACTAATAACCTGTAACGATCGTGCTAGTTTAGTCCAATTACTACTTACCTATTATAACTAACTTTCAGACGTAATCATAAACAAAGCGAGAAGGTAAAGAACTATATATCTAGAACTATCTAATCTGTCACCCTCGTGTGGATTAAGAGACGGAATCCGTCAGCCACTGAAGCAGATCTATCAGCTAACTATACAGTATTAATGAGCGTACGAATTGCTTGGATAGATGGTTTATTTAGTTCCTGATATATACACCTTGTAAAATAATACCTCTGCCGAACGATCAAGGCATGGAATTCTCTGCCAAGGCACGTGTTTCCTTCTTCCTTCAATCCTGGGTCCTTTAAGCGGGGCGTGAAAAAGCACCTTCTCAGGCCGTCAAAGTAGAGACCTCAACATCGCCTCGGCTGCTATGAGGACGATGTGGAGGCCACTGCTCTTAGACCACACGACTGCTTACCATCAGGCGGAGTGTGGTCATTTTGACGAGCAAAAAAAAAAAAAAAAAAAAAAAAGTTGGCGATTACTGGGCGTAGTCGAAATTCAACCATAATAATTGTTATTGAAAATCCGCTTCGCATTCGACATCGCCATTGCCACAAGTTTTGTGGGTTCGACCACCAAACGGGACAAATAAAACGTAGAAAATTGTTTGGATCACAAAATTTTCCACGTTTTATTTGTTTTTACAAATATTGTTCAGAGTCTGGATATTCTTTGTATCCTTGTTTCAATGTCTGTAAAGTCTTCTGCATCACAGTAGCAAACAGAGTACGTAACCCGGTTCCTTCTTCTTAACTATACTTAGTAGTTTCTCAGGTCAACGAGTATAATACGATCCACTTCTTATAGAGCAGTAGTGCGTCAAAATAGACAAATAAATAAAAAATTAAAATTATACTTAGTAACTAAAAATTAAACCGATGGGATAGGAAACTGAAAAGCAAATTATTCTTATTCATAATAACAATTTTGTTTGAGTTATATTAGTTCAATTGTTAATTATACGTACATATACTTACATATATTTTTTCGATAAAGCGTTTCAATGTAAAACGATTTACTATGGCGATCGGCGCCGTTCTACAAACAGGATGAATATTATAATTACTTTCATCCCTAGTAGAAGCACGGAAGACTCCATGAATAAGATAAACCACATCACAGGCAAATTAAGTCTTTCGCGATGAAGAATATTTGTGATATTTATAACACGGACTTGAAATTAGGCAATATCGTGAATGTTCTAATAGAGATAGTGTGAGTGTGTGATTTACCTAAACGTAAACAAATTTATAAATTTTTTCCACTTTAGACCTTAAAACATTATTAAAATATTATGTGTATTCATTTCTATGATTCTAATAACATGGCTTTAATTAAAAGTCTAAAAACATCATAATACACAGTGAAAAGGCCAAATTTAAAAATAAAATACTGTTACTATCGCGTTGCAAGAACATAATCGCATACGCTTTAGAGAGCTATTTCAAGCCATCTCCATGAAATAAACGGACGTCGGACTACGCGCTAAGCGATCTTACAAACATATACCTATATACATATAACATATGATAGCTTCACACATATAATCCTTGATGAGTGCGCCGTATTGGCTGGTATACTTAGGTACCATATTATTGACGGGTTCTATCTTTCTTCCCTAAGAGATAACAAGCCATAATGATGTTTATATAATGCAATAAACATTAGGTATCATATAATAAAAGTAGATTTTCCGCAGCTTCGCTTCGGTTAATTTAGATTTTGTCGATTAATTATATCCCTCGTACAGTAACTTTTCTGGATAAATAGGTATTCTACGTGCTTATCTGTATCCCTGACAACGTGTGTGCAAAACTTTATGACGTTCGGTCGAGTAGTTTAGGCGTGAAACTGTAACAAACAAAGTCACATTCGCATTTATAAGTATTTAATTAATTAGAATTGTAACTGTTAGAATACTTCGATTGGTACAATAAAGGTTTTAGTCTTTCGCGATTTATACACATACTGAATGTAATACTAGGTAACAGGTCTTAATCGCGATTGAGTATTTAAATGGTAATAAATATCTATTGATTGCCGACATTCAACTAAGTTTAAAAAGTCTGTATTAAAGTTGCTGGTAAATAAGTTACTATTCTTTGAATAAATATTTAAATGACACAATATTAATAACATGATAATAATAAGATACATGATGTAATATATAATGTAATAAGAATAAAACTAATTTTAATTTTGTAAATGGACAAATTATTTTTTTGTGTAAAAAAATTATTTGTTTTTGTATTTGCCTTGTATTTTTGAATTTGTTTCTTTACATTGACGATTTTTTCTTTTCCATTTAAATTTGTATGTCTCAATGATAGAATATAGTGGATACATAATTGGTAACATCTTTGTATTACCTGTGTTTCTACAAATAAACGATTTCTGATTCTGATTCTAACATTCCGACCGGCTTGCATCAATCGTGGTCACGGGTCGACTCATCATTTAAACTTATACTATTGCACGTATATTAAGTACACTAGGTTCGTCTGGTACAGAATAGCACCTAAACAATAACATGCAAAATGTGTGTTTAATACAACTCTGCTTACCCCATTTTGAGAATATACAGTCATGAGTCCATGTGTGTTATAAAATTAAAGGGATGCAATTTATATGGTGATACAGTTTACGTTAACTAGAACCAATTATACTAAATCAAGAGCATACTCCCTGATGTGGCGTAAATGGGATTGTCCCAACAGGAACCTTAATAGTGCCTGTGGTAAGGTAGCTGTCTTATTGAGCGACATTGAAACTCTATATATGTACATATACACCACTAATGCCTCAGTGGTAATGAGCTTGACTATGGTAGACGAGGTTTTTGGTTCGATCTCGCGTCGGCCAAAATGTTATTGGGTTTTGTGACAAGAGTTTTTTAGCAGAACCACGGTATCTGGTATTGTGCGCGGTTGACGGCAAGAGGAGTAAGATATTTCTGCTTACCCTTCACTGATTTAAGTGCGAGACAATGTAAGAATTACGCCGACTTTAATTTGTATAAACAAACCCAGCGCTTAAACCTTGCGTGATAAATATAGTTTGTAAAATATAGCTCAAGTGACACTGCCGAGAGCTCGAACGATTTTGATCATATTTGATTATAAATTATGTATTAATCTTATTATTTTTATTTCATTGTGTCCCGGATTGACGCATATTGTGCTTTTTAAGCCAGTATGTATTTCTGTAAGATTGATGCGGGCGATATCCCAGGCATAAGCTAGTGTGATAATGGATATCAAAATAAATTATTCAAAGCTTTAACAGAGGTTTTAACAACGAATGAATTAAAAGCAAAATTATACCAAACGCTTTTGTGAAATGTTTTATAATAGTTATATTTTGATTATTACTTAATTAGTAAAATTAAACAGGACTATTTAGTGAATCAGTCATTAATAATAATGTGAGTTATTATTTATAATTAATGCTATCATATAAAGTTGCTATTAATTGTGACAATATTTCCTAGAAATTTATTTAAGACCATGAAAAAATAAATATTCCATGAAGTGGAATTAAATTTATATTATATTTCATCTTGCGTCGTTTAATATTGTACCACTACAAAACGACAAGCGACATAGAATACAGAATACAAATTACACAGTACTACCATAGAACGCAACTTCGAATTTACCAAACCGTATTCAGTAACAAGGGGGGCGGGGTCAATTCAAGCGTCCTGTCACCTCATGCAGCCGACCAGCCGGACCTAATCGTCGCGCCCTCAACGCAACGGACCCTGAAAGTCATTCGAGCGCGCCTATCGACTAACTATCGCTGTGCAAATACGGATTTATAGCTGTCCAATTATGTCTCACTACCCCTTGTGTTATCTTTTCGCTTGCAGTGAGCCAACCTGCGAATATTATCTATGATAAACGAGCTTCATGACGTATGGATGTGTTAACCGCGGCGCTAGCTCTCAACAGTCGACTTAGCTGACTGTTTAATATTAATGTATGTGAATATATTGCCTTCACTTTAATCAATTAAGTGTTTGAATAGTTGTTCTAATAGTAATCCTACCGCTATTATAGATTCTGTTTGCTTATCACTCTTTGGGAGAAACAGCAAGCGCAATTTTTTCTGCTATGGAGACAACGCACGCATTATGACTCAAGTTTCTTGTGGCAGAGGACTTTTTTATATATATTTTTTTTTATTTTGCGGCCTTTTTTATTTTAACTACAACATGTCAGCCCCATCATTCTCTATACTAATCTAACTATCAGAAATAGAAATCGTTTGTGCAAAAATATGTTACAAAATAGCTACAGCTGGTTTTGATGTAGGTTCAGCAAAAACATTTGATAATGCTCCAATATATTTTATATTTATTTCAAATAATTGCATAAATGAGTTCTTCTGCCTCTGATATCTCACACACTCAGCCAGCAAGTGTTGGATATCTTCAATGATCCCACATACCTCACAATTAGCCGAGTCAACTTTCTTCATGAGCTGTCCATGCTTTCTAGATGGGTGGTGCCCTGAGCGTAACCTATGTGCTACAACTATTTCCTTTCTACTTAACTTAATATTTAAGAACCAAGGTACATAGGGAACAGAGGGCTTTATGACCATTTAATTAACAGGCACGAAGTATAACCAGACTTCGAACAATAATTGTTTGCGAATCATAATGTTTTCAAAGAATTTGGAAACCATAACTCTCGGTACGGCGGCAGTGATGAGGCGATCACTAGCTCGCTATGCCACCCATACAATTGAAATAAAGATGGCTTAAAATTGGCGTTTGTTTAATTATATAACTTTAAATATAAATAGGCCTCATTTAAACAGATATAATAGCGATAAAATTTGTACAAAATAGTTTAGTTTTAATGCATTACATTCGCGTAAACGTAATACAATATTACACAAAGAAGATATAATCTTGCCTAACTTATGTTCCATTGGCAATATATTGTTATCTATCTATCTATATTTGTATTAACTACCATCACCGTGTGACCAAATATATTATTTTTAATAGGTTACATAACTTGAGATACTTGCATTGAGTGTACGCATTGTGTAAAAGTTTGATGCGAGGCCTCTTGCACAAATAATTATTTTGATTAACTCATGTATGTAGCCTGCGCATATAGCAACATGTTTAAGTTTCCTTACTAATACTCGTATTATACAGACGAATCTGAGATTGATTATCACTTTTACGACTTAAAGCTGATCGTCATGCTATTTCGCATACACGTTGGCAAGGGTATAAAAAATTACATAGGGTACCTTTCACCCAGAAAAAAGTACTGCTCTCAAGCAAAAGCAGCCACGGGCAAAACCTAGTCTTTAAAAAACCAAATCATTAATTTTTGGAAGAGAAATCTAGGTACGTAGAAACAGTTACATTTTATTTCATTTAGCTAATGTAAAGCACTCACTCAATATGTTGACGCAGCACAGAAAAGAGAGGCAGAAACAATTTTAGTAGGCTAATCTTTGGTTGTTTTTTTAAAAGCGTTTTCCGCGTTTCGGATCTCTATGTCACAAAAGGCTTTACAAACATTCAAACTACGAATACAAAAGAAATTCAAACTCGGCAGTGTGAACCATACTGAGGATCACACATTTTGTTTCTGTACGAGGATCAAACCGAATATGCACGCCGTTTTTGTAGTAGCGAGATTACGACTTAAATAAAAACACACACTTAACTTTACAAATAAGTTAAGTAAATCTGCTCTACGTTTTTAAATACATGTAATGTTGTGTACTTACAAGTTGATTGAAATTAAAGAACTGAATTTTCGAACGGATTACTTTTTTAAATACGTGTACAGTAGTTAAATTCATTGTATAACATTCATGTAAACGTAAGACAACGTACAAGTTAAAGTAATATATTATATGGACGTAATTTTGTGATGTTGAAATTGAATCGACTCGCTTACAAATGTTCACTTTCGTACTGAAAACTAGCGTCAAAATAATACTGCATTTCTTTCGGTGAATAAGATTTCCGGAGGTCCACAGACTTACATCTTCTATTCCTTTTGATACCACCACTTTCGCAAGAGTATTAAAATTGTATATACATTTCAATCGGTCAGAAAAAGCCGATGCCTCACATTTCTACCATTATCTTTATTTTAATCTGTCTTGAGTTCCTCTCTCTTTAATTCTTTTCTTCCTATATCTATCGAGTTCCTTTCATATATTATATTGAGCTAAATTTTCAATATTTTATTAGTTACTGCCCCCCATATTTCATTTCTTCTAGACTGAGACCCAATCTGCCTTCAGCAGCTTTATCTATTCTTGCAATCAGTGTTGAATTCCTTTTCCCTAGGGCTGGTAACGTGTGAATAAACTCTTGCTTGTAATTAAGGGTTACGGTAACCGCTTACGATATATGCATGTGTCACCTTTATTGTATAAAAAGGTAATATAACGTTATTTAAAATGCCCTACACGTGTCACTTTGACTTACAGCGCTAACAAAGCATAGGTTACAAAGAATTTCTCGCCTTCGCCACATTCATTTATAATGGCTTTTTGTTCGTAATACCTATTGTAAAATCACAAATGTTCTAATCAACGATTCTTAGTATTACTAAACACGATCAAAGATTACTTTTCTAAGAAATACTTGACTATAATAAACACAATAAAATTGTTTATTTTCTTTATACGACTAAAATTTGTATGTGAAAAATGTTAATGTGCCAAATTAGATTATTTTATCGAATCGACGAACGTATTATGGCACTATTTATATCAAGAGAAAATTCAGTTTTACGTTCAATAAAATGTTTATCGTAGTATATTTGTATCGAATTATTTAAATAATATAACAGAAAGTTTTGAGACAACAACATTGTATTGAATATTAATGAATTGTTCGTTTAAATTTTCATGCAATTATGTTAACAAAGAAGGAAAAACCCGGACGGCCATCCAAAATTTAAAATGTCAATGCATTTAATTTTTATGTTTTACTACCACTAACTACTTTTTGCCCGCAGCTTCGCTCGCTTGCAAACAGTAATTTTTTTTTCTAGATGTAAAGTACCGTTTGACTTTTACTTTATTTCTGATAACGTATATACGAAATTTCATGATGATCGGTCGAGTAGTTAAGACTTGAAAGCTTAACAAACAAATTAACATTTGCATTTAAAATAATTGAGGCGGGAAATCGTAACAAGCAAACGAACAAATTCGCCTTCGTATTTATAATATTAATTAGATTCTGTACAGTTGACGCCATAGTAGTAACAGGCTGTATGCGCACAAGTATATGACAAAAATCTACGAATCCCTGAAGTACCTACAGCTCTATCAGCCCCAATAATCTAAGGCCCTATCCTACCATATACTATGTATGTATGTGATAAATAAATAATAGATAGATAAATATGGGATGCCTGTACTATGCGTCTTAACACGTTCCCTGTCCAATGACTCCAAAGGAGTCACGTTTGTACAAAACTCATATGTCCATGACTCTGGTTGGAGTCATAATCCAAAAGCAAATTTGATGCTTGTTTGGGACTTCACTTGTGCTCGTAGAAAAACTCAGTTTGTGCTAGCAATGGTATATTTCATACGTAAAACGTATTTTAACAATTTTAACTTAGAGCTGAAGTTTCGCTTACAAAGTATTTTTAATTGTGATAAATATGGCGGTGATAGAAAAAATTATAAAATGTATGAAATAATCGTAAACGCCTAGCAGTTCTTTCATAGCATATCATATCGATTACGTGGAGACTAAAATTGATTATAGGTGTTAACAATGCTTTTTATTTCACTGGACGTATGAATAAGAGCAAGGTTCTCATCGACGTATGGTTAGATAACAAGGCTACCGAAAATTTTAATTTATTTTGCAGCCCGTATTAGCATTTTTTATATTTGATTGACGAAATTGTAGGTGGACCTACGAATATATTATAAACTTTTGTTCTGGGACAGGGAATGTGTTAAGGTAACTGGCGGAGAGTAGTCGGGCTTTCCAGGATAAGAATAGATAACTACTTACTATACAGACACTACCAGTCGAGCAGACTCACACGACTGATCAAAGATGGCTAAAGGTATCTTGGCCACAGTGAGGAATTAGTAAGGAACAAAAAAAAAAAAAAAGCCATTTGAACCTGACTTAATAAAGTCAGGTTCAAATGGCTTTTGCGATTACTAAATTTTGACTAGGTTTTGTATGATTTGAAATTGTACCTAGTTATCAATTTTATTAATACGTTTACTTGTAATGTCTTGTCAAATAAATCTTATGAACGTCAATAACTTCGAAAGAACATTAGACTGGTCCAAGCAAAAAAAGGAATAAAACATAATAACGGCTGAACATTAAAATGCAATTGTAAATATTCTTTACGCTGTGTTGCTGTTTTTATAAAGGACACGTGAATTTCTCTTAGTAACAAATGATATAGCTACCACCAAAATAGCGATATATGTAATTAACGACACGCATATTTAATTTGTCGCTTTGCTACTATGCTCGGATGGCGTAATCACGGTAATGTTATCTAACAGTATTGTAACTCGGCTCGGTCCTTGGAATAATTACCTACAGCCGCGCGGTCCGCGAACGCGCGAACTGGCTGCCCACCTACAGTATTATAATTTCATCTACCTACTTGAGTTTCTTTTTAGTTTAGTGATTGTAAATATTATAATAATATGATTTATTCAAAAAATATAATTTGTTTTGATAGAAATAAGAAGTATTCATTAAAAATCAATTATATTTTTTAATTAGTAGATTTAATAAAAAACAACCTTATATATTTCAGACTGATAAATATTTGCGTCTTGTTAAATTCAATAGTATAAAAAAATCCACATTCGGATAAACTTTAATAAAAAATACTTTTGTTTACAATTGCACTTTGCCATAATTATTATGTAAGTACTTGTACTTATTTCAATCAAATATTAAGAAATCGCATGCTTACTGCTTACAAAACCTTCACACCGTCCGTTCAGCGCTACGGCGGATTAGCTACTGGTTGCGTACTGAGTGCATACCAACCTCGAGGCGCGTAGGTATGACTCGCGTTCCGACTGTTTGTATGAAAATATAATACTGTACTGGTCCTGAACTGTGTTAAGGCCCTAAACAAACTTGGCAGGAAGAACACAGTCAGACTGGTGTGGGTTCCGGGGCATGCAGGGATGCAGGGCAATAAGGAGGCTGATGAATTAGCCAGAAAGGGCTCGGAGCAACTGTTTGTGGGCCCTGAGCCATTCGTGGGACTCTCTGAGAGCACCGTCAAGTCAGCTTTGAATGCATATGGCAATGACAAACACAGGCTAGAGTGGATAGCCCTTAGGGCCTGGAACACTCCAAGAAATTCATTGCAAACAGAGCCACAGGCTTCACCTGGAAGTTCTGCGGGTATAACAAGAGCCAAATACGCCTGCTCACAGGAGCGTTCACTGGCCATTTTGGCACCAACGACTTCCTGTGCAGATTGAGATTGGCACACAATTCGATCTGCAGAGCCTGTGGTAAACAGCACGAGTCCATATCGCACCTACTGTGTGAATGCGACGCGTTGGCTGGATTGAGGATGGGTCTGATGTGATTGGCATATCCAAACCCTGAGGACTTCAGGCTTCTCCCTCTAAAGTGTACGCTACGACTGATGCAGTACATTCATAGGGAGATAGCTAAGAGATAAATCTTGGGGCCGACACAAAAGATCCCAATGGGTCGAAGTGTCGCCGGTCTGTACTGACTGGCCCCCATACATAAGATAAGATGAGATAGAATACTGTTAGATAACATTACCGTGGCGTAGATATTTAAGTGTTTGCCTCGCCATTGCCGCTACGTCGAATGTTGTTAGTGCCACAGGTATAAAGTATAATCCACAATTAGTTGTTCCGAGTCTAGGAGTATTTTGTAAGTTGCTTGAATATTTGTAAAGTCTTCCGCGACAGTTTTTTACTATTTCTAGCGCAGGAGCTACTTTTTGTTAAGAAAATGAAATGGAAATGGCACAGATAAAATTCAATACTTGGGTATTGAATTATTACGTCATACAGAGCATTCAGAACTGCTGAAATGAAGGCATCAAAATAAAATAAACCAGTGAAAATTATATTTAAACTATATTGCAGTACAGCGCGGTCAATTAGTTTGAGTTTCAAAATAAGCAATGAGTATAAAATATTTCAGTAAATATAATATACCGTCGACCACAGAGTTCCAGTCATTCAAAACTTTGAAACCAATTTCGGTACAAGCGCGTTTAATAAAGTATTGCACCCTAAGTGAAGTTTAAAGTTGTTTTAGACGATAATAGCTATTAGTAACTTTTAAAGCTTACGCTTATATTGATCAGTTCTTTGTTCTAACAGTATTTAGGTCAAGCTAATGGCAGTAGTGTATGCGACTGCTGCTCATGAGGTCACGAGTTCCGGGTCCAATATAGAATAACAGGGCTTTCTGGCACAAAAATAAGAAGACCGCCCGGACTGTCTCTGTGGCTCAGTGATAGTCATCATTTAGAGCAGTCGCATTAACTGCTCTACATCACGTTTCATGTTAAAATCCCAAATCGAGAAAGATTCCGAGTATTGAATTTTATCTAGCAGTCTGCTTTTTCCATTTATATTTTCTTAACAAAAGACAACGCACTAGGAATAATTTCTATGATGACAGGAATTATTCCTAATGTGAGTCCGCCTCACTTAACAAATATTTAAACAACACATAAAGAACACCCAGACTCGGAACAACCATTAGTGGATCACACAAAATATTATTGCTTGGTGTTGATATCAAACCGGCAACACTCGGCGCGGCGGCGTCGGTGGTCAGTGGTGAGTGGAACACATAAACCTCTACGTCAACCGTAGTTAGGAAGTTAGCAGTGTTGCAAACCTCGCAAAGCCGTAAAGCCTGTCATGCATCTGATTTCTATCTCGTTGGACTTTAAGAGAGAAAGAATAGAGAATGCCGTTATGTTTGCATACTCACTTGTGCATTATAATATTGTCTGCCATGATGACCAGTCTCCGTTGGCATTGTCCGCTGTGAATGAAATTTCTAGTTTAATTTAGGTCAGAAAAAACAATAATCTGAAACAGTTATTCCGTAACAATATTCCTTTCTCCGGATAGCCAAGCTAAAGTGGCAGTGGGCGGAGCACATAGCGCGCAGACCCGATGGCCGTTGGGGCAGAAAGGTTCTGGAGTGGCGGCCACGCACTGGAAGACGTAGCACCTCCTACAAGGTGGACCGACGACCTAGTAGAGGTCGCGGAAAGCGGTTGGATGCGGGTGACCCAAGACCGGTCTGTGTAGAAGACCTAGGGGTAGGCCTATGTCCAGCAGTGGACGATTTTCAGCTGAGATGATGATTCCTTTACGTTGAAACCGCAATAAGAAATACATAGTACATAGTCTCACGTCTAGACCCTCGAAGATAAGTAGATGTGTGTTACCCTCATTTTACCAGCTATGTGTTTAGGTCATATGGAATAGTAGCCGAGCATATTGGCGTCTTCTGGACACAGTTCTATACTTCGTGCTACAACTAACAATTACGTTACAGACAAGCCTTAAAACACTTAGTATGACCCAGGAATCAAAACTCAGACTAACAAACACGGCAATCGCAGAGTCACAATACCAGATACGGTTTCTTCTTCTAAAATTTCTGGACAAAAGGAATTAATAAAACTGTGCTCAACCTGTAAATTGAACCTGTGATTTTTGCACAGCAGTCGCATTCGCTACCTCTTGTGCAATAGAGGCAGTATTTTAATATAAAATTTAGAAAAAGCCTGTTTGAGAGCACTTCAAACATATTTTTCTCTTCTTCTTTTTATTTTTACTTTAAAAGGACAACTCCCGCACTAGGCATAATTCCTGTGTATAAACATTCAAACAATTTGTGAATCACAAAATTTTTGTTCCGTTTAGTGATCGAACCCACGACACTCAGCGCGGCTGCAATGGCGAAGCGGCCACTTAAATCAATACGCCGTACGAACAGTGTCAATGTTCAATCTCAAGCATTTATGTCTTCTATAAAATCTACTACACTGAACGTGAATCTGTTTGGGATAAAGAATATCGCTTTTGTACAGCCTTGCGTGTAGAAAGGGTAGTTAATTAAAATTGCGAATGCGGCAGTAAAGTATCTCCTTAATAAGACCCTTGCGACTATTTATTACGCAATACATTCTCCGTACGCGGTACATGTAGATGTGTATGTGTGTGTAATAATGAAAGTCTTCTATGCGGAGAAACTGTTCTTATTTCAAATGCAACGATCCCATTTACCTAGTACTTTGATATAGATGCATTCTTTTGTTTCTTCCTTCCATTTGTCTTTGAATACTGTATAATATTGTCTTACGTTTCCGCTAATGTTATACATTGAAATTAAGCCACTTTATACGGATTGCATCAAGTTGTTTATTTTAAAAACACTATTATTACATTATTTTGAAACTATTAAACTACTATTGTTAAAATTTACTACTGTTTGAGCTGTTTCGATGATTAAATTATTTAGATTTAGGTTTATACTTTCCCGGACGTTTCCGTTGCCTTTCAACAGCTAAGGTCCCGGAGAAACAGTCTCCCTGTGACCGTAGCTTTAAAAGTAATTTATATAATGTACATATATTTAGTTGTAAGGACCATGCAGTGTTATACTGCTGGTGGCAATATACCATCTGGTGTATGTCTGTTATTTCTTCCATGCTGCTAATATTTATTTTATTTACTTATTTTTCAAAATACGCGGTTGCGAAATTTTAATTTTGTTTTTTTTGGGAACTGTAACAAACTAACTTTCAGTTGCATTTATAATATTAGTTAGGTTGTTAAAGTTTGTGAAGATGTTTGGAGGTTTATGTTTCTTATACAATCACACCTAAACCATAAAATTAGATTGACACACAGAATATGTTTTATTATCGTATGCGTTCCCCTAGGTTTTGTTTTGTTATGTAGGGGAAACCGCGGTCTGCGCCTTGTTTGTTTATAAATATGTAACTAAGCAATTTATATACATTGAAAATATTACAAAACTAATTTAGATCAATTTATACTGAGCTTCTTAATCCTATACTATGTTCTATTATTTTCATTAGTTTGTTTTTTAACTTAATTGCAAATAACACTGAAGGAAGTTTGACGCGATTTTCACAGAGTAGTAGCTAGGGAATCGACTTGAAATTAAAACTTAAATTAAATCCAGTCCGTGGAGAACCGGAGCTATAGTGCATATTGTGATTTACGTAAATGGCGTTGTAAGAAAATAAAGAAAATTAGATATTTATAAAACTCTCGATATTTAAAGATACTCCGGTCTATTGAACTCCTTCAGTAGTGCAGCGGAAATGATTGTGATTGCTGTGCACGAGGTCTTGGGTTTGATATCCGGATCAAGCTCAGTTTTTTTGTCCAGAAATTCTTATAAGCAGAACTGACTGTAGATCTGGTAAACGACAACAGGCTCGCCGCTTATAGCGTGAGCCTAAAAGCATAACTGGCGACGTGAATGTGAATTTAATTCACATTAATATCAATCCCTTCTCCCTAGCTTTTATTATTCCCAAGTCACTTAGGGTCGTCTTTTCTAGTCTAACCGGATTTAACTGGATATCAGTTTTTACACGGAGTGGCCGCCACCTGACCTCTGCAACCCGAAGGCTGACGATACCCTAAGGCTAGATCAGTGTCAGGATATTATAGGGCAATAGGGACTTCCGAATAACGACTGCCATGGATTTTCATGGCAGCCGGGCTCGACGGCTTATCGTGCTCTCCGAGGCACGGAGCAGGTGATAATTGTCAATCAATACGCACATAATTTCGAAAAGTCATATAACTTTCGAAAGTCTTAGTAGCACGACGTGGGTTCGAACCCGAGACCGCATTGCAGTCTCCCCACTGAGCTATCGCTGCTTCACATTAACATCAATCCCTTGGATGATATATGACTGCACGGATGCCGTAGTGATTTAAGTGGTCGCCTCGCCACTGACACTGCCCCGAGTATTGTGGGTTCGAATCCCACACGGGACAAAACTTTGTGTGATCCACAAATGGTTGTTCCAAGTCTGCGTGTTCTTTGTGTCCGTTGTTTAAATGTTTGTAAAGTCCACCACGACACAGGATTTATTACTACTAGAGTTGTCTCTTTAAAACAAAAACAAAAAAAATATAGGCGTGATATTATGTACATACATACATACATATGTATGTAGTGCATTGAACTGAATGAGACGTCACTTGGCATAAATCCATTGTAATATAATTATTGCGTACTGGACGGTTTCTCTCTTTGTTATGATTATAGGCTAGATTTTGCCCTCGGCTTCGTTTGTGTTAATGTAGATTTGGTCAATATTTTTTATCCTTAGGGAACAGTACATTCTTTGTGGATGAAAAGTACCCTATGTCCTTTTCTGTATCGATGACAACGTGTATGCGAAATTTTGTGGATGATCGGTCGAGTAGTTAAGGTGTGAAGCGTAACAAACAGAGAAGCAAACTCACATTTATGATATTGGTTATTGTAGGAATATTAAAATAATAATAATAATAAATAGCATTGAATCCTCTTAGTACATTACTAGAGGGTTCAGGCCTAAGTTACAGGTTACATAGAGGTGGTGGAGTGATATCCCACTTGTTGTATATGGATGACTTAAAGTTGTTTGCCCACACAAAATTACAGCTGATGGATTTACTTAAAGTAACTGAAACTTTTAGTAAGTCTATCAGTATGGATTTTGGTGTGGACAAATGTGCTGTCATCCATGTAAAGCAAGGAAGGATGGTGAAATCCGAAGGAACACAACTTTCGGATGCCATTAACCTACGATCACTTCTTGTAACCGATACTTACAAGTACTTGGGTATGTCACAGGCGTTAAGTATCAATGAGGCTGACATGAGCAATCGTTGCAGGAGCGTTTCTTTGGTCGCCTGAAAAAAGTTTTAAATAGTCTTTTATCAGGTGGCAACAAGGTGCGCGCTTGTAACGGGTCATGCCGGTGCTCATGAACTCCTTTCGCATACTTAAGTGGACTCAGACTGAACTGGATGCCCTGGACCGGCAGGTCCGTACACTCTTGACGTCATACCGTATGCATCACCCACGTTCGTCTGTGATGAGACTGTATATCCCGCGGAAATTTGGAGGCCGAGGCTTTCTGAATGCCAAGGCCCTTCATAACCGCAAGGTATGCAACCTCAGAGAATACTTTCTCCAGGCAGACGTGGGTATGCATCGGGATGTAGTTGCTGTAGACATCGGACTCACCCCGCTCAGTTTGGCTAAAGAGAACTAGCGCAAGCCTGTAGTACTTAGCACTAACGATCGCAGGGATGTATGGCAGAGCAAGGAGCTTCACGGTAGGTTCTACAAGGCTCTATATGGAGCTGATGTAGACCTGTTAGCCTCCGTGAACTGGCTACGTTTCGGTGACCTCTTTGGGGAAACCGAAGGGTTTGTCTGTGCTATTGCGGACGAAGCTATCAAGACGAATAACTACCGGAGATATATCTTGAGGGATGGTACGGTTGACATTTGTTGGGCGTGCCACCTACTTGGTGAGTCCCTCAGGCATATAGTTTCCGGTTATTCTCGTCTTGCTAACGGCGAGTACTTGCACAGACATGGTCAATAACAATGGTCTAATAGCCAAGAGCCTCGATCACCATCTAAAGAGGCTCGCGTTGGGTGCTTGGATCAAGGGTTTGATGCAGAAGGCAGTGATTTTAGATACAGCACGCATTGTGAGGAGGTTCCTATCTCTGGAATCCTAACCACCGACAGATTGGACCCTGTTCCCGATGCCGGTGGGGTACCATATATTTTATATTTTTAAATGTATTTTTATAGATATATGTATATTTAAAAATTAAAAGTATATTGAAAATATTTGAATAAAGAGTAAAATAATAATAATAATATTCTACGCATACACACAATACCATCTAGCCCAAACTAAGCAGAGCTTGTACTATGGGTACTAGACAATGGATAAACATACATATATACTTTTTTTTTGTATATACATACATATTATACTTAGAAACACCCAGACCAAGACAAACATCCATGTTCATGCACACAAATGTTTGACTTGTGCGGGAATCGAACTCGCGACCTTAGGCGTGGCAGTAGGTTACATTAACCACTACGCCACCGAGGCCGACAAAATAAAATGAACGAGGCCAGTATTGGTATTCAGTGTTTTATTACTTATAATAATGTATTAACCATCTGAAGAGCTTACAAGTAGTATGCGACAAAACGGAAGTCCGTACGAAGCCATGGTAGTTCAAACTTGAAGAGCGTACCACAGATAAAATACATACTAAATATCGAGATTATAATATTTACCATAGATTACAACAGTTATATAATACTACTAGGTATTTCATTCTAACTAATATTATGCAAAAATGTTCCAAATTCAAATCGTTAAAATGCTCTTAAACATTTCTAATTCTAAAATCTATTCTTATTGACGCCAATCTAGATCCAGTCCTCCATAAATTTTCCTCAAGTACCGTTCATTAGTTGAGAAATAGTTATACCATCGTTTCTCTAAAATGGACCCAAGAAAGACTTGACCGACAATCGCAGTAATAGAGGGTTTAAATTCAAGTTTAATCCGTTACAACCGCATTGAACGGCTTGCTATAAATAAGCCGCGGTTGTTTGGACCCCTCGCATTTAAGGAACATCACTGGCAAACGGGCAAAGTTCATTGCAAGTCACCTAATGATTAGATTAAGATATTGTTTAGAGGCGACATTCTGTCCCTAATAGCTATGTATACAAACAAGAAGCATGATTTTGCTGATATCAAGTTTCTTATGTGGCATCCTTATAAATTAGATATATGCCAAAACATATTTAAACTGGCTTACGTGGTAATATTACCAAAGCCTTATTTTTGAAATAAAGGAAGGTACTAATTTCAAAAAAATTAGGTTTATTTAAAATCAGAACGCTGATGTAAATACAATAATGTTAAAATCTTTTTGGCGATATCATGACCGTTCTAATTTTGAAATATAAGTTCCATTTTGATATCACTACACTGATTGTAGAAAACGAAGGGAAGAAAATGCAAAAAAAATGTTCATATTATATTTTACACACGTGACTTAGACTAAAATTCTATTCTATTCCTAAAATATTTAACCAATTATCGAAGCCTTTTCTAGAAGAACAAAATATTAAATTATTAAAGAGTAAGCTAAAAAAATCTTATTGCAAAAGGCCTATTATTCAGTAGATGATTATTTATCCGATACATTATAATACAATATTCTGTTCTAGTTTGGTTCTTAGTTTAGTTATTTTATATAATTGTAAGTATGTCACATGCCGCAAGGCTAAATGTAATGATTCTAAAACATATATGTACCAATAAGATACCATGTACCTATATATGTGACTCATATATAAATAAATAAATAAATAAATATGTTAATCGTAAAAACAAAGAGTATATTCAAAAATCTTATAAATTATAATAAAAAAATATCTTCTTATGGCATAGATTTACTTTTTTATCATAGAAAATTATATTGCCTTCAATTGTTTTATCAGATGTATAAGGCATATTTTCTATAATAAATTTCTCAATATTACAAAAAAATTATATTAAATCGTAGAAAAGTTTAGCTCGAACTAAGAGGACTTACGTCAACGGAATACATACATAACTCTCTACAATAACAATCTGCTCACTGAATCACAACAACGAATTCAAATAATCGCTGGCATTCCGCTCAATAAAAGCGAACTCCAACTTCCAAGTACTTCAAAGACAAAGAAAACCCCGTATTTGTCGCCATACGAGCAAGAATAAGCGGGTTATCAAATGGAGGCTTCGCAAAATGTTCCTATGACGTCATTTCTCAGTGTTCCAACCCAACACTATATACCAGTGGTAATTTGTACTGGCGAGTCAGATAAATTGAGCTCTCTCGTTTTGGGGACAATGGTTGTGGGGAATAAACTAGTCAGGCTAGCAGCAAAGGTGATTTATTTTGTTCTTGAATTGCCCGAAAAGGGTCGCCCTGAAGGTAGCTTGTCGTAATACGCTAAATGATTAAAGCTGTGATCGCTATGCTAAAACTAAAATGAATTTTTGGATGGCTCCCACTAACGACAGCAATTAATTTTATTGGTGTTTTAAAAGACAAGGGATTCTAATTAAACTTAATGAATGAAAAATAGGAAAATTTATTCTGAAAATATTACGTTGAGAAGACTTTTTGCTAGAAATTTTGTGATTTGACGACACAAAAGTACGACGGTTTTAGGGTTTCTACAGCGTCGGTGTTCATTTCCATTAGTATTTCAATATGAAATTGTTTGTAACTAAACAATTAATTCGTCAAATCTATTTTCTACGTCAACAAATCAGAATGGAGCCGTTTATTAGTTGACATTATTTATACGCCGGCCACAAGTCACAACTGGCCGAGGTACAAACCTTACCCGAATTCACGTCTGCTCATTAAACTTCTGTCCATCTATGACCACAACAACGGTTTCGGCAGTTAGTTAGAGCCAACTGAATCACAATTCGCAACCGTCCAACGCCGAAATTTATCGTTGCGACTAATAGCCAGTCCATACAGCCCTGCTTCCTCTTTGACCGTACGGAAATGCGATTTTCGGTATTGAATACGAAAACGACTATTTCCACGTGAGTTACAATGACCGGAGGCGTCCTATTTACGTGGAAATACATTTTTCGTTGGAATGGAAGTTGTGGCCTCTCTATTCTCCAGGAATTTGGCTTTGGTTTGAAATCTATGATCGTTCTATTTCAAAGATATTTGGATGGCCGGATTGCATTCGAGAATTTAGGAGTGTTAAAGACTTCCATAAATTAAGCTAGATATGAGTGTCTCTGTGCGATTGGTGTTTTATTGAGTTTCATACCCATCTTTCAAGAGATTTGATGTAGAATTTCTCGCGTCAAAATATGGTTTCTTTGAATGCAAGTAAGAACCTAAGGCGTATATTTTAATACAACAAGGTTGGGTAATAACCTGCCCGGTATGGTAAACGATTACGTACCCTATTATCACTCATGCGTTACCGACATTACTCAAAAAGAATTAAAGATAGGATGAAAGTAAAGGAAAGGAGAAGGTAAGTATGTAAGTGAGAAGTAAAAAATAATTATTTAGCATTACTTTATACTCCAACTGAAAAATCTTGCTAGGTTTTGTAATCAGTAAGTTAGTATATAATATATAGTATATAATCAACAATATATTTGATATCAAATTGTCTACATATCTCGTTTCTAACTGAAAAGAAGATTACAAATAATATACTGCGAAGTACACACATGCCATATAGACTTTGTTTTTGCTGAACTAAACTTTCTCGGCATACTTATACGATTTTCTCTCAGCACCAACGCAAAAATATTTATTACACAATAAAAGTAATTTTATTTAACGTAGATTCTTTGTAAAGCTCTAACAACTTTTAACAAAAGAAAAAACTTGCCAAACATCAGAAATAGTTCTGAAGAAACTCAATACCGAAAGAAGATAGCATAGTGTAGATAGGTATTATATTATATTCTTTCAAACTTGGAACCCGAGAATCGACACATAAATAAATGTCCGATCCACTGCTTCCTTTCCGAATAACATTATCCGTACGGCATACGCTTCAAATTCAAATCGTAACTTATTCTGTGCTGACCCACTTAAAGTTCGGAATAGAAAATGAATGAATTGTATTGAAAATTAAAATACTTTTTAAAGTGCTTTTACATAAATGTAGCGGCGCTAACATTCTCACTTTTTGTTTTTCTATGCTAAACTGCGGGGTTACTTAAAATTCATGTATTATAACATATTATCACGCGCGTTTTAAGCCATATTTTTGCCTTACAGACTCTCACACAGAATATTTTAAGGTTTCTAAATACCTTATATTACTTTGTACATCTATAAAAACCAGAACGTATTTCAAAATCAGCAATTGGCTTTGACCTTATAGGTAATATTCTAGTTTGTATATTTTATTTAATGTATTAAATAATTTGATTCTTCGCTAGTATCACTAAAATACTCATAATATATATATATAATATAATGTTCTTCACGAGACATCTGATTGCACGTATTGAATGTCGTATTATAGCTGCATGCAATCAAAGTGCGCATACACATATACACATTAACATATAAAACACACATATTCTGCTAAGGTACATGTTTTCTATTCGCCCTCCTTTAGACGACGACGTCGTATTTTTCGAGTGTAATGTAACCCAGACTGTGAACGCTCCCATCAACGCATTATCTCTCGTGTATTGCAGATCTTGCAAATAAAAGTCGCTACGTTTCTAGCACAAGGGATAAATACTATTAGCTCCGTGCTGTCAGCGCAGCGCTTTCTTAATGAATTTTGCCAAATGTATACTCGGCTACACATCAAGTTAGACACCTTATATACGCATAACTACGCTACATACAAAATAGAGAATTGTCGGAAGGGAACAGTGCATAGTGGTTTCAATGTAGATGTAAGGATAGAGCGTAACAAAAATATAACGCACTCTGTCGCACGATTCGTAGCGTTAAATTTCTAATAGTTTAAAGTCCAAACAGTCTAGGTTGATGCGTCGTTGTGTGTACACCGAAAATAGGTTATTTGGATGCGCTCCGTTTTCTAGTATAGTAGTAGTAGTATATAGTTAGTTCGGAATATAGGCTTGAGACTAGCAGTAATGTATTTTTCATTTCACTATGTTTTTAGCAACAGCGATAGCCTAGTGGCAATAAAGACCATTGGACTGCCACGCAGAGGTTTCGAGTTCAATCCCATGGCGCGCACCTCTGCCTTTTCAAAGTAATGTACGTATTAAATAATTAATTATCGCTCACTTTAACGGTGAAGGAAAACATCGTAAGGAAACCTGCATGTCTGAGAGTTCTCAATAATTTTCTCGAAGATTTGTGAAGTAATATTCGTATTAAATAATTAATAATTGCTTACTTTAACGGTGAAGGAAAACATCGTTAGGAAACCTGCATGTCTGAGAGTTCTCTATAATGTTCTTCAAGATTTGTGAAGTCAGCCAATCCGTACTGGGACAGCCTGATGGACTATGACCTTACCCTTCTCACACAGAGAAGAGGCCCGTGCCCAGAAGTGGGACAGTTTAATACAGGGCTGATATTATATATATATATTATATATTTTTCTAGATCTAATGAAATAGAGAACAAAGCTATTGCCATCTAACGGGCACAGTGCTTGAACTGCATGCTGCTACTTTGTATTTCATGATGGATAAAGTTTAGAAATACCGATAGACAAACGCTTTGCCTAAACCCGAATCCGAGATCACCTGCATAAATAAAATCAAATAATTTATTTGCTTAAATGTGGTAGTCACTGATGTTAAAATTACAACTAAGATATATTCAGCACATTTACGACGTGTAGTTTATATTAAACAAATCATATTTAAAACCTTAAAGCATTTATTACCACTCCGTCACCAAGGCAGCCAATAAAACGAGTTAGTAACACAATGTTATATTGAGATAAACATTCTAAATATCCTTTTAGAGTAATTTTTGAATACAAGATAATATTTGAACAGAGCAACAATATATTGTTCAAAGCGACGACTGAAATGAAAGGTTTACAGGAACAAAATCAGAAATATCCTGTGAGGAAATTGTCTGAACCATGGTGGATAAACAACGTAATTGCAGTGTGCTGTTGCCACCACACACGGGTACGAAATGAAGGGTGCTGTCGAATCCTGCTCACAACATCCGTAGGGCGTTTGATGGATATTAGATTAACGCCGAAACGCATTTATCTGACCCAATTTCTCTGCGCAAATATGGAATATCGAATTACGTTACACACGTTTTGTTTCTCAACTTTTATATTATAAGTGACAAAGTGTTTCTATTTCGTGTAACCAATGCATTTTATGGATATATCTTTTTCTTTCTTAAAAGACAACTACCGAACTAGGTATAATTCCTATGTTAAGGCTATCTTTACAGACAATCACACAACGGACACAAAGAAAATGCAGATCATGAAAAACTATTTGTAGACCACACAAATGTCATCGAACCCATAATATTATGCGCAGTGGCAATGACGATCTACCACTTCAACCAGTAGTACCGTAAAATATTTTATTTATTCCACGCGTCATGCTCGGGAACGGTTGCAAATTATAGTGACTCGGTAGCCTGGATTTTGGAATTAAACTAGTCAACATGTGGAATTATATTACAACCCATTTTGGTTTATGTATTTCAGTAGTATTAAGCAATGTATTTCTAATTCAACTTGTAACAATTCATGCATTCTATGAGAGCTGTGTCAGCTCAGGAACGGATGCTACTTGAATTTAGTATCGTAGCTTTTGGCTTATAGCTATCAGTTGCACCTCCAATTGTGCTGACATCATATCAATGTAAATGGATCCATCCATTATATTGTCTTACGTTTACTGGAATGTTATTCAGACTTCACGCGTTGTATATATTATAATAGTTGTGATATTTCAAACGTAGCATATTTATTAAAAATATGATGACTCCGGAATAAAAATCGTATAAAGGAGATTAATTTCAATGGATGCATACATATTCCTTCGCGTTTTGATGTTGTATCACATTTTACTAATATCAATTATTATTATACGTTCTCCTTTCTTTTCGTGTGGTTAGTGGCCAACCTGTTCTCGAGAGTTGTTCAAGTCGCCCGTAGGCCTCTGACATGACTTAACGACTGCTGTTAATTTGGCATCAACCGCGACCGACTTTTTACGTGCCCTCCAAAGCACGGAGACGCTCAGATGAAATACCACTAAGCGGTCACTCATCTATAGACTGACCGCAACCAACGTTGCTTAACCTCGCTAATCGTTTACCGATCATTGAGTGAGGCTATGAGCACCTCATTATACGTTTAAATAGTTTAATAGAATAGCGAGAAGAAAAGAGTTCTTTGTCCATGATTTTTAAATTGGCTATGGAGTGATTATAATTATGAATCTGGCGATGAATTGATTACATTTTAATAACTTCCCAAGAAATTGTCGTGCTTAATTGCAATATTTATACAATAAGTTTGTGACCAGTAATAGCATTTTAATATTATATGCCTGTATGCTAGCCAAGGTCCACTATATGGGCACACAATACAGAAAACTGCAGTAGGTGAGTAATGTACACGATACGACATAAATAGCTATGCATTTATATGCTTAATATATGAATTTAATGACATATTAAATTATTATGACATATTTATTAACTATCATTAAATTAAACTATTACTGATTTAAAAACATGAGGAATACGGTGGTATGAATGATAGAAAATTTAAAGTTCTACATAATATTCTGAGACTTATGTCGCTGACTGTACATAATAATTATACAACTCTATTAACGTACTAAAGTTACAAAGGCATAATTGTTTATAATAATGTAATTTGATTTAATTATTATGTATAATTAACGTTTCAAGGAATCTACATACATATAAATACATACATACATACTCTGACGCCTTTATTCCCGACAGGTACTCAGACGTGTATTACACTATATTAACTAGTTATCGATTTAGGTTCCAGGTAACAGAGGGTACTAGTTCCTATTGCTATGGTGGGTCCATACACAATTCCAGACTTCTGACTGCTCTTGAGAATATTTGGTCAGAATAAACTAATAACACATTGCCGGATCCGAGGATTTAAATCCCGAACGTATACACAAAAATTGCATTCACAACTGACTCCGAGTAAGCCTGATAAAAAAACGCAAGTATGACAAAAGTATAATCTGCAAGAACACAGAAAAGACACCGTATAACTTATCTAATCTTGCACATAATTCTTATAATTATGATACCAACGAAATATTTCTGCCGACACAGTTCCTTGTTGATGGCAGCCTGCCCAATGGCATGGTAATATTTTTCCATTATGCATATAAACTTATTCGCTGACAACGGAATACAGTGTACAACTTGGGTAAGATTATATTTAAAAACTTATTTGTTACAATTACTTAAATTATTTGTTACAACATAAATACAACTATTTATATTTACAAACATATTAAAAAAGATAACATAATTACAAAATCACAAATAATTATAATACTAAATATTTACAAAAATGGTTTAGGCATCGTAGAATTCTTCAGCATCGCTGTCAACTGGTAACGTGCCCAGAAGACTGGTAGCATTGCCACGTTGAATGGCAATGCTGATTCTTTGGGCCAAGAAAAGACCAGCCTTCTGATCACGCGAAACGTCGATCAGGCGTTTTGCGATCTCCCTGTACAAAATACGAGCGCTCAGACCCCATGAACCTAGAGTTTAAAAACTTAAAAGGTATTTCAAAAAAGGTAGCGTAAAAGAAAATCTAGCTCTTTGACTGAAAACGTTCCTGCATCAGTCAAAGATGCTGCTACATTTCTATATGGTCACATTTCTGGACGATTGGTTGTAATCTAACACACAATCCTAATATGAAATCTGAATTATAAATATAGTAAAATCACATATGCTAATATTGAATACACAATCATTCTTTATGTAATGAGAGAGACTTTTTCGTCCGATCTGATTACGGTAAGGGCACACTTATGATTTAAATCTTTGCTCCTACAGATACATTGCAGTCAAATATAGCCTTGTTTTTAGTAAAGCGCAGGCTGTGAAATCTCATTGATGCATAAGATAAGAACTAGGACATAGCTGGCAAAATTTGAGTGTAATACTGTTAATAACCTACCTTTCTGAAAATATGCAAGAGTGACGTACTAACGTAAAAATAGAAGCAGTTTTCAGTTCCCACACGCAATAACTCGCGTTTACCGGTGGGGCAATCTGACTTAATTCAGACGTACACTGTCCAGACAACAGAGCCGCACTAACGAACCGGGCTTGCAACAATAATGGCTGCCACGCACAACACATACCCCACTTTTAAGCAAACACACAACCGTTTCATTGAGTTTAAAAAAAGCTTTTGATTTAATTGTCTGGAAAAGCAAAAAAGGCAATTTAAAAGGGAGATTCAAGCAAAGTGGCATTTCAAACTCCCAACGTTAGGCTTTGAGAAATTTATTGCAATCACAAATAATCTTACGTTCAGTTTTCCTTTCACGAAACATTCTTTTTAAATTCTTACACTAGACAAGTTCTTTACAGTAACGACAAGAAACACTCTGTTATTTTTGTGTGAACCATAAATTACAATTATATAGCTACTAACCCGAATGTATGGTTGAGTCACAAATTTTATTTGACGAATGGTTGTATTGTGAACACAACATTTTTATTAGTAAGTAGTTTAGTAAGCAGATATCGTGGTTTCTGATAGGCTGATCAACATGATAAAATTAAAGCAATGTCAAGTGGTTTAATTGCGAGCTTCTCGCATGTTGACGATGCTACCAAAAGTGATACTCGGCTAATGTAAGTAAAAGACATCACTGGTCTACTTCTCTCTTACAGCGACTTCTTAATCCCTGCAAGGCCTTCTCATTAAAGTAACAAAATAATCTGAAGCTATTTGGATACATTTTGTGATGTACATTACTACTCGGATTGTTCTGTAGGTTGAGACTGTGTGGATACTCCGTTGTATCTTACCTCTCTCTATAATGTCTATTGTTTTGTATGTGGATAAGCAATCTAAGGCGATCAGTTGTTAATGGGATACCTAATGAATACCACCGCTGTGCGCATGTAGATCATGGCTTGTGCTCGGCTTAGCAGAATAGAACATGAAACAGGTTAATGGGAATGAAGTACTAACTATTAGTACTATGAAGACCACAAGCATAATTGTATTGTGCCTACACTATTTTTTAATGAATATGTAAACAAAATCTAAAGTAAATATTTTTTTAATCCAAAGTGTTCCTTGTTGCAAATGGATGAGTAGCTTTCTAAATTTGTTAGTACGGGTAATTGTTATATGGTGGAAAATACTGACAGCACAGGTGGCGTAGGGGTTTAAGTGGTCGTTTAGCCACTGCCACTGCGCCGAGTATTGTGGGTTCGAATCCCACATGGGACAAAACTTTGTGTGATCCACAAATGGTTGTTCCGAGTCTGGGTGTTCCGCTGTGTCCACGCGTGTGTGTTGGTTGAATGTTTCTTAAGTTCCCCGCGACACAGGATTCATTCCTAGTGCGAGATTAGTTGTTTTTAAAAACAAAACAAAAATAATGGAATGCATGATACAATGGTGACGTAGGCGCAATTTCAGTTTAGGCGTGTGAGAGGGATATCGAAATATTTTCTTAAGGACCCGCTTTTTTTAATATACAATTTTTATGATTTCTGCTTCATCCTGAAAAAGAATCATGCTGTGTAAACAAAAAGATTTATTTTAATTGCTATTGATCGTTCCATTTAAAATAATCGGTATTATGTATTTCGGATTCAGACACAAGCTACCTCTTGGTATCTGCACAAACTGTAATTGGATCTCAGAAATGATTGGAAATTGGCAGGTATCATTTTTACTTTCAGATACAAACATAAAATAATTTTCTTTATTTGCACTGCATTATTTCAAGTGTCGTAGGAAGTGTTTTTGGCCAATTTTAAGGGATATATTTTATAACCATAAACTATTATAGTAGCGATGGTTTTTGTAAATATCTAGAACACATTTATAGGCTTCACATTAGATAACATCTTTTTTAACACGATGAAGCATTTTCAATCATTAATAAAAAAACGAAAGTATATTTGAGAATATTTTAAAGAAAAAGAAGAATCAATATTATTTCGGTATGGTTTGGTTTGGTATGGTATATGAATGTGAAATTTGCTTTATTATATAGTTAAGTAAACATTAATGTTATTCATTAACATCAATTAACTTCATTATTTATGGTTTATTATTAAATTAAAATAAGCCAGATTAAAAATATTGTCTGGTCTGAAATGCATCTGCATTTTTTAATTTAATCTTTTTGGAATGTGTCCGGTACAGGGAAGAAAGAAAAACTTTAATTTCTGAATTAAATATCTACTCTTTAGAGTTATTTTACAAACAATCCTGTCGAGACCTTACAGTGAAGAGACTATCAAAATTTATAAATTTCTTGGAAATTTTAACAAAAAATATTTATTAACTAATATTCCTCTTTCTTTGCCTTTTATTTAGGCTATGATGGGGCTGTATAATCTTTGTTTAGATTTCAATCCTTTAAATTTCAATAAAGACAAAAATAAAATCTTTTACAAATTTTCCTCTCACTGATAACGGGGGCAAGAACGAAATTATTTATGGCTATTCGTCCCCTTATAGAAACAGCGGGGATAGTCAGGAAACAATTAGTTCGGTCTGTCACCTCGTAAATATGTAAGAGGGGGACAGATAAACACATTTTCCTGTTTGTCATACAAAAGGAACAGATCAGACATCCAGTTATGTTCCGTTTGGATAAATTTGATTTGTAATTAAAATTCGAAATCCTTTATGTTCATTAAACTGATATTTTATGGAAGTAAGGTATTTTATGTTTTAATATGTAGTATTACAATTATTACATATTTTCTATTTTATTTGCATTACTAAGTAGTCTTAGTTTGTTAAAGAACTAACAACAAATTGTTGCTTTTTCAAATATAAAAGGAGCAATGAACTCATTTCTGCATAAAGATAATTTATGGGTCAGAGCGTACTATTTATTAACAAACACTACGATTCATACTACTTACTTAATATTCCTTAAAACCAAGGCACAAAATATAATCTAGTCAACAAAATATACCTATCCAGAGTAGCGACATCCAAAATTGGAACAAGCACGCTTTGTATCATAAAAATGTCTCCACGCTTTCAAGATATATTCTAACGATTGTGTATTGTAAGAGATATGCAAAAAGGTAGAATTTACATATCACATACGCTTTTCCTTAGAAAATTGTAAACAAACGCTGATCTTAAAGCAAAACACGTTGCCACTGCACGTACCTCGGAGTGGTTCGGGACATTAGAACAAATGTTGATGTATGAATTACTGGTACTGTGTAACACGGCATTTTCAAGAATTTGGAAAGGTAAATATAAGAGCCAGATTGTACACGTGGTGTGTGATACAGTATTATAGGGTTTCTCGTTGATCTCGTAGACTTTAATTAAGCATTCAAGTCGAAATCTGGCGGCCGATCCTATGACTACGTGACCCTATGGTCACGAGGTTTTGGAGTCGATGCATGTTCAGGTAAACTATAAACAAAAGAAATATCTAGATAATACATGAAGCTGGTAATAAATTATTAAATTTTTTTACGTTGGTTTAAAGACCTAATTTTGGTTGCATAAAGTTTCGAGTTTGGTTTTTTATTCCGCAAAAGTGTCACTGGATTTCTATCTCAGGGTAAATTATAATAGTCGGTAAATGGCAATAAGCTTTAAAACCTGTATTAAGAGAGAGATTTTACAAGACTTCAAATAATGTATTGTCGGCCTCGGTGACTGCTGGCGCCTGAGGTCGCGGGTTCGATTTCCGCACAAATCAAACATTTGTGTGTATGAACATGAATGTTTGTCTTGGTCTGGGTGTTTGTATGTATAATATGTAAGTATTTACAAAAAAAAAGAATATAATATGTTTATTCATTCTAGTACCCATAGTACAAGCTCTGCTTAGTTTGGGCTAGATGAAGTTGTATGTGATAGAATATTATTATTATTATTATTAATGATCAGAAGAACATTCAGACAAAACCAACAATTTGTGTATCACAAAAATTATTGTTCCGTATAGCAGCAGTGATAGCTCAGTGGGGAGATCAACAGACTGCAATGCAGAGGGTCTCGGGTTCGAACCCACGTCGCGCACCTCTGACTTTTGGAAGGTATATGACTTTTCGAAATTATGTGCGTATTGATTGACAATTATCGCCTGCTCTGTGCCTCGGAGAGCACGTTAAGCCGTCGGTCCCGGCTGCCATGAACATCTATGGCAGTCGTTATTGATAATTCAGTGCCCTATAATATCCTGACACTGGTCTAGCCTTAGGGTATCGTTAGCCTTCGAGTTGCGGAGGTCAGGTGACAGCCGCTCCGTGTAAAAACTAATATCCAGTAAAATCCGGTTAGACCAGAAAAGCCGACCCCACGTGACTTGGGCATAATAATAGGGAGAAGAAGAGGGAATCGGATCTACAACACTTGGTGCAGCGACGTTAAAATAGAAATCACTGTGCCATTTGGGTATTAAATTTAATATCATATCCAAAATATTTATTACTCCTAGAGTCAACTATTCATTCTTAGATATGGCAATAACTTTCTATTTTACGTTGTGTATATAGACTTCAGGCGGAAGCTCAGGAATGCCTACCAAACTGCGCTCCACAAATTGTTAGATGCCCAAGTTTGACTTTAGATAGTTCGGTTTAAATTAAGTCGTTAAGTTAGACTCTCGCTTGGCTGTATGCCTGTAATGACAACCATTAGTTACACTTCCGGTACAATATGTAATAACTGGATAAACTATTGATCGTCAACGCCGGACACAAACACACATCATTATTTTTCGTCAGTATCACAAACTTTACAAACATTGAAAACGTTTAAAACAGAGAGACAGTTATTTCTGAAACATAGAAATGTTAGCCCTGTGAAGATATTAACACACAATAATCGATGACCGATTAAATCATTGCGCCATACGTATTTAGTAAAACCAGCATTTTATCTGCAACGATCCATCATGGCAATCTTACAAACACTAGGTTCCTTGGCTGGCTATCTTTTATAAAATGGATGTTCTACCTATCTAGCCGAATAGCTAGTGAGCTATTCGGCTAAGACAGTACATTTATCTGCCAGCCTTGAGCGGGAGTGCTAAAGTGCATTCTTGGAGTATAAGAGCATGCTCTTACCAATTATTTAAGAATGAGTCAACTCACCTGGAGAAGTATCCTCTCTTTTAGAGTTAAGTGTAGGAGCACTGTCGTCCTATCGTCCATTATGACTTTCTTAGAGTCACTTTCGGAGTTTCTCATGCCTATCATATACATATACCATTCCTTTATTTTCATGCTATCTTTTATTTATTTCCTAGGATGAACATCGTGCGAGCTAAATCTCTGAGAGTGCATATAAGCATAAGCTAGGGTAACTACTTATCAACAAGACGTTTACCATTATAGCGTAAAACCCAAACTTAAAGATCTAATAATATTTAATTTAATTACTTTTCACTTATCTTTGTACTTAACGCAATATTAACTTGCTTTTTCTCTTATTACATAGTATGAAAATAATAAAACAGAATACTCAGAATTGTTAAATTAATCCCCTTTAAATCTTAGAATTATTAAAATAGATATGTTCAGCAAAATGTTAAGGCTAGGGCAAAACTGCTATGATATATGCTTTTATTAGCAACGCCAATTAAACACAAACAAACTCGCTACTTCATTCCGTTTTAAGAACCGTTGCGATTATAATCATGGCAACAGAATCATTACTTAGATGCTTACACGCAGAAAATTTACTTCTTAAACCTAGCGAGAAATCAAAATAAGATGCAATCTCGCAAACAAATACAGATAAGAAACAGCATCGATGCAGTCACATAATCTCCGCTCGTTAATGAGAAATGTTGCATGTATGTTTCATTCCGTCATTAGCGTCAAAAAAGCGGGCTAATGTTGGCAGTTATGAAAATCTAGCTTTTGCCCATAGCCTCGTCTACTTTTGATTAGTATTTTTTCAGTACTGTCAATGTCTGTTTCAAATTTCATGATGATTAATCGAGTAGGCTTGAAAGCGTTACAAACAAAAAAATACATTTTCGCATTTATAATATTAGTTAGGTGTTATATTGCCTTTTCGCTCTCTACCTTTATCAAAAACTAATTTAATTTAACTAAAACTATCATGTTTTATTAAAATTAAATATATTTTGGCCAGAAACTTACTTCTAGTCCTAGTTGGGCTAGAAGTAGATTGTGGTTTTACTGCACAGATGGTTGTGGCGTACGTGGTTATCTTGTTACTACCAATACACCGAGTGTTGCGGTTTCGATCCCCACATGGGACAAGACAACTGTGTGGTACACAGAATTTCGTTATAAATCTGAGTATATTTTACCTGTTGTTTGAATGTTCAAAAATATTTTAGCAATACAAAGATTTAAAAAGGCTCAATAACTAATGCGTAAGTTATACTTTTAACAGGTGGTACAAAAATGGTATAATGTATTGCTAAACCAATTCAGAATTAACGATGGCTAATCAAATGACGTTAATGTTCCATTCTGACCATTTATGAACTGCAGATTTTTTGGAAAAGAAAAGAAATTGTCATTAAAAAGAATACAAAATACATCTTCCTGATACGAAAGACTTATCGCGAGGTTCTAAATTTGTCTTAGGATTCCAAATACTTTTTTCTATTTCCTTTTTGCTTTTTTACATTCGCTCGTCTATAGTTGTTAAACAAACAAAAAGAAAATCGTTTGACAAATAGAAGAGAAAACACAGGCGGAAAAGTACTTAACTGTTTAATATTTTAACTGACACTATAGAAAAACGACCAGCTCACAATTTTCTTTATTGATATTACTCTAAACTCGTCACTACTTCGCTACTAAATAAAAAACCGAAGGCAATCGGTTAACAAATAGAGTAGAAAAAGGTACTGAACTGTTATGTCTTTGCCTATTTAGATATCTATACATTCTAAAATACACCTTCACGATTCGCCATAACAGATACCAGATAAAGGGTAAAACGATACACGTATATTTGCCGATATTTTCCGGCGGTGTTCGGGTGGCACTCCATTTAGAAGCGCGTTTTGGCGTCTGCCCCCGGCAACAGTCGGTTGCAAATTACATAATTTATCATGTCGGCTAGGTATATGCTTGTTGAATAACATTTTCTTTGAGTGAAGGAAAAATGCTTCTCGAACATCAGTATTCGATCATGGATGTTATGATTTGAAGGGTGTTCATTGCTAGTTTTTTGTATTGGGTTATGTTGGAATAAGTGACCCGTAACGCAATGGTAATGAAGCAGATAAATCGGTTTGTACGGCTTAGTGGCGTTACTGCCAGCAAGACAAAATTTTCTTTGAATTTTCAAAGGAAAATGTGAATATTCTGATAGCTGGTTTAATCCTAAGTATGCTTATAACGGATGGCGTAGTAGTTTGAGTTATTAGTGACACTGCTAATGCTTAAAAAAAAATTGGTCGTACATGGAAGAAAAATTATGCGAGTCACAAAAAGTAGGTAGTTTCTAGACTGGCTGTTATGTTCAGCGTAACACAGGAAGAAGACTTTCATTGAGTGGACTTTAAAATAAAACCTAAATGTGTGCCTTAAAAATGTTGTAGATTGAAGATACATACATAAAAACAATCCAGTTAGTTGATTGGTTGGCGTAGAAACTGATACCCTATCCATTTGAAAATAGTGAAGCTATAAAGGATAAGAAGATCTTGCGTGTAAAGAATATTAATTTTATGTCTATGCCATAATCTATTGCACGGATCGTAGTCGTCACACTACTGCCGCTACGCCGATTATTGTAGGTTCAAATCCCACACGGGACAAAAAATTGCGTGCTCCGCAAATGATTCTTCCAAGTCTGGATATTCTCTGAGTCCATTGCTTGAATGTTTGCAAAGTCTCCTGCGAGACAGGTTTATTCTTAATCCAGGAGATGTCTTTGTAAAACAAACAAGCATAATATTGTATTCATGCAAATTTCTATGAATTAAGTACAATAAGAAAGTATATTCGCTGCCATTTATATTGAATTGGTACCACTGATCTTCAGATCCGACATAAAAATATAAGCGCAACAGAAAGTTGTTTCATGTTAAAATCATTGTGAAGGGGTTCTGCGTAGGATCAGACTTTGATCTGATATGACGAACGTACTTTTCTAACAGAGAAGTAACATCAAGGAACTGGCTATAAAATAATAACTCAATAAACTCACATATAAATCGCATAATAAACAACTGCTACAGAACTAAGACGCCTCCGTACATTACGCGTCACACAATCTTTATTACATAGACTTAATCATAACATTCCATCGAACGTAAATCGCTGCCAAAACTACGTTCGACAAACATCTATATGATATTTTTATTCGGACAAGAAAATCGGCAATCGCCGTCACGGATAAAACACTCTATCTATCCAACACATAGAAGCCCATTTACAGAATAACACTGATGTTGATACATATAAAGTTTTATGAGGGAACGTATCAAACATTTGTCGCGGGTCTAACAAACGGCTTTTTCTTTATCACGGCCCTCGGGATCGATATCTGCACCCTCTGAGGAAATTACTATGTATGTGTTAAAGATGTGGAAAATACTTAATAGGTTTAGCTAACACACTCTGATTGGGATTACTTTAGGCTGCGGTGTTAATCCAATATAGTGTTCTCGAATTTCGTTTGTTATAAATACAGCTTTTTGTCATACGATATCGATTATCAGTATACGGTTTAATACGTTTTCTGATAAGAAGTAGTTGACTTTAGATATTTTGTGCGTCTTTGTTGTGTATTTTACATATTTTTATTTACTTATGTTAGCTGGCACGAGTTATATGCGTAAGATACTAAAAGTGCGGACGGGTCGGATCGGGTGCATTTATACTAGGCGTGTACAATACGTACGTACAATTGTGATGAAAAGTAATTAAAAAATTTGATACCCCATTCGTATGTTGATCAATAATAATTTATTATTAACAATTATAATTCGAATTATAAGAATATTCGAAACTTACCTACTATTTCCATGTAGTTGGGGCGGTCAATAATCAAAGCCTGTGGCGCGAGTGTGTGCGTGTTATTTTTGCGTCGGGCTGCATAATCAACAAAGTAGTTTTACGTATTCGAATACATCGATTTATTCAAGAGTTTGATAATTTGATTAAGTAATCGATAAAGGGTGTTATCGATTAAATAATCGAATAATGATGGCACAACATGCACAAGTGCAAAAGCACTTAGACGCAGGTAATATGCCTAAATAAAAACTTAGGCATATTACCTGCGTCATATACAAGAGCCGTAATTCACAGATCACACAGACATACACAGAGATGTAATGTTTATTATTATAGATAAAACACTGTTTTTAAACCTAGAAACATCTTTATATGTTGATACAAGTTACGTTGTCAATATGCCTCCATTAAAACAACTATAACCTTTAGCGGATATTGTTTAACAAACTTAACGAAATCAAAGTTTCAAAGCTGGAGCTAGAATATATAGCTTGTACCACGGAAACGAATATGGCTGAGAATATGCCATCTCACATATTTACAGCAGTCAGTATTTTATTTTTCTGCTATGAGATTTTGGCTTTTATTCTGGGTTGGGCAGAAAGTTACTAGATTCATCATCGATCATGAGCACGAAATTGATGATGATTTTTACAGTTATATTGCTGGCGATCTTACTTAAATCTGGTGCATTTTTATTTTGATACGCCGCCTAGAAATCGAATATCAATATATATTTTTTTATATGCCAGCTAGAAGCCGCAACTACAAAAAATAATTGTAGGTTCGGCGAGGGAAACATAAGGTATTTTAATATATTCCTCCTGAAATCTAAAAGAAAGACTTATTTTTTTCTTTTTTTATTCCAAGCTCCATACTTTTGTGGGCAGTAGTTAAGTTGAATATATTATAATTCATGTACCTACTTCTAATGCATTCTCAGGTCTGATCTGCTCTTAGTTATACTGCCCGCTAGTATTAAAATAATACTAGCCTGCAATATAACAGGCACGTTAAAAAAAAACAGTACCATTACAAAACAAGGGAAAATATGCTGCTAATTTCAACGTATCCTAAAAAATAAGATTATATTTTGTTATCGAGTATGTAGCTACTCATTATTTTATGATAATAACAGCAATCAGAATATAAATATTTGTTGTCCTGATTGCGACCCTTTTGAGGTTCAGTTTGCCTGCCATTCACTTCAGAAGGTAACTGATTATAAGGCGAATAAGATAAAATTTTACGAGAGTACACGTGATGCCGTGATAAGTTTGTAGTGGAGGTATAATAAAAGCCTTTTCTTTATCTTGGACCCTTGGGACCAATAACGTGCATTCTCTAAGGAAATTAGGAAGTTGTTTTGCTAAATGGTAGGTAGTGAGAAAAGTATATACAGAACAACTTTATGAAAATTTGTTAAGTTATTATAATTTTATAACTCTGGGTGACAGTTGATAAGATATCGTACCGTTTCGATAATATTGTCTTTCTTTATACAGATTTTATTTTATTGCCGCTCATTTCAAAATACATTACTTTATCATTTTAAATTTAACTTTTCCTGACGTTTCAGTTGCGACAAACTCTAGATTATGTCGTTAAATGTATTAAAGTATGGGTACCTATACTAATATTATAAATCTGAAGAGTTTGTTTGTTTGTTTGCTTGAACGCGCTAATCTCAGGAACTACTGGTTTGAATCGAAAAATTCTTTTAGTATTGGATAGCCCATTTATCCAGGAAGGCTATAGGCTATATAACATCACGCTACGACCAATTGGAGCGGAGCAGTAATGAAAAATGTTGCAAATACGGGGTAAGTTCTCTTATCTTATATGAAGCAGACGAAGTTGCGCGGATCAGCTAGTTTTAAAATAATCGATTTTTTTTTTTCTATTTTCGTGGAATAAACCCAAAGTATTACAAAGTCCTGCTGTATCATGCATCTTCTTGGATCCAGTGAACTATATGTAAATGCAAATTTCATAAAACATTTTTTTAAATCAGTTGTATAATTTGAATATCGAATCCCGTAACCCAAAATAATGAATTTCAGATTTTAGTTTGTACTGTCTAGTAACAAGCAAATATTATTCAATTTTTACTTTTAACTGTACATTCCAGATATATCCATTACAAACACCAGCTTTAAACATAAAATCTTTTACCTGCTTAGTATAAAACTGAAGAGCATTCCTCGACTCAACTGGAGCCGACTGAATAGGGTTTAATGGCTCTCAAAATAAGTTTCAACTTTACCTCCCCTTTGAACATAAAAGAGAACATGATGTATTGTAAAACGTCAGGAATTACGCCTTTATTTCCCACAAAAAGGCCCCTGATTGTGATTAGTCACGTTTAAGAGTCTGTTGCCAGTTATTCAATACGTAGTTTAAATTCTTTACGAAAGTATTTGTTTGAGGAAACTTAGCTACGTTGCTAATTGAGTATTTCCACATAATAGTGTACTCTATATAATCTGGGTATACCTGACTGTATATAAAAAAGGTCCTCCAGACTATTTGTCGGTCACGGCAACCAATCTCAATGGCGACTGGTCATCTGCACAGGAAACTGTATCATAATTCAAGGCAATAAGACTGGTTTCAGCATGAATGGGCCGGATCGACCAGGGTAGTACTACCCCTCACAGAATACCGGCGTGAAGTAACGGTACCCGTACTGTTGCGTTTCGTATCGGTGAGTGAGAGAGCCGGAGACCCAGTTACCCGGATCCTTTTCCTATCCTTTCCTTTGTCCTTTCCCTCCTTCATTCCTTTTTAAAGGGCTGGCAACGCACTTGTAACTCCTTTGGGGTTGCGGGTGCCCATGGGCGGCGGTAATCGCTTACCATCAGGCGATCCGTCAGCTCGTTAGCCAACCAATGCAATAAAAAAAAAAGTTACCTTTATTGTAATATACCCATACTATCTGCGCACAATAAGGGGAACTAATTCGTTAAATTAAAATATTTAAGTACCTACATAAAAGTAACATTTTAATGATTATATTATTATTACGATTTAATAATCTAATTGGGGTGTTTGCGGTTGTGCGTTTATTATGTTACACTTTGTATATACATAATCTCACATTATTATTTCTTTTCAAAATAGCTATATCGCGATGGACCTTGCAGAATTTTAAACAACGTATATAAAGAATATCCAGACTCAGAACAACTATTTGTCGAACACATAATGTTTTATCTCGTGTGGGGATTGAGCCCACAACACCTGACGCACTGGCAGCGGCGAGGCGACCACTTAAACAAGTACGCCATCCATGTAGTCCATGTTTTAAACCCTTATTTCCCAAAGTAGTCCAGGTGGACCCCCAGGGGTCCACGGGGGACTCGACGGGGATCTACGTTGGCTTGACAAAAAAATGCGGGCCCACAATTCATAAGTAGAGGTCCACGAATATTTATTTGCTTTCGATAGTGAAGAACTAAAATGTTGGCTTAACTTCACTTATCAATGTAGGCAGATAATATTTTAAGAACTGACCGTTACTTGTTTAAACGTCGATCAACAAATATTTTGAGAAATACCTCAAGACCCGAGGATTTAAAAAAATATTTTAATCCAATTTAACTTTTTGGTCCGAATATACCGATTTTACTTGGCGGATCAAATTTATAGCTGCAGGGGTCCACCGGAACCAGCTACATTTTGAAAGTGGTCTATGAGAAAAAAAATCTTAAACGCTACCTGATAAGCGAGCGGTCGTCTATCGGGCACAGTTCTGGACTTCGTGCTTCTACTGAGAATTACTTGACAGAAATATGCTAAAGTTGTCTACCGCCAAACTGCAATACGAAGTGAACCTATTGCCGTCCACCAGGAACATTTCTGTGCTAAAACTGAGTCCTGAATTTTTGTAAGTCACCATCCATCTATAAACATAGCATAGTCTTCTTCTTCTTTATAGCAGTATTCTTAGAGGCGCTCATAGCTAGTTGCACTCACTGATCGGTAAACGATTAGCGAGGTTAAGCAACGTTGGGTGCGGTCAGTCTATAGATGGGTGACCGCTTAGTGGTATTTCATCTGAGCATCTCCATGCTTCAGAGGGCACGTAAAAAGTCGGTCCTGGTTGTTGCCAAATTGACAGCAGTCGTTAAGCTATGTCAGAGGCCTACGGGCGGCTTTAACAACTCTTGACAGCAGGTTGGCCATTAACCGCACGAAAAAAAAGAAGATAGCATAGTTAACGTTGCTATACTTCACGGATTCATTTATCAGCGCAGTCACTGCGTTACTAGCCCAAACAACAACCACTGCGTTTTTTAATACTGTTTTTCGCTCGCCGATTAAGTGTAAAGAAGGCTTATTCTCTTCTCCCTTTAATTCTATATGTATATAATTTTTTTGCCTTGTGCGAGTTATTTCAAGCGTTTAGGTAACCTTACCATTAGGCAGGCTGTATGCTAATTTACCGTCATTGTTGTATAATGAAAATTACAATAACACTGCGATATACTTATCACGCAATAATAACCACGGGGGCGCATACAAAGGTGTTAAAATTGTATTTATTAAATTAATTGTCGAACTATTAGCATAGAAAGTACATAATTATATGAACGAATAGGATTACAACAACAAATGAGTGCATTGTTAATTGCTGGTTATGTGTTTTTATGTGAAAGTATTTTAAAGCTCAATGGAAACATAAATAGCCTTAGATCTAATTACCCGAAGGGTTAGGCAGAGAAGTTTTATACCCACATTTCGCCAGCCAACTTTTTAAGTCCGAGGCAATAGAGAGCAAGTCTCTCTACAAAGCTCAGTTTCAGACTAAGTGCTTTTATTAAGAAATTCTATACTGAAAAACACAATAAGACTTTGCTTGACTCAGAAGTTAAACTGCTACCTCATGCACGACAATAATTGCATTCACTATTAATTTTAATATATTTATTGATTTTACATTTTTAATTGTGGGAAAATAAACAATTGTACATTACAAAATATAAGAAAATTGTTACTTATAAAACATCTTATAAAAAGTACAATCAACCATATTTTCCCTAAATTACAAAAAAAAAGATATTATTCATTAGAAACTAGTGAAATTTTTTACAACAGTGTTATTTTAAAGGAGGACGAGATTCACAACAATAATTAGATAGATAGAAAGATAGATTTAACTAAAATTATAGCAACAGAATTTAAAAATATAAATATAAGGCGCAAATATAAAACTATAATTAATAAACAACAATTAAAAACAAGTATGACACACAAAGAAAAGTTGCTTATTTATGAAAACAACAGATAGTTATTGTAGCTAGGTGAGGTGTTGTTAAGAAGGCTTTTGTGCTGGATCAGCATCTTCATGCTCAAGCATTTCTACATATTTCATATTACCGCAACACCGACGCAGTCTATGGAAGCATTATAATAGAATACTTATATTTCTGTCAATAAATGAAAAATTGGGAACATTTTATTACGCCTTGGTATGCGTTTCTACTAAGGGTGCGTGATGTCGTGCGTGTAGTATGACACGAAAAATAATATTGTACATCCCTAGCTCGTACCTCTCCCTCGCATGCCTCGCGTCAGCAAAATGTAAAAGCTTCGGTTCATTGAACCTTCTTCCACCAAAGCTAACGGGAGCTAAGTTGTGATATTTATACTATATGTAGTATTGATAGAAATCTCTATCAATACTGTAGTATAATATTTTATCAGTTTTCAATCGCATAGCTATGCATATTTTTATATGGTATGGAGGCAGGATGGCATGCCGGATATCGCTGATTGAAAAGTTAGACGTATCGGACACACTGTCTCTTCTCATAATAAGTAAGAGCAAGGCATTACATAAGTTCTCAGGGTATGTTCGGTTTAGGAAATATTTTCGGACATACATGTTTTTAAAGTTAATCCCTTTTGAGAAAGTGTTTTCTTTAATTTACATATATTTTTAATTTACTTATACAAATGGACCATAAGTTATAAATATAAGACTATAAGCGCAATGCTGTAGTTTTAAAATGTAATCCTTAAAATTCATAATAATTTATTGATATATATTTTTTATTATTCAGTTGAAATAGCTACGTTATTAAAATTCATAAATACAAATGATATTAATATTATGTTTATATTAATATTTTTTTCATTGTTATAAAAATACTTAGCACACATGTATAAAAAGTATATAAAAAAGTGCTTACTAATTAAGGACTGCTAGTTAAAAATCCCAATCTTCACAAACATTACATTGTATGAATTTAATTTGATAAAATCAGCTCCAACTCGCTCTCACAAAATATCAGTTGAAGCATTCGCATTTTTGAACAAAAAGCGACAACATTTCTCAACAGTGCATAATTGTACGATAATGAACAATTAAAAGTCCATTCACGTAGACCAAGTTTGCCGCAGAAAACAATTCAATTAATTAATAGTACACAATCTGAGAACAAACCATTAACCACGAGTCGTGACCGTTTTTTTCTCTTCAGTGTTTCCTCTCTCACTCACCGATTAATGATTCAAACCTTTAATCCTCAGACATTAAGCTTAACAACTTCATTCTTGATTGCATGATAAGGATGTAATGTTTGTAGGATAATAAATGAAGCAACGTTAACAATATTAAAATGTTTCGAGAGTGGTTCAGTTTTGTTTGGTTTAGAATGATTGATGAATCATGTTAACTAAAGAATTGAAAGAGATATTTGAAGCAACTTTTAGTCTATGGATATATTTTTATGGACATATGGCATCATTATTGCTTATCATTACCGTGATATAAATGAGCTTATTGGTCGTATTTGTAATCAAGAAAAATAATGTATAATTACATAATAGAAAGAACTTCTGAAAATTACACGTCGCTATGTAAATATTTAAAAGGTATATATCAAAATATTTGTTTCTGTACTATTTAATCATATCGTGACATGATGATAAAAGCATTATCTAGCTGCCAGTCATAATTAGAAGGGTGACATCATGTCGCGAGTCTAGTCATCCGATGATTTTGAATTATATTAAATATAAATTAATTGGGATTGGATGAATTAAGCTGTTGACTAAAATAATTTAATAATATAACAATTATAATGACTAATGCATATATTTAAATCATAATTTAATTAGTTATATGCTTAAGTGATTAGTACCACTCGATATAAAATTTAATAGACACTGTAAACATTCGCAAACTGAGCTCCGAATTAAATTTAACAAAGTCATGTTCGATATTACATTATTTAAAGCCTTCCTAAAATTATCATTAAATAAAGAATCTGAAAAATAAGAAGGCCTATTAAATGGCGCCGGTAATAATTGACGCCCTTACCTATTCGAATACATGTGCGTCAATTTTTACTGGCTCCATATCATCAGAATGCAATTTATTCGATTAATTTTTAAGTACAGTTGTACACAATGTGCTTTTGTACTTTGCATGGTCGAGGAGAGCACGCAGTGCACGCACTTATGAGTAGTGTTGTCAACACATTCGAATATAATTCGATTGCAATTGTACAAATCGCTGTCATAAACATAAACTGTACATTTAAAACGTGTCGACGCACATCACTATTCTGCCGAACACAACAGAGTTTGCACTCAACATTTCCAATTACTATAACTCTGGAAAAGCATCGCTGAAATCCGCCAATTCTCCGCTAACTAAATGAAGCTGAATATATTTTTCCAAAAGGACTACAGTTCACTACACACTGTTGTTTATCTGGAGCGGGAGTGTTCCGAGTGCCATCATCATCAGTCAGCGCGGCCCGTAATTACTTGTATAGCTCTACAGGACGTGGAACGTGCTTGTGGGAGCCCTGATATAAGAAGGGTTGCCACACTGAGTTTAAAAGCTCCTCATCTGTAGCGTCGAAATGTTTAAACCATTTTAAAGGTTATTATACTTGAAATATGAATGAGATTATGAAAAGGTTGAATTAAAATATTATGACTAACTTCGTCGCATTTTACTATCATAATTAATTCAGCCGTATTAAAGCCACTATTGAGAATTTACTTCAAACATAAAATTAAATGACTCATAAAATTGTGATTTCATCTATTTATTTTATTACAAATGAGACTAAAGTCAACCATAAATCAGGACTCAAAGCTACTACCTTGGTTATCCGTGCTACCACTTTGCCACCTAACCTATCCATAGCTTTGTTCCACGAGTCAATTATTATACTAACGTGAAGTTTCCACCTATAAGCATCTTAGGCGACGCTGTTCCGCATACATCGCATAAATCATACAACTAAGCGATCAGCAAGCGACATGTAGCAGAATTCTGGTAACGAGTAACACGGCCCTAAAATTACTTACGAAATTTTGGGCACAACATGCTATATTGAAATTTCCACTCGTGAGGCAGGACTAGGAACAGCTCTAACGTAACCACGATCTAAAGAATAGTGTTTAGAGTTAACGTCATAAGTGGTTACCTTCATAAGTGTTTATGTGTGACATAAAGGAAGAAATAAGTTTTGACTTTAACTTTGCTGATAAAGCACACGCGTGTACAATTTAATCAAACTTACGATTTCGACGCTTGCTTCATAATTGACTTATGACTGACTGCCATTTATAAATGCATGATTGCTCAGTATAACAAATACTCTATCATGCTACTATCCTACATGTATTTCAAATGTGCCAAATTTGTGAAGATATTAGTGTTTAATCAATCACGCGTAAAGCATCCAACGGATTTGGATGAATTGGTAAACATTTTTTTAGCTAAGAATCGTTTCTTCGTTAATAGATCTTGCAAACATTCAAACAACGGACGCAAAGAACGCCCAGCTTCAAGACAACTATTTGTGGACCACACTATTTTTGTAGCGTTTGGAGATCGAACCCTCAATACTCGGCGAAGTACAAGTGTCAGTGACGAGGCAACCACATCAACCACTTCGTTATCCGTGCAGCCATGTCTTGGATTGGTACGTAAATAGTATTTAACTAAGCATGCGTCCCTGTAGGTTAAATATAGGCGAAGCAACAAACTGAAGCATACAAGTTTACCTACACAAGTGATGTTAAAGTGTAACATCATAAGTCTAGAATGGCTAGTGTCAGTAATGATGTATGAAACAACCACAACACATTTAACTTCGATTGTTTATAAACTACGACGGGTTTCGCACTATGCTCGACATGTATATTGAACGTATGCGTCAATTGCAATTTAAATTCACAGAGATGGTGACAAACCAATACTGAATTCTGATCATGTTTATCGATTCATAACATGAAAATGCATCTATAGGCGGTTTGAATACACACACGAACTGTAGGCTTTGAATTCGATTGTAATGTAGAGTTATTTTTTCCTCCATACGCGTTTCTATTGCTTCAGTGTTTTATGTAATCACTTTGCCAAGATACAGAGTTTTGTGGGCATAACAACACACAAAAAATGTGTTTTAAAAATACAAAAAATATGTGTTTTAAAAAAAGTGCAGCGAAGGTATATAATAATATATATTAGTTAGAATATTTAGTTCTTTTTGAATTTCGTTATTTAAAAGCTTGTAATATTTTATATGACACTGGCATTATTACCAGTGCAAAAATTGTTTTCTGAAATATGTAAACATTATACCAGCATAACCAGTTAAAGAGGTAGGGCAAGACGATAACGGCTCTATTAGGTATTAATCTCAATTTTATAGAAAATCGCAGCTAAATAAATAATAATAAATAATAAATATTCTATCACATACACACAACACCATCTAGCCCAAACTAAGCAGAGCTTGTACTATGGGTACTAGACAATGGATAAACATACATATATACTTTTTTTTTTGTAAATACATACATATTATACATAGAAACACCCAGACCAAGACAAACATCCATGTTCATGCACACAAATGTTTGACTTGTGCGGGAATCGAACCCGCGACCTCAGGTGTAGCAGTCGGTTACACTAACCACTACGCCATCGAGGCTGGCATAAATATCCCTGTTTTGTGTTAATGTGATATGATCACGTTATTTTTATCCGGTTTACGCGTTAGGCGATACTTCTATTCTACCAAAACTACTATTGAAGGCTATCTTTTAAATATTACTTACTACTTGTATACTTAGTCAATACATTTCTATCCTTCGGTAACATTTCTTTTTCTGAAAGAAAGGTACCCCATGTCCTTTTTTGTACCCGTCACAACGTGTATACAAAATTTTACGATGATTTTAAATAAACTAACATTCGCTTTTATAATATTTGTAAGGATTGCTTGAGTGTTTCATCAGTGGTAAGAGGTATGCCTGCAGCTCCTAACAGTACTGCCTTGTAAACTTGGCAAATATAAAGAGTAACCGTGAGTTTCTTGCTGGCTCTAATCCCTTGATTTGTTAAACAGGCTAACAGGTGAAAAGCCAATTCACATTTTGTTAATGTAATCTTTGGCATTCATAAATGTAAGTTACCTACATATATGAATCAACATATTTTTGATATCGATTTTTATGTTAAGTAGGCTTTTAATAGTGCTGGTATAATTTGCGCTTCAGAGTTATTTTATTTTTAAGTTTTGGAATATTGCATGAGGTCTTGTTTTTATTTCCCGGGCCAAACCTTTAGCTGTTCAGAGAATTTCTGTCAAGAAATTGTAACATGCTTGCTTAAGCTTGGCGTCTGCAACTGCGCCCGGTGGACGGCAATAGAATACACGGTGTTACATCAGACATGAAATCATATCTAGTGGATTCTGGGTGTCATACTAAATTGCCTCGGTGGCACAATGGTACTGGATGTCACTGCTGTACCTCATGTACAGCAGTGACTTGTGTTCAACTCGCACGTTGAGCCAACAAATTTTGTTTCTCTGACAATAAATTTTCAATAGCAGCATGGCATTAGAATGTTGGCGATATTACCTCAGTGCCTTAAAAATCACATGACACCATTGCTTTTTCAGCGGTTGTGTCAATTACAGTCCAATAGGATTGCAAAAGAATGAAATTTTATTTGTATGCACTTGTGGGCTATAACATCTCGCAGATGGCCCATCTCCATTAAGATAGTCCGCCAAGACTGAAATTCGATCTGAATAATGTATGGTAACAATTTATCACCAGGTAAACTGAAATAAAAATTTGTATAATTACATATTTTATACTCAAATAATGAAGAAAATTTTACTTAAAAAGTTCTACGTTATATCTTATTACTACTAAATTGTATGCGCAGAAACTGTATTAAAATTCTTTTGAATATTCTTAGCAAAATACAAATAATGTCTGAGTTCTTTCAGTATTCAAAAGAGAAGCCGAACTTAAAGAAATAGCTTTAAGATTGTACCTTTGTGATTGTAAAGCTTCGTTTTATAGAAAAGTGTTTAAACCTTAAATAGAAATTTAACCTTACAAAAGGTTAGATTCCTAATTCTGGCAACACTGTAACAAGTACACGCTTTATGTACTAGGTGGTAAGTTGTATAAAGGCTTTCGCATAATAGCAAACATTTTATACAGCAGTACTTTCATTTCATGATGTTTTGATTTTGATATAGCATGGAAAATTATCTAATTCCTCTGCACTCTTCGAAATGCAGCCGATAAAAACCGTTTTAAATACACCTCAATTTCATAGATAAAGATCCAAATTAGTAAGGATCAGTTATAATTTAAGGTTCACTATTTATTCGCATAAAATTATATGCCATAATTTAACATGGCATACTTTTACTTATCCTAATAATAGTTACGCACAATATTCATTTGGCATAACTGCTAACTATAAGCATAATAATTGTTAAGCATACTATTCTAAAGCATAAATATGAAGTTCTGTAAATTTTGTGTTTGCATTTAATAAAATACTTTTCGTATATAAAATAAAATGTTGGCGGCTTAGGGGTGGCTCAAGGGCCACACACGCCGCACCCTAACCTATAGTTACACTATGGTACCCAAGTTATATGCCATATAACTTTATGCCAATCAAAATTAGGGCAAATAGCATTAGCCTAAATTTTATTTATGCTACCTACCAGCTGAAATACATAGTATGCCAAAAAAAAATTAGGTCAATGTAATGTAGGTCAAAAAAAAAATGCCTAACTCATTATGGCAAATTAAATAAAGACTAAAGATTAGTCGAAACAAAGGGCTCTCATAATTTACTACAAAATGCTATTTGCTGTATCTGGTACATAAACAGTTTGCAATATAACTAATATATTGCAAAGCATAGCTTATGACTAATGACGCGACGTACTGACACAGTCTAACAATGACAGTGAAATTGACATATTTTTAATAATAATAATAATTCAATTAAACTGTGATAAATTTAATAAAATGTGAGCTTTTCACGCTTTCATATGTTAACTACTACTATTACTTACTCGACCAACCGTCATGGAATTTTGCATACATGTTGTCAGGATTAAGTTAGCTTTCATCTTGGGCACGCCACGATCGTGGCGGTAAGTCCCGTGTATGAGGAGTGGATGGAGAGGCGGCATGGCACCCTCACCTTCCGGCTGACACAGGTATTGACTGGCCACGGTTGTTTTGGCCAGTTCCTGTGTCGTATGCGCCGGCAAGAGACGCCCGGTTGTCACCACTGCGGCGACTGCCGCGACGTTGTTGAGGACACGGCGCTGCACACTTTGCGATTTGCCCCGCCTGGGCATCGCAGCGCCGTGAGTTGATCGCGGCAGTCGGATCGGTTGGTCTCTCGCTCCCGGCCGTAGTTCAGTCTATGGTCCGGAGTGAAAGGTCGTGGAACGCCGTCGCCTCCTTCTGTGAGGAAGTGATTTCCATCAAGGAGGCAGCGGAGCGGGAGAGGGAATGCTTAAACCCTATCCCCAACCATGCCTAAACGTACAAAAAAGGTTTCATCCAAACGAATTAGCTTCGGGCAAAAGCTACAAAATATGAAACTCATAAAATATTTCATAGTACAAAATTTTCCATACATGCGTAATAAATTGCAGGTAGTTGTTCCGAGTCTGGCTGATCTGAATGTTTTCTTTATGGTTAATGTTTAAAAGTCCTGGCAACACAGTAATTATAAATATTATTCTCCTCCCTAGCCTTTATTATTCCCAAGTCACTTGGGGTCGGCTTTCTAGTCTAACCGGATTTGTCTGGATATCAGTTTTTACACGGAGCGGCTGCCACCTGATCACCGCAACCCGAAGGCTAACGATACCCTAAGGCTATACCAGTATCAGGATATTATAGGGCACTGACTTCTCAATAACGACTGCCATAGATGTTCATGGCAGCTGGGACCGATGGTTTAACGTGCTCTCCGAGGCATGGAGCAGGCGATAATTGTCAATCAATACGCACATCATTTCGAAAGTCATATAACTTCCGAAAGTCAGAGGTGCGCGACGTGTGTTCGACTCCGAGACCCTTTGCATTGCAGTCTGTCGGTATATTGCGCTTAAACTTTTTCAAAACACTCTTATTCCGTATGTATGTAACCTTAACTTTTAAAGAGAATCAATGCTACTTTACTTACTCTTGCAAACTGATTGCAAATATAGCATGTTACTATAGCAATGAAGCACATTTTAATATTTGGCTTTAGAAAAAACAAAGGTGCCTGTAACGCACTTTATTAATTACACCCGTTGTAGGTTTACCATATAAAACTGGTTAAAATATTTGATAGAGTTACCGGTTTATTGAATTATTTCGTTCTACAGGGTAACCGTATAAAAAACCGAGATTAGTCACATATTGCGTGTGCAACAACATTGCACGCAGTAACTAACTACATTTGCAACTGTTGATTTAGTTTTAGTTGCCGTAAAAGTGAATTAGTTAACTACTATTTGCAAACCTACTGCTAATCCTTAGTTACCTCGTTTCTGTGGTATAAGTTTTGGGTTATGTTTGTGGGTGATTGTTAAGTCCAGAATTTAATTATTGAGCCGTGAAAAGTGTTACTGCCTTTCTGTTAGAAAATATTCCTTAGCAGGACGGTGTGTGTACATATACTGAACAACATACAGTTCTACATATTTCTAATCTAGCATTATGTAAAAAAGAGGACTACAATACCCCTGCCTTTTGAAATTTATTGATATAAAATAATAAGACACTATAAACCATCAATCCTCTTACAGAGAAAAGTTTAAAAAAATACAGGCGGATTTATTATTTTAGCCACCATCACGAAGTTTTCAATCACATATACAATATATTCATCTATCAATATATTAGGCTATCATGTCAGTTTTAGAAATATAATTTAGATGTTGTATCACTTTCGAACACTTTAAATCAACCAGAGAGTGATCAAACGGCTAAAGTATTTAATTTTAAAAACCGCTATTCATCGCAGTGAATTCGACAACATAAAACTGCAATAATGCAGTCATAAAATTATTCAATGCCGATGATAAAAAGAGCATACCCAAATTTGACCACAAACACACTCTTTTCAAAAATTTAGTTCTTTAATTATGTGCATTTGTAAAGATTTATTAAAAATCCACGTAGTTCTTATTGCTGTGATGCTAACATTATCTCTGTTTCAGTCTAAATTCTATGTCTGCACTTTACGATATACTCTTAGCTGTCGTGTACATATACGGCCGTTTGCCAGAGAGTCTCTGAACTAGCCAGAGAATGTCGCCTTAGTAAATGTTTTATATAAATAATTATAAACCTGCTCAATGTCGTAATACTCCCCTAATATTATTACCTTTGTTATTTGAAAAATGGTTCTATACCGAGAGTATACGTGGATTCTAAAATCAAGCGCGTTATTTTCTACCCGTACTTTATTTGCTTTTGTTCGGCTATTGATTAGCTAATTCGTGGAAATTTCCGATATGTTTTTAGATTCATAAAATACTGAGAAAAATGTCCATTACATAGTTTAATTTTTAAGAGTGCTGTTGCTCTTTTTCTAATTAACGAAAAGGAAAGTAAAAACACGCAAGTACACTTGCACTCAAAATGTTTTACAGAAAGTACTTTGCTTATAGAATATTTTGTAGGTACCTTTATTTCATCTTTTTCTTTCTCAAAAAAGAAACTTAAGCATTCAAAATATATGTTTCTTGAATTTGGTGTTTAGCGGCTATGAAGAGATTGTTCTGAGTTCGAATATAGTTTAATTGAGTATAGATAATTATATAGTATAGAGATATTTAATTTTTTGCAAGGCATTTGTCAGTAACAACAGACGTCTGGAAATTTTCTAGGATTATGTTATTGTGCTTGCTGCAAAATGGAGGTGTTCTACACTTTTCCTTAATCCATTAGTGTTATATATGCATGAGGCATTTCTGAGTACGTTTTCAAGCACTTTATTATTTTTGTGAATTCTGATGTCATTAGTATTATTATCCTTATGGTATAACTAAGATTTAAAAATTGTTACAAAGAATAAATAAAACGATTTTCTGAACAAAACATTTTTACCTAGTACCCAACTCAAATACCGAATTCATAGTGACGAGATATTAATATCCATGCAATGAAGATAAATAAAAGAATATAATTGAAAACTTTAAACAATCGATATTTAATTATTGAAAAATTTTATTTAACTTTTTTTGTAATACCTGTATTATTGTCAATATGTGACAATATTATTGTCATTTTTCGTTAAATATTTTGTAATGTATTATTTATTTATCATTGAATAAAATTTGTCCAGGAACGTATATTGATACATATTCAAAGATACCATTTATTTTTAAGCTTAGACATGTATAAATATCTCTCAAACATGCCAATATATTCATACCTAAGTAATTTCAATTACATAATCATACAGGTCAATCTAAAAAGTGTGCTGCAAATATTTTGACCTGGAACCATATTTTCCGTCGCATCTTATATTGATTCGTAATGCTGGTCAACGCACAAAGCCCTTTAGCTACGGTTCAGCCGTAACGGAGCCCAAACTGCCACGATATCGGCACACCTCATTGATTCCAATGTTAACTTTTCTCGTAAATCAATGGTGACTTTGGATATTTCATACTCCATTTTGTGAAAATATATTTGCCACTTTTGTCTGTTAAATTGAACACTTTTTTTCTGTCTTTCGTGCCACTGTTGTAAGTTGAACCCTGAATCAGACGATATTTTTGGCTTATAAAAAATAACATAATATCTACATAAACTGCTTCGGTAACAAACTATTAATGAAAGCGACTACTCTAAATGAAGTCTCGGACTCGATTTTCGGATGAGGTAAACTATTTTTGAGTTTTCTATTCAGCTCACGCAGACTTGAAATGTGGCAATCGGCACGGCCTCTATTAAATAGTACCTAAATTCATACTTGGCAAAATGAGGTTGTGAAACACCACTGCCTTTACCCATGGGAATATAGGCATGGACTATGAATGAGTATTGCAGAGTTAAGAAGAGACTATTGTTTTGAAGGTTCAGGGATAATTACCATAATTATAGTGACGGACTTTACAAACATTAAAACAACAGACTCAAAGAACATCAAGACTATTGCGCACATCAGCAACGTCACTACATAAACCGTTGCACTATACATGGTATCTGGTTAGGGTTCAGCTTTTCTGTTTTGCAGTTTTACATGTGCTCGGAATAATATATTTTTAGGTTGTTTTAGAACTTACAAGAAATAAAAAAGAGCATGGATATATTAAAATTTTGGCGACCTTTTTGCTATCCACCAGAACAGCTCTATCTATGTATATAGAATCCTGTATCATTTCAAACGAATTTGAAATCGAACCTTGAACCTTTTATATAGTTGCTTGTGCAATCAGACTTACAACATTATAAATTTAATTAAGCGAAATTTGATTGCATAGTCGTGCAGATACGACGTAGTGGAAATGTTTACTAATTAGGGGCCTAAACACTATAGTCTGTGTTTACCAGTCAATTTAATATTTATTTGTGGTATAGTATTTGTGTCAGTTACTTTAAAGTTTATAAAACATTCAGGTGATAGAAATTATCCTTTAAATTCTAATAGAAATAATACTCTGTTCACTCATCACTCAATCATTCAACAATGTCGGCTCCTAGACATAAAGCTGTACCATTTTACGCCACAATATCCGGTAATTTGCCTAGACTAGTCCATCTGGCCAGGGACTGCTGAAATATGTCTGTCGTCAATAGACAATCAGTTCAAACTTATTTACTTTACTTTTTACATGATTCGATTTTAATAACGTAGGAGAACCCGGACACTGATCACTTTATCTTAGCATATAATATCGTTTGGTTCAACAATTCAACAGAAACTGACAATTTAAAGCACTTAAAGGATATCTTCACACTAGCCAATACGTACTCTTATTTCCAGTATCTCTTTATAAGTACTATGCCCATACTATTATGATTACACCAGAAAACTTGTGTACAGGACTGTATCCATACATCCAATTTACTTTTCCTGTAAATAACATCGCCCGTTAATTTGAAAGGTGCATTTAGTTCTAATGGGGAACGAAAACATGTTTGTGAAATTGTAACTTCCAAGTTTCAAATTAGTTTTAATGAATTATGGAACTCGGAAGTCGTTTTGTGGTGCACGCAAAGCTCATCACGAGTTTAAAACGGGCAATAGGAGCTGGATAGATAATTAATGTTCAATAAATTGTTGGTAAAGTTATTGGCCGGAGTGCACTCACGGAAATGATAACATGGTAATAATCGATTAAAGATTCTTAAATGTAACAATATAAGCCCGGTTTAAAAGCCACTTTTCAGTATAATAACGGTCCGACCATAGCGTCCTAAGCTGGCTCAGTACGGATTATCAGACCTTATACATCATCAAGAATATTACGTAGAATTGACCAATGTTTTCCTCAAGATATTTTGCGATATCGTTATAGCGAATGATAATAATGAACAATTTATTATATATGTAGCGTACACATATTAAGTAGTGTCAAACTTCTGACGCATTAATTTTATATACCTATAGAATTAAAAGTAGTAAAGTTCAAGTGAAAAATTATTTACTCACTAGACTGGCGGCTTTGTCAATAAATGTTTATCCTTCGGGAGTTTTCTTTTTTCTGGATAAAAGAGGCACCCAATTTCCTTTTGTGTACCCCTGACAATGTGTATATGAAATTTCACGATGATCGGTCGAGTAGCTTAACAAACAAACTCACATTTGTATTTATAAAATTAGTTGTGATTTACATCACAGAGTAACTTATGAACGACAAAGTTAAGGATTAACCCACTTTCTACCAAAACAATCATAAAGACAGGTAACATATAAAATGAAACATCATTTTGACTTCTTGCATAATAATAGGGTGCTACAATTTCAAACGCATTAAAATAATATTTCAACTCATGATACAATTTTGGCGTGCATTCTAATTCAATTAACGTATTAAAATCAGCATGCAGTGCCCCGGCCAAGTTCCCTGCTCCGACGTCGCTATTTCGTCGACATTTACGCGAGCATACCTCTTACATGGCATATTAAGTAGGAATTGCTTTAACTTTGTTTGACCTGATAGCAAATGAACATCCATTACTTTGTTACGCTGCACATTTCATGAATAATACATTAATAAACAAACGAGTCGTTACTAGAAACTAGTTTAATCTATTAGTAATTGTGTTATTTGACGATTTCAGAGCATAGATACCGATGCGTGTTGCGGGTGAATCGACAAACGTAAAAAACAGTTGCGTGAAGTACAGTTAGAATTTTTGAGCGTGGGTTGTTTGTTTCGTTATTTAATTTTGTTAAGACTTTATTTTATAAAATAATATCAAACAGGGATTGTGTTTTGTTAAAAGTATGAAGTTATTTCAATAAAATAAAAATTGTATAGGTACGCTACCCGTCACGTAAACATCAGCTCCGCGTATAAATTGTTCTAAAAATACTAAATTGTAATCGTTGAGTGTGTTTATCGTATCATTGAATGATTTTTTATCCAATAATCATCATAAATCGTTTGTGGAACAATATAAACAGTGCAACATGTTAAATAATGGATTGAAAAATTCTGCCTAAAGTGCCGTGAATATAAACAATTTGTGAATCAAAACACCAAAACAATAATTGAAAGTGCATTACAGTGTCAAAACTAACAATAATTTATCATACAAACAATATAAATAGTGTTAAATAGAAAATAAATTGACATAACAGTGAATAACAAAAAGGATTCGTTAATTTTATTCAAAGTTCTTTACGTAAATGACATATCTTTTTTGCACCAATCAGAACTCTTCATTTTGTAAGCCAACACAGCAAACAAGCATTGGTTTATTTCACAATCATATCTAACAGTTAACATAGTCCGGTGGTTTAAGGTTGTCAATACTCGAACGACGTCCGGCGGATCAAATCCTGACCATCAAGGAAAGCACTTTTTGTGACTATATTACTATCAAAAAATTACCTCGATAATTATTACGAATTTAACAACAAATACTTTTCGTCACAATACAAGCTTGTATATTTGGAACATAAATTAGTTTGAAATATTTGATATATCATCTGATGCAAAGTTAACTAACAGTGGCCGCAAGATGCCAGTACTAGTTACATGTTTCTGACGGAATGTTGGCTCGACGAATGGTCTGTGATACCCCAGATACAATCATATACGAGCTATAAAACCAACAAATATATTAATCAAAACTGTGGAGTTGTGGCTTACGTTCTGAATACTATAAGTGCTTGTGTTTCGGAACCAGATGTAAAAGACGCGAATTGTTTGCAACTGGATCTAGCAAACATAAAAATTTTCGGAATATATCGCCCACCGTCATTTAAAAATTTAAATAACTTCCTGAATTCTCTTGACTGTATACTGAGTAATACTTCAAATAAGTCGCAAACCGTGATCCTTGCAGGTGATGTAAACACTAATTTACTTTCTCCTACAAATAATCAGGAATTAGAATACTTATGTTTAACAGCAGAACACGGACTATTTCCTGCTATAAGAAAACCGACAAGAGGGGAAACGTGTCTCGATCATATTTTTGTTAATACAATTAGAAATGTCGTAGGTGTGGTCTGTTGTGCAGATATCACGGATCATGATATAGTTATGTTGGGTTTGGCTACCGATAAGCCCCAAAAAAGAGGCTTTAACCGAACTGCTGTGAAAAGAGATATAGAAGCCATTAGAAGTGAGTTATCACAAGTAGACTGGTTTCCTCAAATAAGTAACTTAGACACAAATCAACTTGTGGAGCAATTCTGTAACCGGCTTACAGATATTGTTAACAGGCATACACGGATTGTCAGAATAAGCCACTCAAAATATACTATAAAACCCTGGATCACGCCAAGACTGATCCGTTGCATGCAACACAGAGATCGACTACACATGAGATCAAGAAAATTTCCACAAGACCTGCTGCTACACACTATCTATACCCGGTATAGGAACTTTTGTAATAATTTACTACATAAATTAAAAAATGATTACGACAATATAGAATTAAGCGATAACACAAAAAACCCTAAAAAAATGTGGAAAACCATCAAGTCAGTATGCCATCTATCTGAAACAAAAAAAGAACCGATCGATCTTCTGACACTTCAAAACTGTACAGACGCTAAACAATCACTTAACATATGTAACTCATACTTTTCAACAGTTGGTATGAAGGTGGCAAATGATATTTTAAATGGCTTACAACTCACTCAAGAAGCTTTAGCAGCTAAAGTCCATAATAGTCTTATAACAGACTCATTCTTTCTAAAACCTACGGACTCTGCTGAGGTTGAAACACTAATATTATCATTGCAAAATGATAAAGCCCCAGGTACGGATAAAATAACAAATACACTTCTCAAGGAGCTTAGAAATGCCCTTGTACCACCACTTACAGAAATATTTAATGTTAGTCTAAAAACTGGTATCTTTCCCAATATATGGAAAATAGCTTGTATTAAACCAATATATAAAAATGGTTCTAAAGATTCTCCAGCAAACTATCGGCCTATTTCGTTACTAACGGCATTTTCTAAAATACTTGAAAAAATTGTAAACCACAGATTGATTCAGTATATTGAAAACAAGAAGCTTATATCAGATAGACAATTCGGATTTAGGAGAGGTAAATCAACCGAAGAGGCCATCACTTTATTGACTTCTAAAGTGGCGTATCAGCTTGATAACAATAGATGCAGCATAGGAGTATTCCTAGATCTAGCTAAAGCCTTTGATACCGTTTCACTCACTATTCTTCTACAGAAACTGGAAAGGCTATATGGCATACGAGGTATTGCGCTTGAATGGTTTAGGAGCTACCTGTCCGATCGCAAACAATATGTGCGAATTGGCAATCATGAAAGTGATATGCACTCAATTAACTTCGGCGTCCCGCAGGGTAGTATTTTAGGCCCAACTCTATTCATAATGTATATGAATGATATACATGATGCTACCTGTTCAGAAATAATATGTTATGCTGACGATACAGTTTTAATTTTTGACGGTTCCACTTGGGAAGAGACTTTTTTAAACGCAGAAGAGGGTCTGAAGCGTGTGTCAACATGGTTAAATCATAACCTGTTAACAATAAATATTAATAAGACTCAATATGTGTGCTTTCACAAAACGGCTGCTACAGCTCCAAGTAATGTACTTAACATCAGGTTACATAGTTGTACAAATCAACAACACAACAACAGTAAAAAACTACAAAAAATAGATAGCATTAAATACCTTGGTGTTATTATTGATAAAAATTTAAACTTTAAATCTCACATTAATGCTGTCTCAAACCGTGTTCGTAAAACAATAAATATTATAAGGCTTCTTCGGTCATCGGCATCAAGTAATACGCTGCGAACTGTATATTTTGCGCTAACTCAATCACTGATTACCTATTGTATAGGGTGCTGGGGAAGTGCCTCAAAATCTTTTCTAATAACTTTAGAAAGAGGCCAACGTTCGGTACTCAAAATTATGCTAAAAAAACACTTTAGATATCCCACTACTCAACTTTACAGGGAAAGCAAAGTACTGAACGTTCGACAGCTATTTATATTATTGACATTTCTCAAAATACATCGTGCAATCATCAAATCTGAAGAGTATCAAGATCTGCTCAAACGCCGTGTATACAGAATTAGTGTCCCTAAAGTCAACACTTCCTTTGCAAGACGTTTTAGCCCATTCAAGGACTACTACATATACAATAAAGTGGTCTCATCTTGCGATATAAGACAATGCCCTTTAAACGAAGCGAAAATAAAGGTGAAAGACTGGCTTTCCTCGTTGACATACGACTCTACTGAAAACCTTTTAGTGCACTTAGTTTAAACAACTATCTTGAATTTTACACAAACTGAACACCTAAGACATACTTACAGGTTATTAACACTTACATTACACAGATTTTACCCAATATTATATTTATGTACTCATATGACAAATGTATATACATACTTACACTAAAATTATATATGTACACATACTCAATACTATTATACTATACTACACATTATACTATATATTATTATACATTAAATATTATTAAATATACTACTAACATAGTTGTTAAGCAATGTTTAGTATAAATTTGTCCGAGCAACAAAATAAGCATATATCTGTAATCGTTGTAGGTTCCCACAGGACAGGCTTGCCTAGTGTGGGGCCAACGGACACTGCGTATTCATTGTATAAGTTTTTGGTAATAAATCATTTTTATTTATTTTATTTTTATATTAAATGTTACAAGTGTAAAAAGTTAGTCGACATAAAAACAACTGCATCATGTTCGGTTTGTAAAAACAGATATGAGTTGAATTGTGATGGCTACCCGGAAGAATTATACCACAAAATGAAACCCGACTCTAAAAAGAAATGGAAGTGCAAGGCATGTATTAAGAAAACTGTTAAAACCAGCGAAGTCTCAAATGTAACAATGAGAAAAAAACAGAGTATTGTTGAAAAATCTCTAGGCTCACGCATAACACATCAGCAAATTCAGTTTGCCACAACGCCATCTTCGCATTCTTCGTTGATCTTGGACTCGCACGTACTTTCTGATTGTGATATATCAGATGACTCGTATAATACACCTAACAAACTGTCAAAAAGTGTTGATGGTACGGTAACAGATCTGCTATCGGTGGCAGAAATGAAAGATACCATATCCCAGTTGACAAGTCAGCTCCTTAGCACGGAAAGTGAGCTAGAAAACTTTATTTTGGAAAACAATGAGTTGAAAAGGCAAATTACAAAATTGACAACCGAGATTGAAGTATTAAAATCTATATGCCATTCCACATCAATCTTGACAAACAGTCCAGGAAAGGTTATTGCAAGGAGAATTAATTCACTTCAACACTTCTCTACGCCTACACCCTCCACCCAGCGAGCAATGACCAGTACTGAAATGAAAAATATAAAAATGATTTGTGGTTTGCAACGTGATATTGTTGAGCTACAACGGTAATTGTGCGAAGCTGAAGCTCAGATTTTTAACCTTACGAAACAAATTGAATCATTGACACAGGACATATGCGAAAATAGTAACACTATCACGAAATCTAACTCTCTTGTATGTGAACCACGAGCTCTTGATTTAATTGCCACTATCCCGAAACAACGAAATCGTCAACATAATAGGCAAATACATATCTTTGGCACACAGCAATGCGTTGGTCTTGTTGCAGTCTTAACGCTATCACGAGAGAACACGCGATATGAAAAGTATGGCATTGTTGCAGAAACAAAACCATATGCACAAAGTAGTGAAGTACTTAAAAACTGCCATAACATTAAGCTACAGTCAAATGATAAACTTGTAATCTGTATAGGTGAAAACGACTACAATCAGGGCATAGTGTTGTCACAATTAAAAACTACCTTGCAATTATTCAATGGCAACACAATTATTGTAATAAATATCTGCAAAAACAATTATCTTGATGTCGTTAAACTAAACCAGCGCATCAAAAATTTATGTAAAAATTATAAAAAGTGTCATTTTATTAATTGTGCTTCTAATAAGCTTGTTGATGTATGTCAATCAATAAATCATGCTATAGACTGTGATGATTATAGCGATAAATACTTAAATCCTCGTGAAATAAGGAAGCGTTTAACGAGTAGCAAACCAAACTTAAACTCGTATGTTAAAATTGAACCGTGGAAAGGGACTATTCCATACTACTTCCAGCGTATTAATAGTACTTCTTTAAAAAGTAGCAGCCCCAAAGTCAGCGTTGAAAATAAACATCCAGGAACAATACCATACTATTTTCCTGTAATAGATGTAAATAGTACGTTTTTTCGAGGCTAGTTTACCTATAGTTACAGTAAATACATTCAAAATTATTCATCAAAACATTGCTAGTTTACTTTCTAAGCGAGAACTACTAGAACTAACTTTACAGGAATTACGGTTAAAAAACGAAGAGCCAAATGTATTATGTCTTTCCGAAACATTTATAAAAAAGGGCTATGAAAGATATATTAAAATTTATGATTATGACATGGCTGTTAATTTTTGTAGAGATAAGCAAAGAGGTGGTACTTGCATCTTAGTGAAAAGAGGTCTTATTTTTAAGGAATTACTATTTATAAGAAACTATGCCGTTCAAAACATATTTGAAGCATGTGGCATAGAAATTGTATCTAATAAGTTAGTAATAATTTGTGTCTACAGAACTCCCCAATCTGATCCTAAACAGTTTTTATATAAACTTAATCATCTTTTACACGACCTAAGTCTAAGATATAAATCTAGAATGCATATAGTCATAGCGGGGGATTTTAATATAAACACTTAAAAGAAAGGCAGTATCACGAACGAGCTACAAGATACCTGCTATAATTATAATATGCAGATTCACATACATGAGCCTACACGTAAATCGTCATGTATAGACCATATATTAAGCAATGTACCGAATGCCACTACCTCAATTTTGCCGCTCCACTTGTCTGACCATGAAACTGCGCAATTAATAAGCATTCCGACAAATAAAAAAATACCAAACATAGCTATTTATTACATTTATAAACGGGATTACAATCATGATAACATAAGGAAATTTAGGCAATGTTTAAAAAATTGATATTGGTCTGACATATACTCAGAGAATGATATAAATGTAGCGTTTAACGAGTTTCATGAGCTGTTTTGTCTGTTATATAATCTATGTTTCCCTAAAGTGCGAGTGAAAGTAAATTTAAATAAAAAGGATAAACAGAATTGGATAAGTAGAGGCCTGAGACAAAGTTGTAAAACGAAACGAAAATTAAGATATAAATATTATAAAGATAAAACTATTAATAATAAAATTAAATATAAAACGTATTCAAAACTATTACAGAAATGTATTTACAATTCGAAAAAGAATTCAAATATTAAATTTATAAATAATAATGATAATAAATGCAAAGCGACATGGACAGTAATAAAAGATTAAATAGATGACATTAAATATGACAAAAACATAGAAAATATTAAAATCAACAATGAAATAATTGATAATCCAGTTGACATCGCATCTGCCTTTAATACTCATTTTATTAGCAACGATTTTAAACAGACAAAAGCTGGTAGTTCTAGTGGTAAAGTAATTTCCAATTCAATGTTCCTAAAACCTATGTCAGAATATGAAGTCAGACGGGAAATTATGTTGCTTAACAATACAAATTCTACAGGTTATGATGAAATTACAACTAAAATTATTAAAGCTAGTAAAGACGAAATCATTGGTATTCTAACACATCTGATAAATTTGTCATTTTCAAGTGGTATTTGCCCGGAAGCGCTGAAACTATCAATTATAAAGCCACTGTTTAAAAAGGGTGACAAGTATGACATCAATAATTATCGTCCGATTACCCTGATACCTATAATATCCAAAGTATTTGAAAAGTGTATGTATAATAGACTAATTAGCTTCTGTAACACATTTCATATTATAACAGATGAACAACATGGCTTTCAAAAAGACAAATCGACTAGCTTAGCTATCTTCTCTTCGATAAAAAAATTAATGACGAAGTTAAACAATAATCACTTAACTACAGGTTTGTTTTTCGATTTGTCAAAAGCTTTTGACTTAGTCTCACATCAAATATTGATAGAAAAACTTCAGAATCTTGGTATCAGAGGACACGTATTACAGTGGTTTTCGTCATATCTAAGTAACAGACAACAATGCGTTTTAGTTACTAAAATGGATCATAATAGGAATATGGTACCGCATTCTTCTCAATACAGATATAATAGATGCGATGTTCCTCAGGGAAGCGTGCTAGGCCCAGTGTTATTCCTGCTTTATATTAACGATATAATAACTATAACAAACCACAAAACCATCTTATTCGCTGATGACATATCCATAATTGTGACATCTGATAAAAAATATAATACTATTAAAGACCATGAAAATGAAATTAATAATACAATAGATAAATTAATTAATTGGCTTGACATGAATAATCTAAAAATTAATCTAAATAAATCCGTATTTATACAATTTAATAAATCATATAATAGTAATTTTATTTCAAACTAATTATACCAAAAATCAAAGAAGTCACGTATACAAAATTCCTAGGTGTAACACTAGATGAAAACTTAAACTGGAAAGCACACGTGGACCAGGTGTCAAATAGAATAAATAGATTTGTATTCGCGCTCAAACAAATAAAAAACGTTACAAATATAAAAACGGCAACTACTTGTTACCACGCATATGTGGAATCGTTGTTACGCTACGGACTTATTATGTGGGGTAATAGTGTTGATCAAAACAGAGCATTTATAGCACAAAAAAAATGTATAAGAGCCATGTGTGGAATAAAACCCGATGAATCGTGTCGCCCGGTATTTAAAGAGCTTGGTTTGTTGCCGCTACCGTCTCTTTATATTTATGAAATTTGTATGTTTGTGAGGAAACATAAATATTTGTTTAAGACAGCAGACGATGGAAATCCGAGGAGTAGACGAGATCCACTCAGACTTGTGCTTAATGATGTTGTAAGGTTAACTAAATATGATAAAAGCTGTCTAGTGATGTGTGTACGCATATTTAATAAAATACCTTCTCATCTAAAAAAGTTAAATCTACGGTCGTTTAAAATACAATTGCATAAATGGCTTACCACATACAACTTTTACAGTGTTAAAGATTTTATTGACAAAAAAATATAAATTTGTTTTTATTGTGTAATCAAAATTGCATGCTATGTTAAGCAAAACATGTGTAACATATTTTCACAATTGTAACATCTTTTTATACCATGTTTTACGCAAATAAATATATTTATTATTATTATTATTATTTATTATTAAAAGATTAATTCTTCTTTGGTAGTTTTCCGTATTATGATTTTTTATTGCAATAGACTTTATATTAGATTATTTCATATTTTGTTTATTTATATACTTAACATTATAAATGATAAGTATATTTATATATATGTTAACTATTTATTTTATTAAAATTCGTACAATAACAGATTATAATCTGAAAGATAAGATAAATACATAAGTCAATATCAAAAATATTGGTCTCGCGAACTGCCTATAAAAGTCGCGTGTGGGCTTTGAATACGTTGAAGTAATTAATAGATATATCGATATATTTTTATAAATAGGTTCTTTACGATTTAATTTAGGTTCTGTACAAAAATTATAAAACGTTTCACTCCCAATAGTATGATTCGGGCTGTCTGTCTTTAACAGCTGATTAAGTAAATATTGAGCAATGCAATTATTTGAATATAAAACATGTGATATAATTATAAATAATCGTTTAACTTCATACAATATTAAAAATATTAACGTTTGTATGATCTTTACTTTATATATCATAAATATATCTGCCTACGTGGCGCAGCGGTAGTGAATGCGACTGCTGTGCATGAGGTCTCGGGTTCGAATCCCGGGTCAGGCCAATAAAAAGTTATTGGGTTTTTCTGTTAAGAAATCTCAATACGAGCCCGGAGTTAGGAAGTTGGCAGTGTTAGACACCCTGTGCCTCGGAAGGGACGTAAAACCGTTGGTCCTGCGCCTGATCTCTCTCCGGTCGTGTCAGATTATTCGTCCCGTCGGATCATGAGAGTTAGGGAACAGAGAGTGCACTTGTGTTTGCGCACACACTTGTGCACTATAATATCTCCTGCGCCGATGGTCAGTCTCCGTTAAGATTGGCCACCGTGACTGAAGTTTGGTCAGGAGGACATTACATAATAAATAAATAATAAAAATAATATCTGCTTCCTAGGTACGTAATGTACGTACGGTAACCGTGGATGAAGGAGTCTTAATCATACTTGCTCGGGTTTTTTACCTGATTTATGATTTAACTTACATCACTAATCCGTACCGACGTTACTGCACAATTGAAACATATTGGTCAAAGCAAAATACGAAAAGAAGCCGCAATTAACTTAGAAATTACATCCACAAATCACGATGCAATTACAGCAGAAACTAAACACAGATTGTCTCTAAAACTGCAGCGGAATTAGACGGGCTTCAGTGTTCAAGTGAACTCACAGAACAAAGATCAGTATTTGTACCGTAAACAGTAAGCTCCGACTAATTTTCAACTTGGACAATACTTAAGTGCAACGTATTTGCTCATTTATTTAAGTACTATTTATATTTTTTATTTCATTACATACGATCTATCTCCTTGCTATTCGATACTGTCGCTCTGTTGTAGAAGTTATTAGGTAAGCAGCGTACAACACGTGTTTTTTGCCAGCACAGAGCAAAGAAGCTCGGAAACCACATTCACCGCGAAATGGTTGATGTCTCACCTTTTTTAATTATTTTATTACGTCATAATAGTTACATTTTTCAAATAATAAGATACAAATAATTCTAATTAAAAATTAGTAAGAGCATGAGCAGATGCAAGCGTTTTTAATCTGGTGGTAGAGGTAATTGTCAAATAGCAAAAGGATGCATGGTACAAACGGTGACGAGACCTCTATATTCTTTCTTTTAATTTTTTTATTTAGTAATAAAGCTTACCAACTAAAATACATACCAGACATTTAACTTAATAACACTTACTATATAATATTTATGTATGCTTTTAAATTAAAAGTTAGCACAGCATTTTATACTTTATGTGAGCATACTGTTATGCAAGAATTACATACAATAGGTGGTAATAAATACTAATATAAATGCAACTGTCCGAGGAGATAATGAGATATCCTCACTACAACACCATTAATTCCCAGATTGCTCAAAATTTTATAGGGTTATTCTAACAACGAAATCTCAGTAGAAGTATGGAGGCTGGAATTGTACCCAGTAAACAGCAATAGACTCTACCTATGCAAAATCTAAAAAAACATAGCTAATGAAACCTGCTTAACCTATTGAGTCACAGCGGTACACCGGCGGTCAGACTCAATAGGTTCTAATAAAAGCCTGTTAGTTCTTGGAATGCTAGACCTAATTAAATCTGGCATTCCAAGAACTATCAATCATCATCTCTATCTGCCCCTCTATTGAACGCTCAGTGCAGCTCTGTTCATTAAACATAATAAACTGAGTTTTAATAAAGGCAATTTTGGTGAGCTCATGCTAATTAAACTATAGTATAACTAGCATTATATTCACATATTCGAAACTAGTGCCCAACAGAGCCAGTTTTAGGAAATTAAATCTAGAGAAATGTGAATATTCAATTCAAATGTTAACTCTTATGAATAGTTATTTAGAGTTGGTAACTGGCAAATGTGATTAAAATTCAGAGCAAAATGTCGGGATAAAGCAACGTAAATAAACCGAATGAGCTGCATAATATTAATAATTATAATGTAGACCACACCGAAGTCCGGTTACGGTGGGCAATCTTAACGAAGGCTAGCTAACTGCGCAGGAGATTGTAGTGAATACAAGTGTGCTATTTATTTTCTCACTTTTATAGTTGGGATCAGATACGACTAGATAGGAATCAGGCGAAGAACCAACAACTTTACGTAACCTTCAAAGAACTGTCAAAGGAAGTGAATGAAAGGTTATATTGTTTTGAAAGGTTGTCAATGCGCGATCTATTTCGTCAGTTTTGTTGAGCCTACCTTACGATACTATAATCTCTTAGCAACAGGTGGCTCCTCCACTCTGCTGTCGAGCCGCCTATCAGTGGTCGACGTCAAAATGCCGCCATCTGTCGAGGCGCCTTCTTCGGGTCGTCGGTTACCTGCGCTCTTATATCGCAATTTGTCGCAGTAAACTGTTGTCTATACTGCTCTTACTTGCACAATGCGTAAGGATTAACATTGTATTGAAGTAATAAACGTCAGTATTGCCTACTAATAAAAAAAAGAAATTAAAATTGGTGTTTAATTACAACAATCTTCTTTAGAGAAATTAAGTTGTCCTTAAATTACAATTGTAATTATAAATAATGATCTTTTATTATTGTCTTTTATTTAAAAAGACAACTGCTTTGGGAATAAACCTTGTATTGCGTTGGAATTTACAAACATTCAAACAAGGGACACAACACTCAGACTCACTACAAATATTTATGGATCACACAAATTTTGTCCCGCGTGGGATACTTATCCACATAACACGGCGTAAAAGCAGTGATGAGGCGATCGCTTAAATCACGATATCATCCATGCAGAACAAGATATTTTAATGTTTTTCTGGCTTGTATAATTTCATGTTACGATTAGCACCCTTTTGCACGTGCTAACACAGATTAGTACCACATCAAAGAGTTAATATAAACAAAACCTTATAAACAAAATAAACTGAAACAAACTTTTAATAGCACTTACATTTTAATGTACGTTTAAACACTAGAAACTACGGGCTGTGACAATAGGAAAACTCATGTTGAAAAGAAAAACAGTTAATTGTTATGCTTTCGCTCATCATGTGGGTTGGTTGAAACAGAACTTTAAAAATAAACTCGTAAATCCATTGAACAAAATTACGCTCCAAACTAAACAAGGTTACTCATTGTGGTTAAAATAATATTATGGTACCGCCAAAAGCGGTCACCGGAATAATTTCGAATTATTACAACATTAAATTACGAGAATAAGGTAAAATAAGTCAATTCTCGCGTTAAACTAAACGTTTCCGTATATAAACTCGGTCCTTTTCAAACAACAGTTTAGAGCTTTTAACGTTACACGTCGATGTTTGTGTTATAAAAGATATTTCAAAAGGGAAATAAAAACAGTTGTTGTGTATGCGGGTATTGAATACAGTTTGTGGCTAAGTTTTGAAGTGTGTTAGAGTGCATACAAGTTGCACAGACTGCTAAAATAAGTTTACCTGTTTCTTTTTATTTTAGAACTATTTGACGTGTTGAATTTTGTTGCTACTAGGCGCAATTTCCCTTGTGAGGTGTCTCGAATATGTTACGAGTGCCATTTTCTTGCATATTATATTGCATTCGTATGTTGTTGTATGTTTTAGTAGATATTTTTAATGGAATATGTTTGCAAACCTGGCTTTTTAAATTAAACTTGGTCGGAATAATCGTTATTGCTATATCTAGATGCCAATTATCGATATTGATGTTGGAAATGTAACTGCAGAAGTAAATCGTATATCGTCTGTTTATTTATTTACACTGGTTTCCTATCAATTTACATTTATTTTAAATACATTATATATCATAGCATACTTTTGTTTGTACTAATTATATTTACGCATTATATATTTATGCATAACAGCTTACGCATAATTATTTTTAAGCACAATCATAAAGTTGAATTGTATATGTCGGAAAATCGGGCTGCGTCGGAAAATCGGGCTCCATTATGTTTTTAAAAAGTGTGACATCAGCACGGCTGACGTCACGAATATCATCGTTATGGTTATCACTCATCTTCAAAGTAAAACTTCACAGGTTTGTTGAAAGCCTCGTTTATTCAACTGACAGGTTAACGACTAATTTACAGAGGTGTTCACTGTTCGGCGTCTCGAGCCAGACTGACTCGCAACGCCTTGTGCGGCCGTATTTATAGTGCAACGAACACGTGTTAACAATTTTTAGGTTAAGTATTGAATTATGTGATTTACAAGATTGTCGCACAGTAATGAATTACTGATGACCTAGTTTTAACATAAACAAGTAATTAAACAGAGTTATTAATCAATGAACTATTGTTACTAGGTCGATATAGCGTGCAGAACACATGTACTTGTATTTTAGGTTAACTTTAGGTTAATTTATGTGTTGCAGTATCTTAATAATCATACAGGACCTAACTAGTTTTATAATTAAACAGTGTAAACTATTATTAAATGATGATTCCTTGTTATTGCGCCGATACGGCCATTCTGATAAGTGGTGCGCGCTCTGCACCATCCTGCTTTCTCAGGCTCCTTTCTGATTTTTAATTCGTAGACCGATGTTTGAAGGGTTTCTGATTAAGTAACAATCTTCATTAATCAGCTTTCACAGCGTCCATCATCTCATTGATTCGTGGTTTCTTGCGGCGAGAGAATCGAGTATTCACGACGGATCTTATGTTTGTAGTTTATCTGAAACAATTGAAATATCTTCTGAGGATGGTATCTGTAAGCAACTTGTGTTGCTTATTTTTATAGGATTATTGTTGCTACAACAGTACACAAAGACATCTTAAGTGCACTGCCTTATTAATTTAGAATCTGTGGTGTATACGTGTCTACCCATAGTTCCACAAGGCGTCCCTACGGTATCTCAGGGTTCACATGTGGATGCATCAAGGATCCGTGGTTAGCTCAAGGGTAACACATGGTTTAGCTCAGAGGTACCACTCTCCAGATATTTTATTCTTGTAGATTCTAGTTGAAAATATCGTGACAAATAATGGATTTTGACTCACCGGTTTTAATCCGATGACGCGTGTTCGCTTGTTGAGCGAGCTATCGCCAAGACCACTGAGAATGGAGTTCAGATCTCACTTCTGATGTCGGAAAATCGGGCTGCGTCGGAAAATCGGGCTCCATTATGTTTTTAAAAAGTGTGACATCAGCACGGCTGACGTCACGAATATCATCGTTATGGTTATCACTCATCTTCAAAGTAAAACTTCACAGGTTTGTTGAAAGCCTCGTTTATTCAACTGACAGGTTAACGACTAATTTACAGAGGTGTTCACTGTTCGGCGTCTCGAGCCAGACTGACTCGCAACGCCTTGTGCGGCCGTATTTATAGTGCAACGAACACGTGTTAACAATTTTTAGGTTAAGTATTGAATTATGTGATTTACAAGATTGTCGCACAGTAATGAATTACTGATGACCTAGTTTTAACATAAACAAGTAATTAAACAGAGTTATTAATCAATGAACTATTGTTACTAGGTCGATATAGCGTGCAGAACACATGTACTTGTATTTTAGGTTAACTTTAGGTTAATTTATGTGTTGCAGTATCTTAATAATCATACAGAACCTAACTAGTTTTATAATTAAACAGTGTAAACTATTATTAAATGATGATTCCTTGTTATTGCGCCGATATATATTATCACTACTGGCCTGTTTACGTTATTTGATTTTAGACTCGGTACCGAGAGTTAGATCTAAATTTCGATACTCAGGCTGAATAAAATGTTATCATACTTTTGTAGACAATTCTCAGCATAGGCTAGCAGTCTAGAAAAGCACCAATTAAAAGCTAATCGATTCGCCCCTATAACGTGTGACCAAGCAATATAGCTGCAGAAATAAAGGTGTATAAAAAATAAAGGAGAATTTATACACTTATTTGAAGGCGAAGCTTTCCTCCTAAGATTTCAGGATGTTATTTCGCAGGCGTCCCAACGCTCTCTACCACTTTGATTAGGTCATCTGTCCTACAACGCACGACAGGGCACTCCACGCTACGCTTTCTACCGTCGCCTCTCGGGAATCCTTGTTACCCAGTGGATGTCCATTTGGTAGCCTACATACTTATTAATTGCCACTTTAATTCGCAGATTATAGTAAAGACAAAATGCTCCAGATAGAATTGGCTAACAAACTTTCATTCTCATACTGAAGTGTCAAAATCACTTAGTTGGTAGACTGATGGCGCAGATTATCGAGGTTACGCGTTAAAATTCTTTTTCACAAATTGTCCTACACTACGCTTACAATTGTCAGACTAACAACTGTTTACGTAGTCTTACGCTTTTATCCCAAAAAAGGTGTAACATGTGTTACACCCACATATTGCTACCCAAATTAGATTTTGATCCTCAATTGTAATAAAGAGTAAGCCTATTGCTGACTACCAAGAATTTCTTGCCAGGAAAACTCAATAATACTTTGCCTAGAAATTTCACTCAAACCCCATGCACATCAGTTACATTTACTACTGAGGTAGACAGTCAGACAGTTTATTATTACTAGTATCCCAACTAGCACACAAGCTGCTTATACAGCCATTATACAGCCTAGTAGTTATAGAAGAGTCGTTAAAGTGTTGTACAATTTTTCTTAAGGTGTATGGTAGCATATTTAAAAACCGTTTAACAGCTAGGTGGTACAGTAGCCGTTTAGTAGCAACAAAATTACTTATAGTGATAAAAGAGGATGTAATATGCATCGCTAGACAGGCTAGTGAAGTATAATTGAGTTAATGGAGTCTTCTATACCACCGTGAGATGTATTAGAGTACTTTAAGAGCTAAAGGAGTTTAAAAGAAGTTATGAGTTACTTTCATAGCGCTTAAGAGCGTAGGGAAGCTTTCTGTAATGCCCTAGGTTCTATTACGGATTTTTTATGGCTATTGTATTACTAATCTATAACAGAGTTGTGTAGATCTAGAATAGCGTCTTGAGCGCTATATCAGATAATTATATGGCTTTTGTACGACAAATAAATGTATAAGGTATCGATTCGAAACATTTTATACAGCCGTGGGGGTTAAAGAATTGTGTTAAAGCACCTTAAGCATTTTAATAGTATAAACTAGCGCTCTTGTAACTATACATCTATAATAGAGAAACATAACTTTATACAAGATATCTTATATTTGCTTTAATCAGCCGATGCTGGAAAAATATACATTACTAGCGTTATTAAATCGTTTAAAGCCGTATAGTAGCTATTACATTATCCGATAATTAATTTGTCTGCCATTTTGTGTTAGAATTTAATGAGTGCAACATGGAAAGAAAACAAACATGGAAATTTAAAAAAAGATGCGGTAATATGACGCGTAAAATAAAAAAAGAATATCAGAATATACTCAAAAATTGTCCGAAAGAAAGTCGTAGTGAAGGAACCAAAGAAAATGACAGCCAAGTGCGAGTTCAATACAAAGAGGGTTCCGTAGTTTCTAGTTTTGTGTTAAATAATAATAGTGCATCATCTATCAGTAATATTGTAGCTGACAATGTTAACAGTGATGTTGAAGAAGTTAAGGCTGTAACAGATACTGAAGAAGTCATAAGTGACACTATTTCAAATAATATTGAATGTGTTGATCTCAGCTGTTCAGATGAAGAAACTGTATCATCTAGTGAATTCATAAAAAATGAAAAATTTCGGGAGGTATTACGACAATGGGCAGTTGAATTCAATATACCACTAGTAGCATTACAAGATCTATCAATGAAAAGGTAATAGATATATATCTATTACCTTTTCAAGTTTGTGTTTCTAACTCCAACAATGTTGAAAATACTACCGGGCTTGTGATATCACGTCCATTCGACCGATGCAAACTTAAACCAACATGCGATCATAGGATAAACTAACAAACAGTGTAAGTATAATCCGAATCGGTTGAGTGGATCCGAAGATAATCTTTCGAGAACTTTCTCTGCTATCGTGAACTGCTAGTAGCTTTTATTTTTGTTCAATCGTTTTGAGCAATATTGTTGTTTGATCGTGACTGTAAACTAAACTGATCGCTTAATGGTTTAAGTAGTCTGCTTGTTATGATGCCACGCCTTGTCTTGTAGGTTGTGTTTCATAAATACTTGTTGTATGTTGTCGAGTATGGGTGTTTATTCTATCGATTATATCAATAGTTTATATTATTATTAATTTCTACTATTAAATTTAAGGATCTCGATCGAATCAAAATTGACGAAGCCGTTTTGTAAAATAATAAAATACATGGAGATAACATCGTGCTCACGTTTTTATGTCACCGAAGGAGAATAAATAATTGTGTAATGTACCTTGCATTACACCCACATTTCGATAGCTGAATTTCCATGTCATAAGTGACGAGCCTATAACCACGCATTCGCTTGCATGTATGTACATATAACTACAGCGTACAAGCCGCCATTTTGCAATCATTGCCCCAAGTGAGTAAAATAACTGAATTTTATCAATAAATATTTCGCAAACATAGGAAACCAGCTAGGTCAGAAAATTCAACATAGTACCAACGGCAACCATAGCTATCTGGATACAACGCCACCCCAAGTTTACTCGTTTGTGCTTTTACACACTGATCCTGATGAAGTAAATAGAACGATTATAAACCTAAAAACGGGTAGTGCCCCTGGCTAGGACAATAGTGATATTGTCCCAGCCAGAGGCACAATCCGTTCACTATCTTGTGGTGACACAAGACTACTGAAATACGTACACGTAGAAGTTGTGCCCGTTGTTGTACGCCTCGCCAACCTCTGCTTTGAAAAAGGCGTATATCCAACCCCTTTTACAAAAATATTATCACTTCTGTTCACAAGACTGGGGAGAGAGACGATACCAATAATTATAGGCCAATATCGGTCCTATCCGCGATATCTAAGATACTTGAAAATTAATAAATAAATGACTTGTAAATTACCTAAACAAATTTAACATAATATCAAATTCACAATTTAGCTTCCGGAAATCACTATCAACTGAAGATGCCGTTAAAGCTCTCAGCTCAATAATAACTAAGCAACTTGATATGGGGAACAATTTAATTACAGGATTTCTAGACCTCAGAAATGCTTTTGATAGCGTCTCTGTACCTATTCTGATGAACAAGTTAGAAAAGACTGGAATGAAAGCAAAATCACTTGATCTCCTTAAAGACTACCTCACAAACAGGAATCAAAGAGTTAAGATTGGCCAACACACTAGTGAGGATACAGACGTCTCTCACGGCGTTCCTCAGGGAAGCGTGCTTGGCCCACGCTGTTCCCAATCTATATTAACCAACTATGTAACATGACACTTAATAACTCAAAGGTGTTGTACTAAACTGATGCTATAGTCTTCTATGGTAATACATCTATTATATTTTATTATTCTATGATTTAGGGATATCGTTTGTAGCAATTTAAATGTGAACGTTTGTCATTGTACTTCAAATTGTGATAACTAAACAATAAAAGTTAAATGTGTTAACTAATAATATAATAATAATAATACATTTTATATCTGTTCACAATAGTGAATACAAAGTAACATAACAATTTACAACCAGCATATATGAACTCACACTGTGAGAGAATCGGTGCCTGAAGTAGGTTTTATAAAACCTGTATTACAAGTCACAAAGGCTTTTAAAAGCTATAGTACATATTAGGATTTTAGTTACAGCGATAAAACATGATAATACATACATACATAAATTCACGCCTGTTTCCCAGAGGGGTAGGCTGAGACTACGGATTTCCATTTGCTACGATCCTGACACACTTCTCTGGCTTCATTCACTTTCATAACATTCCTCATATACGCTCGCCGGTTTAAGGTGCTCTTAACCTGGCCTTTATCCAGAACGTCTCCGATCTGATCAAGAAACGTTCGCCTAGGTCTTCTCCTTACGACTGTTCCATTCAAACTAGCCTTATAAACTTTCTTACTCAGTCTGTTCTCGTCCATTCTTTCTACATGCCCAAACCAACTTAACATACCCTTTTCTATTCTCGTCACTATATCCACTTTTATGCCGCATCTCTCTCTAATCACACTATTCCTTATTCTATCTTTCAGAGTCACACCACATATATTTCTCAGCGCTCTCATTTCTACAGCATTTATTCTGCTCTCATGCTTCTTTTGCCATACCCAACTTTCACTACCATGCATAAGTGTAGGTACTAATAGTCCTCTATGAACAGCCAAACGTGCCTTTTCGGATACATTTCGACTGTTCATAAAAGCACGTAGAGCGACATTCACTTTATTGCCAGCAATCGTTCTACTTTCAATATCTCCCTCATGTGTACCATCCCTTGTAAACAAAGTACCCAGATATACAAACTCTTTCAAACATAATAATATGACATAATAATCAATCTGCACATAACGCACATAACAGAAATAAGAAAGTGAGAAACGGCAATGAATTGCCGTAAATCTTTGAGTTCGAAAAAATGGTTTAATTAATATGCAAAGGTCACGTGATACCACGCGATCTTGAGGTCAGAGGTCAAAGGTCGAAGTAATTTTGGGGGGGATATTGACTATGCTGAGTCGAATGGCGTTGACCGTCAGTCTCAAGCTCTTACGGTTTTTGTGTTGAAAGTTGTATAACAGACGGACGGACGGACGGACGGACAAAACTGTTGTATAAGAGATTTTTCGAACTCTAAAACTGACAGAAAATTAGCATATGTTCTATTAAATAAAATAAGCAAACCAAATCTCTAAAAAATATAAGTATGTAGGTATTTCTAAGTCCCACATAATTAACTCTAATATTCCTTTACATTCCATTTATTTTCATCCTTAATTCCGTTTTCCATTTACCTTACAATGGTTTGCCACTTATATTAAATACTAGCTTTGCCCGCGGCTTCGCTCGCTCAAAAGTAGATTAGGTTGAGTTATGTTATGTAAGTAACAGTACTTTTTTACCCGACTATGGCGAAGCCAAAAGAAGGGTAATGATTTTGGCAGTCTATGTATGTATGTTTGTATGTTCCACCGTAGCGCCTAAACTACTAAACCGATTTTAATGAATGAGGTGTCTTTTCAAATAAAGTATTGCTGGTACTCGGTAATTATATAGTTTTCTAATAGTAAAAGAATTTTAAAAATGTTGTGTAGTTTATTAATTAAATCCTTACAAACAAAATATGAAATCTCTTTATAATATTAGTACAGAAAAAATCTCTGTTAAGTTTATGCATAATCTCGTTACTTTAGCTATTCAGACGGGCCGTATTTATATAAGAACAAAGGGGATCTTGATTTCATTATGTTTTCGTGCGTAAAGATATAAAGTACGTCAAGGAAAATATTGTATGCGTACATTAAACAACACCAGTTTAAGGTGTTCGCCTGTTTTCTGTCAAAATACTACCAAGTTTAAGCGCGGTGAGTTTGTTCTGAACGCAAATTGAATAAATATGTGTTTAGGCTTGAATATTAATTAGTATGTGTTCTGATGATTATTAATTAATGTACATATTATAGAAGTAAGTACTTTGGGGAAATAGCTGCCTTTCAAAATATTTTTATTATTTTCAGACTGATATTTGTTCGCATCTTTACTCGCGTGCAATTCTATTCAATCTTACTACCAAAATCGCATCCGAGTCGAGCGTTATCTATATATTAATACGTGTAGAAAAACTTTGTACCCCTTTTTACGAAAATTGCGCGGTTGGAGAAGTATGAAATTTGGCACAGTTAAAGTTTATATTAAGAAGGAGGGGCGAATCCTAATATTTTTATAAAATATGCATTATTATATGATTAATGAAAAAAACACTACACGCACGTAGTACTCGTAGAATGCTTCGTAACTGTGGTTACGTACGTGGAGTAGGTGACTAAATAATATGTGATTATAAGGATAGGAATTAAGGTTTTATTGTCTATAACTATACAGTTATAGACAATAAAACCTTAATAACGATAAAATTTAAAATTTAAATAAATTATGGGCGAATTTCGACCACTTGGCGACCGCTAGTAATTTGAAATGTGTATAGTATAACAATAACAACTGGTTACTATGGTTACAGGCAAGGCATACAATCAATGGAGTTTAAGTTTAGTTTTTAAGCAGAACAAATACAGCACTGCCTGCGTCGTCATTTATGTGGATCACACTATCTATGCCATATCTGGTCCTACTGAATTTGTTGAAATAGGACGCCTCAGTCAGTCAGATCCATTCATTATTTGCGTGATGCCAGAACAAACAGGCATAATTTCATAATTTTGGAGCTATGTTGTAAATGCATCAATGGTTCTAATAACAATGGTGTGCAACTATTTAATAAAAATAATATTTCATCTTCATAGACTGACGGCGGTATATCCCTGATCGGATTAGTATTGTTGTAACCATTCACCATTTTAGCAGCTATAGTTTAAGACCACGTAAGCAGTAATCCTACTGCATTTACCGGGCACATTACACTTTATACTAGTACTGAAAAATTCCTCTCGTAAAAAAGCCAATACTCTTGGTCCAGGAATTAAGAATAAAACAAACTTTATTTATGAAAAGAGGTTGAAGTACATAGTCATTAGCATTTCTACAATCAAATTAAACCTCAAAACTCACGCTCAAATATTAAACTTAGCTGCAGAATATTCGTGAAATTCACCTGCTAAAGAAATAATATTAAATTTACGAGTTTCATTTCTATAAACAAACAGTAACTCAACTAACACTGATGGTTACAATAACCAAGTACACTTCACAGGTAATTTAAAAAGTTGTTTCGCTTTCTAAAATCTCTTTCTCATAAACACTTTTCAGTGTAAACGGTACGTCTAGCCTCCAGCCAACCAGTAAATCGTAAGTCTAGACGCTTTTTGACATAAACATACTACATCACGCTATTGAAACCGCTCATAGAGTATTTGAATACATTGCCTTGCAAGCGCATTCTCGGCCTTCTGGAGTTTATTGCCAACATTTTTTGAAGCAGCTGTACTTTACGGTTAGTTTTAGTGACGATCGAAAGGTTGTGAGATCCCGATACACTACCTATATGAACCATCATACTTATAGTAATTTGCAACGCAAATAGCTAGTCATTTTTTCTTACAAAGATCTAGTCTGGTTGCGTTAGTGGTTTTAATGATTGCATTGCCCTGCTGCGCGCCGAATATTGTCAGCAATTTTTTCCCGTGTAGGGTCTACACGGGAAAAATTGTTACAATTCAAAGAGTTATTTGTGCCCTTTGTTTGAATGTTAATATAAAGTTCGTGACAAAGGACTTAAGTGACGCGAACTTTTGTTGAAAAATTGTCTTTTTCAGATAATCTATAAAAGTATAATTAATGTAAAAATTATATCCTTGTGTAAGTACATGGTTGATTCAGTAAAATAATAATTATTAATAATATTTAAGCATATCGTGAAATTTTGATGTCTATTTCTGAGTAAAAGAAAATTACTATTGAGTTTTTGCAGAGAAAACGTCAGTAATAGCCCAAAGTTTAGAATAAAGATTATTCAAAAGTTCACAATTTAAATCGGAACCGTTAAGTCAATTCCAGCGATCTATCGACTATTCAAGGCAAGTTGGCATATTGTTTAGTGCTAGGGCTTACTCGGCGAGCCCAACATAACCTCTCCGCTGACCTGACCGCTAAGGGAGAGCTAAGTTCAGTGCATTTATGAATATCTCTACGCGGTAAGCAACTGAAAGGTTACAAGTCATACATGCATCCCAGCAAAATCAAAAAATGGTGATATTTGTTAGGAATTCTGAATCGACAGTGTAGATCTTGCGTTCAGCTTTGCAGCCATAAACATACGATGTTGTGTGTTATGTTAAATTATTAACACTCTCGACGTAACTTTGTATTTTAATTCCAAAATTATACATATAAAAGAAATATTCTGAGCATTTATTTCAAGACGGTAACAGCTCCAAAATAAAAATTCTTCCATAAATAATTAATCCGGAACATGCATTCTTTATAGCTCCAAGCATGCCCGTCTTTGAGTACATAAGTTAACTTGTATACATATGCCAAGCACTCGGCAAACACACTGACATCTGATTAAATATTCCTTCTTTCTCGAAACAAACAAGACGTGCCATATTTTTTTTTCTACAGTTATCCTGGAATTCAAATTCTAGGAAAATAAGGTGTCGTCGAAACTTTGCTTGACAGGTGAAAATAGCAATGCCCAAGATTATTTACAGTTACAGACATTACTAAAGATCCGACACGGTTTTATTTTAGAAGGATAATATTATTTGGTAAAGGATAGGTCAAAATATTTTTAGACTAGGTTTTTTATTTGCATACTACTAAGATGGCAAAAAGATAGCTAGTTCTTGCTTGAAACCAGACTTTTACCATAAGTTATGAACGTAGTTGCCCAAAAACTCGATATTTATATATTGTTTAGGAGGTGATATTAAGGAAGACATTGTTTTCAAGTAATAATAATAATTTTGTTTATTTCATCTCCACAAATTACATCATGTTATACAGTATATAGTTGACACGAACAATTGTCAGTAATATGTAATTTGTGGGAGATCTGGAGTCTAAACTAAGCCGAAGCCTGTACTATAGATCTCCCCCCATTTCATAACATTGTATGGATTGTCAACATGTGGAAAGCGTACATGAGAGTTGTGAATGAGTAAACAGGAACAAGTTTCAGTGTATAATAATGACATATTTGTGAGTGTGTATGTACATATGTGTGTGTAAGTATGTGTTTGTGTGTGTATGTATGTGTGTTTGTGTGTATGTATGTATATGCATGGCGTGTGTATATAGTGTATATAGGAGTATGTGTGTGTGTGTTTAAGTTCCTATATAATACATATAAACAATTATCGTCGTATTATATTTGCTTTATTTCAATAACTTTGGACCCATAGGTAATCCAACTGACTAATACTGATTTTTCGGACGTGACAACTGGTAGGTAAAGATTAAATAGGTTGTTGCACTGCTACTGGCAACGATCACTCTGATCGCCTGCTGATAGTACAGTGTTACAGGACTGGAAAGCAAACGCACAGCATGAATAGGACACAACGTTATTTAGCTACAATCTTCTGTAGGGTGTTGTGACTTTTCCATTCAAGTTGGACCAGAGCAAGACCATATAAGTAGACTACTGAGTTATATTCAGCAATTTAATGAGCACATATATTTAACAGATATCAGTTAAATTCTTAGCAGAAACCTGTGCCAAGTAATATTTATTTAAATTATTACGACTTAAAGATGATATCCATCTGGAACTATTCAATGCTAAGAATATGTGATTACTTGTTAGGTTAGCAGCATATCATGATGAGCATTAGGAATAATCTGCATGCTTGAGTGCAACATTTAACGTCATTAGTTAGGTCAGCGTAGTGCACTATGGGCTAGTAATCCTTCTAATTGTGAGGCGGCTTGTGTCTCATGCAATAAGTTGAACATCTTAGCCTCATTATACTGCAATAATTGCTCTTCTAAGACAATGACTGACAGTGGAATGGATTCTGTTCAGAGCCAAGATTAACCTGAATTAAAACGAAATTATGAAAGCGATTTGAATTTACTATAATTAAGGTTTAGTATTTTAATAATCTTATGGGATTATAATAGAAATGAAACGTAACGGAGAAGCAGAAAATATATTAATGTTTTAAAAAGACAAATACGAGTGACACTTGTATGGTGTAAAGACAAGAGAAAGATTGTAATGTTAATATTTTTTATAATAAGTAAATTAAATTATTATATTGTGGAAGTTTGCTTAAAACGTCATTCCTACATAGATGTGAAATCATACTATATAGAAAGTAGGATTTCGGTACGTTTATAAAATGTTTAGAACTAATTTTAAATAAATTATTAGCAATATTAATTACAAAGTACAAGTATTTTCTTAGCTCTTAGAACTAAGATGTTTGTTACTCAATCATGCGTTACCGGAACGGAATGTACACCGTTGAACGGATTAAGAAGAAACTTATCAGACCGATAAACCATGCCCTAAGTTAATACATAACATACCTTTAATCTTGGCATTCGGTATTCACAAGGGGAAAACTGCCAGAAACTAGTCTGAAATATCACTCAAAAACATACAAGTGGACACATAAATACTCATCTACGTCCACTTAATTACTCACTGCCAGACTGTCACCATTAAAACTCGCACGGAAATGCATTTAAGATAGCTAAACGAAGCTGATGTGCGGTTTGAGTTTAGCATTTAAGGCAAGCTTAAAACGAGCTTTGCATTTCCCTCTGTTGCGGTCGCACGACGGACTTATCTAGAATAGGACGGCTTGTTAAAAGGATAGGAAGCTCTTTTCATGACAGACCTTTCACATGTTAAATACAGGCAACTGTAGTGAATAGTGTGTGTCGACTGCTATATGATTATGTAAGGCTATACCGTTGCAACAGCTGGGCATAGGTTTCGGTTGATTTTCGGTCGATTGTCGGAATGGGCAGAAATGTTATTGCATTTTCTGCCAAGAATATCTAAGTGGCGAGGAGTTTGAACCTGTGCCTGAAAAACGACAAAAGGATTGCTATCTTTAACGTGGGACCTGAAAATTAGGTGGCGAATTTTAAGTGTAATACACCTCTGCCTTGATAGGTATAATATATAAGGTGTGTGTAAAGTGAAGCTAAGGTCTGCCAGATTAAAAGTAAATAAGCATTATTTAATTTTAACTTATCATTTCTAAGTAACTATTGCAATATTATTATAAATATAAGAAACCTCGACAACAATTGGATTGATAAATTAATAAGTTTCCATTTTCAGTCTATAAGGTTTGATTCAATCTAGCATTGGGCCACTATCGGTAAAATAATCAAATTATTTGAAATATCCGAAAGTTTAGTAAAATATCGAATGCAACTTGGTTATTTATTAATTATGTTCTGGCGTATTAGAATACCGTAACGTCGTCGTAGTGCAGTATAATTGACACGAAGAAGATATAAGAAGATCTGGACCCTGGACCTACAAAAAGAGATCATCACTGTTGTAGTAGTGCGAAACATTGTCGGTGTTGTGTGCGGACGCAAGCGATGTCGATCAACCACATACATACTATCTATCAAATCAAGTTTTGAATATCAATTTTTCACATAACATTTGCACGTTGCTAGTATAATTAATTATTGGTTTCCTCTTCGCTTATGGATCACATAAAGACTTCTGCTATTAAATTGAATTAAATAATTGGATCTCTGTGTCTTCACTTAGGTAGAACACTTGCTCCTTTACTGCCAATAGTTATTTGCTTACTGCGATAGCTCAACATCGCTCGCTAACTTGCTTATAGCTTACATTAGATATAATTAAACTATATTACTCTAGCCAGCCAGAATACTCGACTGGACATTTACCAGTTAGCTAGGAAACTGGTCACTGTGGCCTCTGTGTTTGTTGCTTCCTTTATTCGGAATGGTTGTGCTCATTTATATTAATATCATGCCCAGTATTAAACTGTCCCACTGCTGGGCACAGGCCTCTTCTCAGTATGAGAACTGTTAAGTCATAGTCTACCATGCTGGCCCAGTGCGGGTTGGTAGACTTCACATAATATATTCGAGAGCGAGCTTCATGCGGTCGATAATAATTTCACATTTATAATATCAATAAAATTATTTTTAATGCAAAACAAAAAGCTAGCTTTAGATAGTATGTGATTTATCATTATGCAATATAAACTCTTTTCACATTTTCGAAAATTGTAAGTGTGCTGAGTAATTGACGTGAAATAAATAAATAAATACCTCGTAATAGTAAGATTATTTTAAAACTTCATTGTGCATTCATTGTATAAAATTATTATTAAAAATTACAATAGTTAATTTTAATAAGGGAGTCTCTCTTAACTAATAGACAGATATACTGAATTATTATGAATCATAGACAGCAATGCCATAAACGGTAGTTCGCTTCAAAATGTAACTGAAAATTTCGTTAATTTGATTTTTGCTTTCAAATCACGCATCGTACAATCACATGCCACTAAATACAATTCCTCTCAGTGAATTCACGTAACCAATTTTAGAACGATATTCGGTACAATTATTACGAATGACCGAATCAATTGGTATTAAATTGTATAACTATTCCGACGAACCGACTAATAGTTATTAGGATCTGAAGTTCCTCATCGACCCCAGATACCACTATTACCAACGTTATAAATTATTAGAGACCAAAGCTAGTGACTGGCGTAACTCATTGGAAAATTAACAGTGACTGTCTAAGGTATTTGTGAAATAATTGGTGGAGAATTGTTAAACGTATTGAATGGAAGTTCGGTATTTGGAGGATAGGAATGATAGTGCGACCAGAGCTTAAGTGAAACAGACAGTCGTTACCAATTGGTAATGGAACGAAACTCATTACCTAAGTCTGAATTTCCCGATTAGTACAAATTCGGTATCTTCAAGTCGGGACTAAATGGGTATCTTCTTGTCAAGCGTGCTCCACCGTCACTTAACATCAGGTGAGATCGCGGTCAAAAGCAAGCCTCTTACAATGATAAAGAAAATGCCACCATATAACTATTTGGCGGCAGTAAGAATGAGCCAGCTCTCTTACAGGCAACCGGCATAAGTGTAATAACAATGTTTCCAGTTTAGGCTGACGTGCGACCACATTTTGAATAAATAAAGCGCCGTTGTCAATTATTTGGTGACAGTACGAATTTGAAGGCTCGCTTGAGAAAGTGCCAGCTTTCTGAAAAACCGATAAAAATATAGTAGCACTGTGTTGTTAGTCTCAGTGGGTCAGTAAGAAATCAAACGGCCCAGATTCTAATTTTATTTTATGCCCGCAATAATATCACTAATATTTGTTCTGTTTTTTTTTTACCTGCATAAAATATATAAACATTGTCATTTCGTTTCATTAATGCAGAACACAGATAGATGTTCTAATTGTAGAACTTCTTGTTCACTTTCCGTAATACATCTCGAGAGTAATATTGGCCCAAAATAATTACTTAAACCTACATATGTACCTTTGTACATCAGTATGTAGTCAATAACATGTATGTAATATTATTGATGCTCAACGAATTTAGTAAACCTTTTTTTGCCTTATTACCAATAACAATCCATATTTTCTTATCAGAAATCTGCCCGCCAATTCCATTGATTACAAGACTATAGTGATTGACCATCGTATTATTATATTATATATAGAAGCTCGATCAATAACCTAACAAGTCAAGTATGTAAGGTGGATTTCTAGATTGGATATGTAGCTACTTATTCTATTAATCTTATTCCAATACCTCGTAATCTTGAGTTTATAGAAGAAGACTACTAGATTGCAAAGGACTACTAAATCTCGACTTTGATATTAAGTATGTTAGTAATGAATTAAATAGTTAATTGTCGCTGGCTTTAACGTTAAACGAAAATATCTCGAGAAAAACTACATATCTCAGAATTCTACATAATGTTTTCGAAGATGTGTAAGCCAGCGTGGTGGACTATGGTCTACCATAGTCCACCACGCTGGCCCAGGGTGGGGATTAGAAGCCATCTCATGCTGAGAAGAGGCCCGTGCCTAGTAGTAGGAGAGTTTATAAGCAGGATTAATAATATTGATTTATTAAAGTAAAATACCTTTAATATCAATAGAATATTATTAAACATTTAAAAATATGTCCATAAGTTTCGATAATAATTTCAAAACTTAGACAATACCTTTATAGCACCAGCATCAGTTTCAATTTGCAATCGATTTTGAACTTATTATGTTTGATTGATTTGATATTAAAAAATATAGCTTATTTTTAATATCAAAGGCATTCCAAAGCAGCCAATTATTTCAAGCAAGTCGGTCGTAGCGCAAGCTACGATTTTTCGTAGCGATAAGATTGGATCTACGACATGAGTTGATCTGTTTGCTAAGTAGGCAACCTTGATAGTTGAAGAATCATGCGATCGTAAGCGGTAGTGAAGTCTTATATGAATCATGGGTCAATTGTATAATGCGGACTCGCAACAAGAGCGGTAGAGCCCAATGGTTTCATGCTGTATATACGATTTCTAGTGGTTTCTAAGGAAGCCCTATAATTATTATCTACAGGATATGTGTCTTTTTTACGCTTGCCATGCAATAACTTCATTTTAGGAAGGCAATTGTGGGTGATAGTCCGTAAACCTATTCCTAATACAGTATTATAAAATTAGCTTAGCTAAGAACACTAGTAGTTAGATAATAATATTCTATCACATACTCAAAACACCATGTAGCCTAACCCTAAACTAAGCAGAACTATGGTTACTAGACAATGGATAAACATATATGATTATATACTTTTTTGTTTTGTAAATAAATACATATTATACATAGAAACACCCATACCAAGACAAACATCCAAGTTCATGCACACAAATGTTTGACTTGTGCTGGAATTGAACCTCCGACCTCAGGCGTGGTAGTCGGTTACACTAAACACTACGCCATCGAGGATAGAAGTTTGTACTATCTATGCCTATCGCCTGCCGTTAGGCGTAAGCGTATGTGTACCAAATAGTTCTTTTTCATTAAGATATCGAATGAAAGCTCAAGATCGGTAACTGCACTTCACACTTATAAAATTGGAGCACCGAGACACACGATCACAGTATTATTTTTCTAAATGCATAATTATTATAAAGACTGGCTATTGAAATAAAAGGTTGTGATTCATTTAAAAATCGACTTCTAAGTTCAAATCACGGCACATAGCCCAAAGTATAATTAAAGCATTTCTGTTGTTAAAATTAACAACAGGGAGTGAAAATGTTTTTGTTTAGAGTTGCAGCAATCGACTGCAGGCCTTCACTCATGTTGTTTGTAGTGCACAAACAAACGCTGACGTGTGAAACTGAATGCTACGTACATGAACTAAGACCAGAGGCAAGCTGTTAAGTCACGCTTGGCTTTTAAATTTTATATCTGCCTGTATTTCTTTGTGTTTTATAAAGATACCAGTTTTGGCCCGTTAATCTATATTTTGTTAATTCATTTTTATCGCTCGGAAATATTACTTTTTCTAGACAAAAGGCAGCTTATGCCTTGCTGTATCTTAACAACGTGTATCGGTAAATTTCATTATGACCGGTCGATTAGTCAATGCGTAAAAGCGTAGCAAACCGCGTCCAAATCTAGTAATTAATGAAATAAATGTGGCATTAAATAAATGCCACATGAATCGACTTAGTCTCTTTATTTCATGGTTGTAACTATAAACAAGCTGTACAAATACAATAAAGACTACACAATAAAATATTTCACACTAAAATACAGACGTACATCAGCCATACAAATTATGTTTCCACAAATAGTACCTACGTTTTTACCAACGTTTACGAGTCTAACATCTGCTAACTAATTCAATGTTTTGTCTGACGCGCACAAGTAGCGACGACCTCGGCTACAATATGTTACGACAGTAAAATAGCCTACATTTACGATCTAGTTTGGGATGCTTACAGATTGACTGACAATCTGGGTCTTACGAGAAATAGAACAGACTTAGATTTGTTTGAACAGATAGGAACTAAAATAAGATGGTAGTATACAGAGTGTCCGGTAAGTAATGGATAACCTTGAAATGTCTTATAGTAGAACTGTAAGTCGTTCAGTAAAAATATATTAAAAAGTGCAAGCTATTATAGCATAGCATACTTTTGACTGTCTATCTATTAGCATAATTAGTGTTTAATATTAAAACAACAAAAGACCGATGGATTTCATTTATTTATGATTGTAGTATACAAGAAAGTTATACACGGTAATTTAAAAAAAACAAATATCTCAGGTAGTAGTTAGGATAGATTTATATTCTTTTCTTTTTTTTTGAACGGCCATCAGTTCCACTATAAGACATTTCCAGGTTACCATTAATTACCGGGCACCCTGCATATTCTTTCTTTTAAAAAGATAGTTCCTGCTCTAATATAATTAAGAGACTTTACATATTTCAACCTCCAACATTCACACATATACAATTTCATCCAACACAAAGAGAGGACATTACATACACAATTAAATCTTATTTTAATATAAAACTGTATGGCTAATGTAGTTGTTCAAGTAATTGCTTTGCCACTGATACTATACGCAGTCTTGTTAGATCAAATCTCATACGGGACAAAAATTTGTCTGATCCGCAAATTGTTGTTCCAACTCTGGGATATTCGTCGCCATTGTTTTAACGTTTGTAAAGTACCCCGTAACACAGGAATTATTGAAGTGTGGTTGTGGTTTATTAAGAAAAATAAAGAGAAAGAAGAATTATAATTAGTTAGTAAGATAATATAACTTTGCTAACTTTTTTAAATTGTACTCGAGGTCGAGCTTAATATAACAAGAAACTCGCAGACTCTCTTTTTTAAATCGCAACTTTTAACATTTTCATATTAGATCCTCAATGCAAAAAAGAAAGAAAAAGATTCTGTAAAACGCATTTTATCTCTATTACAATTACTATACTATCAACCATCTGCCATGTGATATATAAAAGAACTATTAACAAGAACATCATAGGTATTTTGGGAAAATCCATTTTACGAAAGTATGATTTCTTGGATAAGAATTAATATTTCTTTGCTAACACGAAATGGTAAAAACGTTGTTTCTATTCTTGCAAATTAGTACATAAATGAAGCGAACATTTGTTTTCCAGAAAACCTAAAGAGGGAAAAAAAATGTACATTAATCATTCTAAGCCTAGATCAAAGGCGACACTTTCAAGGCGGCTGATTCAAGGGCAAGTGTAAAGGCCCGATTTCAATTGAGCAAACCATTTCCAACACAGTGAACCTTTCACCGACGCAGGAAATCCTAATGTGGGATCTAGGGCATTAAACTGATGTATTCTTAACTTTATTTAAACATTATTTGTATCATATCGTACAAATTGCTGTTTGGATAGCCTTATGCAAAATATTGACACGCTTCCATAATATGGCTATTAATTTTAGCTCTGTTGCGGCTACACATTGCAGTATATTTTTTGTACTAGACTGTCGCTGCTTCTCTAATAAGATGAGCGATGAGTTAGCAGCATACAGAATGCCCGGCAAGAACACATCCTAAACAAGAACTTAACGTAACATAATTCATGAGGTCGATCACGAAAGTACTTAATCAAAATAAATTAACTTTCGGTGGGCGAAGAATAATTAATTTTGTAAAAAATCAAAGAACATCAAAGATTTTTTGGGCAGTGATTTTAATATTAATGACACTGGTTTTTATTATTCAAGTAGGTAACATGAATTGGGTTATGTTACGTTAATTTATTTGAAAGCACTAATGACTCGCTAGTTTTACAGTTCACATACCTTAAAAATCTCTAGTAGTCCTTAATAAAGACATGCATGTATTGCCGTATGCTTTAAGTGTTCGTATAACCACTGCTAATTTCGAGTATTGTGGGTTCAATCTCCACACGGGATAATAGATTATAGTTGAATATACATAGTTGTTTCGAATCTAGCTGGCCCCTTTACAAACTTTCAAATAACGGACACATAAATGTCAATTGACATGATTTCTTTTTGCATAGACTTATTTTGTTGGGTAATTTATTACTATTATATACATACAGAGCCTTATATCTACATATATATATCCGTAGAGATAGATAACCCACATTGCACTATCTACAGAATTAGGTTCCACGTAATGCGATCCTGTTTCCGTTGACCGACACAGATTTGGACTCTGTGCCACGAATAAGAATAACTTTTCTTTTAATTTTTTGCCCGCCGGCGTGTCAGTCTCCTCAAGACAGAATGGCTTTATATATGTCAAGAATTTTAATAAGCAAACCCGTCATTTCTGATCTTGGAATAAGAATTTCTTGTCAGTATGTCAGTATAATCCAATAACACATTGCCCGAGCCGGGAATCGAATCTAAAACACAGCAGTGGCATTCACTACCGCTACATCACCTAAGCAGTCGTAGTTTAAAATAAGTCATTCTAGGATATAGAACTTTATGTGTCTTCTATATATACCTATATGCATCTCGGCGTTCTTGGTGTCCGTTGTTTAAACGTTTGTGCATCCCTTAAAAGATTATTTCAACAAATGTAGACAGAATCAAGTTTATCTTCGCACGTTATCTCAGGATTCAGAGCATATAAGCGAAAAGCATATGTAAATTCTTTTAAAACTTATATGCCGTAAATATTTAATTTGCAAAAGGTTATTTAGCTAAATGAATGAGAAAAGACTGATTAAGAAAGTTTATAAGGCTAGGGTGTAGGGTTAAATAATTAATCATCGCTTGCTTTAAAGGTGAAGGAAAACATCGTGATGAAACTTAAAAGCTCTCTCGAAGATATGTAAAGTCTGTCAATCTACACTAGGTCAGAGTGGTGGCTTATGACCCAACCTTTCTCACACTGAGAAGAGGCCCCTGCCCAGTAATGAGACAGTTTATATACAGAGCTGACACTATTATATATTATCTTCCAGCGAGACTTAAAAAATACTACAATCACCGTAGGCATCGGCGTAGCTGTATAGATTATTGACATGGCGATAGTTCATGGTTTGCAATCGTACAATCGAATCAGAAAACCTGGTATAGTATTTCCAGATCAAAATGTTACTAGTATTTTGTTTAGAAGATTTTCTATACCAGGTGTAGGATGGCATTAGGGTCGTTCCTTATTACGTGCGACTTAATAACATGGCTGACGAAGCTTAGGTGTAATACGCTTCTTCATAAATCTTTGGCGATATAAAGGAATATTATACTAAATACACATACATTTATGCTATAGTTATATGTACGTACTTCAACTCACGCCTGTATCCGCGAAGAAGTAATGTTTGTAGAGGTGTAATATATATCCACCTTTCGCCAGTATATGTTTAAGTTTCATGTCTAGAAACTTAACCATAATTATGACACATATTTATTGCTGGTTCTGAACATTTTTAACTCTTAGTAACGACCCAACCTAGGAATTAAACTAAGACCTTACATTCCATCTCAACCTTATACCAAAGACCCAACAAGGTAGTATCAAAATTTATATTAACTATCAATTAAAAGAAGCAGTTAAAAAAAAGGATAAGTACTTTCATTTATATATGTAGTAGTCTATGTCACAAAGTATTACTTATAAACGTCAAAGTATATTTATTAATATTAATTTAAGTTAACACATTACTAATTTTAGCAAAGCAGGGGCGTAGAACCTATAAGAAGAACAGGTAAGAAACCCACCGCCATTCTTTGTAATCGCCAAATTGACAATATTATTTAGTTTACAAATCAGATTTCTAAGGTCCTGCTACCATAACACAACTTACTACTCATAAAACACTTAAGCGATAATTCAAATTTAAAGTTGGCGTCGATAGTAGTATTTATGTTGTATAGTAAAATGTGGACATCCATTTACAAATAAACAGAACGAAAACAACTTGCAACCACATAGCAATCCGAGGTGAAAACTAGACAGATAAGAGTAATAAATTAATTGCCAGAATCCACAAATTCAACGCAGCAAGACCAAAAGTAACGCTAGTATACGAGAAAGGTGGATACACCGTCCCTTTCGTCATATTAAAGATAAGGCGATGACCCGGCCCACAACGCAACCACAAGCAGTTACGTTGATGTTAGTATGACGTTCCTCGGCATATGAAGCCGGACGAGAAAATAAACAGACATATCGGTATCTTTGTGGCGACTCCGCACAGAAAAAGAAGTTCAGCCTACATTTAACAGATGGCGATACAATCGCACTTCACATGACGTCATATTATTCTGCATCGCACAATTGAAGTTTACACAGCGACTGAGTATATATACAAGCTCCCGACATCAACCGTCGGGCCGCGGCCCGCCAGGCACGATCAACCAGCCTGGTCGGAGGATCCTCCCTTTATGTTGGAGGGACTTCACACCCTATTCCTCCACATATTATATTATGATCCTTTTTTCTATTTAAAAAGTTAACGGGCGATTTGGGTTATGGTTTAAGCTTCGTATCCACTAGGCAACAATTGACGCAAAACACGTGACTCTCAACAAGATCGGCAACGTTGCACAACAATGCGCAACGTTGTCAACTGGTGCGCAACATAATGCGCGGCTTGTTGTTTATTTCCGCGCAATATGCAGTTGAGCATCAAATGTTGTCAAGTGGAGACGAGACGCGCAGAAATATCCGTAGTGTGGTGTAATTAAACTGTGTTGTAGTCAACACTAGTTCCTCTGGCGACATGTTACCAACGTTGCTAAACAAAGTTCCGCGTTGCCATGAGCAACAATGTTTTGCAACATGTCACGCGTCAAATGTTGATACGAAGCTTTACGGGCAATGGTTTGACTGCATAGCACACTCGACGCAGTGGCATAGGGCCACGTAAACCACTAGCCCATCGTAGCGGTTTACGCAGCACTGACACTGCGTCGAGTGTTGTAATTCAATCCTCACAAATAATCAAGATAAGATCATATTATATTATATTATATTATTATGTTTCTCTTATCACAGGTACTTTCTAACATATTATATTAGAAAATACCTGGCCCTTTGGGAGGCTTACACGGAGACATGGGTCCAACGTGAAGAGGCCCTTCGAGAGTTTTAATCAAAGGTGGGATGGAACACCTACAGCAGCACTTGCCGCAGCAGGCATAGGACTATTGCTACGTATGGATTCTAATATATGGGCTATAGGCATGGGTGTTTGGTGGACCGGTATATTGCTAACTATGGTTCAAAAACGGCGTCTGCCCTGAATACTCTAATAGCATTAATACAATGGGCAGAAGGTGACTCGCCAACTCACTAGGTGAGCCCCCTGATAAGCCACTATAGGCATACAAGCCAGCAGCAGAGGGCAACACCGGTGCGAGTGGCTAGGGGTGTCGAGCGGTGCGGCGCCGGTTTCACCATCACGGGTCTCGTGACAACGGAGACCCGGAGCGGGTTTCCCCGTAGTTATGCCCTTGAAAATGACACTTCCACCCCCAAGCATATAGCTCTAGCGGCCCTCTCTGACCGGCCGACCAAAGCAAGCCAGAGTTGGGAATCCTACGGGCGCTCTTGAAGTTCCACCCTAGCCAACCAGTAACTGCAAGCCGGGGACGAGGCCCTAACCAACTCTCTGAGGCATTCGGGACCGCAGTGTCGCCACTCACATTCAGCTCGCCACAAGCTGCCCTGCGGTTTGTGCGCTTTAATTTAACCAGGTGATACATTTTTTGTTTATATCGCAAGGCGAAAGTGATAGTTTCAAAACTAGTGTACTGTGCCCTCCGATATTTTTTTTTTTTTTTTTTTTTTTTTCGTGGGGGAGTGCAATGACGTATATCCCTCCGCGGGGACGGGCGGAGGGATTATGTCGGACTCGCCGGGGTAAAAGAAGATGGAAAAGAAATAATGTACCTCCCGGAATACCGACTAAACCTACCACGGTGTTCCTCAACAAAACCACTATCGGCGGGGCCATTGGATTGGGGGATATGTGTGTCCGTTGTTTCACTGTAAAGGCCTCCGCGGCACAAGGGGAACATCAAATTATTCCTAGAGATGCAGTTTTATATACTAATATTATAAAGAGAAAGAATTTGATTTTAGCTTGTTTGTAAGGGTTTCATTTAAAAACTACTCAAACGATTTTGAAATTTCTTTCTCCATTAGAGAGCTTTATTATCACCAAGTAACAGGGAACATATTATTAAAAAAAATACTGTTACTAACATAATATTACCTACTTTTACGCGAGCAAAACCGCCAGCAAAAGTTAGTCTTTCTAAAAAAATGTACTAGTATTCTTGTTGGTCCCTCCAGTTAATCGAGAATGCTTATGTCAAGTAAATAAAATCGGTAGTGCAATGCATGGGATACAATCCAATTTAATCTTACTAGCGGTCGCCGAGTGGTCGAAATTCGACCATAATTGATTTGAATTTGAAGTTTGATCGTTATTAAGGTTTTATTGTTAATGACCAATACAGCGCAATTGCAATAGGTAGATACTTAAGGGTAACCATAGTTAAGAAGAATTATACGACATCAACCAAACAATGCCGAAATACTACGAACGCGATTCGACTGCGTGTGTCAAATGCATAATTGTGTGCGTGTAGTATTTTCATTAATTGAATGTATTTATAATGCATATTTTATAAAAATATTAGGATTCGCCACTTCTTTTCCATATAAAGTTTAACTGTGCCAAATTCCATATTCCTTCGACCGCGCAATTTTCGTAAAAAGGGGTACAAAGTTTTTGCTTCACGTATTAATATATCGATATCTATTATACTTATTTCACCTAACAAAGTAGCAAGAATACAATGCTGACTTCAATTATTTATGTATTTAAATAAAAGTTACATAGGAGAACGTTTAGTGAGCCAACAGAAGAGCGAAGTGTGACGTTGATATATTGCGTCCACGTACAGCATCGCTGCAGCCGCGGCACAGAGGAACAACCAACAGATTTAGAATTAAATATTGCAGGTTTAATCATTTTGCTGTACTGCAGTTTTGTGAATAAAGCCACACTTTCCCCGTGACTGTTAGCGTGGATTATAGTTCGCCGTGGTGTAATTTATATGAATCACGTTAAGTGATGTTTATAAGAGTTATTTTGTTGTACGCTTTCTTGTCGGCATAGCGGTAGTAAATGTGACTGCAGTGCATAAGGTCGGGCGTTTGGGGTTATTACTGGGTCAGAAAAGATTAGGAATTTTTAGTGCACTGAGACTGCGTACATGTGCAATAGAATATAATAGGTTCACCCGCGATTATGTGGGACTTAAATACATAATATATGTAACTGGCAAATTTTGGGTGTATTTTTCATCTGCCTGACCCTTCATTTGAGACTACCATTCATACCATGATTATCACGATAAAAAATTGAAAATAGATCTAACCACAAGAGATAGTGCCTAAGGAACCGTGTGTGAATAACACAATGCCAATTAATAATTTTCTTGGGTTCCTAAGACCACATGATTGCGTTATAAAACTGAGATAAGGCTGGGATGCGGGTCTTAATGAGGCAGGTAAAGCACATTGTCTTTTCTGTAGATTCCACACTCGTTCTTTTTATACAATTGATATGAAATTACATTGAAGTATTATAACGCTTAACTAGTGGTTTGCGTATTACAGAGGTGCTATGTCATGACCGATAGTCCACCAGTAAGTAGGCTTTGCTTCTTACGGGGATTATACAATGAAAGTTGCACACAATAACTATACTATGACGGTCAGAAGTGTTTGTTTGTAACCTAAATGAATAAATTATTTTGATTAAACTTCACTTTGACTATAGGCACCATAAAGAGCAATGAATTATAGCATTCATAGTATACATCTATTATATTTATGAAAATATATATCTCATCAGCACAAAAAATTGTTTTGGTTTATATCCATTGCTTGGAAAGTACACAATTTAAATTATACCAGAAACTAAAACGAGCATAAATAAGCAATGAATTTAGTGTCGAGCTATCTCTCAGTTTACATAGTAACTAGAAGTATGGTGAATTTTACAAAGGATTGCAATTAGCGTCGCGTAATCGTTTAACACACGAACTAGCTCGTACGAGCTTATTAATTTTACAGCGCCGTCGATTACGGAACGTACCATGTGTAATTACCTTATTTAATGACGTATTTATAAATACCGACGTCATTTAAGTGAATTAAACGGTTACATTTTGTTGTGGTTCGTTTGTAAACCGCTATCGTTATCTGAAACTATGTTTATTTTATTATGATTGTAAAATAGTTGCGCATGTATGTTTTTTTATTTACTTGTTACATTTATGTTACACACGAGCGTGTGTCATAAATGATTTATTATAATTGGACGGTCGATAATGGCGGCAACAATTCCTGTATTGCTGGTTCTTAACAACTATTCAAACAACGGATAACAACTGTTTATGGATGACACAAATGTCTGTCCTGTGTGGGAATCAAACTCATGGAGGCCCGGTGGCAGGGAGGCAACTTAATCAACAAAATAAAAATGCTCCTAACTAATTTAGCATCTAGTCTCTCTCGGCGGCCATTTTTAGGTCTTCGACCCACATCACCGAGAAGAGTCCTTAACTTAAGTTTACCAAGTCGCAGTCTCATACTATAATTAGTCTATAAGCATAACACGAACACGCTGAACCAGTTTAAATTTAACTAAAACTGGAAGCCAATTAACTAGCGATAATACTGTTAATAACATAACTAGACAATACATAAACCAAAAGAACTACGAGGACAATGAGCGTATTCATATTGAAATAAACACAACATCAGTTATAATAAGCACACGAATGCATTTCGATTATTCCGTTTGTAGTATTGTTTGGAAAACAACTTTATCTGTAACTAGCCTTTACCTGCGGATTCGCATATGTAAATGTAGATTTGATCAATAAATTTCTATCCCTCAGAAATAGTACTTTATGAATAAAAAGTACCCTGTGTCCTTTTTTGCACCTCTGATAACGTATATGTGAAATTTCATGATGATCGGTCAAGTAGTAAAGGTTTTAAAGTAAAACAAATAAACTCACATTGGCATAATATTAGCTAGAATTTTTGTAAACGAATTAATAAAAATTTGTATTTATTTCGTCTCAAAATTATATTTATCGAAAGCCGAGGTCTTCAATCTAATTATGTTGTAGAAGCTCGGACCATTTCGTCTTGGATTGCCAAGTTGTACCTTTTATAAACACTGAAGTCGTTAAGTCGAGAGGGTCACTCGTATTTTCAATAATCATTATAAATACGAGTAATCCTACTGCCACGTCGACCTCGTCTATCGGTAATAATGTCTGTAAGCAAATGATAGATTCTGTGTTAATTTAGTATACGTACGTAATCATCTAAATTACAATTACAATAATAAAAAAGAAATTTAAGCCCTTAGTTTTCAGAAATCTCTTTAGCACTACAGCGTTAATCCCGAGTCACGAAAATAACAGCGGACACAAAACATCTCAGACTCTGAACAATTTATTTTTGGATCTCATAAATGTTGTATAGCAATTATATTCTATATATATAGCATAGCGTATATTTTTGCCCAATGTAGAGACGGCAAATATACACGCTGTTAAAATTTTTGTTGAGCGGGATTACGCTTCTACGGCGAATATTGAATCGAATCTACGAAGCAATGGCATATGGACAGAGGCTAGACAACCATTTTAACCACTGCGCCATCCTTACCGTCAGATCTTAATATCGGTAGGGCTTGGCAATACAGAGTCATATAATACAGCCTCTGTAAAATAGAAAACCGCGACAAATAAATATGTATACATTATTTTTACTAAGATATAGCGTTTTCTTTTTATCGATTTATCAATATCACCACATTTTAGTAAATACTTAAACAATTGCACTTACTTCTGACTCGGTGACCTCCGTGAGCCCCAAAATGACTAGACACAATATGTTCAAATAAACTAAAATGCTAATATTATAAAGTGGAAATATTTGATTTTTTGTTTGTTTGTTTGTAAGAATTTATTTCAAAAACTACACAACCGATTTGTAAATTCTTTTTCCATTAGAAAGCTATATTCCCACCGGGTAACATAGGCCATATTTTATTTTTTAAATGTAAGTATAGTCATACATAACATAACCAAAGCCTACTTATACGCGAGCAAAGGCGCGGGCGAAAGCTAGCAAATAAATAAAATGATTAAAATTGCCATAAAATTTACAATAATTTGTTTTGACCAGGGGATCTATCCTTTAATCAAAACAAATTATCTTAAATTTTGTCTAAACTCATGTACTCTATCTAGCATATAAGTTATTTTCAGATATACTTTACGGTCTTAAAATATGACCACACCTTTCTGTTACATGCCTCACCTACCGCTTGAAGCAATAAAAATCAAAACTCCATTTCGCAGAAAATATAATGTTACGCTTCCCCTAAACACAAACAGGTAAGTAGGGCAAACACGATCTGTTTACTTTTAATATCCCTGTACAAATAAATATTTGCCTATGTATTTATAATAATAATTTGTAAATAGAATTCCTAAATTCACTGTAAATAAGTATTTAGGGGCAATTAACAATGGAAGCGTTAATTTATTTTGGACATAAATATCGAGCTAATTTTGTAATTCTGTAAATAAAAGCCCTATTCTGTTTGGATTCTTTATCTAATTTCCATTTATGTTCCTAAAGTAGTTCCTAGAGACGGTTATTATATACTAAAATCTGTCTTAAGGAGAGGCAGGTAGAAACTATGTAGGAAACTTCCACGTGGAAACGTTTTTATACAGCACGGTATCTTATCTTATCTTGTGTGGGGGCCAGTCAGTACAGACCGTCGACACTTTGACCCAGTGGGATCTTTTGTGTCGACTTCCCCAATAACAACTGCCATAGATGTTCATGGCAGCCAGGACCGACGGCTTAACGTGCTCTTCGAGGCATATATAATTGTCAATCAATACGCACATAATTTCGAAAATTCATATAACTTCTGAAAGTCAGAGGTGCGCGACGTGATTTCGAACCCTCTGCATTGCAGTCTGTTGGTCTCCCCACTGAGCTATCGCTGCTCTTACAGCACGGTATGTTTTTAACTATAATTTCCCTACGTACGTAAAGGTTCTGAAGTAAAATACCTACTGCAGTATTTGCTGAGCGTTACTATTTGTTTTTATTATTAATCGTTAGTGTAATTCTTCTAATGGTGACATTATATTATATAGATGATCATATTATCTCAATAATATAACTATAAAGAATGTTGGTATGTTAAATACATCAAAATGGGGGGGGTTTGTATTTATGCTTTAATAGTTGCACTGCCTAGCTTGCTTTCTCTGCTTTCTAGCTTCACTGGATTGGCTGCTTGTTTAGTATAGATGCAAACCCACTTTACTCGACTTTTCAAGACGAGTAAGGTGCCAATGGTCTAAGGGGAGAGCGCAACAGTCGTGTAGATCCCTAAGACAAGTCTGGTGGGGAATCCTTCACGTGGTTGCTCCCTGTTATTGGTCTAGTTCCCTATGAAATAGACGCAACTAAAACCACCAGTCGACCACTGCCTGGGATGGAGAGGTCATGTTCCGGCGGGTCCATCGTCGAACGACAGACGCTGGACAGTAATGACCTCCTGCGTGTTTGTGCCGTGCGCAGGAACCCGTACTGGAGGATGAAGGAATCCTGGGGGTTGAGAACGTAGCGAGCCGGTTGTTGTTGTTCGCTGCCTTTAACACACCCCTTTCGTCTGGATTTCTCTTCACACGGGAGGCCACTAGCTAGCCACTAACGGTCAATCGGCTGTGACGTCCCGTCTGAGGGCCGTCGGCGAGGGTCCCTAACTGGGGGAGGGCAGACAGCGAGGCGCGGAACCCGGTGGTAGGTGTGCGGCTTGTTCTTTGGTCGCACACAGCCTCGGAATTCTTCGCAGCGCCGAGTCTCGTCCATCTCACAGGGTGTGGGCCCTAAGTCTATGGGGTAGCTCTGGCGATCGTGCGTAGAGCGCACGACGTCCCCGACTGAGGACTCCGTGGCGGGTGGAGCGCTCCATAGATGATGTTTAACCTTTTAAACAACCATGGCCTCCAAAAGAAACCAAAACCTATTCGCTGTGAATACAGCTCCATCCCGGAACTCTGCTGCGTCTTCGGATGCGCAAGTTCCAACAACCTCTCGGGCTGCTGCGTCCTTGGACGCGCAAATGCCCCACACTCACCAGGCAGCGTCTTCGGATGCGCCAACCCGGAACGCGACTGCAGCTCTGAATGCGCTGAGTTCCAGCAAAGCCAAGTCACGGACTGCGCCAAGTAAGGGCAAGGCAAGTTCCCTGGAAGCGCTTAACCTGAGCGCGGCTCCGTCTCTGACGCCGCTGCGCACGGGCAACGCGAATCCACCGAATGCGCCGAACCTCAACAAGGCAGCGTCTGTGGCTCGGCTGCGCGGGAATGACATAGCTGCTTCCTCGAGCGGGTCGGGTTCTCCCAACTCCCTTACCGTATCATCTGACGCGCCCCTTGGGGCTTCGTCTACTGGTACGGTAATCGAACTGTCGGCTCTCAAGGACGCTATCCCGATGCAACCTGAGGAGCCGAAATGGACCTTGGTTTCTCCCCGTAGAAAACCAAAAAAGAAGGGCAAGAAACCTCAGCAAGCCAGACCGGACACCCAGGCGCAGGATCAGGCAAGGCGAAAGGTGACCAATGATGAAGGGCGACAGCTCGTTTAGAGCAAACGAGCTCTGCGTGGCAGTAATGACCGAACCTTTTTATGACCTCACCGCAGAACAAGCCAACGACATCCGCACCTGTCTAGAGTTGAAGTTTGAGGAGGATCTGCTGAACCCCAAAACAACAACTCAGACGGCCAAAGTACACTTCCGGGGTAAAGCACACCACAGCGAGGGCGTACTCAAAATGTGGTGCGAGGATGACGTCGCACTGGAGTGGCTTCGAGCTGCGGTTAACACCACTCCGTCACCGATTGCTGGCACTCAGCTTGTAATCAAACCACAAGCTGAAATACAGCGGAGAATTCTCTGCGGGCTCTTCATTCCCGAGCCCAACAGGGACATTAACAAACTGCGCAGACTGCTTGCAGCACATAACGGGTTCGTTAACGTCAACTCGTGGTCTCTGGTCCGTGCGGAGAAACAGACCGAACGCGAAACGCCTGGCGTTCATCTGCTACTCCGGATACCAGAGACGGACGTTAACACCCTCAAACAGCAAGAGCGGCGCCTCTACTGGCTTTTCGGGAATATCTACGTCCGGATCCTCGAGGAGGACACCGAAAAGACCGAAGGCGCCGCTCAAGCAGCATACCACAGCGAGGGCGTACCAAGCGCTTCCCTCGAGAATCCGTCTCAACCACAACAGGACGCGATGGATGTGGTTGCGACTGACATCCCGACAACCCCAGGAGTAGAGGAATGCTTTCTCGACGTTGGGGGGAGTGAGGCCAGCGACAGCTGCCTCAACTCCTCTCCGTTTCGAGAGTAGCTTCACTCCTTTACTCCAAACCAACCTCCAGCACAGCCTCACTGCGACGGCTTCCCTACGCAGAACGCTGGAGGAAAACCCCAAGACCATAGCCCTAATCCAGGAGCCGTGGATCAGGAAGGGCAGAATCTGTGGTCTCAACAACATCGGGGGAAATCTCCTCGTGAACACCACCGTAAGTAACCCCAGAACCTGTATCTATACCCCCAAACATGTCAAAACACTCTTAATAACCGAATTCTGTTCTAGAGACTTGACAGCTGCTAGGTTTTCTGCAGCAATCATTAATCAATCTTGTGATCTAGTCCTAGCGTCCGCTTACCTGCCAAGCGACGAGGACATACCATCGCCGGAACTGATGTCCCTGGTAGAATACTGCACAAAAGAAAAGCTAGAACTTATCGTATGCACTGACTCCAACGCACACCACATTTTGTGGAACAGCGAAAAATCAAATACTCGTGGAGAGGAACTGGTAAACTATCTTTTCACTACCAACCTCCTCTTAGTCAATAAAGGATCGGAACCGACTTTTGTAAACTCAAAAGCACAAACTATTATAGACCTTACTCTATCAACAGACTATGTATCCCACTTCATTACCGACTGGCACGTCTCCAAGGAAGCGTCATGCTCGGACCACAGATGGATACGCTTTAACCTCAGTATAGCCTTACCTACACCACAACCTAGACGCTTGCCGCGTAAGACAGATAGGTTAAAATTTGTTAAAACTGTAAGATCAGCACTCGCTACTGCCAACACACCGCTGTGTATGACAGAAGTTGAAGACATTGAACAGTATGTTGATACACTCACTCATATCATTACACACAGTTATGAACAGAATTGCCCTCTCGTGACGCCTAAAACAAGCCCCAAACGTCACTGGTGGTGCCCTGAACTGCAGAATTTACGTCGCAAAGTAAGACATCTGTTCAACAGAGCAATAAACACACGACAACCAAACGACTGGGAAACCTATCAAACCATAAAATCAACCTACAAAAAGCGCATACGACTCCGTAAACTGGAATGCTGGAAGCGTTTTTGTACCAACATGGAAAGCACCAGCCAGGCAACCAGAGTAAAGGGCATACTATCAAGTGCACCTGAAAGTATACTAGGATGTCTGAAGAAATCTGACAACACCTACACTAAATCAGATGCTGAAACCAATGCACTGCTTCTGGAGACACACTTTCCCGGGTGCCAGATTAATGACACTCACAACTGGGAAGCATACACTGAACGAGCATGTAGCAGTCAAGATTGGACCGTAGCCCTGGACCTCATCAACAGAGAGAAAGTGTTATGGGCTATCAACAGCTTCCTTCCCTTCAAATCCGCAGGTCTAGACGGAATCTTTCCTGGCCTACTAAGATGGAGCGGCGATCTCCTGGCAGACCACCTTGTTGAGATATTTAGAGCATGCGTCGCCTACCGATACGTTCCACGGAAATGGAGGGAAGTGAAAGTGGTATTCATTCCAAAACCAGGCAGGAGCGATTACACTTTAGCGAAATCTTTTCGGCCAATAAGTCTCACGTCATTCCTCCTCAAAACACTAGAGAGGCTATGTGATAAAGAAATAAGAGGAAATACCCTAGTTCACAAACCTCTACATCCACACCAACACGCCTACAGCCAAGGCAAATCTACAGAATCGGCGCTCCACAGCGTTGTATCGCGAATTGGAGACGGACTAACCGCTAAACAACCAACGTTGGGCGCCTTCATTGATATAGAAGGAGCCTTCGACAAAACCAACTTTAACAGCATAACCGAAGCACTGGAAGCGTATGGGGTCACTCCAACGCTATCAGAGTGGATAAACAATATGCTGAAATACAGAGCGATACAACTCTCAGTTAACTCAACAACCAGGGGAATTGTGGCCAGAGGCTGCCCACAAGGTGGTGTACTTTCGCCACTCCTATGGAACATAGTGGTAGATGACTTAATACGGAAACTGAACGGCAGAGGGCTCTTCACAGTGGGATATGCAGATGACCTTGCTATTCTTACGACCGGATGCTTCGAGGACACACTATGTGACCTCATGAGATCTGCCTTCAGAATAATTAAAGAATGGTGCATAAGCCATGGTCTATCGGTCAACCCGGCAAAAACTGAACTCATACTGTTTACTCGCAAGAGAAACTCAAACAACCTCAGACTACCGAAATTATTCAACACCGAATTAAAACTTACTAACGAAGTCAAGTACCTAGGGGTCATACTAGACAGCAAACTGCTGTGGAACAAGCATCTTGACTACAAACTACAACGAGCATGCGCATGCTTCTTCCAATGCAGCAGAATGATCGGAAAAACATGGGGACTCTCCCCAAAAATAACATTGTGGCTATATACCGCCGTAATTAGACCAACAATAACATACGGTGCTCTCGTATGGTGGACCAGGACTGAACTCAATACCGTCATCACCAAGCTGCAGAAATTCCAGAGAATGGCATGCTCAGCAATAACAGGGTGCATGAGAACAACACCGACAACCGCCCTCGAAGTCATTCTAGGGCTGGTCCCCTTAGACCTCTACATACAGCAAGAAGCAACTATAGCCGCAATACGGCTGAAACACCAGGGCCTGTGGGGAACCACCAGGAGTCCACATGCATTGATCTTAGAGCGAGCTACAGCTCACGAACCACTACTCGCCGCCCCGTGTGACAAGATCTCCAAACAACATCTATTTCAGAAAAACTACCATATACAACTCCATGAAGAACAGAGAGATCAATCGGGAATCAACGAGGTCCGAGTCTACACTGATGGTTCAAAAACCATACAGGGAACGGGCGCTGGAGTTCACTCCCTGGATCTCAACATTAACATCTCTATGACACTAGGCTCACACAGTTCAATTTTTAATGCGAATGTGTGGCCATCACGGAGGCCGCTACCGCGATCGACAGGAGACGGATTAAAGGCTACAGGATACGAATCCTCTCCGATAGCACAGTAATACTTAGAGCACTAGAGAGCAATAGCTGCAACTCCAGGCTCGTCTACGAATGCCACCTTGCCCTTGAAAGAATTTCGAGGGAAAACATTGTGACTTTACAATGGATAAAGGGGCACAGTAAATCACTGGGCAACGATGCTGCAGATGAGTTGGCTAAAAGAGGATCGGGAACCACCAGGGAAGGTCCACCCCCTTTCCTCCCTTTACCATTCTCACAACTAAGAACATGGATGCGGCTTCGCACTCAGTGCCAACACAACGAACGCTGGGCACGGACAACGGACTGCAGACAGTCGAGAGAAGCCCTACCGGCCGTCTCACCACGTCTGACACACCGCCTGCTCAACCTACAAAGATTGGACCTTCGGACCATCGTGGGGACCCTAACAGGACATTGCCCCCTAAACAAACATCTGTACAACATCGGAGTAACAGACAGCCCACTCTGCAGGGGATGTCTGACCGAAGAAGAATCTGCTGCCCACGTGGTCCTGGAATGTGTGGGAGTAACAGCACAACGTAAGGAAATCCTCAACAACCCGAGGTCACTCCGCGAAGCCTGCGAAGACCCCAGGAAACTTCTGTGCTTCTGGGCGGAGTTGGGCTGGCTATCTCTATAACCGGCCGACTCTCACGCATAATGGACCAACCTGGAGTTCAAATGCGGAAAAGGGAGTCCAATTACAATTACAAAAAAAAAATTACATCAAAATGGCAAGCAAAATTGCTTTATTTTTGGCGGTATCCTGATGAAAATTATTTTCATTCCGTGCTAGGAAATACCAACTATAAATTAATTGAATAAGGACAGTTGTTTAGTAATGATTGTAATATTTAAACGAACAAAACATGCAAGATATCTACTAATGAGTTTGAAAAAGTAGTATATTTACAAATAATAGATAAATTCGAAGAATGATTGTTAAGCTTAGTTAAACTATTTTAAAATAATGTAATTTAATATTTGACTGTTACACAGCATGCAACAATAAAGTTTTAAAGGGAACTGTCCATTATTGGTTTAGCATGAACAGAATTCATACATAAAAACAATCAACGACGATCCTACGGTCGACGGACTGTAGGTTGCTGCGCTCATATAATGACAATGATTTGGTTTTTGAGTTGGGCAAGATATCAAAACAATTTTAATCCACCAGCCCAGTTCCTAGATAACATTCCAATAACATATAAATCAGAATAATAAAAAAAATAGCATGAAAGCAATGATTTTTTATTTCAAATATCTTTATATAAACCACCAAAACAAACGAATTAGGAACACCTGGATTCAAAACTTTGTTATTTTTCTAATTCCTACTGGTTAATGCTTCTAAATTATTATATAATTATTATTCTCAGTGACTGTCCATTCCAAGCCAAAACCCCCATATAAAGTGGACAGTTTCCTTTATACATTATAAATTTAAAATACGACTGTTTATACATTAGTTGTGCTTATATGTCAATGAATGTTCCAAATTATAAAACTTGCATAGATTTTTTTTATAACAACCAGCTACGTAACGCAATACAAATTTTTGATAAGGTAGTTGTGTTATTGTATTTGGCAATGATTTTATATTAAGGGTGCCATATAAACGCAACTTTGTATCCTTTTCAAATGTTTTGAAGGTCCCTATAATGCAGGATTGATTTTCTATTCCAGTAGTTGCATTTTTAATGAAAAATATCCATGTTTGCCCATTTGTTTTTTCTAAGGTGTCTTGTATCCCTAATTCAACAACGAAAATTGCTTTAACCTCACTTTGTGTATGGCAAGCCTATACCGACTACAAACAGTTGCAAACTGCGTGCTCCTGCTAACAACTTTCGGTAAACAACAGTTAATTAGTACTGCAAAATGCAAAAGCAATCAAGCCATTGAAGCACAACCGGTACGATTAAAGGAACGGTGAAACTATGGGAACTAGGTTTGCTACCAAGAAGTTCGAATGGAATCTAGAACTATGCCCAGTGTATAGCAATAGTTTCCAGTACGTGAGACCTTAAACAATGGCTGATGAAATGTGGCTGTAATACAATTCTACCTTCCCCTTCGGGCTATATATATTGTGACTATATACATATGATATAAAATGATATTGACAGTTTGTTATTGAATTTGTTTGTTATAATCTCATGCTAGGCATAAAGGCCTGAGTCATGAACAATTTGACAGACCTACAATCAACGGACACACACTACACCTAGTCTCACAAAAATATTTTATGGGTCAAACTAATAATTGTCCCGTATGGGATGCGAACCCACAACAATCAACGACGACACAATCGCTTGTTTGACAAACATGTTCTGTTTTATGCTAATAATATTATAAATGTGAAAGATGTTGAAATCAGGCTCCAGTGGAAGACCAGTGCCTGGTTCTTGGGACCAGGCAAATGCTGATCTGGGGTCCTGATTGCTGCAGCTGTAGGACGCATATGTCACTAGATGTTACTTATTATTTACTTTACTCTGTTTTTGTTTGTTTCTTTTTGTTACTTTTCTTGTAATTATTATTTACTTTTATTCTTAAACCGCCCACCTAAAAGCTGTAAAGCAATAAAGCAATAAAATAAATAAATATTCTTTTTTACAAATATTTGGAGGTTTGTTACTCAATTACGAATAAACCGCTATACAGATTTGGATAAAACTTGACATACTGATAAAACGAGTCCTGGAACTACAAACAATAAGCTTTTGTACCGGTATACGTTTGCATGGGTGTCACGCTAGCGAAGCCATGGGCAGAAAATAGCCTTCACAATAGGCAACATAATTGCATTCCTAAAAGTAACTCAATATATGTCTAACTCTATCGCGTACCTAAATCTCTATAATCTAATTTTCAAGTAACTCCCAAAAGAAAAATAAGTACAAAAATCCGATTACGTTGAACGCAGCAATCTTGTAAAGTTTCACATCTGACATTAACGACTTTACCCACGAATATGACTTATACCACTTACTCTTTATGTACATTTAGACTCGTACTATTTGTTATCTACTGTACCTGTAGTTCAAATATATTGTAGCTACGATCTCTAAAAAATCTTCTAAGGTTTTTGTGATTAAATCCTGCTTTTTCGTTATTAAACAGACACAAATGATGCATTACTTTACATAAAATACTTTACAAAAAACGTAAAAGCGGAGAAAATAAAAACTTTGTGTCGAAATAACTACGTTTGGATCACACTTAATGGGCATTTAAATTCCTTGGCATGTAGACATTGGCAAGGCAACCACTTAAGCCTGAGTTTGTTAACACATTACCACGCCAGAAGCAAGCAAAACTTGCAATATTTGATGTGATTTATTTAACAATTTTCTTTACCAAGAAATTTAAACATGAAAGAATTCTTTTTCCGTTAACTTGCGTCCAAACCCTTGACACGGGATAACGAGACTAATTAATGTAATACGAATTTCTGACGAATCCTTTTCCACATTTGATAAAGAACTTGTAGTAGGGCCTCAGGTCAAGCGCCCGCACCTTTGAAGGACTACGCGTTAATTTTCCACAAAATAAACAAATACATTTTATGAATACTTTGCGACATTGTTTATTGCCCATTATATTGCAGTGAGAGCTCGTAAATTCTTTGTAAGGTATTATGGGCGATAATTTGCATTGTTATTTACAATTTGCGAGAAAATTACCCTGGTATTGTGAGCTTCAAATGTTACTCAGCCGCTTGGCTTAAGACTGATTGTGTAATAAACAATGTCCGACGATTGGACTCCGGGGCCTTATTAAGGCACAAGACCAACATAAGGAAGTACATAGTTATATATACATATGTTAGGCAAAGGAAACTTGTTTTGGGTTATTGGAACACCATCGTGGCTACCAGCGGTCCCATAAGAGAATATAAACTTTCCAGGTACACACGTAAGGGTAGTTTCATCCCATAATTATAAATTGCTTTGGATTTGTGAAACAAAATAATTTCCTCGTATAATTTGTATCGTGTATCGATTTAAATTAAAACAGGGCTTTGTTTTGTTCCAAAGAGTTTATGTATATTTTAATAGAGTTATTATCTAACGCGTATTTTTGGAAGAGTCCTTTTTTTATTTATACTGTAAGAAATGGAAAATCATATTTTATTGATAAATGATATTATATTATGTATAGATTAAATCCAAATATAATGGATAAAAATGAAAAGCAATGTTCATTTATATAAATATATGTTAGTTTAGTTTAGATTACCGTACTGACTACAAGCAATCACTTCATGTTGTTATTCGTTTTGCCCAATAAGTTTTATATTAATGGTAAGCCAACTACGGAGTCACAATGGTACTGCTTCTTCGTCGCAATTCTATTAATACTAGAACATCGTACCTCTACGTGTGCTACGATACAGGGATTCTACAACTGCTACGGCATCGTTGCTCTACAAGTACTTCGACACAGCGATTCTACGACTGCTACGGCATCGCGACAGCATGACATTGCTATGATGTTGCGTCACTACAGTGCATCGTTGCGCTACGAAAATGTGATTAAGTTTTGATTTTTAAGGTGAACATTTTGGGCTAGATTATTTTTACAAAGGTGCCGCGTAGCATCAATTATGTTTCATTACTACTGAGATTATTTTAACACGCTACCGAAATTTGAAATCAAAATTTGATAATACGGCCATTGCAAATTTAACATCGCTATTAATTAATCCAATGGTGACAGATCACTATCTCTAGGAAAATATGCCATCTTGTTTGCCTAGACAATATTGACGCATAATGTAACATTATGTATTAGTCAGTCAGGATTTTGTTTTTATCATTGCGTGACTAAGACATAGATCCCGTGGCAAAAGATTGCGTTTATTTTTACAATTTATAATTTCCGGACCGGGCAAATTATTGATTCCAGGTAGTTTTGAAAAAAATTCTGAATGCAGGGCAGTCTGTTAATGTTACATATATTCGTTTTAATTGGGTTATAGTTTGAGTGACCTCTTTGCCACCCCTTTGGGGATATTCATGCATAAGTCTCTGTATATATATTATTTCTATAAGGCTTCATGACATTTTCCTTTGTCATTTAAAATGATAGTCGGCCATTTTATTCTCCAGTGAATTTGATATAAAGAGGGACATAAAACTGTTGATATTCAGGAATACGAATATCAAGCACCTTTTTATTATCTGACGGCTTTCGCAAGCTTGTGTAAAGATTTTTATTACGATTCACCTTTTCAGTAATGATGATCCAATGAACTATGTGTGATATCTATGTAACGATAGCTACGAATGTTCCGTTTTAAGAATAATCTAGTATCTTAGATATAGATGTAACAGTTTATGAAGACGTTCGGAAACTTCACTTGTTTTTTTGTTTGTTGTTTAGATTCTGGCTAATAAATGAGTTAAAACATAGGTTACGTTTAATTGCATCAGTGAGTTTCCGTAAGATTAACTTTATAATATAATACCGAAGGACTTCGCCACTTTTTCATGCTAGCGAAGTTGCGGCCAGTTTATGCTTTCAGATTTTGGCAAATTAGAAATAAATATTTGTTTTAACGTATCAAATATAAATATTAATTTAATTTGACTTGCAAACCTCAGGCAGTAGAGCATATCGATCACCCAAAATAAGACTATTGCATCCGTATGAAATTTGAATACAAATGTAATCAAAACGATACCCACTTTCCATGATTAAAGACACAGATTTTACACAATGTTATTAATCCATTGGAATATCATTCTGATGAAATTCTGCAGCTCATAATTCAATCATTCATTTTTCTCACAAAAAATATAACAACGTTGCAACCTCAATTCCTAGTAATATTCGAAAAAATAATTCAAACTAAAAGCTTTGTTATTTCCAAACGCCATGAAGTATTCACGACCAACAATAAATCTGGCTCAAACGAAACACAAAAACACGCTGTAACGAGATAGTTCTAGACAAATTATTACCTCGTTCCTCATTCCTTGTTATAATAGGATTACCGTATACTTATTATACTCAGCTGCTATTTACCCCAATCAGGGTATACGCCACAAAAACAGATATAAATTGTACCTCGCAATATTTGTAATACATTGTGCTCTATGTTATCTATTATAAAAATAACTGCTGAATACAAAGGGAATGTAATGCAAAGTTCTTTAGAAATCGTTAGAGGAAATTCTCGTTAATAGTAAGCATATTGTAAAGGAAATAATAGGCAATTAGCATAGAGAGAAATACACTATGAAAAGATTGCACGTAAAAATGCTTTTAGCAACAAATAAGCATGAAATATGCAGCAACTTCTATATATCGGGCTTTTAGAAAATTTTGGTGGTTGGCAGTCTGTTTTCTTTACTCAGTGTCGCATTTCCATTTTGTGTAAGTAAGCGAGGTATGCAAGGATAGTTATTAAACCGCTTCAATTCTGTCCAGAAAAGCAGTGGGCGAGAGTTTCTTTTTCCAGGAATCTTTCATTGTTTATGTTTTTTTCAGGTACTTTGCTAGTGGAATGCTTACGCGGTCGCTGTGTAGGAACTCATGAGCAATCAGTAAAAAAGTTCTCCATACTGTTTTCAAAGAAGGACAGCTTTTCATTCATAGTAGTCTATTAGTTTTATTAACCGACCTAGGGCCCTCTGTATCCGTTATATGTGCCACAGATTATTTTAATTACTCTCTCCTGGAAATCAAATCTACTGCAAACAGTCGACAATAAAAACAGTCTGAATATACAGCAGTGAAATAACCGCTTATCTGTGCGTTCAATCTTTTATGTTACCATATTATGTAGTAACTGGACGTACGTGACCCTTTATGGAGTAGGCAAACCCTGATTACGTTCAATCAACATAGTCCACTGGGACTAGACCGCATTCTCGTCCTAAATTGATATTAATTTATGTACCTGCCCTAATAGCAGACTCAATTTTATTACTCATTTGTTACCCAAATTATTATAGAACTATGTATTTTATAGTTTTACATCAAAAATAATGTTAGTCATAGTATAAATTTGAAATTCTTCTCGCTCGATTAAACGTCGAAGGAACACATTGTGAGGGGCTACATTGCTAAGAGTTCTACATAATGTTCTCAAAGATATGTGAAATCTGCCAACCCGCAGTAGGCCAGGTGGTGGATAGGTTGACTTAGTTTTCTTATAATAAGAAGAACCCAACATAGGCTTATGCCTATGTCGGGTTCTTCTTATTACGTATACGTGATTTACATTTACTTACTTTACTTTACTTTACATATGTTTGAAAATATTATGGAGAACTTTGCTATATAGCTGTCGTTTTATGCTTTTGTTTTTGTTGTCATGCACTGTTTAGGTGTACCTTCTATCCTTCTTGAGTTTGAGGAGCAATACATTGCATCCATATTTTGCTAACGGTGTTTTAAGTCCTACGGGAAAATCACAATAATATTACATTATTCTCAGTGTAGCTTAAATAAATATTGGATGGATAGCAGCGATAGCTCAGTGGGGAGACCAAAAGACTGCAATGCAGAGGGTCTCGGGTTCGAACCCACGTCGTACACCTCTGACTTTCAGAATTTATATGACTTTTCGAAATTATGTGCGTATTGATTGACAATTATCGCCTGCTACGTGCCTCAGAGAGCACGTTAAGCCATCGGTCCCAGCTGCTATGAACATCTATGGCAGTCGTTACTGGGAAGTCAGTGCCCTATAATATCCTGATACTGGTCTAGCCTTAGGGCAAGGGTCGCCAAATGGCGAACCGCGGTCCGCATCCGGACCGCCGACCCATTTTGTGCGGATCGCGAGAACACAGCAACTTGCACTACAGAATACGTAATTTAATAAAATTATATTCCCCGCATTATCTTTGTTGACGTCAATTCGAAGGCCGGGCGAAGTAACGAGCAAATTACATTTGTTTAATAAATATTTTTCTATAAAATGTTGGACGGACCGCGGTGGTCATTTCATTTCTTAAAACAGACCCCCTGCGAAACTAATTGATGACCCCTGCCTTCGGGTTGCGGAGGTCAGGTGGCAGCCGCTCCGTGTAAAAACTGATATCCAGTCAAATCCGGCTAGACCAGAAAAGCCGACCCCATTCCCAAGTCACTTACTTGGGAATAATAAAGGCTAGGGATAAGAAGAAGTTTAAATAAATATTGGGTAAAAGAAAAATCATAGCCTGCAAGGCTATGTCCTTTTCAGTAGTTCATATTAGTGTTGGATTTAAATATGATATGTCTGGGTCTGGTTGAGTATATGATGTAATATTTAATTTCCATTAATTATATTTATTTTGCATTTATAATAGTTAAGAAGATTTTTCCGCATTTCTCTTTCCCAAATAGCTAAAACGATTTATATTCTATAAATCTAACACCGCATATTTTTACTATTTTATAAATACTCGCTCAATTTTTATATAACGATATGAAAAATTATGGATGAAAAATTGGGAAGCCAACTTTTAAGCTTCCTTTTATTCGAACGCTGCCCAAAATCCATCGACCGAAAATTGACGAAAAGTAAAAAATCAGAGGCTTAGAAGTTCCCGAAAAAGTAAAATTGTTCATCACGATCGTATTACTGGCTCAACATGCAGGGTTTCATCACACTGGCCTCAGTCTACTTCAAAATTCGTTGAGTTTGCGAAAACGAATATATTGAAATTAAACTACTATATACGGATTTTATCGCGTTGTTTGTTTATCACTGTAATACAAAATTTTGAAAATATTACACTACTACTACTATTGATTTTATTTTACTAATTTATAAGCTAAATAGATTTAATAGTTTAAATAATTTAATTTATTAAACTTTCAATGAATAACATTCGCGTAAACAGAAGACAATATTATGTAAAACGAATATAATTTTATTTCTTCTATTCGACTAAAGCGGCAAACAAGTGTATGGTGCGGTTAGTAAGATGTTTCCGTAGCCTATTATCGTTGATCGTCGATCCACAGAAAAATAATTAATGGTCGAAACGAGAAACAGCTATTCTTACGCCGGTTTCGTCTAAGAGACTACTTCTGCCCTGGGTGAGATCATTAGTACTATCAACAAAAATTGGTAACGACTAACTCATTTACTCCTATATAAACACATCAGTTGTATTATGGCAACAGCCAAAACCTGAGGCAGCCGGTCTTTAATGTAAAAAGATATCAAAACATCCAATATGAGAAGCCGTATAACCTTAGGTTGTGTTTTAGCACTGAACAGCATGGTAGTGGCGAGCTTCTAAAGTGACGATGTTCTCTTTTTAGTACAACCAGCTGCTATTGTTACTACCACTACTACTGTTGGCCCGTTTTTCCCCAGGATCTTTAACCAAAATAAAGAGTCACAACCCTGGCATCACAGGCATCCAAACACGCTCACCATCAGAAGGATAATTTATTTGCAAGCCACAAGCCATTGCTCCTAGTCTACTTATCCTATCCTCAAGAATTATATTAATTAATAATAAGCCCACGATGGATTTTGATGGTATGTTTGTGTTTGTAAAATGTGTGTATTATGTTTTGAATATTAAAAAAAAAAAAAAAAAAAAAAATTGTAATAGTTTATTAAGATGTTTGGATGTCTGTTATTCAATACGCGTTTACCGTTAGTTAAAACTAGATCATCTCCTGGATTAAAATATAGAATACTTTTATCCCGGTATGCATTCCTGAAACTTTAACGCAGTCAGAATATTGCTGTATTAGTATACAACTAGTTTTTATCTGGTTATTTTTATTTTCTTTGGAATGTGTATGCTTTTTTAGTAAATAACATAACACATTTATCCACATTTGCTAGACAGCTTATAAAGTAGGTCCGTTATATTGGCTGCGTACGAAATTGGCAGTACTAGTTATTGTACTATCGCTAAGGGGACTTGATGAAGACGTAAGCGTCTTACAAAACGTCAATCTAGGAAACCTTTCAATTCGTTTCGATCCTTTAGGAACAAGATAAATATGTTCTTGTTGATTTCTTTATCGTTGAAGATTTGGGTCCAAGTATGTAGTTATTAGAAGTAAGATTAAAGCAATTGTTCCTTTTTGTAATAGCCTTAAGTAATATACGATTATTTATTATACTCTATAAAATTGTACAGAAATTATAAAAACCATTTTTACTTTCAGGCTTGGATAATTTTCTTGTCAATATTTTTTTAATAGCAGTACGAATTCTTGAACTGTGCCCGACAGATTGCTATAGTCTCGCTTCCAATGACGTGGGACCTAGCAGTAGGACTACTTAGGAGGTAGAACTTTTCTGAAAATATAAGCGTTGAGCTTCCGATCCAAAACTGCGTTATCTCTCTTCGTATCATCTTTGTTGAACAAAGGCGACAACAATCAAAAAGTGCAGAACTGGTTTTCATACGGTGCTCATGGTTTGGTCGAGACCCAGGATTCAATTTAAAATATGTGCCAAGATTCAGCAAATTTCGTTCAATTGTAGCTGCGGATATGTAGTGGGGTACACGTAAATTACATTGCGGGCAAACTCTTTACGCTGAAGAAGTTGCGTGCATATTCAAGTGATAAAGTAAATATCTCACGCACCTAACAATGTTTTGACTCAATACTTTTTCATATAGAATTATAAGACACGTAAACATATTTGGTAACCGTACTGCTTATACTTTGCTTATAAATAACAGTCTTTATCAGTATAAAAATTCTTCCCTTCTCTTCACAGTGACTTTTTTGTTATTTTTGAAGTCTTAATAAATAATTAAGAAAATTACCTCTGAGAATAATCTAATGATACTTTAACTCAGACATCGACCTCGAGATCATGCGCAAAAATAATAGCAATCTTATTATTATGCCTTGGGACAGGAAAATTTACGTGAAGTCTGTCAATCCGCTCTGGGTCAGCGCGATGGATCAGGCTAACTCTTCTTTTATGATAAGATGCCTGTGCTTGCACTGGGACAATTTATAAACTAGGTTGATATTATTAACAAAAATGATAAACATGGAAACGGGTAGCTCATAGTAATACTCCCAAATCACGACGCAACTCTAATTTACGCAATTAATTGTAGAAATAGTTACCAGATCAAAAAACAAGAGATATAAAAAATTAAATAAGTGTTATAAAAATATCGTTAATGTACAAACACAGCCGAACAACGCTATAACATAGTATGGATATTCCAACATAAACGAGTAAAACTACACGTTTTAATATAAATTTTATTAATATGTTGTGCTTATGTTTCACGCCAATCTATCACGACAATCTGTCAAACTTTGACATCCCCTCACATTGACCGGGATTATATCTTCTTTTAATAACAGCGGGTCATATTTTTAATTTATTTTGTTTAACACGACCATCTCTCTGGTTCTGTGACAAAATTTTATGAAACTGCGTCCAGTGGAAAGTATTAGTGCATGCGTCCTGGGCGAGAAAAGTATTATTGGGATTTCAATCTATTAAGAACAAAGCACTTTCAATCGAACACCTCTTAAAATATATTTTGTACAATAAAGTATGTTTTACTGTTCATTGCATTAGACTTACACATCAGTTATTTGCATCGTCGTATAAGTTTGTGCCGATAGATCGCTATGTGGACTGTATTGATAAGCTTTCTATTAAAAGGTTTTCTGGAGACGTCAAAAGAATCGCTTGAATGACATGATATCTAAAACATAGCTGGAAAAGTATATTATGATACATTTCTACCATCTTTGTCAGAGTTATACAGGCTTGAAACTATGTATGCATAATTGTATTCAAACTTCAGAGAGACAGACCGAAAATTTATTATAAGTGGAGATACAGCCATAATGCTAGATCTCGAGCGACACCATTATTGCTATCCCAGGCTTATATCACCCGCATTCCTCAAACAGTCTCCTACAATTTATCTTTCACTTCCAACTCGACCATTTCTCTATATTCAAGGCCCTAAAGAGCGAAGGTCACACAATTTATTATTCTATTTGAATCGAAAACAATCCTACAGACTTGGGTGCCGCTTTCCAAAAACCAAAAAGTTTAAGGGCGGTGATTTACTGCTGTATGCCAGAGTGCAAAATTAAATCGTACTAAGAAACCGCCCACTTTTGAAAACAAAAACAAAATAATTTATTAAGGTTTGATTACGAGCGCGCTCTCGTTGTGGTTAACAAGAAATGTGTAAACAGGAATAGTTTTGTTTACAAAAAGGTTGCATGAAACGTGGAATGTGTTATTTAGTAGGCACAGGTTGGGTAGAATGAATAAATGCGAGATGTCAAATTATATGGCATGCCTACGAAAATACATTTGTTTTTGCAGCTATAATGGCTGATATGCGGTGATCTAACCTGTGATAAGTGAATATGTGATAAGTATCCTATCCTCGGTAACAATTTAATGCTTTGATAACAAACTGAAATCCGACCAGGGAAAGCGAATCAATCCTAGGGAAGACAGCAGCACGTCGTGTTGCGTTCCTACAGTGAGTAACGTGATAAGAGTGTGGCTTCTTAGCTTTTTCTTTTAAAGAATATGCTACGTGCAGTTTTTAGCCTCGGTGTTGCAAGCATCTACTGTGACTGCAGCCACCACACCGCTGGTACACCAGCAGCTGAATGGAATGCTTACTTACCATACTGGTGATATAAAAACTGGATTCTGAAACTGCAGACTATAATTGCTGACTTTGACTGCTGACCCTTGGTGGGTCCAAATTATGTGACTCTATCTATGGTCATTAAGGATCATAGTCATCACTAATGGCTCAATAAAAACTCTGTCCACTCTTGACTGAAGCTCTTTCAGCTGAAATTATTTTGGCCTAACCTATTGAGTCGCAGCGTCACACCAGCAGCCAAACACAAAATAGATTTTTAATAAATGTCTGGAATTCGATCAATTGACAGGTTAACAGTTATAGAATAAAAACGCACGACTAAAGTACGTACACAAAAATACAACTGATCCTGAAAATTCTTAATGAATAAAAAGTCATTGTTCTGTATTTATTAGTATGTCTTCTGAAAGAATATGTTTGTCATATGGAACGAAATCGTTGGATAATGCAGTGACGTCATTTCATTTATAATGGCGGTAGGTGGACAGTCTTGTCGGAGACAAGTGATTGCCGATTAGTCATTTTCGTTTTAAAAGTGTCACATGACAAAAAACTGACAGTTTGCCAAGAGAAGCTTTGTCAGTAGTAATTGTGGCATTAAAATAAACACCTATATAAAGTTTAAAAATTGTCACCCGACTTCGTTCTTTTTAGACCCCTTTTTTACGTAGTCGGGTTATAGGTCATTAAATTTTTGTTTTATTTAATTCTTTTTCATAAAATTTATATAGCTTATATCACTTGGGTTATTATTACGAATCTATTGACACCTCATTTATTAAAATCGGTTCAATGGTATAGGCGCTACGGTGGAACATACAAACATCATACACAGACTGACAAAGTCATTACCCTTCCATTTGGCTTCGCTGTAGTCGGGTAATTAAAGTTACTAGCGGTCGCCAAATGGTCAAAATTCGACCATAATTGTTTAAATTTTAAGTTTGATTGTTATTAAGGTTTTATTGTCTATAACTATACCCTTATAATCACATTTCATTAAGACATCTACTCCACATACATATTTAACCATAGTTACGAAGAATTCTACGACATCATTCGAACAATGCCGAAATACTACGAACACGTTGCGACTGCTTGTGTCAAATGCATGATAGTGTGAGTGTAGTGTTTTTCATTATTTTAATGTACTTAAAAGCATATTTTTAAAAAATATTAAGATTCGCCAATCATTCTCCATATATACTTTAACTGTGCCAAATTTCATACTCCTCCATCCGCGCAATTTTCGTAAAAAGGGATACAAAGTTTTTGCGTCACTTATTAATATATAGATAATTTACTGATGTTTTATTTCTGGTATCACTATGATCAAATTCTGTATTTCAAGAGGTTTTTACAAACAAGCAACGGACACAATGAACACCCAGTCTCGGGAAAACATTGTTGTTTGATTTGATTGTTGATACACAAATTTTTGCTCCACGCAACGATCGAACCTACAACACTCGACACAGTGACAATGGCAAGACATCCACTTAAACTACTACGCCATCCGTGTAATCAGTTCGTTATTATTGTAAAATATCTTACGAATGAACCCTGTACCAGGTAATCCAGCTGATGACAGCCATCTCTGACGCCGCGGCATCAGAAATGGCAGAAACGGCTTTGATGTATTTAATCTGTACCTTATATTAGCGGATCCGACAGATGTAATCCTGACCAATTGAACTGCTCGAAGCACCACCTACTGAGTCCAATTTTAAATACCATCCAGGGATCCACTCAAAACACCTACAAAAAATCATTAATATCGATCCAGCCCTTTAGAAGGAGTTCAATTACTTACACAAGTATAGAAGAATCATACAGTGTGAGTCTTTATAAAGTGCACATATTAAAATGAGGGAAACTAGACATCATTTTTTTGGTAGAAAAAATAATTTAGAAAATCTAAAAGACATATTCTTTGATTTATACCTACATTTACATTTTTTTAGTAGTTATGGACCTTGTACCACGAAAACCTCGTAACTTTTAAACCAGGTGGTTAATCGTGTTAAAACAAAAATAATAATAATAGCGTATCGGTATACGCAATACTATTCATACCCAGTGGGGAGATTAACAGACTGCAATGCAGAGGGTCTCGGGTTCGAACCCACGTCACGCACCTCTGACTTTCGCAAGTTATATGACTTTTCGAAATTATGTGCGTATTGATTGACAATTATCGCCTGCTCCGTGCCTCGGATAGCACGTTAAGCCGTCGGTCCCGGCTGCCATGAACATTTATGGCAGTCGTTATTGGGAAGTCAGTGCCCTATAATATCCTGACGCTGGTCTAGCCTTACGGTATCGTTAGCCTTCGGGTTGCGGAGGTCAGGTGGCAGCCGCTCCGTGTAAAAACTGATATCCAGTCAAATCCCGTTAGACCAGAAAAGCCGACCCCAAGTGACTTGGGAATAATAAAGGCTAGGGAGAAGAAGACCCAAAAAAATGCCAGTGACATAAAAATAAGGAAACATTTTACAGCTAAATTGATTTCCGTACAATGATTTTTTAAACATTGTTAAAAAACTCAACAAACTTCCCGATTGCCCCTAGTTATTATTATTCGACGTTAATCGGTATCTATAATTAAGTTGCATTTTTATTTGGACGCGCTAATCTCTGAAAGTACCAATGGGCTTTAAAAAGTTATTTTTGAGTTTATGCTGGTGCTAAAGGAGGCTATCCTTTCTTAACGAAGGTTATGGACTATATAACATCGCGCTTATATACACAGGAGCTGCGCAGTAATTATAGAAGTGAGTGAACCCGTGAGGACAGCGACATTATTTGTTGTATATGTCAAATTGACCTAGTTATTATATGTACGTTGTTATTATAATAAGATTCGTTTTCCTCATAGCGTGACTAAGTCTTTCTTGTACGAAACCCTAAAATAATATTTACTAAATCACGAAAAAACGACAAACAACGACGAATTCCGCTCATATTTTACAAACAAAAAAGACAGCATCAATGTTCAGATTGAACACTTTATTATTTAATGGAAGCTCAAAAAACATCCAAAATAAACAAAACTGAGAACGATGAGATTTTGTTACGAAAAATAGAACAACGTAAATTGTTTTGCACAAACAAACCATAAAATGTTTATTTACAAACTCTGTCTGCAGTTGGACCAACTATTTACCCAAATAAGCGACAAGTAGCAACTGTATCGAAATTGTGCCACTGAAAACACGCAAGTCCAACGTAATATTTTATTTACTTACAGCTTAAAACTTTTACCCACATTTACCCGGTACAATTTACAGGAAATGTTTTAATATTGTATATGTTCTGAGGTTTCCTTGTATTACTTTAACCGTTACAGCAAATGTAACAATCCTTTGAAACCGGATTTCAATCTTTTTCTTTAAAATAGACAACTTCCGCTTTAGAAATAATTCCTATGTCGCGGGGGACTTGACGAACACTCAAAAAACGGACAAAAGAGCACCCAGACTCGGCACAATCATTTGTGGATTCCACAAAGTTTTGTTCCTTGTGGGATTCGAACCACTGGACAACACTTGGCGCAATGATACGATTACTTTAACAACTACGCCATCACGCCATCAAAGCAGTCAAATTTGATTCCATGTTCCGAAAGCTACGATTATCTTTTTCTGTCTGGTAAAATTGTTAATAGCAGATTGAAATATTGAAAAGAGTCCAGTAGACTAAAAAAAGCACTTGCTTGTAATTGAAGTATACTTTTGTTTAGCTCTTTGTGAAACCGTGACTACATACACGTTATACGAAAAGAATAAATAAAATTCCATTCACAAATGAATGCCCAATCGAACACAATAAAATATAATTGCCTTCCAGCTTCACTGCGACAATTTCTATCGAGGTCACATAACAAAGATATGAAATACTTTTTTATAAATGTGTCCCCAAAACGGTACACTCTACATTAGGCCTTATCACAACATTAATGGTGGCATAAAGTTCCCATTACATTACAAAATTGCGCTCACAAACGTATGTTACGATTCAAAACCCCTCACTTTAGTAAAGGGGCGTTTAGTCCAGATGGGTTGTTAAGGTGCCGTACCTAGGTTAATAATGTAGACAGTTTTCATTAGGCACACGCATATTTTATTTCGACCTGCCGACGCTTCGCAAATTACTCGCATAAGACCCTAAAACCTCGTTTGTCTTGTACGAGATAATTTAAGAGGAAATAATTTTGCAAGACAGACTAATTAAACCTGAATTAATTAACTACGTAAATATAAACAAGTGGAGAGTTGTTAAAATAGCGTCTATGTCTTTAATGAACATTCCTAATGAAAATAAATAAGACTAACGCTTTGCATAGATAAATGGCGTGGAAGGACGCTTGGGTATACTTGAAATTAATCGATTATTCAAATAGTATCGAAAAGAATTGTAATTCGAATAGCATATGAACTTTACGTTTAACATTCTATTCGTCGTTGTAGAATTACATGTCGTACACAGACATCAAATAATTTACTTCTGACAATATGCCAACGGCCATTTACTTAAACCTAGTTATACACATAATTAAATCGATACACTCGATAACTCTGACAGTAGATATTTTCCAAGTAAATTATTGCTACATTTAATAAACTTGACAAAAAAAATATTTTTGTCTGCTTGTCTGTGTTACCATCGCAATAAAATAATATATCTAAATAAATGATTTGAGTTTATTTTTATCCCGGCTTTTAAATAGTTCTGCCGAGAAATACAAGAATGTGAAGCCATCAAGATATATGATAAGAATTATTTATATATATAATATTATTTTACAAAATATATATTTTTATTTATAAGTGAAGAAAAGTAAATAAATATAGGCAGTTTACGCAAATGATGTAGCGGACACTGCTAACGTTTAAGTAAATATAAAGTACGAAAGCTTCTTCATGATAATTTTTTTTATTGTTGTGCTGTCAGCAACATAATTAGCTGAACATTGATATAATTTCTAAAACTATTTAACTAAATGAAAATTCCGAAAATTATTTTGCTTTTATGAATTACCCTTCAATAACATATTCTTTAGCTATTACTGCTGTAAAAAATTAATATGATTATAATATTAAATGATAAAGCAATTTCAAATCTTATAAATGTTTATCAACTTATTTTGCTGACGCTATTTAATTCTAGGTCATTAGTTCACAAATATTAAATATATATTCAAGTCTCTGATTGCAAACACTGATATTGGTTGAAAATTATTTCTGCGAAATTTACGAAGTTGATTTGGTTAAAGACTTGATGTAAATTGACTATTTACATGTTCTTGAAATATTTTAAATTAAATAGTTGCTATTTATATTCTTATATTTCTAGTGTACGTATATATAAACACATACACTGCAAAATACGAGTATGTTACACATTTGTCTACCCAAAAAAACACAGGTGTTTAAATACATAGTCTTTATATCAGACCTTTAATACATTCACATCTCACCTCCTATGGGTTTGGGTCCCACGTAAGAAGGGGACGACAGCGGACAGGATCTAGAGCAGTACCCAGTAAACGTGAGTTTACTGGACACAGTTCCAGAATCTGTCGCCCACAGAACTCTGTGTTACTTTAAATATCATAACCGACAAACCTAGTAGCATTTGACCAACACGTTCTTTCTTTCTTTTCTATTCGTGTTGGTGTTGTTAGTGGCCAACCTGTTGTCAAGAGTTGTTTAAGCCGCCCGTAGGCCTCTGACATGACTTAAGGACTGCTGTCAATTCGGCAACAACCGGGAATCGACTTATTACGTGTCTTCCGAAGCACGAAGACGCTCAGATGAAATACCACTAAGCGGTCACTCATCTATAGACTGACCGCACCCATCGTTGCTTATCCTCGCTAATCGTTTACCGATCAGTGAGTGCAACTGGCTATGAGCGTCCATAGGTACACATACTTTTAACACGAGATTTGAATTGCAGCAGTCACATTGACTACCGCTCCGCCATGGAGGTAATCCAGTAACATTTAATTTCTTTATCAATAGCCATATCTTTCTTCAGCTTAATAATTGTGACTGCACGGAAGGTGTTGTAGTTTAAGTGGTTGAATCACTACAACTACTACGCCGAGTGTTTTTTTTACTGCCTTTTGTGGCATACGAGCAAGTGGCCCACCAGATGGAAAGTGGTAACCGCTGCTCATGGACTTCAGCAATGTCAGGACACAGCAAAACCGCTACCTACCATGAAAGAAGAACTCTCTTTAAACCTCGTTTGAAGTGGGACATATCATAGCGCTCGGGAAATACCAAAGCAGGCAGTTCATTCCAGAGCTTGCACGTACGTGGGAGTAATGATTGCTGAAAGCGTACCGTCTTGGATTTGAACGCTTCCAGGTGATATGGATGAATCCTGCTTCGTTGTCGAGTGGTACAGTGATAGAAAGGGGGCCGCTGGTACCAAATAATATAATATAATATAATATTCTATCACATACACACAACACCATCTAGCCCAAACTAAGCAGAGCTTGTACTATGGGTACTAGACAATGGATAAACATAAACATACTTATATACTTTTTTTTTTTGTAAATTCATACTTATTATACATAGAAACACCCAGACCAAGACAAACATCCATGTTCATGCACACAAATGTTTGACTTGTGCGGGACTCGAACTCGCGACCTCAGGCGTGGCAGTCGGTTACACTAACCACTACGCCATAGAGGCCGACAAAATCAAACAGTTCTTCAAAGCACTCCAAGTGAAAGAGTCGGTATAACACGCAGAGAGACCCAAAGTCTCTCCATTGCTCCAACGCCGCCAATCTATCCGTGAGATTGGAAATATCGACGATTCGAACTGCCCGTCTTTGTAGGGAGTCAAGTGGGTCGAGCTGGTATTTGGGGGCCCATGCGCAGAGATGTCAGCAATACTCCACGCGCGGCCGGACCTGTGCTTTGTAAAGCACAAGACGTTGACCCGGTAAAGTACTGCCTCGCCTGTTTAGTACCCACCTTTTTGCTCGTTAATTTAGCTTTGTCCTCCAAGTGACTCACAAACTGGACTTTATTCGAGATTTCTACGCCGAGGATCCCAATACTTTCAGAGATATGGAGAGTAACTCCTTGGAACTGTGGCGCCATGATAAAGGTGTTGTGGGATCGATTGCCAAATAGGACTTTTATTTGTGATCCTCAAATAGTTGTTCCGAATCTGAGTGTTCTTTGTTTGAATGATTGTAAAGTCCCCTGCAACAGAAACACTACTCCAAGTGCAGGTGCCGGCCATATTTGATTAAAAACAGAATCAATGAATTTACCAAAATTGCATTAAACACTTTATCCATAACACATAAGATTCAAACAACAAACATTTATGCTAAGATTTTAATAAAAAAATAGCAAGGAAAAAATTACGACAGCATAAACAAAATAAAAACCTCGTCCATTCAAGATTCCCACACAATAGGTTTTCATAAGAGCACGGGATAAAGCCAGTTCAAGAATCAGTAATAGGCTTGTGGAGTTCATCTTCTTATAAATTATGTGAAAGCTTGTAATTAGCAACATGTGTATTTAATTATAACTGATCAAATGTACTTATTAGTCTGTAAGCTTTCCTAAAATAAATAAATAACAAATGTACTCACAGAGGCTTTGCATAAAGGAGCCTACCGTTTTAAGGGACGGTGATATTAAAAAAATTATAACAGACTCGCTTTGTTTTGGTATTTAATTTGGTAGCGTTAGCGAGATAAAATGCTGAACATTGAACAAATTTGTTACAGTAATTTATGAACGAAAATATACTTTTTACGATTGTATAGTAATGAATTGGGACAAAACTATCATTTTAAAAGTATATATGTATTTTTATCCATTGTCTAGTACCCATAGTACAAACTCTGCTTAGTTTGGGCTAGATGGTGTTGTGTGTATGTGATAGAATATTATTGTTATGTTTCTCTTATCACATGTATTTTCTAACATAGAAAATACCTGGCCCTTTGGGAGGCTTACACGGAGACATGGGTCCAACGTGAAGAGGCCCTTCGAGAGTTTTAATCAAAGGTGGGATGGAACACCTACAGCAGCACTAGCCGCAGCAGGCGCGGGACAATTGCTACGTATGGATTCTAATATACGGGCTATGGGTATGGGTGTTTGATGAACCGGTATATATTGCTAACTATGGATGAAAAACGGCGTCTGCCCTGAATACTCTAATAATTATAATTGCAATGAGGCATTGCAATGGGCAGACGGTGACTCGCCAACTCACTAGATGGGCCCCCGGAATAGCCACTATAGGCATATAAGCCAGTAGCAGAGGGCAACACCGGTGCGAGTGGCTAGGGGTGTCGAGCTGTGCGGCGCCGGTTTCACCATCACGGGTCTCGTGACAACGGAGACCTGGTGCGGGTTTCTCCGTAGTTGTGCGCTTGAAAATGACACTTCCACTCCCAAGCATATAGCTCTAGCGGCCTCCCTCTGACCGGCCGACCAAGGCAATTACATACATACACATACATTTTTTGTTTATATCACAAGGCGAAGGTGATAGTTTAAAAGCTAGTGTACTGTGCCCTCCAATATCGCGTTAGTCCCATTATAAGATAACGACTGTCCCAGAGGGGTAGCAACAATCCTCTATTAAGGCGGTCTTAAAACCATAGCTAGCAAAATTTAAGTAGAAATAACATTTAACTTAAACTATTATCCTACGGAAATGTCGTGAAATACCATATGTGTAAATCTAGCACATAATCTCCGTGTGCCAAGTCATATCCTAATCCGTTCAATGTGTCACACGTGATTAAGTAGTAATCATCTTTACTAACTTTTACATATAAATAGGATATTGTTCCCTTAGCCTCCCTTAGCTTAGATTTTACGGTATACCGTCATTTAATGCTGCTAATGAAATATTCTTAAGGCACGCATCTCTGACTTTATGAAGTTATGTGTGTATTAAATAGTTAATTATCACTAGATTTAACGGTGAAGGAAAATATCGTGAGGAAACCTGCATGTCTGAGAGTTCTACGTAATGTTCTGGAAGATTTTGTGAAGTCTGCCAACCCGCACTGGGCCAGCATGGTGGACTATGGCTTAATCCTTCTCACACTGAGAAAAGGCCTGTGCCCAGCAGTGGGTCAGTTTAATACAGGGCTGATATTATTATAATGAAACATTCTGATCGATAATATCCCAATAATAGATTGTGTTACCTGAAAATCGAACTTAGTCGTCGCGTTTTGCAATCACGTTACACTCATATTTTGCCTACCAATGTGCCCGTCACACCTAAATAACCGTTCTCCAAGCAAAGCATATCATCATTATACTTAGATCGTCTAACAAAGTGTCCATACTATAAAGAGTGAGGTGACACATAGAATAGAAATCTATAGTGTATTTTCAATTATGTGAGCGTGATAATACTATATTTATAATAATTCAGATGGCATGTTGGCATTGTATGTCGGATGATAACTTAACGTCTAGAACTATATTTAATTATAGTATATTTATGGTTTAATTGTTTATTTTCAAGTAATCTATAGGAGTGTTTCGCTTCGTTTTAATAAAATACTACTTTCAAAACTTACCGGTTATCTTAAAATCCGATGCGTAAAAACAACAAAAGACAAATTTGAAATTGTTGATTCTCATTTATTTTTGCTTACGAAGCGCTTCGGGCTCGTAACAAAGGAATGTTTATAGATATTCCATTTTATTACGAGTTATTTTGACAGAAATTCGCTAACTTTACTGTTTTCATTTACATTCGATTAATGTTTAAATTGTACATTTTATTTGAGAGCTACCCTGGTAGTAACTTATCCAGTTTTCAAACTGGTGATATCATTAGGCTTGACCTGTAAGTCTGTATAATTCAGCTTTAAATGACAAGTCGCTAGGATAACATTCAAACAATGGAACAACTATTGGTGGCTCATATAAATTGTTGGCCTATGTTGGGTTCGAATCTACACCACTTGGCGTAGTGGCAGTCGCGAGGTGACTACTTTAACCACTAAACCATCAGTGCAGTCCTTTATAATAAAATAAATTTTATAATAAACTAGATATTATAATAAACTAGATTTTGCTCATGGCTTTGCTGGCTCGCTCATTTGTAGCACTTTCGCCAGACGTCAGCTGATGTACCTTGTTCACTTAGGTATATAAATAGGCTCAGGGCTTTATCCCCTTGGGGATAGGCAGATGCGTATAACACCTACATTTCATCAGCTACAGCTTAAGGTTCTGCATAATAGGGGCTACTAGACACAGGCCTCCTTTTATTAATGCCTCTCTTCATGAAGTCTCGAGATTTTATTTTACTAGACGCACATAATGCAGAAACTATATATGCAATAAAAAAACTATTAAAGAATCAACCACAAGTCATTTATTGAAATTAAACTACTATATACGGATTTTATCGCGTTGTTTATTTATCACTGTTTACAAAATTCTGAAACTATTACACTACTACTACTATTGAATTTTACTCATTTATAAGCTAATAAAATTATTTAAACTATTAAATCTATTTATATTTAGTTTTACACTTTCCCCGACGTTTCAGTGAGAGACCTCTAGGGATTACATCGAGAGTGTTATAACCACAACTGCACGCAAACTCGGGATTCTAAATAAGGTGCGTCGGTTCTTTACTCCTGAACAGCGGTATCTGTTGAACAAGGCCCAAGTCCGTAGAAGCATGGAGTACTGAGCACCTTTGGAATGGTCGATGGTGGTACTCGATGACTTAGATAAACTGCAGCTTCATGCCGTACGTATAATCGACAGCCAGGAGGTTGCGAAGGACATCGAGCCGCTACAACTTCGTAGAAACATTGCGTCCCTTAGCGTATTCTATCGCCTCTGTCATGGCGAATGCTCCCAAGGGTTATTTGACCTCATCCCACCTTCCCCCTTCCTTTTGAGAATGACACGTGCCGGTCTTCGTAATCACCGATTGACGGTTAGCACAATCCCGTCTCGCACCAAAAGGTTCAGCAATTCCTTTTTATGCCATACCATACAACTTTGGAACAGTCTTCATGCTCATGTGTTCCCTCCCTTCTATGACATTGGGTCCTTCAAACTTAGTGTGAAGAAGCATCTGGTCAGACTGGCTTGACACTGACGACGTCTAGAAGACATCTATCTTCTCCTCGTCGTCACTGTCTCTGGACTGTAATTGGGCTTTCCATCAAGACCGTTACAATCAAGAAGCCGTGTCACGATAAAAAAAAAAGTTTTAATTTACCAGGCATAATTCAAAATCTATTGTATTTATAAGGTAAACATAACTCCCGCTATTGGAGTAAATTTGTCACGGGATATTCAACAAACAACAGACACAAAGAACATCCAGACTCGAAACAACTGGATCACACAATTTTTTAACCTGTCAGGAGATACAACCCAATACATCAGCGCAGCGTCAGTGACGAGGCGACCATTAAATCCACGACACCATCCGTGCATATTACACTCACATTTGTTTGTTTCTTGACATTCACTGGACACATATACTATGCTCAATAATAACAACAGCAGAAAAATCCTAACAGAAAAATCTAATAACAAAAATCAAAGCCAGAGGTGGCCATAAATATAACCCCAAATTCATGCCACGGCAGCAACGAAGCATACACTTAAATATAGAGATAAAAATAAATATTCAATAAAAATCCATTTTAAAGTAGTACGGGCAAATGATGATTTGAACGTTCCAGATATCCTAAAAGGCTTCTTCAGTCTTATCGCTTTTAAACGAGCTCGGATCGAAGACCTACTTGTCACTAAGTGTTTTTTAACTTGATAGATTCTGGCACTCTCCACAACCTGAGCATCAAACGTTAGCTGTCGTTAAATGTGAATGAAATTGTAGCAGTCAGTAAATTGTGCCTATATTTTAAATACTAACATTGCATTAGAGTACTCCTTAAATCGTGTGCCCGTATCGCATTTATAGGCAAAGGTTTAATCATAAATACTACTGCGTTGTAATATAGTCACCTTTCTGGATCATTAAGCCGCCTTCCGATGTACAATGCCATCATGACATATAAATTATAAATAGAGTATTATCATGCTCACTTATATTAAAAATTGTACACTTATTGTATTATTCTCTATCATAAGTATAATGAATGAGATCTCTCTTCTAAGTGTATACACTAACCCTTCCGATCTAAGTAAGGTGGCACATCTACGATTTTAATCTCTGCTTACAGATTCTTTATTTCATTTATAACATAAGATTGTTATATCTGTAAAGTTGACTTACCTTTACAGATATTACAATTTGATACAAGTAGATGATGTAGGAGTTGCAGAACATGCAGAAGTTACTCACTTAGACATATGCACGGGTTAATAAAAAGGACTATTGATCTTTATATTTATTTAAATTGTCCATTACGTCTCTTTTCTTCTCTTCGCGCTTAATGTGCTACAGTAATATGGTGTGATAGTTTAAGTCGTCGCCTCGCTATTGCCTAACCACTGATTGCGGTGGCTTCCATCCCCATGCGAGACATAAAATGCATCACCAAAATTGTTCTGAGTGAGAAAGCAAAAATGATTTCTACTACAGGAGATGTCTTCTAAAAGACCACAGAAGAAAACAAACAATCAGGCAGGCCACATTCTAGCAAGCAACCAGCCGTCTCTTTAATCTTGGCCCACTTTACCCCATCATATAGCATTGAATCCTTGCCAATCTATCTTAATTTCGCTTCATCTATAAAAAAAGTAATTCTAACTACGAAGATAGAGCATATGGACGTGTCTGTGTGATTAATGTAGGCAGTATTTGTCTTTTCAACAAAGGAAATGGTAGGGAGTGTGACTAGCAATTCTGTTCAAGTATTAGAGTCTTAGACTAAGCGTGAATATTATCTTTTATAGTTCGGTCAGAATACTAAGAGTATTGCTGCATGGAGATTTATGATAGTATTACATCAGCATTTTTCTTAAGATGATGAGAATGCTTATAATATGAAATTAAATCGACACAAAGTCAAACTATGTAATTAGAAAGGGTATATTTTTATAATTTTTGCAATATAAGGCAGCTATAATTTAGTTTGAATGCTATGGCATTTATTGAGACGAGTGAAGGTGCAGTGGGTCGGTCTTGTCAGCTCACTGTTACCGTCCCACTAATTGTTGGTTCGGATTTCACACAGTACAATTATTTGTGTGATTCTACAATTATTTTGCTGAGTCTAGCTGTACTTTTTGTCCATTCATTACATGTTTTAAGTCCTCCATAGGTCTTCATCCCTAGAGCGAGACCTTCTTTTAACCAAGAAAATGATCCTCGTGACAATTAATGCATATGTATGTACGTCATTTATTACTAAAAATAAAGGGATTTTAAAATAATGGAAGGAGCATTTCATCTGGCAATGGGACCTACCAAATGCATAAGGAAATAAAGAAGGCCTACATTATACGGTTAGCAATCGACAAGGCTACAGAGACTCAAACCTTAATATCAAAATGTGTGACGTAAAACGTTTTTTTTTCATCAAACGGTTTTCTCTGACGACCAGTAAGCTTATAAATCCATTTCACTGTCGTCGTTTTTTCTAGAAATGATTTTCAGTTATGGAAAAGTAACATTTTTATAAGTACAGTCAGCAACTTTAATCGCTGAAATGTTAATTGTTATTCTGTGATTAAGCAACTAACCTTTACTGCCATAAAAATAATATCTGTTATCATTTTTAAAGATAGAACAAATCTAAAATCGTGTACTTTTTGGTGTTAATATACTTGTCGAGGCCAACCAGCACTGCGATAATTTTGCTGACAACCTAAATATAGCTAAATCTGTATATCTAATTTATTGTGTCAGTTTGTTAGCATTAATTGTTTATATTTTATATTATTTAGTGTAATTGGTGTAAATACGTAACCATATTAATTAAAATAAATAAATATAATTTCGCACGTGTATATCGACTAACGTTGTTGCTGTCTGTACCATCCTAATTATGATTCCACGAAAGGCGTATTCTACAAAAATTTACCATCTTCCCTAAATGTACCAGTAGACTTCGCAGAAAAGCAAGAAACTTCCTGCCTCAATCGTATTATTACGAAGATCTTCACAACTTTATTTAAAATCATAAAGCATTTTTAATTTACGTCAAAGGTACTGTGATTCCCTATTCGTTTGCCTGTCACGTTGGTCGTGTGCCTTCAGTACTTTTTCGTCACGTCGACTGAAATTAATTCATGCAAATGAGACTTGGCGTTGTCTAAAATGGGTTTAATCTTATCGTTTGTATAATTGTATGGGGCAACGCAAATAGGGGCTTAATTTTTTTTTAACAACCTTTAATTTGGTCCGTTGCCAATTTAAAGTACCCTCTCTTTAGCAAAGTTTTTAATGAGTTTGTGTCCAAACAGAGATGGGTGAGGATTACAATTTTGACGCCTAATGTTTCCTCGTTGGTCAATAATTGTTCTATTCCGTTTTTAGGTGTAATTTTATCGCTTTATCTTTCTTATTATGTCTGTTTATTTGGAACTGATTAAGGTTTGTTTCCCCAACAGTGTGCTTAAAAGTGACAACATAAACTAAATTATTATATATATATTTTTTAATATACATAATAAGGTTTATTTAATATTTACAACATTTTATTAATAGTATATGTGCTGTATATAAACTGTGCCATTGCTGGGCATTGGCCTCTATAGAAGGGTTAGACCATAGTCCATCAAGCTTGTCAGTACGGTTGGTAGGCTTCACATATCTTCGAAAACATCATGGAGAACTATCAGTCATGCAGTTTTCCTTGCAATGTTTTTCTTCACCGTTTTAGTAAAGGATAATTAAATACGCACATAATTTCGAAACACAGGTGCGCGTCTTGGGATCGGCGCCCCTCGGCTTGGTAGTACAAAAGTTTCTCACTAGGCTATCGTTGCTTATATCTATACGAATATTATAAAGAGGAAAGGTTTGATTTTTGTTTGTTTGTTTGTTAGGATTTAACTCAAAAACTACAGAACCAACTTTAAAATTCTTTCACCATTAGATAGCTATATAATATCGCCGAGTACATATATTTCATTTAAAAAAGGACTGCTTCTAATATAACCTTACCTATTTTTACGTAAGTCAAGCCGCGGGCAAAAGCTAGTATCACATATTCCTGTAGTTTTACTGCTATGCCAAATCAATCTAATAAATCATTTTCTCTTTTTAGTAACAAGTAAACATACCATGGCTTGGGTTACAAATTTCTGTTAGCACATTTGCTTTTATGTTTAAATCAGCAGCTGAGGTCGTGCAACGTACAGGGAAACAAAAAGTGTGTTAAATTTGTACGAGTGTGTTTACCTCGGCGGTTTTACTGAAAAGATTTATAAGACCAGTAGCAGTAACAGTTGCAGTCACGTTCAACAAATTATTTGTTACTGGTGCTCGTGACTTGGAGTATTACCGACGTATTTAGCATAAACATCGCCTGGAGTTTCCTTACGAGATGTGGTAAGGATTTTTTAATGCAGGAGTACAAACAAAAAGCCACTGTATCCCCATCCCCTACTATCCTAACTATATTATAAAAACTACTATGTCTATATCCTAACTATATTATATTATTAAAACTATATTATAAACTAGATTTTGCCCCGGCTTCGCTTGCATTTATGTAGTAACTAGTGAATGTATTGACAAAATATTAACATATTTCTATGTGGGATAGCACAGCATGAGAATTTATATCCTTTTCTGTACTTCGACAACAAGTATGGAAAATTTCCTGATAATCGGTCGTTTAGTTAAAGTGTTAAAGCTTGACAAACAAACAATCAAACTGACATTTGTAATTAAGTTAAGATGCGAATGTCACCGTTACAGAAAAGGAAATATTGGGGTACCTTACACTCATAAAAAAATACTGTTCGCCAGTATCAGAAATATATTGAATAAATCGAGATTAACGCGAGCAAAGGCCCAGATAAAATCTAGTAACAATATAAAGCCTACAATACAATACGTTATGAGAGGTATACACAAAATTGCAGCTCACAACGCTGTCCAGAAATCCCTAGAAAACCTAAAAATTAAGTAAACACTAGGATGTAAAGTACATGCTACACATTTTACTTAACTATAGTGTCACAGAGATTCATATAAAATATTGACTAAGAAAGCTTTTTAACCTTTAGCTACTGAGGTGGATTTAATTTCACGTAAACACTGACGTGGCGGCCTCAGAGGCCCGTATATATATGTGCTTATAATTAAAAATCTTTAGGCTTTTGAGGGTTTAGCTTTACTCGTAGTGCATATATTTAAATTATATAAAATTATATTTTTATAATTTATTTAATAACTCCAAAGTTGAGAAAACACTTAGCATATTTTGGAAAAATCACATTAGATCATAAATCACAAAGTATTAAATAAAATTATTACAAAAAACAACAAATTAACTTACAACCTTAATTTTAGATAGTCTTTCTAGCAAATGGCACATCAGTAATTATAATACTATATTGGAATCAAAAAATCACAGACATCAATTATTACGAATTATACACAGTCTGGGCAAACTTGCTTTGCACATTGAAGGCACACATGTTGTTTGCATGCATTACATGTGTGTGTAGATTTCCTTTGAAGCTTCAAAGGACATATGTGGCACCTTCTTCTTTTTTATATTCTTCTTCCTCTACTTCTTGACGGTCAGATACACGCAAATCTTTTCCTAGCACACGTGCCAAACTCAAACGTGCTTAGCTCATGTGTCTTTCATTCAACGCTTGTCTTTTCATAGTCTTTTTTTACTAAACCGCGAGCTAATTCTTTTACGAAAATGCCCCTTTCAGTAGTCTTGTCATAATATATTATGTTAAATAACAAGTATTGACGGTACTGATAACTAACGTTACGTCTGACTCAAAATCGTTGTGCCCTGGCACTACGGTTCTTCTATTTTTCCTACATGTTGATTATTATTACCGAGAGACCGCTTTCTCCCGGACGACGTACGATGACGTGTCGTAAAAGTTTTTAAACTACTGCAAAAAAAGACGATGTTTAAATCGAAACTATTTACAAAAAAGTTACGTAAATACTGAGGTAGTGTCTGAGAGACCCACGAAAAATTTCAAAATGAATTTACTTACCAAAATTGCGCGCGCAAAAATGTAAACAAGCGTTGACAGCCTCAGCACAACTAAACTCGAAGGTACTAGAAGGTACGCGTATGTGGTGCGTGAGGACGTGACGAGAGCGCAACGCGAAGGTTTAAAAGTTATTAATCAAATGTCAGTATTAACTTTGAAAACCCTGGCTATGCTCCAGAGTGAAGTTTGAATGCTTTTCTAGTCAGCCTGTTCGAAGCACCAAAGATCGCCGGCATATAAGACTGTCTTGTCTTCTTTCTGATAGGGGTACCTCTAGGACGACCTATCTTGTGAGTTGGTATGTGGTCATTGCCCTTATAATGCAGCATAGCAACTCCTTTGCAGGTTCGGTATCGTACACATAATGCTACTTAGTATTTTTAGAATCCATAAATCCTACTAAGCCTTCTGCTTGTCAAAATATTTTTTTAATATAAAATGCTTAATCCATTAATGAGGATGTATTTATCTATACCAATAGATTACGCTCGGATCATTTAGCACAGGCACAATGCTTGTCTTTGGTTTTCAGCTAATTGATTATTTGTGTAGTAGGGATATGTGTGATATCTACTAATAGGATCATTTGATTCCCCACGCCTAACTCAAATTAGCTCTAATACATGTATTGTTTTTCTTAACTACATGTGGATTTAATAATTATTTCAACTACTGCTTTTGTTTTTCTTGTATATAATAAAAAAAATATCAGCCCTGTTTTAAACTGTCACACTGCTGGGCACGGCCTTCTTCTCAATGTGGGGAGGGTTACGTCATAATCCACCACGCTTGCCCAGTGGGGGTTAGTAGACTTCACATATCTTCAAGTACATTATGGAATCTTCCAGATATGCAGGTTTCCTCGCGTTGTTTTCCTTCACCGTTAAAGCGAGTGATAATTAACTATTTAATTTTAAATTCGGTAAGTCAAAGAGCCCTGGGATCGAACTTGAGACCTCTGTGTGACAGTCCAACGGTCTTCCACTAGGCCTAGACTATCGCCGTTTTTCTCGTATTAGGTTATTATTTAGCTTGTTTTCAAATTAATTACGATAAGTCATTAATATTATTAGACAAAAGATTAAAAATATATTGTTTGTATGTTAGTTAAAAGAAAAGCAAATTTATTTTATTTTTAATTATAGTAATTACAAACCAAAGTATCAAGGATAATGAAACAACAGAAGAAATGATGGAAAAACAACACGTATTCTTGGTATAATATTAACATTAAAGAAATAATCCATAGAACATTTACAAAGGTAGTTAATGTATAGCACTCGAGGGACTTCTTCCTACATTTATAGAAATATGGCTTTTCTCAGAAGTCCCTTTTTTACAGAACAACCTAACTCATTTCCCAGTAATAATAAAAAGGTGCCCATTTAAAAAAGTTCTGTAGATTTCAAAGAAATTAACTGCGGGGTATTCGTACCATTTGTTTCTGGTCATTATCATTAGTACAATGCGTGACCCTTTTAAAATTAAATTTGTTTAATATAAAGCCATAGTTGAGTAATGAACCACCATATTAATAATGGCGTAGCTTGAATGAGAATCTATATAAGCCCTGGGCTCGATGCCCGAATCAAGCAAAATGGTATCAATGACATTTTCGCAGATACATTTATTATTGAATGGCGTCATCTATTACGAAGGACCTATAATTAAGCAAGCAATATGTGATTGTACAGGATCCCTCTTATCTCCCTTCAAGAATATATCGAGCGTAAAGTGCACCCAACACGCACGCACATGTGTATGTCTGTCTATTATCAGAAGTATTTCCAGGTCTAGACTTTTTGCAACCATTCTAATTGCCTTACGGAATAACCAAATTGCCTTTTGTTTGGTACCTCACAGATGACTGTAAATTAAAGCGCAAACAAGTGCTAGTAGACCAAGGAGTAATTTTATTTTGAAATTATTTTTAAGGATATTCTTAATATTGTCTTGTATTTACGCGAATGTTATACATTGAAATTAAACACTTTATACGAATTTAGTGACGTTGTTTATTTTACTTTAAAACACTTTTATTACATAATTTTGAAAAATGTAACACTCCTATTATTGAACTTTACTACTATTTAAGCTATTTAATTTAATTAAAACTATTTACACTTTCCCCGACGCGACGTTTCGGTTGCTTTACAGCAGCCATGTTCACAGTTCTTAGTCTCCCCGTGATCATGGCTGCTGTAAAGCAACTGAAAAGTAACGCCTTAATAGTAGTAAAGTTCAATAATAATAGTGTTAGAGTTTTCAAAATTATGTTATAAAAGTGTTTTAAAGTAAAATAAACAACGCGACAAAATCCATATAAGGATATTCTCTTAGACTATTAGTCGTAGTATGTTTACAAGCAATTTAAGCTACAATGCTTTTGACTGCACGGATGATGTAGGGGTTCAAGAGGTCGCCTTGGCACTGCCACTATGCTAAGTATTATGAGGACGATCGCGACACAGCACAATAAAAAATTGTCCGATCTACAAATTGTTGTGCCGAGTCTAGGTGTTATTTGTGTCCATTGTTTCAATGGTTGTTGTGTCCTCCGTGACAATGGATAAACACACATATATACTTTACCACTACGCCATCGAGGATGTCAATTGTGAGAAAGTAGGAGGCCAATCACCCTCTTTCCCCCTTCCCGCTCCTTCTCCTTCCCACTTCTTTTTTTTCTTCTTCCTTTCGTAAAGGGTCGGCGACGCGCAAGTGATGCCTCTGGTGCTGCCGGCGTCCATAGGCTACGGTAACCACTTACCATCAGGTGGGCCGTATGCTTGTTGGCCAACGTAGTTGTATAAAAAAAATATATATGTTAATATTTTTATGCAGCTCACGCATAAAGTTACAATAAGTATAAAAATTTAAAGTATTTAATTATGCACTAGTAGTTCAAACATTTTCTACTTCTTATTAAAGAATGAACTTAGTTCGTAACAAGTGCAATGGACTTAAAAAACATCATTACTATGTACAAGCAACAGCAGCAGTAAAAAAAAGTTTCAAGAAGTATAATATTGTCTTCTGTTTACGCGAATGTTAGTTGTGAGACTGACCCCCGGGGTCTCCCCGTGACCATGGCTGCTGAAAAGCAACCGAAACGTCGGGGAAAGTGTAAACCAAAAATAAATAGATTTAATAGTTTAAATAATTTTATTAGCTTATAAATTAGTAAAATAAAATCAATAGTAGTAGTAGTGTAATATTTTCAAAATTTTGTAAGACAGTGATAAATAAACAACGCGGTAAAATCCGTATATAGTAGTTTAATTTCAAAAAGTACATAAACTTCGTAAATATTATTTTTATTCTTGACAGCATATAAGACATGGTTGTGCATACATAATATAGTCTAACACAGACTTTTTTTAAATGCCGTATTTAAATTTCTTGTACACTACGACCATAAATAAACTAATGCTATCGGTTTTTTGTTGTTTTATTATTAAACACTAATTATGCTAATAAATAGATAGTCAAAAGTTTGACAAGCTATTGCACTTTTAAATTTTTCTTTTTTTCTTTTTTTCCTGAACGACCCTCAGTTCTACTATAAGACATTTCAAGGTTATCCATCAATTACCGGACATTCTGTATATATTTTTTGCATCCAAGAAGAATCTCAACTACACACATAATACTCGACTTCTAGGTGGTGTATCAAGATGAATCATGCACCAAATTTTATGTTAAAATTCCAGCAATACAACTTTAAAAACTGTATTCTATGTATTTTGTAAACTTGTTTTTGCGTGATGCGCGTTCAGACAGAGACAAAAATCTAAAACATTTATATTAGCTTCTTTAGCTCACGTTTATTTTCTTAAACTTCTTCTATATGCAAACTTTAACCAGTTACAATTTTATTAGAACTGTAGACAAGTATATAATATACAATCCTAAAAATATTGTATTTACGCTGATATGTATCCTCCTGAGTCCGAGAGTGTGATTTTAACGACAGTTTTGCTAGCTATTCTGAGAACGGTATATAATTGACGGAAAACAATAAAAAAATTCTAATATTTGGAAATTGCAATTTTCTCAATGTTCTTATTATAGGATATTCGGTTCCAATGTTTTCTTTTGATCTACTAAATAAGGATTTTCGTCCACAGTTGCAAAAAAAATTATACTAATTATAATTTTAATTAAGAATTGAACAAAAAATAAATCGGTAAAGGAATAAAATAACCTTTCTTAATAATAAACAGTCTTTCTCCTTCTTATAATTAAATTTTCATGATCAAATTCTTCTAACTATAATTAAAAATAGATCAATAATTAAAATCGTTGTTCAATAAAAGATTGTTGTTGTTGCTGGATTGTTTCTTCCCCCTTCCGCTTTATCTTCTTATTCTCGAACCTCTATCTCTTCCTGTATCACTTGTTATTCAAGTAGTATTTCGGCTACTTCTAGTAAAAGACAATAGCGATAGTGATGGTGATGGGGCATGGCAGGTGTCAAAATCAGTCATATCTTCTGATTCACGCTGACGGGGACCACCCCGTCGTAGCGTATATACCAATATACGCTTCATCATCATCTGAGCCACTAAAACCACCCTCTGATACATCCAGCTCCTGCATAATATCATCTTCTACCAACTCTTAAAAAAAGCAATAGTCGTGCTTAGACCGCTTGTTCTAAATTTAGGACATCGAAAATGCCTTTCGCACCTTCATAAGAACCGAATGTACTAAATAAGAACATCTACGAAACTTACAAAATACAGCAGGTAATTTTTTAAATGTAATTTTTTTTTTTTTAATATTATGTTCTACATAATATAACAACAACTAATTATGTATAAGAAGTGTAAATATTTAAATAAACCTAATAAAATAGTGATTATTACGGATTAACTTACTCTTTCAAAACGGCGCACGCGCTCTCTGTTCTTGTGATGCCATGTTACCTTATGCACATATTGATAGGACCTGATCCTATTTTAGTTTTATTCTGTACTTAAGAAACATTTAATTCTATGCAACAAAACTACCTTTCGTAAATGATTCACTGTAACAGATTTTTTATTGTTTTAAATTAAGAGGAAACACTAAAATCGAGAGAATTTATAAATCAGGTATTTGTAAAATCTATTGCTGTCGCGCAGTGCCCGCAAAGCGCGATAGAGACAACTGTAGCTTGGACCGAAAATACGTATTAAAAGTAAACAAAATCAACGTTTCGTAGTCCCCTGATTCCTTCTCCAAAACTTGACCGATTTAACTAATATTTTCATTAAAAAAAAAGAAAGTCTTTGGCCGTGTTCATACGTTTTCCTTTTATTATATAATCTAGTTTGTTTTCTGGATGTTTGAACACAGCGGAATATCTGGCCAATTTTTGAGATTTTTGAAAGCTCATGTCTCTATTAATAATTAATTTATGAAAAATAGGAAAACATAGGAACATGCCAATAGAGGCCTTACATTTTTTGGAAAAATTAATGCTCTACTGTCATTATCCACCAGGGAGGAAACAGGGGACTACGTTTGTATGGAAAAAGGGCCCTTGTGTTTTCTCTTAAGGACACAAATACACAGGAGGGTCTACTCTAAGCAACTCACTTGCTCATAAATTAGGCTTCGTTTAACAACACAAAATAATACAAAGGCCTTTAAATAAAATGGGCTATCTTAACACTCGGCCAATCTATGCACCCGTTAAACCTTTAGTAGACAGAATCACGCACGCATTGCATGAGGTAATAGATTAAGATAAGTGTTGAAAGCATTTGGCTATTTATAAAAAAAACATACACTAAAGAGAAGATTGATCTATTTTCGACCTTGTTGCATTTTCTTTACTATTTCATAACAGGAGACTTGTCTATACTATTTGCGGTAACCTATACCTTGGTGATGCAATAGAAAAGCAACTCTTGGGCTTGATACCCGGGTAGGGTGTAAAGTGTTATTGGATTTTTTTGGAAGACAGTAATTGGTTAGCGCCCTATGACGTCAGACCTCAAACTATAACTGGTGAAATGTGGATGTTAAACACTGCTGATTATCCCGAAGGGATACACATATAATAGGGTTTGTGCCTATTGCTATCCAGCATATAATTCCAGACTCTGTGTCGTTACTGATCATTTCTTAGCAGGTCAATCATATAACTAAAAGTTTTGAGGCTATCGGGATTTGTACACATACTTAATATAATGCTAGTTAACGGGCAATCTTGGAATCCAGTCATTAGCAAATGTAAACGTCGCCGTAGTGACTTAGGTCGTCTGTGTGTAGATGTCGTTAGTGTTGTGTGTCGAAATACCGACAGTACGAATATAAATAATAATGACCAAGTGAGGGTAGGTGCCGAAACCCACACTTCACGAAGGAACCGCTGAGCTCACATCAGTCGACCCGTGGCCACGATCGATGCAAGTCGGTTGAAAGTTGGGCAAACAATAGGTATTTCTTTTAAATACTTTATCGCGAGTAAGACCCGTTATCTAGCATTACAATAAGTATAATCATATAACTGTATAAATATGATTTTCCCTTCGGGATAGAAGTGACAGACAAGATAGTGCATATTAAGAATCCAAAACAATATATTTTAGAATTTATCTGTTTACTTCATACACAGGAACCACTAAGGCCCGGTTCCAATACCCAAGAAATAAACCATTTTATCTTTTCAGAGATATTATAGAGAAGCGAGTTTAAGGTATAATGTAATGCTGCCTTTGAAGTGACATCATAATATGTTCACTGATGTACAATAAATGAATAAAGTTAACTTCTACATTAACGAGTCAGTTACTTGCTTTTAATTACTAACTTGACTGTACTCGCAAGTTTTCCAACTTAACGTAACTGCATTAACGGGTGGTGACATTGTTGGTACGTTATAGAAACTCTGAAAGCGCCATCTTGTCCAAGTTTCTTGAAGTTTCCCAGTAACAGTTTTTTTTTTTGTTGAATTTTACAAACTTGCAAGCTCTTGAAATACTTGACTGGGCAACTTTAGTTCTCTCTTTTATTTTTATTTGCAACGGTATTGTGCTTATTATGAATTATTATATCAATATAAGTCTTGTCTTGGAGCATTATTAAAGATTTTTTGTAGACCGCCACTCACTAACATATATATTTTGGGGTCATGCATCCAAATGGATGTTACACCTTGTTAAGTACAAGGTGTAATATCCATTTGGATGCATATATTAACCCTTCGCGGATGTGTTACCTTATAATCATTATTTTTGTTAATTTAGATTTATATAAATAAGAATTAAACAGAAAGCAAACATACTAATATTACAAATACAAAAGTTTTGATGTTTGTATTTGGTAACGCGTTGATCTGTGCAGCTAGCACAGATCATGATGCAATTCCTTGGAAAATATCAATCTTATGGTTTGCTGTACAAGTGCCACTGGATAGCGTAGATACTTTAATGGATGCATTTGGTGCAAGCATTTTCATCTTTTTGAAGCATTGCTACATATACATTATAGCATTGCTGCATATCGCAAGACCGGGATGGAGATATCTTCTCTTGCATGCAACTGTAGACATAATAAGTCTTTCAGTTTACTGCTTAACTGTACTCATGATTCTCATTTCCGATCAGCACATTGTAAAAATGTATTATAATCTATTCAATTATTTAATTATCATAAATCATAACATAATATATTTTAAGTATTTTAATGGATCAAATAAAATTTTCTCGTAAGTTGATTTAAATTAAGATAATATATTATTATTTTCATAACATAATAATTATTTTGTACCGTAATCGAGGGGATGACTTAAATAAATGGGGTATTGGGATGACGACAGTTATTGATACTTTAACCACTTTGTTTGTGTAAGCAATATATTTTGTCGAGCGGGTCATTATTTAAAACTTAGTACAACTGCGAACCTAAATTTTCCATACCAATTTTTATTATACAATATTCTTTGACTATATTGTCCTACCATTTTTCTTTTTATACAGTCTTTGAGGAAGCTTACACGGGATCGTGGGACTAACCTGTTTAACCTAAATTTTAATTCTAATGTAACTAAGCTGGTGCTAGCTGTGGCAGCTTCCCTACACCTGTCTTTAATATAATTGCTATATAGCACTTAATAAATCTGAACAATGAGGATGGGTGTTTGATAAGCTAGTAGCAAAAGTTATTATTTTATTATATCTATATATTAATACGTGAAGCAAAAACTTTGAACCCCTTTTTACGAAAATTGCGCGGACGGAGATGTATGAAATTTGGCACTGTTAAAGTATAGATGGAGAAGGAGTGATAGAGGATTTTTATAAAATATGCATAAGAAATACACTAAATTAATAAAAAAATACTACACGCACACAATAATGCATTTGACATACGCAGTCGGATCGCGTTCGTAGTATTTCAGCGTTATTCGTCTGACGTCGTACAATTCTTTGAAACTATAGTTACGTATACCTTATTTGTATGTAATAAAGAAAAAAGAAAACAAAGTAGCAAGCTTAGGAATATCGTCAAGTAAATAATAATTTGTTTGAAAAATATAGGTAAATTTAACCTGTCTAGCCTCGGCGAAATCTAAATGAAATGTGATTATAAGGGTAAAGTTATAGAAAATGAAAACTTAATAAGGATCAAATTTAAAATTTAAATAAATTATGGACGAATTTTGACCATTAGGCAGCCGCTAGTTATATTAATAATTCAAGTCTAAAATTTAGATTGACGAGAGCTCACATTCATATTTATATTATAAACTGTAAAAAAGTTAGAAATTGACTCAATATTTTATTAAATCAAAATAAACCCTTATTATCAACCACAGCTTTCGAATCGCGTGACTTGTCAAGAAAACTCAATATTTTGCAACTTCCAGTCGGCTCGACTGGAAGTTGCAAATATTGTAATTATTTCGTAACAGCAATATAATACGAAACAATCCTTTGCACCCGGACAGAACTCCGATAAATAGATACTTGAAATAAAGGCCCCAGTAAATCTCGCCTATTGTTTAAGACTAACTTTTGATTGCGTCACATTTCGTTGTCTAAATAATCTTGAGAATATAACAAAGGGAAACTTTGGACCAAATATAAAGTTAGACCATTAAACGTGTGATTGGATACCCAATGATATTTCTCAAAGTTAACCAATTGTTACAAATTGAGTGTTAGTTTTATAGCTTCATCGCGATTGTTTGCGAAAGGGTGCTCGATGTTTTATTTATTCTCACGCAATACTTTTATTGCGTTATAAGTTTTTCTGTAAGCTGAATTATGATTTGTATATTTATCGTGGAGATTATTAAAGCCAGCATGATCATTTACCTAAATTAAAAGAATTATATCATATTATTTGGCTATTGCAGAGTTAAGTGAAAGCCGTGACGATGTTACGTCAACGTCGTATGAGGCTGAGTCGTGGTTGGCCGTGCAGATTGGTAAAAGCACATTCACGGAAAACATTCTCATTCGGAGTTAGAGCGAGTGACCAAGTACCTATTGCGAAACTGTCGATTCGCATTTCGTACAATCTGACTTTATAACGGTCATATCATATATACATGTGAAGAAAAGAGTGATTATTATGATGAAGCCAATACCACAGACTGACGTTGATAAAGCTCCGGTTGCGATCCTAACCGAGACATTATATATTATTTAAACTAAAACTCAAATTATTTAATTGTACGCGAAACACACTATTTAGGTACCAGTATTGTTAAAAAAAGTTGAATCATTCTATAAACAGATAGCCGAAATCAAGCAGACATGACGGTTAATATCACAGCCTGCCACCAAATAATAAACTAAAATATTAATGTCACATCTAGCACATACAACAAGCTAATTCTATTACATCGTTGTCAAAGCTTCACGCTTGCAACTACAATCTGTCACACAGTTAGTTCATGGAAAACTCTCAGCAAATGTAAATCAAAGACGATGTCGCTTCCTTTACTAATTCGGTTACTACACTTCGCATAATTATGAACAGAACGGAGACCTGGTTATGAAGTAAAAAACATTGACAATATGAGAGAATTGTTTATATTATGTATATAATTAATAATTTGTATTGTTATTAGTTAATAACATATGAGAGTATTATTGAAAAACAAAACAACTCAAAGACCAAAATCCTGCATTGCCCTAATCATTTCTATTTTATCGCCAATGGCTTACAACGTTTTTTTACAATACAATTATTTTTCTTGTATAAGCTGGTGTGTAGTTAGCAAATCAATTAGTTAAAGAAAGTCCTTTATTTCATTGATTATTATTTTCAGTCTAATATTATAATTAAATAATAAATAAATATTCTACCACATACACACAACACCATCTAGCCCAAACTAAGCAGAGCTTGTACTATGGGTACTAGACAATGGATAAACGTACATACATATACACATTTTTTTTTGTAAATACATACATACATAAATTGAAACTAAACACTTTATACGGATTTTATCGTACCGTATAAAGTGTTTAATTTCAATGTATAACATACGCGTAAACATAAGACAATATTATGTAATACATACATATTATACATAGAAACACCCAGACCAAGACAAACATCCATGTTCAATCATTGTTCATTCACACAATTGTTTGACTTGTGCGGGAATCGAACCCGCGACCTCAGGCGTAGCAGTCGGTGTCACTAACTACTACGCCATCCAGGTCGACTTAGAGTCAGAATGTGTTAAACAATCTAAGATTTACTCAGATTTAGCCATATATCGTTTTATGTCCTGTGTAATAGAAGGCGTGTTGATAGTCAAATGCATGGCACATGCTCTAACTCTGTGATGTTATTAAGAATTTCCTAACCTAATCGGGAATCGAACGTGTCACGATCAACGACACGGTTAATTAACTATCGATGAGGTTATTTACAATTATTACCTTGTAAGTGGAATGGACCAATGGGTCTATAATGTGAAAAAAAAATATCCAGGCCTAGAAGGTCCTGGATATTTATATTATATTATAAAATTAAAGTTTTCAAACCGTTTTGTGTTTTTGCATGTTAGTTACTGAATGACTCATTGAATGCAATAAGATAAAACTTGTCTGAGAGATAGCCCATAACCTTGACTAAGACATATATGGTTATTTACGAGACTTTGAATAAGAAGATCTGGCTAAGCCCACGCTGGCCAAGTTGTGGACAGAAACTAGTAAAAGTAAATAAATAAGAAAAAAAAACTTCATATTATAATTAGTTTAAACAATAAGCGGTTGATGTGATAAGGAGAAGGACCAGTGGAACTTCTACAAACAAGGACCTGATTGCTTACCGTAGGTAACTAGAAGTTCTTGTGGCCACTAATGGGACTAGTTTGCTAAACGGTTGCAACGCCCGGCCCCATAGATAAAGCTTCAGATTAAAATCATGCTATAATGCTCTTTAAAAGTCAAAGAAAGTAAAGTAATAATGCTCAACTTTATTTACACGTATTTGTTTATAAATACGAGCACGTTTCTTCTTTCTTTAGATGACAGGGTGTAGTTAGCTGATGAGATTTTTAGGTTTATATATACTCTATTTCTTTATACACTACGATATTATAAGCTACTTATAATATTATTATCTAACTAAGACAATTATAATTTTACTAGCGCCCCTCCCCGGGTTCGTATGGGCAGTAGAAAACCTTAACAAATTATACACCTAAACATTTTACATGAATCACTCTGTCTATTGGTAAAAACCGCATCCAAATCCGTTCAGTAGTTTTTGAGTTTCTCGCGAACAGACAGGCAGACTGACGCGGCGGGGTGCTTTGTTTTATAATATGTAGTAATACACTGAACCTCGCTGAAGTCGACGGAGAAGCCGCCCCCCATAACTCCAGTATGGTACCGGAACTGTACGCCCACTTCCCGACGTACATCCATACGCCTACCCAAATAGGCCTACAAACCGGGTGTCACCCGAGTCACTCTAGCTATGACTCTTACTTGCTGAGATGGCAAGCACCCGAGATGCGTTGTGGCAGCGAAACCACGCTGCCACTTCGATAAAGACAACTCCGTGCCTCGCGCGACCGACTGTTTCGCACTAACCGCGCATGAGTCCGTCGCACGAATGCCACGTGTTTGCTGAGCAACGAACATGACGTCCTCAACGGCTGACCACATAACTCCTGTGAGTCCAAACTCAATGTCAGGCACCGCGCACTCTAGTCAGCGGTCGATAGAACACGCCTTTCGAGGTGCAGTGGGCTCCCTGACCCCGCAGTACCCTGGTCCTAAGGTGGAGACCCGTAGTTCTCCCCCCGAAACCCTATCTACTCGGGTCCTGAAAATAGGGATATATCCTATACAGTCCAAAGTTATTTGTGAGAAAAAAAATACGCGTTATAAATACGACAATTGCACACGGTTTCAAAATCAATCAAGTGATTCGATCGGCTACTGCGAATTCAGCCAGCCAGTCACTGTCCGTCACCGACCGTCTGTCAGCAAATAATTGCGTGGATCTGAATTTCATAAATTTGAATATTTTTTGAACTGGCGGTAAATATTACTGCTACTGCTACTTATGAATATTATTATCTACTAATTTTGTCTTCGTAGAAGTGTCGCGTAGTATAGTCATGTGTGTCGCCGTGTTCCGTGTGAAAGAAGTAAATTAAAAGGACATCCCCCATTTTTCCCACATCTTTGGGCCTACTTGTTATAGGCATAAAATTGTTAGATTAATACATAAATTATACTTCTGCTTTATTTCATCAAAATTGGCAATTGCAATAATGGGATTTTTTTATCCGAATGTTTAACTAGGTTAGGTTAAGACATGGATCCGGGCACGCCACGATCGTGGCGGTAAGTCCCGTGTTTGAGGAGTGGCTGGAGAGGCGGCATGGCGCCCTCGCCTTCCAGCTGACACAGGTATTGATTGGCCACGGTTAATTTGGCCAGTCCCTGTGTCGTATACGCCGGCAAGAGACGCCCGGTTGTCACCACTGCGGCGACTGCCGCGACGTTGTTGAGGACACGGCGCTGCACACTTTGGCGGTTTGCCCCACCTGGGCATCGCAGTACCGTGAGTTGATCGTGGCAGTCGGATAGGTTGCTCTCTCGCTCCCGGCCGTAGTTCAGTCTATGGTCCTCAGTGAGAGGTCATGGAACGCCGTCGCCTCCTTCTGTGAGGAAGTGATTTCCATCAAGGAGACGGCGGAGCGAGAGAGGGAGCGTTTAAACCCTCTCCCCAATCGCAGAGCCGGGCGCCGGAGAACGCGAGACGACCTCCAGCCACCCTGAAGTTTGACCTGGGGGTGGCGGGCTTTATGGGCCTGCCCGCCATCTGTTTAGCACCAGGTCCGAGGCGGCGTGCGTGTTCCCACGCGCGCCTCTGTGTCGTGTCCGTCTCCCCTTTAGGAGGGAGAGTGCCTTTGGGTAGGTCTCTCGTAGTGGCCTGTCGTTTCATATGGCGTGCCCAAACCTCGGCGGGGTCGCGACCGCATGCACAATTGATTCGCGCGGCCCCGTCGATAGCGGTTCTGTCGAGGAACATCGTGGTAGGTTTAGTCGGTATTCCGGGAGGTACATTACTACTAATTCCATCTTTTTTTTTCCCCCGGTGAGTTCGACATAACCCTTCCGCCCGCCCTCGCGGAGGGGTAGGCGACAAAGCATTCCCCAAAGTTAAAAAAAGAATTTGGAAATGGATAAGGTTACAAATCACGGTACATTAAAAATAATTATTCTTTCAGCTGATTTGTAATGAGAAATTAAATAGGAGCCAAATAGCACCAATACTTACCTCATATTTTGTTGGATTTTGGTACTTATAAGTTGACAGAACAGGGACTTCATTCGATAAGTAAAACATTGGTGGAACAGCCCTTTAGAGAACTTTTATTATAATATTGGGATAGAACAGCGATGGATCAGTTCAGTCCCGTTATCGTCAATATCAATAGCATTTGTTTCGATAATATTACGGTTATCGAACGCGGTTCAATCGAATGCTTAATGAAACAGAGGACTTTTTATTTCTGCGCCCAGTGCCAGGGGCATCACCTCCGTTACAACATTGATTAATTTTATTATATCTAGATTTTTAAAATGTTAACCAGGTATACAAATATTTTCATACCATTTTTCTTTGCGTTGGGGAATGCATTGACGCATTCTCAATATTGCAATTGCCAATTTTGATGAAATAATGCAGAAGTATAATTTATTTATTTATCTAACAAATGCTACCAATTTTATGTCTGTGGATAATGTAATAACCATAGCACAAAAAAGAGACACACCAGCTCAAACTGATAGACACACGTTGTAAACACTGTTGTTTTAAGTTTTCACTTCAGACCTTTCTAAATTTTTGATGCTAATAGATCATCAAATACATATCCTCTGTGTAAACACGGCCTAGTTATGAATATATACTAATAGAAATATCCCACATCTGTCCCATTTAAATAAAGCTTTTGTATGCATTATGCAAAATTGAATACCAACAACCTAAACGCTTTTATCTAAACAAATAGGAAAGCCAAACAAATGTTTGTGTTATATTGGAAATCAAATAAACAAACCAGGCAAATATTACGTCGCATATGGAATGACAAATATCATAATTGCAATTTAGTTGACAGACTCAGGGGTGCCGATCACAACAATATGTGTATACGTCAAGTGAGTAACCGTAAAGGTTTGGTGTTGATCACTATCTGCCTCAGTGCCGTAGCTGTAATATATGAGAACACTGTGCCGAAAGTGTCGGATTCGATTTCTAGGAATGGCAAAGTGATATTGGGATTGTCTTTCAAGAAACTCTACGTAGCAGCATGGAGTCTGGAACGTAGAAGACAATAGGCCCGCCCTCTATTACGTGAGGCTGAAACTGGTACAATATGAATGAAAGTACCTCTTTCTAACCTCTTCGGAAATACAGGTGAAGGATAATTTATGTAACTAGATTTTTCCTGCGGCTTCGCTCGCGTGAATGTAGTTTAAGTTACGTTAGGTTACTAAAAGCTTGTTTTTCTGGATGAACGTTACTCCATATCGTATTTTACCCCTAACAACGTGCATGCAAAATTTCATGATGATCGGTCGAGTAGTTAATGCATGAAAGCGTAACAAATAAACAAACAAATTCATTTTTGCAATTATAATATTAGTTAGGATTAGGATAATTACATACATACTTAATTATTAGATATTTACCACATTATGGATTGAATGGCTACCGTTACAGTTAAGAGATGAGTGATGTCACTGTAAAAATAATTCGAATATTTCGAATACTGAATTCGAATATCATTCATTACTTTCTGACTTATGCCAAATTTGGATAAATGGATTAGAAACTTTTGCCCATGGCTTCTTTCGCTTGAGAACAGTATTATTTTCTGAATGAAAGGTAAAGTACGTTTCATGTCCTTCTTTGTAACCCTGGCAAAATCTATGCAACATTTTATGATGATTAGTTAAGGCGTGAAAGCGTAACAAATAAACAAACTCACATTTGCGTTTGTAATATAAGTTTGGCTTAAAACCGAATAAAAGCATAGTGTGATCTGTGGATCACACTAAGTTATGTGTAACTGATGTCACGGGTGAAATGGAGACAACACGAACGACGTGGCGAAGTCTTGTGTATTGTCTAGAACGTTAGTTCCCAAAGTGGTCCAGGTGGACCCCCAGGGGTCCACGGGAGACTCGACGAGGTCTACGTAGGCGTGACAAAAAAATGGGGGACCACAATTTGTAAGCGGGGATCCACAAAAATGTATTTGCTTTCGATACTGAAGAACTAAAATGTTGCCTTAACTTCACCTGTTAATATAAGCAGATAATATTTTAAGAACTGACCGTTACTTCTTTAAACATCGATCGACGGATATTTTGAGAAATACCAGAAAACACGAGGATTTCTAAAAGAATGTCAACCCGTTGAGATTTGATGATTTATTTTTATTTTAATCCAATTTAACTTTTTGGTACGAATATACCGATTTTACTAGGTGGATCAAATTTCTAGCTGCAGGGGGTCTGACGAAACCAGCTACATTTTGAAAGTGGTCTATGAGAAAAAAGTCTGGGAACCTCTGATCTAGAAGAATATAACAACAGGTAACAATGGATGTTTTATCATAATGAGAAGTGGTATCAAATTACGCGTGTGCCGGATCTCTTGGCTCGTTTATGCCAACTTCGAACGTCATACCTATTGGTTGCTACAGGACGTTTGACAGTGACATAGTAGAGATAATTGGCTGACGTAAATGCACTTGCTATCAACTGGTCCAAGATTATAATTATAGTTATTTCGAAATACAGTGTACTAATGTGCTAAGTTTCTTCTTTATAATATAAAATAAGAGATACGATAAAAAAAAAAAGATTTAGTTACAGTAACAAAATGAAATGGTTGGGTAATAAAAATAATATGGAGAATTTAAAATTTCATCATATATAAATCTTTGCCTAGTTGATCAATAATATATATTTTATATTTTGCTTGGGTTGTCTCGTCAATCCCGAGGCATTAGCTTGCTTTTAATTGTAGTGTGATCGTGAAACCTGTTTCGATTTCTCAAGGCTGACAAAGTGTGATTCGTTTTCTAACAAGAGATACTTAGTAACAGCATGAATACAGGCTCTCTGAATTAAAAAAGCCTTTATAATGAGGAACCTAAAATACAGCTTGCAGAATGTGAGTGTACTCTACCGACTCTTTCGATGATATACAGGCGTGAGCGGGCTATGTTTGTTCAACATCTTTATATATATGAATCTCCTGTGCGTGTTTTTGTAATTAAACTCCTCCTAAATGGCTGGACCGATTTTGATGAAATTTTTTGTGTGTTCAAGTGGATTCGAGAATGGTTTAGATTTGTTTTTTTTTCGTGTGTACAGGACAATTTCTGTCGGGACAGCTAGTTACATATAATAATGTAAAAATTTGACTGCACTTATAAGTGGTCGCCTCGCCACTGAGTTGTGTCACTACGTGTGGGATTCGAACCCACAACTCGCTGTGTTGTGGGTTCGCATACCACACGGGACAAAAATTTGTGTGATTAACAAATGGTTGTTGTGTGGTGTTCTTTGTGTCCGTTGTCTGAATGTTTGTAAAGTATCCCGCGACACAGGACTTAAGGATAGTGCGGGAGTTGTCTTAAAAAAATCCTAGTATTGCTTATAATGTAGTAGGATTAGTACCTTACCATATAATTATAGACGTCACTAGTTACTTCTTGTGTATAGCCCTTTTCTGTGGGTTTGTCTTTCGTGTTCTTACAGTTTGTAGCGACCACATTATTACACGTATTCCGATAGAGCACATCTTAAGATAAGTTAAAATGCACACGCATGCAAATGCATACACGCGCCACATTAGTATATACGCTTTACTTTTACTGAAATTAAACAGACTATAACATCATCTGAGTCTCGTTATACTTATTGCCAAAACATAGACAAAAGTTTATAATTATTTTCAGCCCATCAAAAAAATCAACATCGTTTCATCTAATATTAAAACGTTTCTTACGCCCAAACATATCGGTTTGTATAATTTATTCGTATGTCTTTATTTATTAACATACAATTTAACCAAATTAGACAGGTAAGGAATTACGTCTTTGCAATATATGATTGGAATATGATTTAATTTAATGGCATAATACTGAGTGTAATAAGGTTTCCTGTATCTAAAGCGCTTCGTAAGATTTAATATGAAATTTCGGTTAATTAATATTAATTTCACGTGTTAAGTAATTGTGTAATTGTTAAACAGGTAAGTACGAATTGTTACTGTTGAAATCGTATAATTATCATGGATTAACCAATTATATAAGGACAAGTGTGAATGTGTCGCAAGAGGCAGACTTTGACGAACGTTTCTTGATCAGATCGGAGACGTTCTGGACAAAGGCCAGGTTATCAGGAATGTGATGAAAGTGAATGAAGCCAGGGAAGTGTGTCAGGATCGTAGCAAATGGAAATCCGTAGTCTCTGCCTACCCCATTGGGAAACAGGCGTGAATCTATGTATGTATCTTCTTCTCCCTAGCCGTTTTTATTATTCCCAAGTCACTTGGGGTCGGCTTTTCTAGTCTAACCGGACTTGACTGGATATCAGTTTTTACACGGAGCGGCTGCCACCTGACCTCCGCAACCCAAAGGCTAACGATACCCTAAGGCTAGACCAGTGTCAGGATATTAGATAGTACTGACTTTCCCAATAACGACTGCCATAGATGGCGATAATTGTCAATCAATACGCACATAATTTTGAAAAGTCATACAACTTCCGAAAGTCAGAGGTGCGCGACGTGGGTTCGAACCCAAGACTCTGTGCATTGCAGTCTCTTGGTCTCCCCACTGAGCTATCGCTGCCTAATCTGTGTATGTATGTATGTAAGTCTCAGTAATATATTTCGTGTCGCAAGAGACTTCACAAATATCCAAACTACGGACACACAGAACACGTAGATTTGGAACAACTATATGTTTTTTTCTCCTATATTTAGACCTGTGATCAGACGCCTAGACTGTAATCAGGTGTGTTGAAAGAGATTGGAGTTTGGAGAGGTAGAGTCACTGCTCCATCTCCCGTTAGTAAGGCAGCACATCGGTTCTCTTGAGTCTTCTAATTGGATTTGGCTGCAGGAGCATATTGAATAACGGGTTTGGGTGAGTTGTCAAGCGGTCCTTGTATTTGGCTGAGTATCGTTTTGCTTCGTTCAAAATGATTGGGATTTTCAGATACTCATGGATTTCCGAGTTGAGAGCATATCAGGGCGCCAAGGAGAGCACCCTTAGAATATTGTTTTGGGCTCTCTGAAGGTACATAATGTTGGATTTGCTGGCTGTCGACCACAGTTGGATTCCATATGTCCAAATCGGTTTTATTATGGAACAATATACCTTAAGCTTGTTGGATAGGGATAAGCCAGACTGTCTACCGAGGAGCCAGAGTAGGTTTTTAAATCTTAGAATGATTTCAACAACTATATGTGGATCACACAAACTGTGCGTGACTGCACGCTTGATGTAGTGGTTTAAGTGGTCGTCTTGACACTGCAGCTTCGCCGAGTGCTGTGGATTCGAGTCTCATACGGGACAAATATTTGTGTGATCCACAAATTATTGTATGAGGGGAGACTCTCCCCGTGACCATGGCTGCTGAAAAGCAACCGAAACGTCGGGGAAAGAGTCAACCAAAAATAAATAGATTTAATAGTTTAAATAATTTTATTAGCTTATAAATTAGTAAAATAAAATCAATAGTAGTAGTAGCGTAATATTTTCAAAATATTGTAATACAGTGCTAAATAAACAACGCGATAAAATCCGTATATAGTAGTTTAATTTCAATGAATAACATTCGCGTAAACAGAAGACCATATATATACATATTTTATTTATTTTCTTTTAATAAATGTTATTTTATTCTATTAATGAAGGCCAGGCATTCTGTTATAAAATAGTATGCTATGTGTTATGGTGTGATTGAGTAAACCTATCAAAACATCTAAACAAACTTTCAGTTAAATAATATAAGTAGGATAACATGAAACTAATTATATGTATGATTATATTTGGGCCAAATATCGAGTATGTTAAATAATAAGACAATGAAAAAAAATATTTTATATAATCACAAGTTTAAATTTGAAAGTAACTAAGGCATCAAATAATTCATGTTAACAAATCAACGACAGAGCAGTAGATATCTTTCGTCATATGTAATTGTGTTTACACCAAATACGTAACGTGTTTTGTAGTAACGTACCTACAGGTACAACACATATGTACATATGCAATTACACGCTTATATTGCCGAGGGGATAGGCTGAGGTATATTACAACTATATTTCGAGAGCCACGCTTATAAGTGTAATGCATATAGCTAGATCTCCCAGACACGTTTCCAAACTCCGTCTACTATTGTGAATTTCTCGACGGATAAACTTACAAGATTTTCCCGACTCGGGCATCGAACCAAAAACCTCATACTCAGCAGTCGATGTCTCGATAACTACCGATGTATCGCTTTGGCTCTCAAACGTCCTATTCAAGATCTCGACAGTTGTAACCACTAATAACGTTCACAGTCACGATTGGAGCAAACGTCTAACAAGCTACCCGCGACAAAGAAGGCAACAAGGATTCTGACACTAGATTGCTTCCTTCCGGACGAAGTGCCGACGTGACTCAGATACACACCCCTTGGTAGGGATGCACATCACGATTCGATTTTTATAAAAATCGATGCTGTTCTGACGATTTTTGCATCGATTATTTTCAATGCCATCTTCAATTGCATTAATTCAAAGGTGAGAATCGGACCGCCTATATTCATGACATTAGCTAGCTTATAATATATATACGATCTAGAATCTAGATTGTATTATATAATGACACCTCGTCAAATTAGTTTTTGTTGTAGTTATATATTTTTAATATTAATGGAGAACGAACAATTACTTAATAACTATTTTTCCCCGCATCTTCCGTTAAACCAAGCCTAGTACATTTACATACTATTTTTACAAATATAAATATAACAAGATTTGAAGGAATCGTTACAACAGCATTATATGCTATCTAAGAATGGATTGTATACCATATAACCGACCTTGTAATATGTTAAACATTTATTTTTAATGGTGGAAACTTGTAACTGGCCATAAATTGTTAAGATTTTTAATATTGATGTACTAGCTGTAAGTTTCGCAAATAGAACAAAATAAAATAAAAATAAAAAATATCGATTCAAAATATCACTGCTACAAAAAAAGTAGCGCCTCCCTAGTCCTTAGTTGCGCATTTTAATAGGGCGGTTTAAACGCCTTTTGTGTACTGTTTCCCTGGTAGCTTGTTATTATTTCTGTCTTTTAGGTATGTGTTTGTTTACTTGACAGGATTGCTGCAATTCATTAAATATATTCTTATTTAATATTATACATATGAAGGTATTGGCTTGTCTCTATTTCACCGGAGAAATATACCTTTCGGCCTTCTCAAAGGACATCTGCTTTTCTGCTCTCTCCACTACTCCATAGAACAATTTTGATTCCACCCAAAGTTTTAAGCATTTGGGTCGAACGAATCTGATCTCCCACATCTTTTAAGACCGCATCAATAAAGAGAGGATTTTATACACCACATCTTTATATTTTCATATCTTACAATTCAGACGCGATTAAAATTGTAAGCGTAAGCAAATAGCGTCCTGAGTTTATCAATAAAAAATACAATATTCGAATTTTCAAACAAAGAAAGATATTAAAAGCTTTGATAATTAATTATTCGAATGCATTTATCGTTTATATGTATTGCTATCACTGAATAATCATATTTGATCGAATTAAAAACAGCGATAACGAATTAATCAACATTCTGATGCAGGATTGCTAACGCACGGGCACGCCACGATCGTGGCAGTAAGTCCCGTGTTTGGGGAGTGGCTGGAGAGGCAGCATGGCGCCCTCACCTTCCGGCTGACACAGGTATTGACTGGCCACGGTTGTTTTGGCCAGTTCCTGTGTCATATACGAGAGAGAGAGAGACAAGAGACAGAGCAAGAGACGCCCGGTTGTCACCACTGCGGCGACTGCCGCGATGTTGTTGAGGACACGGCGCTGCACACTTCGGCGGTTTGCCCCGCCTGGGCATCGCAGCGCCGTGAGTTGATCGTGGCAGTCGGATCGGTTGCGCTCTCGCTCCCGGCCGTAATTCAGTCTATGGTCTGGAGTGAGAGGTCGTAGAACGCCGTCGCCTCCTTCTGTGAGGAAGTGATTTCCATCAAGGAGGCGGTGGAGTGGGAGAGGGAACGCTTAAACCTTCTCCCCAACCGCAGAGCTGGGCACCGGAGGGCGCGGGATGACCTGCAGCCACCCTGATGTTTGACGTGGGGGTGGCAAGCTTCGTGGGCCTGCCCGCCATCCGTTCAGCACCAGGTCCGAGAGGCGGCGTGCGTGTTCCTACGCGCATCTCTGTGTCGAGTCCGGATTTTTAAGCGTGTAATGCCTATAGGGTAGGCTTGTTGTATAGTGGCCTGCCGTTTCATACGGCGGGCCGAAACCTCGGCGGGATCGCGACCGCATTCGAAAGTGATTCGCGCGGCCCTGTCGATAGCGGTTCTGTCGAGGAACGTCGTGGTAGGTTTAGTCGGTATTCCGGGAAGTCCATTTTCATTTCAACATCTTTCTTTACCCCGGTGAGTCTGACATAATCCCTCCGCCCACCCCCGCGGAGGAATACGCGGCATGGCATTCCCCCAAGTAAATAAAAAAAAAGTATCGCTAATGCAATTTTCGATTATTCGAATTATTTTTGTAAAGCAATGGTACATCGCAATTAACAATTAATAACTTTATGCTTACAATCTATATTAATTAGCGTTATACAATATGCTTTTATAATAATATGATATTCAATATCAAGGCACACGTTATATTTCAACTACAAATTATGTTTAAACAATAAGTCTTGTTATAATTGGACTATTCATTATCAGTCTTGCTTAACAAATAGGAAACTAATTCTATAACTATATTGAATGAATAATTTCATTGAAAGATCATATAAAATAAAGCCATTTTAGGTTGGCCAGTCATTAGTGATTGTCTTGTATTTATCAATAGATACTATACCTATACATAAATATTATAGAAGATTTAAACATCGTAAAATACAACAGCTAATTTATAGAAAACTAGATGTTCCCACGGTTTTACCCACGTTTATCGTTACTGCGCCGCCCCCGTGGGTCGTAGCGTGATGTTATATAGCTTATAGCCTTCCTAGCTTAGATAAATAGGCTATCCAACACTAAAAGAATTTTTCAATTCGAACCAGTCATTCCTGAGATTAGCGCGTTCAAACAAACAAACAAACAAACTCTTCAGCTTTATAATATTAGTACCTAGATTATGAGTATTCTAAATATCACTGCATAATGTCTGTGTATATTAGGTTGATAGGTGGATAGACTGGTGTTCTTTGTGGGTATTTAAATGTTTGTAAAGTCCCCCGCGACACGGGAATTATTCCTAGTGCAGAAGTTGTCTTTTTTAATCTAAACTAACTAATAGGTGGAAAGGTTTGTCTCAACTGGTCCCGTAACCAGATTGGGTAATCGATCACCCGTACCTTTACTGAAGTTAAAGACAGTAAAGCTACAGGTACTGCACGGATGCCATAGTAGTTTATGTGATCACCACGCCACTGCCAGTTCGCCGAGTGTTGTCGGTTCGATCCCATTCAAGAGCAATAATTTATGTGATCTACAAATTGTTTTTGTGAGTCTGGGTCTAATTTAAGCCGCCAACATGTTTATTTTAAATACGCAAAGTATTTTATTAATAATTATTATGCCTATAATTATTGGCGTATAATTATTAAGCCTATAAATATTATGCTTAAATATCATTATGCATAAAAAAATTATGCTTTAGAATAGTATGCTTAACAATTATTATGCTTATAGAAAATATGCTTAAAAATTGTGCCTAAGCAGTTATGCCAAATGAATATTGTGCGTAACTATTTTTAGGATAAGTAAAAGTATGACATGTTAAATTATGATATATAATTTTATGCGAGTAAATAGGGAACCAATATTAAATATGGCTCTGGATCCGTGGCATTCAACTCTTTCCAGTGTGACCACCTTAGGGCTGCCATACGTTCCTACGCTATTGCTTTGAAGCAGCCTTTACTAGCCTTAGCAAATATCAGACTAAAATCTGAGACTAGCATATATCTTCATATAACTACGAAACCAACGACCAGAAGATTTTAATGAAGCATACGCCAATTAAAAGGAAGTTCAATACTTATAAAATATTCCCAGAATAAATTCTAAAATAATTTCTAGAGAGCCTACTTCAATATCTGATCCGAGATTTATTGAAGCCACATTGTTATAAATCGGTATTGTTAATGTCGGCTGGTTAGATATCGGTTTCACTCAACATTAACAGATTTTATTTCTAATTAGTCTAAAGACTTTGTATTATATATTTAAGGAAACACAAGAGCTTTAATTTTGCAGTCCAATCTTTAGATCATTACTACCCACAAATTTGACGCTTATTCATTCTGCTTATTAACGTAGGGAGTATGAGATTTGATAAATTCTCAGTTGACTACCTCTATGACGCAGCGGTAATAAATGCGACTGCTGTGTATTAAGTCTCGGATTCGATTTCGAGGACAAACAAAACAATACATGGGTTTGTAAATTAAACAATTTTACGGGGTCTGGAACTGTTAACTATAGACCGGCAATGGTCCGGACTTCCTATTATGTGGCATCTAGAACCACATTTGGCAATGTGGGTGTAAAACATCTCTGCCTATCCTTTCAAGGATCCTGGCGTGGAACTGTGTATATGATAAATAACCTTTATCAGGTTCCAATTCTGTTTCAAACGATACTAGCCAATTGTCAACCACGTCAATTGTCTAGTATCTAGCCGTGTGCTTTATAATTGCCAACTGATTAACTAGATAGCAATATCTTATCTCTCCACAATCAATCATTGATCCAATCTATCTCCATGTTTCCTGTATTCTACGTCCGCATTGTCTAATTTATTACTATGTATGCTATGAGACTTATTGTTATTTTCTAGATGCCCTTTGTCTAAGATTCTACGTGATTGGTAAAGCAGAATTAATCACATATATAGTCTGTCATGTATTCCTTTGACGGGGTATGCAAAACGCGTTACGACTACATTTTGCCAGTTATGTTTTCCGATCCCTCGTAATAGCTTGCCTATTGCTGCGCATATTTTGAAACAGGTGTATTTGTATGATATTACTTCACAGTTTTTTCTTTTTACCTTATATCCGAATTGATCAAAATATATTTTAACACAGCAATTTCATTCATTCACAACAGCTGCGCCAACAAGATACACTAATTTAAAAATCCTAATTTCGAAGAAATACAAAAATTTCGTTAATTGATCAAAAGAATTGCCATACAATTTTCTTGGCAATTTTCCAGTCGGATTTTTACGACGTTTCCTAAACCAGCTATTTACTATAGTATATAGTATGCCTTTTCTTTTTATTTAATGTTTATCATAATTATTATTTTCTTTAAATATTTAACATTGTTCATGATTATAATAATAATAATAATAATATTCTATCACATACACACAACACCATCTAGCCCAAACTAAGCAGAGCTTGTACTATGGGTACTAGACAATGGATAAACATACATATATACTTTTTTTTTGTAAATATATACATATTATACATAGAAACACCCAGACCAAGACAAACATCCATGTTCATGTACACAAATATTTGTCTTGTGCGGGAATCGAACCCGCGACCTCAGGCGTGGCAGTCGGTTACACTAACCACTATACCATCGAGGCCGACATTATGTGTAAATATTATGTTTCACTTATTAATTCAGTATTAAATTTGTGCACAAAACAAGTATACCATCCTATTGTGTACTTAACTACTTACTATACATATATACATGTAGAATTACAACACAACATTGGAGGTCAGAGCCAGGAACCAGGTCATGCCGACGATGGAGCCGTAAATTTTCAAAATGGCACATTTGCATGAAAACTCCCATGAAGGAAACAAAATAACTACAGCGAATGCGCTGCCGCGGTTATATTTCCTAAGCCAAATGAAAAAGATTTCGTAAAAAATGTAAACAAATTTAGGTTAAAAATATTTACCAGTTAATTATTAATAAGCCATTCCTCGTCTTGATTACAAATAGCTTACTAGGGAAAACTCACGCCATCACCATAGTGGTAGGCAGATTTGTAGCTCTGCCTGTCTATGGCCATGTACGTGAATCTATGTATAATATAGAAAGGCAACAGCAAAAACAAATCATTAACAAAAGCCTCATTGATTTATTCTATCGCTTTAATGTTAAAACCCAACGAACTCTAAAATGCTAAATAAGTAGCCAACGCATTACAAAGAATTAAATACAAATCCTTTAATTTCAAAATCAACAATTTTATTTGAGCAAAAAATTTAACACGAATTACCAACTGAACACTAATTTAATCAAAACTAAGTGAGATACAAACGCAAAAATATAAAACGAGGTAAAGAAGCAACATTTGCGCTTAATGTACCACTTATTCACACAGTACAGACACTAAATCAAATTAAAGTCGGAATAAAGAATAACGTTTCGCCAACAGAGGGGGTTTAAACCAACTTTTTTCAAGTACCATCTTTGTTTTCCTAGTCAATGAGTTACGAGAGTTTTAATATTAATGAATTTATGTAGTGGATTCAAAGTGAAACTTTTCAAGATTAGAACTTTTGTGCCATTCCTTTTTATTTCGTTTTCTTATAAGGTAGTTATATTAATATTAGTATAGTTGTATGTAATGATCGTTGCCTTTGTACATAATTTTATTTTCTATTTTATGATGATATGCTTAGGAGTGGAAAAAAAGATTAGAACTTACATAACTACATATAATTATATGAAGCGACAGCCTGGTAAGGAGACTGTTGAATTGCACCTCCGTGAATTCTTTGTTGTATACGTAACGTAAATACGTTACGTATGTAAGTTGAATACCGCAAAATTTAACGGTAAATCGAAAATATCATTAGAAAATCAACATAAATTTTTTAAATAAATGCACTAGGAGTCATTTCTGTATCGCAGGGGACTCTGCAAACATTCAGACAACGGACACAAAGAACATCCAGACTACGAACAACCTTTTGTGGAACACGCAACTTTTCGTACCGTGTGGGATTCGAAACCATAACACTCGGAGCAGTGTCAATGGTGAGGCGACCACTTCATACCCTACGCCATCCGTGCAGTCCGATTATCTAAGAGCTCTCCATAATTATTCTCAGGCGATATTATAGTGTACACACAGTGACACATCAACCTAGACTGTTTGGACTTTGAACTATTAGAAGATGAACGCTGCGAATCGTGCGATAGAGTGCGTTATATTTTTGTTATTTTGTCTCATGTACGCTGAATGGGACGCACCGTAGTTATGCGTATATAGGGTGTCTAACTCGATGTGTAGCCGTGTGTACAAGTATAACAGTATGCGTAAACATAACTACACTACCGATGAGTAAGCTGTGTTGTGTGAATTATATTCGATTGTTTTTTCGACAGAATAGTAATCTGTGTAGACATTTTATAAATGGATAGATTGTGTTGATAACTCTTTATTATATACCTACGTTCCAGCGCTGGGACATTAACTATACAAAGAACCCATAGCATTGTGTACAACTGTCAAGTGGGAAATTACAGTTTAGTAATGCGTAAATTTTGTAATCGAGTGTCTTTCGAATACACAGGAGAGAAAACAGGCAACGTATTTTCGTGTTATTCGATACATAAAAATAAATTATAGTCACCATTATGTTATTGAGAACGTCTTGATATAAAACATATTTTTTTGGTTTCCTTCTTTTTGTTCCAAATCTGGGACGTTGGGATTCGCAGCCACTTGACGGTGAATTCTCCTCAGTTAATAAGTATTCAAAGTTCTTTAAAGATAATGATCTGTTGTTCCAAAGCTTACCACTCTTTTTCACTAATAGAAATTTATAGAATTAAAAAAAAAATTACTACTTCTTCTACAAATATTAGTCAAAAAGTTTTGGATGCTAGATTTCTTTTTCAATATAGTAAGCTAAGTTAGCAGAAGGCTTTGGCATTCGTTGATTACCGCCTAGCCTGTTTCTCTTTTAGCCGATAAATAAATCCGATTATAGTTCGGTCGTGACCTTTTTGTGAAAGAATCAATGCCGGATTACTAGCAGTCCGTTATCGAAGTAATCAGTGGACTTCAATACTAATAATAAACGTATGGTGTAAGACATTAGCTTTACGAGATATAAAAAAGCATGTGGTTTGGTTTTATTCAAGTTTATGATAGCGCTTATTCGTTCAGCTTCAAACATCGTACGACTGTCACGAAGTAGTGATGTGCAGTTATCGATATTTTTATAGCTTTTCTTATATATTTAAATATAAGTTGATCGTTTTTCCATTACTAGCAGATACAGTACGATGCGATAACGCTTACATATGATATTAATCACACCGTTCTCACGGACATTATCAATAATTTCTATAATACACCTTAACAACGTCTTAGGCGCCATCTGTAAGATAATAGAGACAATATAACTAAAGTGCGAGTTAACAATTATTATCTGTAACTAAACTTAAGTATTACGCAATAAACTAAATAATTCGATAAAGGACGAGTCCGTTCTCGAAGATACCAATACCGCCTACCGTTAACGTTCTACGAATCTTCTCGAATATTCAATTATCTACACAGAAGTGATATTTTTTTTAGAATAATCTGCATAATATAAAGCAGGCAGCGAAGAAACGGACGCAGTTTTAACCTAGCGCTAGAAAACCGAATTTCTCCTATGAAATAAAATAAAGTTAAGTAATGTTGAACGCACTTCCTTTTGTGAAACAGTATTTAATTTTATATAACGATACATTAGTGAGTTATAATTAATCGTTAAAGATGTTGTGTAGTTTTAAGTTGTTTTTAAGATTTCTAATATACTCGGCACATCAAAATACCAATAACATAAGTCATTATATTAAAGACGCCGACGCTAGCGGACTCTACCCCGATTTAATAATCATTTGTTCGACCATTCTCGTATTAGGAAGTCAGCTGCATGTTGTATGTGTGTTTGTTCTCGGTAACGTGCTCGTATCTTCCGGCTTCGACGTCCGGCAAATAGAACCGGGCCATCTCTGCCTGAGAATTCCGTCCAAGATAAATAAAGGGTTTCAGGAAGATGGCCACAGTGCTTGAACAAATGAGCGCGCCAGATTTCTGTGACGTTCGCTGTTACAATGCTTGTATTCCCACAACGCAGCGGTGATTACTAATGCATAGCAGTATTTTAGTAATATATAAAAATATCTTTTAATTCTTCTTTTTACCACAATACATTTTGTTTGAAATAACAAAATAGAAAACTGATTTCAAAAAAGAATATTCTGAAACATAAAATGCACAAAAATTTAAATTAAACTACTATATACGGATTTTATCGCGTTGTTTATTTATCACTGTATTACAAAATTTTGAAAATATTACTCTACTACTACTATTGATTTTATTTGACTAATTTATAAGCTAATAAAATTATTTAAACTATTAAATCTATTTATTTTTGGTTTACACTTTCCCCGACGTTTCGGGTGCTTTTCAGCAGCCATGGTCACGGGGAGACTAAGATGGTAGTTCTCTCAATGTTCCAGTGTAGTTATTTCAAAGTACCTGAACATAATTTAATTATTGGTGTTTCTATTTACGCAGAATGAGCTCAAAGTATCATGAAGTCTAGCTGTGGTTTGTTTCTTCTTGGGTTTGACTATTTGAAGTACTGGATCCCAAGCTGTTGGTACATTCCAACCATCTTTTCTATTGAAATTGGGATGTTTTTTAATTTCAATAGCCTCGCGAAGCATCCTTGGCAGGAATCGGTGTTCTTTAGCGAGAATCTGTGGTTTGTTAAATCTCAGGTAGTGGTTGGTCCCCTGTTGTACGTGTTCACACACAGCAGACTTCAACGAGCGTTTGTGTTTTACGTCAGCTATGTGTTCTTTTATGCGGGTGCCTATGCTTCTCTTGGTTTGACCAATGTATGAGAGTCCGCAGTCACAATCTATTTTATAGACCCCTGCATCTTGTAAAGGTAATTGGCACTTGACGGATGGTAAAAATTGACTTATCTTCGTTGGCGGCTTGAAGTATGTGTTGATTGAAGCTCGCTTCAAGATGTAGCCAATCTTGTCAGTGACACCCCTTACATAAGGCAGTATAGCAGGCTGGCGCTCGACTGTGGCTGGCTTTTCTCGGGATCTGTGACAGCGGCGCGGCTGTTGGAGCTTGTTGTCTTGCAGTACTTGCTTGACATGTTGAAGCTCGGCGTCCAGGTGTTTCTTGTCACAGATCCCGTGGGGTCTCTGAAACAAAGACATTCCCACGGTAGCTAACTGTTTAGGATGGTGGTGAGATTCACCGTTCAAGTACCTATTTGTATGGGTCTTTTTCCTATACACGGTGTGGCTCAAAGTATGATCAGGATTCCTGATGACAAGTACGTCTAAGAATGCTAATGAATTATTTGCCTCTAATTCCATAGTAAATTGGATGTTGTTATTAATGGAATTAAGATGTTCTAGGAATACACTAACACTATCTGTTGGTAATATTGTAAAAGTATCATCTACAAACCTCTTATAAATCCTGGGTGTGATGGGGGCAGTCTGTAAAGCTCGAGCCTCGAAGTCCTCCATATATATATTGGCAACAACAGGCGATACTGGGGAGCCCATTGCCACACCATCGACTTGTATGTAGAATTTATTGTCCCACAACAGATAGCCAGTTGTTAAGCAATGCTTAAGTAGTTCTGCATATTCCTCAGGCATATTGTACTCTATTAGCTTCCTTTTAGTTATTTCAATACAGTCATGTACAGGTATGCATGTAAATAATGACTGTACATCAAAACTAACCATTGTTTCATTGTTAGTGAGACATAGGTGTTTAATCTCACTCACAAAATGGTATGAATCCTTTACATGTGCTCTCGAGTTGCTTTACATCTTGAAGCGAGCTTCAATCAACACATACTTCAAGCCGCCAACGAAGATAAGTCAATTTTTACCATCCGTCAAGTGCCAATTACCTTTACAAGATGCAGGGGTCTATAAAATAGATTGTGACTGCGGACTCTCATACATTGGTCAAACCAAGAGAAGCATAGGCACCCGCATAAAAGAACACATAGCTGACGTAAAACACAAACGCTCGTTGAAGTCTGCTGTGTGTGAACACGTACAACAGGGGACCAACCACTACCTGAGATTTGACAAACCACAGATTCTCGCTAAAGAACACCGATTCCTGCCAAGGATGCTTCGCGAGGCTATTGAAATTAAAAAACATCCCAATTTCAATAGAGAAGATGGTTGGAATGTACCACCAGCTTGGGATCCAGTACTTCAAATAGTCAAACCCAAGAAGAAACAAACCACAGCTAGACTTCATGATACTTTGAGCTCATTCTGCGTAAATAGAAACACCAATAATTCAATTATGTTCAGGTACTTTGAAATAACTACACTGGAACATTGAGACAACTACCATCTTAGTCTCCCCGTGACCATGGCTGCTGAAAAGCACCCGAAACGTCGGGGAAAGTGTAAACCAAAAATAAATAGATTTAATAGTGTAAATAATTTTATTAGCTTATAAATTAGTCAAATAAAATCAATAGTAGTAGTAGAGTAATATTTTCAAAATTTTGTAATACAGTGATAAATAAACAACGCGATAAAATCCGTATATAGTAGTTTAATTTAAATGAATAACATTCGCGTAAACAGAAGACAATATTATGCACAAAAATGTTTAAAAATAATTGCGTATTCTTGTGAATAATTAAATTATTGTTACTAATGGAGTCGGTGTCAGCCAAGGTATCTACATTGGCTGAAACTTTAAACATGAGACTTGTAACTACTTAAACATGAGATGTCTTACTATAATCATAACATAACATTGGCATGCACAATTACACACATAGACCCAGTGGGCGGCGCGGGCGGCTGACACCGACTTCAAAAATAACAATAATTTAATTATTCACAAGAATACGCAATTTTACGCAATACATATGCATTACGCAATATATATGTGTGTATGTGATTGTAGCAATCACGGCAGATTTGCTGTCATTTATTAAAAAAAAATATTTATGTTAAACCGAAGACCTTAATCAGAATAATAATTAAAAATAATAATTTTGGAAGCCCTTCGTAGGAAGGGCTTCCAAAAATGAGAACGTCATCAATGAAGCCGAAGTCAAATAGGTATTATTAAAAATAACTTGATCAAATCTTGATCAAAATTAAATGGGATCAAATGGAAAGCACCACCTTTTAAATAAAAAAGAATCATCAGATTCGGTTCACCCAGTAAAAATTAAAAGGTAACAAACATTTAAAAAAACATACAGTCAAATTGAGAATCTCCTTCTTTTTTGAAGTCGTTCAATAAAACAGCATAATAATTGGTTTTTCTCCAAAAGTCTTTTAATTAAACTTTTTAAGCCTTAGAACCAAGATGGCGAATTTAAATTTAGGAGACTCGGAGACTCGACGTCTGTACTGGAAAAACTTGTGTGAAACACATGGCATGTATATAAAACAGGCTAGAAGATAGGATATACAATTATAGGATACTAATAAGATTATACAGCCTATTAGCAATTATACGCGGTTCAGTCAATTCTTCGGCCTCGATGGCGTAGTGGTTAGTGTAACCGACTGCCAAGCCTGAGGTCGCGTGTTCGATTCCCGCACAAGTCAAACATTTGTGTGCATGAAAATGGATGCTTGTCTTGGTCTGGGTGTTTCTATGTATAATATGTACGTATTTACAAAAAAATGTATATATGTATGTTTATCCATTGTCTAGTACATACCCACAGTACAAGCTCTGCTTAGTTTGGGCTAGACGGTGTTGTGTGTATGTAGTAGAATATTATTATTATCAATAATTTCTCAAAAGAAATGACTATTACCACACGCATGTTGTAGGAATTAAAAGTAGGTATACAATAATATTAAAAGTATAATAAATCTCCGGCCCCTATACAATCTCAGACTTAAGTGTAAAATCAATGCGCTTTATTATGAGTCGAGTCAATGTTTTAGGCTATCTGATAAAAACTGCAAGCAGCAGCATGGACTCTTATAGACATAGACGCAGAGATATATAACAGCCATATCTTATGATTAATATAGATATATTAAAGTCCCATGTAACAGACGACGAAGACGACGACAGACGAAGTCTATTGTGTTTCTTAAGAATTTTCTAACCAAAAACAAAAACATTTTTACCGACACCAAAATCGAACTACAAATTTATGCCACGAGACCAATTTATTATGAGACTGTTCAAGCAAGGAAATGCTTATTAAAATGCACCTTGATATTCCTCCACCGGGCTTACGGAACAGAAGCTATGTTGGGCAGTATTCATCACTTACATTATAGAACAAAGCAAATCTCGTAATTAAATTTAGCTGCGAGTCTTTGCGAGCGTCGAGAGGTTTATGAAGAGAGGTTTTAATGTGGAAAGGACATTAATTGTCGGCTTATAATAATCGTTATATCCACTTGAATTATACATACATTTAATTATGATTTGTCTGCAGGTACTTACTAAATTTGTGTTATTTTTAACAAATTTATAGTAAAGTAGCTTTTCCTCGCGGCTTTGCTCGGAAAAAGTGCGTTTTCTGAATGAAAGGTACTCTATGTTCTCTTACAGAACCATGAAAATGTGTATGCGCAACTTTATGATGATCGGTAGAGTAATTAAGGTGTAAAACCATAAGAAACAAACTCACATCTGCATTTATAATATTAGTTACGATGTTGATGTTTATAAAATATTCTTAAAGTACGAGTAATCAGTGTCAAAATATGTTAAGTGATCCTGCGTAGTAAAAAATATTTTTGCTAGTTTCCGCCCTACAGTATTACTCGCTTGAATCCCAAAGGATGCCTACCAAAATAAAATGTATGCTCTTTTTTCCAGGACATAATTTATCTGAGTGCCTTATTTCGAGTAATAAATACCCAAACGTCTTCACATACTCTCACATATTGCTAGAAATATTATATTTAAAATAGTAGTATTGAGAAATCAATAAAATCATTGTTTTAATAGAAAATAGCAAATCTTTTCTACTACCTCCCTCTTTTCAGTGCTGTATGTTCAAGGCCACTGTTATAATTCAGTATTAAAATGGTATGCTGTTACCATAATGCTTGGATATAAACAAACACACACACTCACATACATATATGCGCACACACCACACACACACATACGACGCACGTAAGCAAGCACACACGCAAGCAAGCATGCACGCAAGCAAGCGCGCACGCAAGCACGCACACACGCAGGAATAGATACACCTATACTGTAGTAATGCTAACGTAAACGTAAATTAAATTATTTCTCTAAATTATTCGGTAATATGTTTTCATTGAGTAATATGATGTTGTAATATGATAATGAATTTTATTAAAATATAAATTATCTTAAAAACAAATTAATATAGTGTAACTGAATAACAAATTAGCTATAGAAGAGCATTATCACATATCACGAAGAAAATCAAATAAATTATTTTCACAAAATTTCTTATCTTATGATTTCTAAGCATCCCTTAGATAAATTACTGACATATCTCATGTATCACAATGGAACCTATTTAAATATCTCACAAAACATTCGAACATTATCTACATTTCCCGGTTTTAATACCTCCATCCCGTTGCTCGTGTTACACCCAATGATATTGCGCGACCGCCATAATTTATTTGACATTCATAAGTGCCTTGATAACTCCTAAAAATGAAAAAATGAACTCACTTCTGAATTTCCGAGAAGGCACGCAGTTACTTTGGCCGTACTTTCGAATGTGTATATTGCATAATTTTATATGGGATTTCAGAAGTTGGTAATGGAACAATAACAATGAGAAATGTTCGTTGGACCTTTACAAATTACCGAGGAAAGGGTATTTTAATATATTTCTATGAAACCATAGATGCTTAGATTTACGTATGTTTATTACAGACGGGTTAGTCAAAGGCGTATGACGGTCACATATCACCAGCTGTTTTAACTCCGACGTTGTAGGTCGTCCTGGTCGTACTTTTAGATACTGTGCTACTATTAAAAAATATTGCCCGGTCATGTTTCTACCTAACCGGGCAACATTTTTCAATGGCAATCGAATCTGATAGCTTGCAATAGGAGTGCAATATTATGACAGCTTACAATAAAGATTTGATTTGACTGAACCTAAGCTAACAATTTGCAAAAATCTAATCAAACTCTGGTTAGTAGTTATTAAGTGAAGATACAACAAACAAATAGAGAAGCAGACCAAAATAAGGAATTATACTGTTTTTTTTCCAGGCCCGTTAAAATGGTCAATTCCAATCAGTTTTAAACCATTTTCTAGTACATCCCATGGCGCCCCGATTTCTCAAAGGCAGATCAAAATTTAAAATTATTAATTGCCGGCCAAACGCATATCAACTGTTATATGTCTGTCTGTATTAGCAACAGTCAACAAAATCACGTAACATGAGCTTGACTTCGACAGGCCGCTTATTAGAAACCAAGGATTGAAATAGCTATTGAGTAAATGTCAATATCAAATGTTTATTATCTGTATCAACCACTAAATGCCAACTGTAAATAAACCTCATTGAGCGTAGGAGGCTTCTAAAATTACCTTCGTATTGTTATAATTTTATCCCTAAGCTTTGTTTTCCAAGAAGCCCACTCTAAATTCCATCTCCAATATTCTATGTTTCATAATACTGAAACACCTTTCCATTACCGTACCTCAATTCTGTACACATAGCCACCTTGTTGTGATTCATTGGTATGCAAATGTTTACGAAGTACGAACTATTCGGTACGAAACTTGAAACTTTCGTAATATGTTTTCGACAACTTTATTATCATACTAGAAACTACTTTAATTCAATCTTGTAATTTCAGGTCGTTCATCCTTTCTCATCCCGTAGTTAAATAAATAGCTTATTTATTTATTAGAACCTACCTACGTACGGTTGATATTTAAAGTTTATTACTGAAAATTGTGTCTCCGATGCCAACATAGGATAGTTCAACGAAAAGCGTTGATTTCGGGTCTCTCTTTGTACGTGTGCCAAAATTCGAAATGGTAGAAATGCATGCATTTTAAATTTTGGCACACGTAGTAAGGTTTAAAGTTAACAAATAAAAGAAAAGTCATTGAATAACGTGGAGCCTATGGTAACTCGTTCAATCTTACTCGTATAACGACTAAATAATAAATGTTAAATGTCAGTCAGAGATCTGGTATAATTTCTAAAATTGGAATGTCTCGTTGGTCAATTGGTGTTTGTTGTTGCTTCGAATTTAGAGTGAGGCAACGATTTTACCGGTGATTTTAGTTAAGATAATATTCTCAGTAACAGGATGGAAAATGTGCTATAGACGAGCTAAGGAGCATGCCTCCATTTATTTCGTCCATCGGCATACTGACGTCAGTGCCCAGACACAATGGTTTGGGTCGATATGGTCAAGTCAACAGGTGAAATAAAAATTAAAATATAGCCGGCGAAAAATGCACGAAAAAAAAAATGGACGATGAATACAAGAATATAATATGTATGTATTTTTTTTAATTCTTTTTAATAAGCTATGGCCACACTAGACATAGTACCTTTGTCACGGGGGACTTTACAAACATTTAAACAACGGACAAAATGAACACTCAGACTTGGCATAACTATTTGTGTATCAACCAATTTTTTTTGGGACTCGTACCCACAACACTCTGCACAGTGAAAATGATGAGACGACCATTTAAACCAGTAAGTCCGAGCAGTCATTCATAATGACAAGATTCGGATTCATTTCGATTTCTATAACTAAACTCGAAAACTAATTCAGAGATTAAGTTACCAATGAATATCATCAATGTATTCAAAACAGCACGATTTTGTAACGAGTTGATACATCACACAGTTTATAACGATCAGTACACAAGTACCGACCTTTTACTGCTACATTCGAGTTACTTTGAACACATCAAAGTACCATTAAACCGTTTTAAAATCCCTTTTTGAAATAGGTTAAGGTTTAAATGTGTTTTGAGTAGGCTTGTGTCCCGTGTGCCCAACATTTTGTAACATAGAAATGTGATCTTAATTTGCAAAATGAAGGTATAAATGCATGAATTAACTTGTAATTACTGCAGTTATTTATGCAAATTGTATTTGGATCGGTCGATTGAACAAGTTAAGCAGTGGTGCTGAGATGACTATACAAACAAAGTTAAAATACGCAAAGTCATCACTGGCGAATTTAAAGGTCAATTCTTAATGATTCTGAAATACTACGCGCCGCACATCTGCTGGAAATAGAGGTAATAATATTATGTTTTGTGACGGGTGAAGGCGAGCGCAGGCTGAACCGTCAGTTTGACATGACGACATAAATATAATAAGACTATAGTAACTAACACGCTTTTAATGTATACAAACGCATCTTTAGTAAAAATATGGTCTATTCCGTGCTCTTAGCAGCCCCAACCACTGAGTTTTCTAGCTTGCTTTTGTGAGTCTATGCATATAGGTATATATTATTTTTAATAATTAAGAGCAAGAGACTAGGATGAGTGTCTTGTGAATGTATTCATCGTAACACAGAAAAACACTAGATATTTTTTATTGATTACTAATTGTGTTAATCGCTCCAACTTAGTTAGAATGCTTGTATTAGGAGTAGGTTTATATCGGTAGTATAATGGATGGTATTCAAAGCCGCAATCTCTTCGATCGCAAGGCTAATGCCTTACCAATTAGACTAACTCCGTTTTGTTGCGGTCTTCTATGAGGTTAAGATACTTGCACTATCTGTAACTCTACACTGAACTGTAAATCAGCAAATATGGTGAGATTTGAAGATTTAAAACACTAAAAAAGATATCAAATGCTATTCAAATTTAATCTTTATATATAGCTGTATAAAATAAAAATCTGTTTTAAGGAAGCAATTTTAATTTACTTAGATCGATTTTAGTTGATTTAGTTATCGAGACGCATATAAAAATATCACAATTAATATAAAGTTTACCGAAACGAAGAGCCTCTAGTCAATGCCTTATGAAGGCAGGTGACAAAAGGTTCGCAGTCTGGGTAAACTAAAATCTATTAGAATATTTCGCTGGTATATAACATTTTTGCTGAGTCTATATAATACCAGTCTTTAACATAAAATGGTGTTATATTACCCAAACACTTCATAAAAAAATATATTAAGGTACTCAAAAATAAATAAGATACATGCGTTACAAATCTGGTAGAAAATTGTCAAATGACAGACAATGATGCACGATACAAACTGTGACGTAACCACTATTTAAATGCAGTTGACCGAGGGAGATAGCGAGGTTTCCTCACTACACTCCCATATTTATTAAATCCAAATTAAAATTGTTAATTACTCCTTTATTTTAAAACCAAATTTGTCACTGCTTGCAAAAATTCATCTTTTGATTGCTATTTGATCTTGTGTGTAAAATAATATACAACATCTTATATAAGCAACTACCCTATGGTCTTTAAAATTAAACACTTTATACGGATTTTGTCGCGTTGTTTATTTTACTTTAAAACACTTTTATTACATAATTTTGAAAACTCTAACACAACTATTATTAAAAGTGTTTAATTTCAATGTACAACATTCGCGTAAAATAAGACAATACTTCCTAAGGTCTAATGTAAAGTAAGTCGAACTAAAAAGCATATAAACGTAAAGGTCAACTTTTCAGCCGGATACCTTTTACCGGTTTAAAAGATAGAGAAATAGAGCCTTTTGAAGGTAACAGGCGGACGGTATAAGCTTTTTAATAGGATTCCATTGATACCCTTTGGATATAGAGTCCTAATGACACCGTATTTATGTGTATATAGAAATACTTAGTATATCCCAGTGACTATGGTATATAATAAGCGACCAAAATATCGAGTAAAGTGTATATTAGGTAAATAATTCGAAATAATCTAGAATCCTAATTCTCTATGACTATATAAATCTATGATTAATGATATAATATTTATTTCACATAATACAGTTACCTACTATGAAAGTTGCACAAATGAAACGTTAGACTAAGGATTCTGAAAATTTGTGTAAAAGATCACAGATCTCCTGTACTAGAGATCCTATCTAATACTATAAATGCGAACATGAGATTTTTGGTTGTAACGCTTTAACGACTTAACTGCTCAACCGATCATCTTGAAATTTTCATACACGTTGTCAGTGGTACAGAAAAGAACATGGAGTACTATTATATAAACAAGTACTGCTTTAGAGCGAGTGTAGCCGCGGGCAAAATCTAATGATATTATAAGAAAGCTTAAATGCTATTAAGACATTATCATAATACCATTTATTAAGTCAAGTACCCTCTTTATATATTCTCTATGACAGCATTACAGACTTATAAAAAAGTACTTGAAATTTCGAAGAATCCTAAATTAAGTTTGGATTTTCGGTATTGCCATAAAACGGAGGATCATATTTTATGCCAGTTTCATATCTTTCTTTTATTATAAAATTTGCATATGGTATAATCATAATTGCGAAACGTCGCATGGGTACACTGAGTTTTTAGATTACCATTCATACGTATGTATTTTTGTTTGCTTCGTTTATTTTTTATTCGTGTGTTCAAAATGGCATACACCCGAGGACATCGTAAAACATGATTTTGACCTAACAACCGAGTGTATTTCCTGGACTTAACGGCCCTACATTTTATAAGTTTTATTATATAAAGTGCCAAATACCCGCCCTATGCCCCGGTAAACAAAATAATGACCTATGACAGGACAAGAAAATAAATCTTAAAATAGACATAGGTACTTCAAAACACCTCGCTTGGTTACTGCAAAGTGTTATATTGAGGTAATACTTTTAATCATTCTTTATTTTCGGAAATTATAACACTACATTCACTATACGATTTTTAAATTTATTTATTATAAATATTTTAAGGCAACTTCCAATAATAATAATAATATCAGCCCTGTATTAAACTGTTCCACTGCTGGGCACGGGCCTCTTCTCAGTGTGAGAAGGGTTAGGCCAGAGTCCACCACGCTGGCCCAGTGCGGGTTGGCAGACTTCATATATGTTTGAGAACATTATTAGGAACTCTTAGACATGCAGGTTTCCTCACGATGTATTCCTTCACCGTTAAAGCAAGTGATAATTAACTGTTTAATACGCACATAACTTCGAAAAGTCAGAGATGCGCGCCTTGGGATCGAACTCGAGACCTCTGCGTGGCAGTCTAACGGTTTCCCACCTGGCTATCGCTGCTTCCAAGCACTAAGAAAAATTCCTGTGTAGAAGAGGTCTTTACAAACATTCAACCAATAGAAACAAAGATCACCCAGACTTTGAACAACCATTTCGTGTATCACATACAATTTGTAACGTGTAGAATTGAACTCAAAATCGATGGCGTGACTACAACTTAAATTACTACGACTTAAACTACATTTATATTTTAAAATAATATTTTGCATGTAAAACAACAAACTATGATTAGGCAGAAAAGCACCATGTTTGCTTTGGGATCAACAGTCGTGACTTTCGAAGTCTGTATGACCACTCATTTAATATGAAACATGATACTATCATAAAATTATTATTACACTCATAAAGTTACTCACGGTCACATTTCAACAAAGTACATGTTACTAACTAACATTTTCCTTCGTTGAACACTCAGCTATATTTATGTACTGTAATTAAGAAACTTACGGAACTTATACCGTGCCAGTTACGTAACTATCTTCTTAACAAAGAGCAAATATCGTAAAGATGAAAGGAAGGCAACGAGCACTTTACAAAATCTAATGCTTTTGTGAAACTATTGTTGCATATACTACTTCTTCACAATTATTAATTACTAAATTTGCCGACGGCTTCGCTCGTGTTAATATAGATTCTGTCAATACTTATGTAACTATCGGAAAAAAAAAATCTGGATGAAAGGTGCCATATGTCCTTTTCTATACCCCTGATAACGTGTGTGCCAAATTTTATGATCATCGGTCGAGTAGTTAAGGCGTGGCAGCGTAACGAACAAACGAACTCACATTCGCGTTCATAATATTAGTAAAGTTACCATATATGTATATAATATTAGTGGATCATAACCCTTAGCTGACAGAAAGTGTGGTGCTCAAGAAACAGAATTAATAAACTGCTCTTTTATCCAGACTCCATGTTGCTACTGATAAAGCCTTGATAAAAATAATGTTACTCTACCCGACTCGATAATCGAATCTGAGACCTCATACACAGCAGTCACGTTCACTTTCACCACGCCACCGCTAAAGGTGAAAGAGGTGAAAATAAAAATTATATTCTTTATGACTGCTCAAATGAAATAGATGGTCTATTACGTCCTAACCAACCAAACATAATGTAACTATTTCCCAATAAGTAGTTTTCTGGCTCGTTGGGATTTTGATGAAGCAGCGTTTTACCGACACAACCATTTTACTTTTTTTAGCCAAACTAATAGCAATATCGATCACCTTTATTAGGGTAATTCCAATTTCAAACGACTATTTCGTAACTGACATTTTTCTATTCGCTTTTCAAAATGCTACTTTCCCGCTTGGTGTTAATCGGTTAGGGGAGGTCCAATAGTAAAAGTATACAATCAAGAGCTGCCTTCATTATGTAAATGTAAATCTGTGCTAATATGACAAGAGGTAAGTCGTTGGATAAAAATTAAATGAATACTACCAATAACAGTGAACGAGCTAACGGTAGATTAAAAAAGATACGGTGATCCAAGTCAGTATATAATAATTTTAAACTTTCGCGTTGCATGATATATACTTATATAATATATAGCGGATATTCAGTCAGCGTGTGACCACGGCCGGTGTAACCTAATCGAAACGTCAAGCTTTAAAAATGTAAACATTCATGAGCGCGTTAATACCCGCTTCATATTATATATACATATCACTGTATTATTTTTTTTACAGCTGTTGTTTGTATATGTGGACACTCTACGTAGCATTATGAAGTCTGACAACATACACATACAGCAGAGGGCAAGTCTCGCCGTTTATTATGTGGGTTCTAAAACATACTAAACATTGCTGGTGAAAAGGTTCCTTCTACTCATCTACTCGAGGTAATACAGTCTATTTAAGTAAGCAAAACTCAATTTAATTTTACTCAACTCGGAAAACATAGCCCGCACCTCACAATCAGCAAACGCTCACTTACACTACCAAGGGAATCATAACTATACAAACCATTCTCGTACATTTATTTACACCTAATAAAGTCTAGCATAAAATGTTTTGTAAAGCAAGTTGGAGCGCTATTGTAAAGCGTAATATTATTTGTAGTTACACCGTACCTACATTAGGTATTGTGATCTATATACAAAGGCATGTTGTCTTATAATTTAAATTATAATAGTTTGCAAGTTTTAGCTATTCGAACAGCCATTGATACTAGTTGCCATTACATTAGTAGACTAGGGATGTGATGAGGTTTGTATGTAATTAAGAAAAACCTAACAACGTTTCTAATGTTGTTTGTACAACACCTGTAATGAAGTTGTACTGCAAGCTCAAGGAACGTTGATTAATGGAACTCTATTGCCAGCTTAGTGGCTTTTTAAGGTAGCTGGAAGCTTTACTCTCTGTCTCTCCATCTCTTCCCATACTTTCCATATAGTGGTGGTTTAGCCTCTCTGCTCTGGTTCTTCCACATCGCTCTATCCTTGACAACGTCTGCGGATAGCTCGCACCCTCGTATATCGTTTTACACTTTGCCTTCCATCTATCGTTTCACTAATCCTCATCTACGTCTTCTGTAGAGTGGATACTTTTCCAGAAGCGGTGATCTATCGCATCTCAATCTGCCATATAAACCTTAATATATACATACAGAATAATACCACAAAAAATAAATAGTGACAACGTAGGTCTTTAGCATGGCATACACTAGGTACATATATCAGGGTTAGTCATCAAATGGTTTTTTACTTTTAGTACAGAGCCGCAGTGACAAATCAACAGCAAAATTCGTCATGACTGGTGCCGATGTGACGTCACAAATTGCTGTAAACAAAAACTGCACTATCGAATTGTGACGTAACAATTTGGTAAAAACGTAGTGCCATTTTGTGACACATTTTAGAATGTAATTCATGTTAAATTTTTGCTTAAATAAAATTGTTGATTTTGAAATTAAAGGATTTGTATTTAATGCTTTGTAATGCGTTGGCTACTTATTTAGCATTTTAAAGTTCGTTGAGTTATAACATTAAAGCAGTAGAATAAATCAATGAGGCTTTTGTTGTTGTTTGCTGTTGCCTTTATATATTATACATAAATTCACGTACATGGCCATAGACAGGCAGAGCTAGAAATTTGCCTACCACTATGGTGATGGCGTGAGTTTTCCCTAATAAGCTATTTGTAATCAAGACGAGGAATGGCTTATTAATAATTAACTGGTTAAACCGAAGATCTTAATCAGAATAATAATTAAAAATAATAATTTTGGAAGCCCTTCGTAGGAAGGGCTTCCAAAAATGAGAACGTCATCAATGAAGCCGAAGTCAAATACGTATTATTAAAAATAACTTGATCAAATCTTGATCAAAATTAAATGGGATCAAATGGAAAGCACCACCTTTTAAATAAAAAAGAATCATCAGAATCGGTTCACCCAGTAAAAATTAAAAGGAAACAAACATTAAAAAATACATACAGTCAAATTGAGAACCTCCTTCTTTTTTGAAGTCGTTCAATAAAACAGCATAATAATTGGTTTCTCTCCAAAAGTCTTTTAATTAAACTTTTTAAGCCTTAGAACCAAGATGGCGAATTTAAATTTAGGAGACTCGGAGACTCGACGTCTGTACTGGAAAAACTTGTGTGAAACACATGGCATGTATATAAAACAGGCTAGAAGATAGGATATACAATTATAGGATACTAATAAGATTATACAGCCTATTAGCAATTATACGCGGTTCAGTCAATTCTTCGGCCTCGATGGCGTAGTGGTTAGTGTAACCGACTGCCAAGCCTGAGGTCGCGTGTTCGATTCCCGCACAAGTCAAACATTTGTGTGCATGAACATGGATGTTTGTCTTGGTCTGGGTGTTTCTATGTATAATATGTACGTATTTACAAAAAAAATGTATATATGTATGTTTATCCATTGTCTAGTACCCACAGTACAAGCTCTGCTTAGTTTGGGCTAGACGGTGTTGTGTGTATGTGGTAGAATATTATTATTATCAATAATTTCTCAAAAGAAATGACTATTACCACACGCATGTTGTAGGAATTAAAAGTAGGTATACAATAATATTAAAAGTATAATAAATCTCCGGCCCCTATACAATCTCAGACTTAAGTGTAAAATTAATGCGCTTTATTATGAGTCGAGTCAATGTTTTAGGCTATCTGACAAAAACTGCAAGCAGCAGCATGGACTCTTATAGACATAGACGCAAGGATATAAAACAGCCATATTTTATCATTAATATAGATATATTAAAGTCCCATGTAACAGACGACGAAGACGACGACAGACGAAGTCTATTGTGTTTCTTAAGAATTTTCTAACCAAAAACAAAAACATTTTTACCGACACCAAAATCGAACTACGATTTCATGCAAATTTATGCCACAAGACCAATTTATTATAAGACTGTTTAAGCAAGGAAATACTTATTAAAATGCACCTTGATATTCCTCCACCAGGCTTACGGAACAGAAGCTATGTTGGGCAGTATTCATCACTTACATTATAGAACAAAGCAAATCTCGTAATTAAATTTAGCTGCGAGTCTTTGCGAGCGTCGAGAGGTTTATGAAGAGAGGTTTTAATGTGGAAAGGACATTAATTGTCGGCTTATAATAATCGTTATATCCACTTGAATTATACATACATTTAATTATGATTTGTCTGCAGGTACTTACTAAATTTGTGTTATTTTCAACAAATGTATAGTAAAGTAGCTTTTCCTCGCGGCTTTGCTCGGAAAAAGTGCGTTTTCTGAATGAAAGGTACCCTATGTTCTCTTACAGAACCATGACAATGTGTATCCGCAACTTCATGATGATCGGTAGAGTAATTAAGGTGTAAAACCATAAGAAACAAACTCACATCTGCATTTATAATATTAGTTACGATGTTGATGTTTATAAAATATTCTTAAAGTACGAGTAATCAGTGTCAAAATATGTTAAGTGATCCTGCGTAGTAAAAAATATTTTTGCTAGTTTCCGCCCTACAGTATTACCCGCTTGAATCCCAAAGGATGCCTACCAAAATAAAATGTATGCTCTTTTTTCCAGGACATAATTTATCTGAGTGCCTTATTTCGAGTAATAAATACCCAAACATCTTCACATACTCTCACATATATAGTATTGCTAGAAATATTATCTTTAAAATAGTAGTATTGAGAAATCAATAAAATCATTGTTTTAATAGAAAATAGCAAATCTTTTCTACTACCTTCCTCTTTTCAGTGCTGTATGTTCAAGGCCACTGTTATAATTCAGTATTAAAATGGTATGCTGTTACCATAATGCTTGGATATAAACAAACACACACACTCACATACATATATGCGCACACACCACACACACATACGACGCACGTAAGCAAGCACACACGCTCGCAAGCAAGCATGCACGCAAGCAAGCGCGCACGCAAGCACGCACACACGCAGGAATAGATACACCTATACTATAGTAATGCTAACGTAAACGTAAATTAAATTATTTCTCTAAATTATTCGGTAATATGTTTTCATTGAGTAATATGATGTTGTAATATGATAATGAATTTTATTAAAATATAAATTATCTTAAAAACAAATTAATATAGTGTAACTGAATAACAAATTAGCTATAGAAGAGCATTATCACATATCACGAAGAAAATCAAATAAATTATTTTCACAAAATTTCTTATCTTATGACTTCTAAGCACCCCTTAGATAAATTACTGACATATCTCATGTATCACAATGGAACCTTTTTAAATATCTCACAAAACATTCGGACATTATCTACATTTCCCGGTTTTAATACCTCCATCCCGTTTCTCGTGATACACCCAATGATATTGCGCGACCGCCATAATTTATTTGACATTCATAAGTGCCTTGATAACTCCTAAAAATGAATGAATGAACTCACTTCTGAATTTCCGAGAAGGCACGCAGTTACTTTGGCCGTACTTTCGAATGTGTATATTGCATAATTTTATATGGGATTTCAGAAGTTGGTAATGGAACAATAACAATGAGAAATGTTCGTTGGACCTTTACAAATTACCGAGGAAAGGGTATTCTAATATATTTCTATGAAACCCTAGATGCTTAGATTTACGTATGTTTATTACAGACGGGTTGGTCAAAGGCGTATGACGGTCACATATCACCAGCTGTTTTAACTCCGACATTGTAGGTCGTCCTGGTCGTACTTTTAGATACTGTGCTACTATTAAAAAATATTGCCCGGTCATGTTTCTACCTAACCGGGCAACATTTTTCAATGGCAATCGAATCTGATAGCTTGCAATAGGAGTGCAATATTATGACAGCTTACAATAGAGATTTGATTTGACTGAACCTAAGCTAACAATTTGCAAAAATCTAATCAAACTCTGGTTAGTAGTTATTAAGTGAAGATACAACAAACAGATAGAGAAGCAGACCAAAATAAGGAATTATACTGGTTTTTTTCCAGGCCCGTTAAAATGGTCAATTCCAATCAGTTTTAAACCATGTTCTAGTACATCCCATGGCGCCCCGATTTCTCAAAGGCAGATCAAAATTTAAAATTATTAATTGCCGGCCAAACGCATATCAACTGTTATATGTCTGTCTGTATTAGCAACAGTCAACAAAATCACGTAACATGAGCTTGACTTCGACAGGCCGCTTATTAGAAACCAAGGATTGAAATAGACATTGAGTAAATGTCAATATCAAATGTTTATTATCTGTATCAACCACTAAATGCCAACTGCAAATAAACCTCATTGAGCGTAGGAGGCTTCTAAAATTACCTTCGTATTGTTATAATTTTATCCCTAAGCTTTGTTTTCCAAGAAGCCCACTCTAAATTCCATCTCCAATATTCTATGTTTCATAATACTGAAACACCTTTCCATTACCGTACCTCAATTCTGTACACATAGCCACCTTGTTGTGATTCATTGGTATGCAAATGTTTACGAAGTACGAACTATTCGGTACGAAACTTGAAACTTTCGTAATATGTTTTCGACAACTTTATTATCATACTAGAAACTAATTTAATTCAATCTTGTAATTTCAGGTCGTTCATCCTTTCTCATCCCGTAGTTAAATAAATAGCTTATTTATTTATTAGAACCTACCTACGTACGGTTGATATTTAAAGTTTATTACTGAAAATTGTGTCTCCGATGCCAAAATAGGATAGTTCAACGAAAAGCGTTGATTTCGGGTCTCTCTTTGTACGTGTGCCAAAATTCGAAATGGTAGAAATGCATGCATTTTAAATTTTGGCACACGTAGTAAGGTTTAAAGTTATCAAATAAAAGAAAAGTCATTGAATAACGTGGAGCCTATGGTAACTCGTTCAATCTTACTCGTATAACGACTAAATAATAAATGTTAAATGTCAGTCAGAGACCTGGTATAATTTCTAAAATTGGAATGTCTCGTTGGTCAATTGGTGTTTGTTGTTGCTTCGAATTTAGAGTGAGGCAACGATTTTACCGGTGATTTTAGTTAAGATAATATTCTCAGTAACAGGATGGAAAATGTGCTCTATAGACGAGCCAAGGAGCATGCCTCCATTTATTTCGTCCATCGGCATACTGACGTCGGTGCCCAGACACAATGGTTTGGCTCGATATGGTCAAGTCAACAGGTGAAATAAAAATTAAAATATAGCCGGCGAAAAATGCACGAAAAAAAAAAGGGACGATGAATACAAGAATATAATATTATGTATTCTTTTTAATTCTTTTTAATAAGCTATGGCCACACTACACATAGTTCCTTTGTCACGGGGGACTTTACAAACATTTAAACAACGGACAAAATGAACACTCAGACTTGGCATAACTATTTGTGTATCAACCAATTTTTTTTGGGAGTCGTACCCACAACACTCTGCGCAGTGAAAATGACGAGACGAACATTTAAACCAGTAAGTCCGAGCAGTCATTCATAATGACAAGATTCGGATTCATTTCGATTTCTATAACTAAACTCGAAAACTAATTCAGAGATTAAGTTACCAATGAATATCATCAATGTATTCAAAACAGCACGATTTTGTAACGAGTTGATACATCACACAGTTTATAACGATCGGTACACAAGTACCGACCTTTTACTGCTACATTCAAGTTACTTTGAACACATCAAAGTACCATTAAACCGTTTTAAAATCCCTTTTTGAAATAGGTTAAGGTTTAAATGTGTTTTGAGTAGGCTTGTGTCCCGTGTGCCCAACATTTTGTAACATAGAAATGTGATCTTAATTTGCAAAATGAAGGTATAAATGCATGAATTAACTTGTAATTACTGCAGTTATTTATGCAAATTGTATTTGGATCGGTCGATTGAACAAGTTAAGCAGTGGTGCTGAGATGACTATACAAACAAAGTTAAAATACGCAAAGTCATCACTGGCGAATTTAAAGGTCAATTCTTAATGATTCTGAAGTACTACGCGCCGCACATCTGCTGGAAATTGAGGTAATAATATTATGTTTTGTGACGGGTGAAGGCGAGCGCAGGCAGAACCTTCAGTTTGACATGACGACATAATTATAATAAGACTATAGTAACTAACACGCTTTGAATGTATACAAACGCATCTTTAGTAAAAATACGGTCTATTCCGTGCTCTTAGCAGCCCCAACCACTGAGTTTTCTAAATTCAAATTCAAATTCATTTATTCACAAGAAATGTGGTTACTTAATGGTGGTAGGGTAATAACAATCTCCTCACATTCTGCCATAACAATGGTGTGTGAATAAGTCAGTCTTAATAAATACATGGTTAATTAATTACATAATTATAAGTTAATTATTCTATATCAGTTCTATAATTCATGAATGGTAATAATTGATAGCAAATAAATATAAGTCTTATATGAATGTCTAAAAATTTGAATAAAATGTAGTTTGAATTAAATTAATATACATTATAATTTGAATAATTTTATGTAATTGCATTATTTTCTTTATATGTCATAAATTCTTTTAAGTTGTAGAAACATTTTTCTGCAAGCCACGTTGTGATTCGTTTTTAAATATCGTACTAGGTAGTTCTTTGAATTTGTCTGGTAGCTTATTATAAACCTCTATAGCTTTAACATATACATTTTTTTCATAGATGTCTAATCTACACCTAGGGCGAAGAAGTTTAAATTTGTTCCTACAATTTCCGCCAGGTGTTTCTGAAAATCTATTGAAATACTGTGGATGCAGTTTCACAAAAATACACAATTCTCTAATGTACATGCAAACCAGTGGCAGAATATTGAACCGTTTGAATAGCGACTTGCAACTGTCTGTAAACCAAGCACCACAGATCGCGCTCACGCATTTCTTCTGCACTCGAAATGCTTTTTCTATCTCAACTGAGTTTCCCCACAGTAAGAGGCCATACGAGAGTATCGACGAGACGTATCCGTGGTATGCAGTCAGAGCTGCTTCCGTCGACACTGTTTGATTACGATATTACGTATGAGTTTTTATTTTCGCACTTGATAATTAGTGTTGTGTCATCCGCAAATAAAACTGTCTTGTGGTGTGTAATATGGCAGATCATTAATATATATTAAGAATAAAAATGGTCCCAAAATGCTGCCCTGCGGAACGCCGACACTATGTAATTTGTAATTAGATCTACATGTAACTTTTTCATTATTTTCTATTTTAGATATTTCTACACACTGATATCGATCGTTCAAGTAGCTCTTTATCCAGTCATTAGCTACACCTCTAATTTCGTATTTTCTAATTTATAAAGCAGCAGTTTATGGTCAACAAAATCGAAAGCTTTACTCATGTCTAAAAATAAAGCCGTTACAGGTGTCCTCTCATTAATAGACTCAGTCATTATTCTAATCAAATTGAAACAAGCTAATGATGTGCTTCTGTTTTTACGAAACCCAAATTGTTCCTCTTTCAGTATTTTTTGTTTTACTGTAAAGTCATATAATCTCCGTAATATGGCTTTTTTTAAAAAAAATTGATATGTCTGGTATAAGAGTAACCGGACGATAGTTTGTCATATCTAAAGCATCTCCTTTTTTATATAAAGGTTTAATTATAGACTTTTTAAGGCTCGTAGGAAAAATGCCTTCATGGAAAGACATATTTATTATATAGCTCAATGGCTCGCATATATATGGTGCACAAAGTTTTATCATTTTTGTATTAAGTCTGTCAACACCTACAAAGTTTGTATTCTTAAGGTTAATAATTAATCTAAATATCTCTATTGAATTTGTAGGAGTTAAAAAAAATGAATTAAAATTAAATTTATCAATACCTATAGTTTCATTTATGTCGTCAATGTTATATGTAAAGTTGTTTTCATTCGTCAATTTAATATAAAACGTATTAAATAAATTACTTATGTCATTTGCGGATGTATATACTTTATTATTATGTAATATTTTATCAATTTCTGTACATGTGTAAATTTTTCCAATGTTCTCATTTATAACATCCCATACGGCCTTACATTTGTTTCTTTTTTTGTTGATATATTTGTGGTTTGCTAACTGTCTGGACTTGTGTATACAGCGGTAAAGTATTTTAGAGTATTTTTTGTATGCCCATTAATTTTTCTTTTTTTTGGCACCTACTTGTTTGCTTTTTAGATAGACAGTATTCTTTTATTTTACACAACACTTTTTTAACCCTCTTGTTAGCCATGTACTTTGAACAATTTTATTTGTTTTCTTTATTTTAAATGTAGGAAAACATAAACTAAAAATCAATGAAAATATATTGTGAAATTCTTGGAATGCCTCATCTGCATTGGTTTGCTCATATACTTGTGAGAAAGAGAGTGATGAAATATAATAGGAAAATTTATCAATATTTTGTTTACTGAAATCTCTAACATACTCATACCAGCTACGCTTATGGCGTTTTATATTGATCTTTACTATGAAAGTTTGCCCGGTTTTATGGTCTGAAAGTCCTAAGTGGTGAATGGTCGCTTTAGCTTGTCTTACATCTAGTTCTTGTCTCATCTATCTAGTTTGCTTTTGTGAGTCTATGCATATGGGTATATTTTTTTATCAATTAATTGACTAACAAGCGCTTGGCTAACAACAATAACACACGCTATCGATTATTTCGAAATATGTATCATTGCATTGTTAGAGCAAGAGACTAGGATGAGTGTCTTGTGAATGCGTTCATCGTAACATAGAAAAACAGTAGATATTTTTTATTGATTACTAATTGTGTTAATCGCTCCAGCTTCGTTAGAATGCTTGTATTAGGAGTAGGTTTATATCGGTAGTACAATGGATGGTATTCAAAGCCGCGATCTCTTCGATTGCAAGTCTAATGCTTTACCAATTAGACTAACTCTGTTTTGGTTGCGGTCTTCTATGAGGTTAAGATACTTGCACTATCTATAACTCTACACTGAACTGTAAATCAGCAAATATGGTGAGATATGAAGATTAAAAACACTAAAAAAATATATCAAATCCTATTAAAATCTAATCTTTATATTTAGCTGTATAAAATGAAAAATCTGTTTTTAGGAAGCAATTTTAATTGAAATTAAACTACTATATACGGATTTTATCGCGTTGTTTATTTAACACTCTATTACATAATTTAGAAACTGTTATAACCGTATATAGTAGTTTAATTTCAATGAATAACATTCGCGTAAACAGAAGACAATATTAAGCAATTTTAGTTTTCTTTGATCGATTTTAGTTGATTTAGTTATCGAGACGCATATAAAAATATCTCAATTAATATAAAGTTTACCGAGACGAAGAGCCTCTAGTCAAAGCCTTATAATGAAGGCAGGTGACAAAAGGCTCGCAGTCTGGGTAAACTAAAATCCATTAGAATATTTCGCTGGTATATAACATTTTTGCTGAGTCTATATAATACCAGTCTTTAACATAAAAGGGTGTTACATTACCCAAACACTTCATAAAAAAATATATCTAGGTACTCAAAAATAAATAAGATACATGCGTTACAAATCTGGTAGAAAATTGTCAAATGACAGACAATGATGCACGATACAAACTGTGACGTAACCACTATTTAAATGCAGCTGACCGAGGGAGATAGCGAGGTTTCCTCACTACACTCCCATATTTATTAAATCCAAATTAAAATTGTTAATAACTCCTTTATTTTAAAACCAAATTTGTCACTGCTTGCAAAAATTCATCTTTTGATTGCTATTTGATCTTGTGTGTAAAATAATATACAACATGTTACATAAGCAATTACCCTATGGTCTTTAAAATTAAAAACTTTATACGGATTTTGTCGCGTTGTTTATTTTACTTTAAAACACTTTTATTACATAATTTTGAAAACTCTAACACAACTATTATTAAAAGTGTTTAATTTCAATGTACAACATTCGCGTAAAGTAAGACAATACTCTCTATGGTCTAATGTAAAGTAAGTCGAACTAAAAAGCATATAAACGTAAAGGTCAACTTTTCAGCCGGGTACCTTTTACCGGTTTAAAAGATAGAGAAATAGAGCCTTTTGAAGGTAACAGGCGGACGGTATAAGCTTTTTAATAGGATTCCATTGATACCCTTTGGATTTGGAGTCCTAATGACACCGTATTTATGTGTATATAGAACTACTTTGTATATCCCAGTGACTATGGTATATAATAAGCGACCAAAATATCGAGTAAAGTGTATATTAGGTAAATAATTCGAAATAATCTAGAATCCTAATTCTCTATGACTATATAAATCTATGATTAATGATATAATATTTATTTCACATAATCTACTATGAAAGTTGCACAAATGAAACGTTAGAGTAAGGATTCTGAAAATTTGTGTAAAAGATCACAGATCTCCTGTACTAGAGATCCTATCTAATACTATAAATGCGAACATGAGATTTTTGGTTGTAACGCTTTAACGACTTAACTACTCAACCGATCATCTTGAAATTTTCATACACGTTGTCAGTGGTACAGAAAAGAACATGGAGTACTATTATATAAACAAGTACTGCTTTAGAGCGAGTGTAGCCGCGGGCAAAATCTAATGATATTATAAGAAAGCTTAAATGCTATTAAGACATTATCATAATACCATTTATTAAGTCAAGTACCCTCTTTATATATTCTCTATGATAGCATTACAGACTTATAAAAAAGTACTTGAAATTTCGAAGAATCCTAAATTAAGTTTGTATTTTCGGTATTGCCATAAAACGGAGGATCATATTTTATGCCAGTTTCATATCTTTCTTTTATTATAAAATTTGCATATGGTATAATCATAATTGCAAAACGTCGCATGGGTACACTGAGTTTTTAGATTACCATTCATACGTATGTATTTTTGTGTGCTTCGTTTATTTTTTATTCGTGTGTTCAAAATGGCATACACCCGAGGACATCGTAAAACCTGATTTTGACCTAACAACCGAGTGTATTTCCTGTACTTAACGGCCCTAAATTGTATAAGTTTTATTATATAAAGTGCCAAATACCCGCCCTATGCCCCGGTAAACAAAATAATGACCTATGACAGGACAAGAAAATAAATCTTAAAATAGGCATAGGTACTTCAAAACACCTCGCTTGGTTACTGCAAAGTGTTATATTGAGGTAATACTTTCAATCATTCTTTATTTTCGGAAATTATAACACTACATTCACTATACGGTTTTTAAATTTATTTATTATAAATATTTTAAGGCAACTTCCAATAATAATAATAAAATCAGCCCTGTATTAAACTGTTCCACTGCTGGGCACGGGCCTCTTCTCAGTGTGAGAAGGGTTAGGCCAGAGTCCACCACGCTGGCCCAGTGCGGGTTGGCAGACTTCATATATGTTTGAGAACATTATAAGGAACTCTTAGACATGCATGTATTTCTTCACCGTTAAAGCAAGTGATAATTAACTGTTTAATACGCACATAATTTCGAAAAGTCAGAGATGCGCGCCTTGGGATCGAACTCGAGACCTCTGCGTGGCAGTCTAACGGTTTCCCACCTGGCTATCGCTGCTTCCAAGCACTAAGAAAAATTCCTGCGTAGAAGAGGTCTTTACAAACATTCAACCAATAGAAACAAAGATCACCCAGACTTTGAACAACCATTTCGTGTATCACATACAATTTGTAACGTGTAGAATTGAACTCAAAATCGATGGCGTGACTACAACTTAAATTATTACGACTTCTAAACTACATTTATATATTAAAATAATATTTTTCATGTAAAACAACAAACTATGATTAGGCAGAAAAGCACCATGTTTCCTTTGGGATCAACAGTCGTGACTTTCGAAGTCTGTATGACCACTCATTTAATATGAAACATGATACTATCATAAAATTATTATTACCCTCACAAAGTTACTCACGGTCACATTTCAACAAAGTACATGTTACTAACTAACATTTTCCTTCGTTGAACACTCAGCTATATTTATGTACTGTAATTAAGAAACTTACGGAACTTATACCGTGCCAGTTACGTAACTATCTTCTTAACAAAGAGCAAATATCGTAAAGATGAAAGGAAGGCAACGAGCACTTTACAAAATCTAATGCTTTTGTGAAACTATTGTTGAATATACTACTTCTTCACAATTATTAATTACTAAATTTGCCGATGGCTTCGCTCGCGTTAATATAGATTCTGTCAATACTTATGTAACTATCGGGAAAAAAAAATTCTGGATGAAAGGTGCCATATGTCCTTTTCTATACCCCTGATAACGTGTGTGCCAAATTTTATGATCATCAGTCGAGTAGTTAAGGTGTGGCAGCGTAACGAACAAACGAACTCACGTTCGCGTTCATAATATTAGTAAAGTTACCATATATGTATATAATATTAGTGGATCATAACCCTTAGCTGACAGAAAGTGTGGTGCTAAAGAAACAGAATTAATAAACTGCTCTTTTATCCAGACTCCATGTTGCTACTGATAAAGCCTTGATAAAAATAATGTTACTCTACCCGACTCGATAATCGAATCTGAGACCTCATACACAGCAGTCACGTTCACTTCCACCACGCTACCGCTTAAGGTGAAAGAGGTGAAAATAAAAATTATATTCTTTATGACTGCTCAAATGAGATAGATGGTCTATTACGTCCTAACCAACCAAACATAATGTAACTATTTCCCAATAAGTAGTTTTCTGGCTCGTTGGGATTTTGATGAAGCAGCGTTTTACCGACACAACCATTTTACGTTTTTTAGCCAAACTAATAGCAATATCGATCATCTAATATTAGGATAATTCCAATTTCAAACTACTATTTCGTAACTGACATTTTCTATTCGCTTTTCAAAATGCTACTTTCCCGCTTGGTGTTAATCGGTTAGGGGAGGTCCAATAGTAAAGGCTATCCAATAGTATACAATCAAGAGTTACCTTCATTATGTAAATGTAAATCTGTGCTAATATGACAAGAGGTAAGTCGTTGGATAACAATTAAATGAATACTACCAATAACAGTGAACGAGCTAACGATAGATTCAAAAAGATACGGTGATCCAAGTCAGTATATAATAATTTTAAACTTTCGCGTTGCATGATATATACTTATATAATATGTAGCGGATATTCAGTCAGCGTGTGACCAGGGCCGTTGTAACCTAATCGAAACGTCAAGCTTTAAAAAGGTAAACATTCATGAGCGCGTTAATACCCGCTTCATATTATATATACATATCACTGTATTATATTTTTTACAGCTGTTGTTTGTATATGTGGACACTCTACGTAGCATTATGAAGTCTGACAACATATACATACAGCAGAGGGCAAGTCTCGCCGTTTATTATGTGGGTTCTAAAATATACTAAACATTGCTGGTGAAAAGGTTCCTTCTACTCATCTACTCGAGGTAATACAGTCTATTTAAGTAAGCCAAACTCAATTTAATTTTACTCAACTCGGAAAACATAGCCCGCACCTCACAATCAGCAAACGCTCACTTACACTACCAAGGGAATCATAACTATACAAACCATTCTCGTACATTTATTTACACCTAATAAAGTCTAGCATAAAATGTTTTGTAAAGCAAGTTGGAGCGCTATTGTAAAGCGTAATATTATTTGTAGTTACACCGTACCTACATTAGGTATTGTGATCTATATACAAAGGCATGTTGTCTTATAATTTAAATTATAATAGTTTGCAAGTTTTAGCTATTCGAACAGCCATTGATACTAGTTGCCATTACATTAGTAGACTAGGGATGTGACGAGGTTTGTATGTAATTAAGAAAAACCTAACAACATTTCTAATGTTGTTTGTACAACACCTGTAATGAAGTTGTACTGCAAGCTCAAGGAACGTTGATTAATGGAACTCTATTGCCAGCTTAGTGGCTTTTTAAGGTAGCTGGAAGCTTTACTCTCTGTCTCTCCATCTCTTCCCATACTTTCCATATAGTGGTGGTTTAGCCTCTCTGCTCTGGTTCCTGCTCTGGTTCTTCCACATCGCTCTATCCTCGACAACGTCTGCGGATAGCTCGCACCCTCGTATATCGTTTTACACTTTGCCTTCCATCTATCGTTTCACTAATCCTCATCTACGTCTTCTGTAGAGTGGATACTTTTCCAGAAGCGGTGATCTATCGCATCTCAATCTGCCACATAAACCTTAATATATACATACAGAATAATACCACAAAAAATAAATAGTGACAACGTAGGTCTTTAGCATGGCATACACTACGTACATATATCAGGGTTAGTCATCAAATGGTTTTTTACTTTTAGTACAGAGCCGCAGTGACAAATCAACAGCAAAATTCGTCATGACTGGTGCCGATGTGACGTCACAAATTGCTGTAAACAAAAACTGCACTATCGAATTGTGACGTAACAATTTGGTAAAAACGTAGTGCCATTTTGTGAAACATTTTGGAATGTATTTGTCATCAAATACTAGAAAATATATGAATTGTATGATTTAATTAGACTAACATTTGTGCATAACCAAATACATTTCTAATTTTGAGAATTTCCTGAAATAAAACGTTCCAGGATTTGAACCTGGGGGCTTATGATCGACACAATCGCAAACTTATGTCATACTGAGTCTGGAAGTATACTCGGTAAATAACAATAGTATTTATTACGTGGGCTTAAAATATAGCTGGTGTAATTTGTATGTATTATAATACAATTCTGCTAACCCATTATACGTAGATTCATGTATGTATTGTTATACACACTCGTGCATTATACATGGACTCCTACGTATATTGATCGCAGCATCACCCGGGAACAGTTCATTTTTTAAGGAAAAATATTCCCTATGTCATTTTCTTTACCCCTGATAACGTGTATGCAAAATTTCCCCACGATTAATCGAGTAGTTTAGGCGTGGAAGCGTAACAAACAAACTCAAATATTTTTTTGTAATATTAGTCTTAAATCTAACCACAAATTAAAGCTAAAACGAACATCACTACTATATATTGTCTAATGACGTTTGTACACAGACATTTGAAGTAGAAAGGTACAATTGCAAACCATTTAAAGCTTTCCGGTACTAAAATCGGTTTGAAAGTCCCGCAATGCATTCACCCAGCTGCTACCGAAACATTATAAGGATAATTTAAGGTCTTACAACTCGGAATATCAGAAAATCTTTTGAGCTATATTTTATGTACCTTTTATTCACACAAAGCACGTATCTGCTATATCGAATTTACGATACGAAAGTCAGGTTTTACAATACATTAGGTAATTGTGAGTTTCTGTACGATTTACTGATCATGCGGAATTATATTGTAGGTACAATAAATATTTTAAATGTACACAAACTTCGCCCATTTAATGTACGACAGAGTCTTCTATTTAGAAGTTATGCCGAGCCTACTTCAGTAATGAAATTGTTCGCAATAATTTCGAACAAACTCGTAATTGTATAATGTAACTTACAAAGGGAATACATCAGTTATTCAGTAGAATATTTTCTTATAGTCCATTTTTCTTATTTAGTAAATAAATATGGCGTACTGGTAGCTAGAGAAAATACAGATTAGGAGTATATAGGTCCATCGCTATGTAATTAGGTATTTAACTTTTTTGTCATGTCTATTTATTTGAAAAGTGGTTTATATATACTAGCTGACCCGCGCAACATCGTCTGCTTCATATAAGATAAGAGAATTTACCCCGTTTTTGCAACATTTTTCACGACTGCTCTGCTCCAATTGGTCGTAGCGTGATGTTATATAGCCGATAGCCTTCCTCGATAAATGGGCTATCCAACACTAAAATAATTTTTCAATTCGAACTAGTAGTTCCTGAGATTAGCGCGTTCAAGCAAACAAACAAACAAACTCTTCAGCTTTATAATATTAGTATAGATTATAATGTATTAATTTATTACTGCCTATGTTGCGCAACAGTAGTGCATATGACTGCTATGCATGGGGGTTCTCGGGTTCGATCCCTTTTTTTTTTTTTTTTTTTTTTTTTTTTTTTTGGTACCCAGGAAAAAATGCTTGATGCACTACCCGCCGGCTAGGGGACGGCACCGGCGGGGCGTGTGGGACTCACCAGCCTAGTGCTGGGATACCCACTAAAAAAACCTGGGGTGTTCCCTCTCCCACCCAATGGGGGGGGCCAGTTGGGAGTCTAAAAAGATTCATCCATAGCAGGCCCCCCCGTGTGGGTGCCGGCCGGGTCAATGGGACCCGACCTCCTCTCGTCCCCGGGGGAGAGCATTTCACCGCTCTCCCCTTTCGACGTTAGAAGGCGCGCGGGAACACCGCGCGCGCCCTCTATGGGTTCTTATTCGCGGGTGGCAGGGTCCCCTGAGGCCTTGCCACCCAGAACCCTTAGGTGGGGGGCAGGAGAGCGATATAAGCGCGTCTCCTGCGCCCCCTCCTCCGGCGGCGGATGTCCGGGGCGTAAGGATCTTCCTCACGCCCCCGCTCCGCCGCCTCCTTCTGCGAGATGACAGCCTCGCAGAAGGACCTCATTGCGCCCCAGCACCTGTCGTCGCCGACCATCATGGATACGACGGTCGGCAACGAGAGGTCGGGGCCAATCACGGCGACCAGGGCACAGCGCTCCTCGGCCCACGCCGGACACTCCTCCAGCGTGTGCTGCGCCGTGTCCCGGTCGCACTCCTCGCAGTGGTGACACCTGGTTGTCGGCTCCCTACCGGCTATCTTGCACAGGTACTCTCCGAAACAGCCGTGTCCGGAGAGCACCTGAGTAAGCCGGTAGGTGAGCGGTCCGCGCCGTCTGTCCGTCCATTGCCTTAGCACCGGACGGACAGCCTCGACTGTCCTCACCCCATAGCGGGGCTGGGCCAGTCGCTCCTCCCACCTGGCCTCGAGGACCAGTCGAGCCTGGGACCTTCGCGTCTCCACCGCCCCGTGAGTGGGTTCCTCACCATGGAGCCGGAGGTCCACGCGCCAGTGATACACCGACGCTTGGACCTCCGCCTCCAAATCCCAGGGCGGCGATGCCGCCAGGACGCACGCCGCCTCAAAGGAGACGGTGCGGTACGCCCGCGACACCCTGATCGCCATCGCCCTCTGAGGTTTCCTCAGGATGGCGATGTTCCGGCGATCGAGGGCGCCGGCCCAAATGGGTGACCCGTAGAGGGCCATCGACCGCACCACCCCCAAATAGAGGCGGCGGCAGACGACACTCGGCCCCCCGATATTCGGCAGCAGAGAGCTAAGCGCTCCCGCCGCCGACATCAGCCGGGGGGCCAGGCGGCTAAAATGGACGCGAAAGTTCCAGCGGCCGTCGAGGTGGAGCCCCAAGTATTTCATACTCGGCTCCACCCCGATGCGGACCCCTCCAACTATGATGTGGGCATCTGGTGGCGGCGCCCGCCGAGGCCCGTGAAATAACAGGGCCTCGGACTTTTCCAGCGCCACCTCCAGTCCCAACATCCTAATTCTACCGACAACCAGGGCCACCCCTGCCGTGGCAAGACGGGCAGCTGCCCCGTAATCCTCTCCCCGGGCCGTGACCAGCGTAACTTGTTACGCCGACGCCCGGGGGTAGGGCGCCCCGCAGCACCCAGTCGTAGCCGATGTTCCACAGGATCGGTCCAAGAACGGAACCCTGCGGAACACCGCACGACACCTCCCTCCGGAACGTCTCTCCGTTCCGCCCCACACAGAACACACTCCTCTGGTGCAGGTAGTCCCCGACTATTCGGCGCAGATAGGGAGGCACCCCATGAAATCGGAGCGCCTCCCTAATAGTCGCCCACGGCAGGGTGTTGAACGCGTTGGCGATGTCCAAGGACACCGCCAACACCACCCCGCGCGAGGCGACCGCCTCATCCGAGAGGGCCTTGACGCGACTGATCGCGTCAATCGTCGATCGGCCCTCTCGGAATCCGAACTGATGTTCGGACAAGTCGGGGCCCACCCGCACCAGGTGCCTGGAGAGGCGGGCAACCACTACTCGCTCAAAGAGCTTGCCCACCTCATCCAACAGCACTATGGGGCGGTACGTGGAGGGAGAGTCCGCGGGGCGGCCCTCCTTTCTCAGGAGGACCAGCTTACCCGTCTTCCACATGGCAGGGAACCGTCCCGACTCCAAACAGGCGCTAAACAGCCTGAGGAGCCGGTCCCCTAGGGCGTCGTAGGCCAAAACCCAGGCGCGGCCAGGAATTCCGTCCGGCCCCGGGGCGGTGTTTTTGCCCCGGAGCCGAACCATTGCCGCGCCGAGCTCCGCCATTGTTACCTCTGGCGCCCCGTCATCGGCACCGCCCTCCTCGATATCGGGCGGCGCCATTTCGGGAGGCGTGTGCTCCGCTCTCGAAGGAAAGAGAGCGGAGACCACCTCCTCTAATTGCCGGGGCTGGAGACTCTCGGTGACCGGTGGGGCCCAGGGGCGCAACTTGCCCCTGACCGCCTTGTACGGGCGGCCCCACGGATCTGCCTCGAGAGTCCCCAGGAACTCTTCCCATCTTTGGGTTTTGGCCTCACTGATGGCGGACTGCAGGGCGTGCTTCCGCTGTACATAATCGCCCCGCAGCCGTGCCTCCACGGTCGGGTCACGGTACCGCCTGCGCCGGCGGTACCTAGTGTACTGGCGACGCGCCGCAATGCACGCGGCGCGTTTTTGGCCTATGTCATCAGACCACCAGTACACCTGACGCCTTGGAGGTCGAGCACTGGCCCGGGGCATCGACGCGTCGCAAATCTGCGTCATCGCGCCCCGGAACCACTCCGCCTCTAGCTCAACCTCCACAGGCCCTTCGCCCATTGGGGTCCAGGCCTGGACGATGGAGGCTTCCACCAGCACGTCTACGTTAAGACGTTTCAACGCCCATCGTGGGGACGACGGGGTGTGCACTCTCCTCTCGGGTTCGATCCCTGAGTCAAGCAAAGTGTTATTGCGTTTTTCTGTCAGCCCGACCTTTGGATAGGAAGTAAAGCCGTTGGTCCTGCACCTGATCTCTCACCGGTCTTGTCTGCTTTATACACAAAACAGAGAATATATATACGCATGTCAGTAGGCTCAATAAAGGCAGATACGAGGTATTTTTAATGTAAATCCGGGTTACATACCTGATGATAGAAATAGGAAGGCAATGCGATAAGTCGACTATGCAAAATTTTCTGTCAGACATTCTCAATAATAACCCGTTCTGCTTAGAATGTCTTGAGAGACAACCCTGTGTTTGTGTCTGAAAATATAGCAGAACACCACAAAGAATTACCCTCTATTATATGGAACCTAAAACCAAAACCGAAGAAATGTGGAAGATGCCTAAACTCTGGCGATAGAAGAGTGAGGTGAGTCGTAATGTTCCGTAGTAGGTATACAGGATGTCCGGTAATTAATGGATAACCTAGCATACTTTTGACTGTCTATCTATTAGCATAACTAGTGTTTAATAATAAAACAACAAAAAACCGATGGCTTTCATTCATTTACGGTCGTAGTATACAAGAAAGTTATAAAAGTTATAAATGGTAAACATATCTCAGATAGTAGTTAGGATAGATTTTTTTCATATTTTTTTCTGAACGACCATCAGTTCCACTATAAGACATTTCCAGGTTATCCATTAATTACTGGACATCCTGTATAGCACAGAATATTACAACTCTTATAATTATTATGTTTTATGACATATACGAAACGATAATATTGTCTATCAGCGTGACTTACGTTCATACTAGCCAATAAGTCCACGAAATAAAGGAATAAGCTGGCTATAAGCCAGTCAAACCGCTTTTAACTGACAGCGAATAAGACTTAGTGAGAACTGCGTTGAAAAATGGGGCAGAAAAAATAGGGGTGGTAGTTTTCACAGGAAGACTAGTGTTCCTTTTTGATTAAACCTGACATCTGCTTTATTCTGTCTTTATGTTTGTAATGTATACAAATGTATTAAAGTCAACTTTCTAGTCGAAATTGTTCTCGGTGTAGCCACTGCTATTGACGAATAGTATTTTTCCAGACCAGCGTATGTTATCCAGAATTCAAAGAATTGACGACATTTGAATGTTAATTCAGATAACAGCATGTTTAAGAGAATTGATTTGATTGACAGCTGAAAGTTACAGTTTACTTAATATTTTGTAGATATTCACCGCTTTATAAAGGTGACGATGACAATGCTGCTTAACCTAAAGGATTATTGTTTGTCCTTCCTCACTATTGTAGCATGACCCTTTCTCATACTGAAAGTATATCAACAAAAGATAAAAATATTTGGATGTGATTTGGCTCAAAGCATCTTGAAATAACACATAAAATACCTTTTATGTCGGTATGCGTTTCCATGGGATTGACGCGGATGAAGTTGCGGGCATTAGCTAGTACGTAATAATGTAATGCAAAGCAAATATCTCTATTGAAACCGCGAGCTCAAAGTACTCTGAATAATTATCTGCGGATTATACACATTTTTGTTCCGTAAATGATTGAGGTTTCCCATTTGCTGTGCATTGAGCGCATAGTCATTTTCCTATTGCACGCGACAAGAATTCTTTACATAAACATCCTTATACAATGCTTAGTTGATTGCACTGTTGACGCAGTAATATAAGTGGGAACTACGGTACTAGTAATACACTAAGTTTTATAAGTTGGTTGAGATAATCAAGTATGGGATTTGATTAAGAGTCGACAGCGATGCTGAGGAATTTTACGACGCTGCCTAAACCGGATCTGTACTATAATATATTTGTGCCTTTCGGTTAAATAAAAAATACTTATAACTTTCTATTCGACTTTACATCATACTTAACAACTTCTTTCTACCACATTTTACAAAAATATTTTTTTTACAAAAAGCATATTCTAATAGTTGTAAGTTATATGCGCTCAGCCTACCGTACAAAGTCTCCTAACCCACGGTGTGTGGTTGGTTACATTGCTGTTTAATTTTGCGAACGCATGTAGTCTTAGTCGTGCAATTAGAGCAACCTATTTCAATATTTGTAGTTTTATATAATGATTAATCAGGAAAATGGTAGAACAAACTTTGTTAAATAAGGTAGAAATAAGTAACAGGTAAAAGGTTATATTACTATTTTTCAATTCAAACTACATGCATTTTAAAAATTGTGTTCCTATTTAAATAGCTGGTTTGAGTGTTTTGCTCTTTATAATCTTATACAAATTTAATGTTTGTAAAGTGCAATACAGTGATCATTTAAAGTGCGATTGACATTTCTGTATTTTCTAAGAAAAGAGAAGAATATCATGTTTCCGTATCTTGACAAAACTCTAATGATGTTTCTTTGTACCTATAGACGCAAGTAGTTAGCGCGGAATACATATGAAAAATTCACACGCGGTTAACATGCGCGAGTTAATTGTAAGGATTACATGCGCCAGTGGCTTGCATCGATCGTTTACATGATGCTTACAGTCCACGCAAGTGCCTCAACTTGCGCATGTTGCCCGAATCATTTACAAAAGAGATTATAATAGGTGACCGTAGAACTAGTAATAAAATTTTAACAATCTGTGATATGTGACTTTTAATAAAAGTTTGACTAAAGTCTTCATACTAAAAAGTTCTGAAATAAATATACGAATAAATTCTTAAGCCAACTCATTACACAAACTTTGGAATAAAGATTTATTTTTAGAATCTTCTACTTACATAGATTCTTTAATAAATTGTAATTTGTCAGTGTGAAAGTTCGCTACGTGTTAATAAAATTCGCTACGAAATATGAATATCTAGTAAGTTTCAACGCTTACGAGATTACTATAGACTTATTTTAAGTTAGTTCGTTACCTATTGTCTAACAACTTTTTTATATTACGTATATATAAGTATACCTCGATGAGTAGTGAGTGCAGTTGTTGGACGTTATATGTCTTGGGCTCAATTGCCATAGTCGATCTGGAAGTCGCTAAAAAGACTCAGAACCCAGATCGGTCGGTGCAAAAAAATCATGTTTAGGTGGTCATTCATACTCTCAGACGGTACTGATCTGGCTTGGCGTGCGGTGCAAGACAAATAATGTGCCACCTTACATCGTGCCCGAAAACTTGCACGCAGGAGGATCTGATGGCTGCCTCTTTCTCCTGCTTTCTGGGCGGCAAATATATAATTTTAAAGTGTTGGCCAACAATAAGCTAAGAAGAAGAATTGCTAAGTAGGCCAAAGTGTTCTTGAGTGCCAATAAGTTTTCAGTAATCGCACGAAGTTTGAAACTGTTCTCGGTAGAGGAAAATAGGCTCTCACCCTATTACGTGTGACCTAATACACAAAGCTGGCGAATCGTGGGTGTAATATACTTCTGCCAACCTTCTCGGGGATACTTACTTAGTATACACGAGTAATTTTTATTTTTTGTACTACTAAAGTGGCAAACAATCATACGGCAGGCCCACCTGATGATAAATGGTCACCGACTATCGACGCCTGTAATACCAGAGGCATCACTTGCGCGTTGCCGACCTTATAAAAACCTTTTAACGCCCTTTTTGAAGAACCCCATACTGTAGTCTTGTGAGAAAACTTAGGCAGGGAGTTCATTCCACAACCTGAGCGCCCGCGGGAGAAAATTCCTTTGGAACCGCTTGTTGCGGCACCAGTTAGGTTGTAAGGTGTGAGAATGATAAAAAGTAGCTGAGGGCATCATCTCAAACAACTCATCAGAACATAATCCATTATATAAGCTGTAGAACACACAAAGGTAGGCGAAGTCCCGTCTGAGACTTAGTGGCTCAATACCGTCTGTGAGTTTGGGCTAATCGACAATTCTCAATGCTCGTCTCTGTACCGCATCAAAAAGATCAAGCTGGTATTTTGATGCTCCTGCCCAAAGATGACTGCAGTACTCCACGTGAGGCCGTAATTGCGACTTATATAGAAGCAGCCTTTGCCCCGCAGTGAAGTACCGCTTAGCGCTATTGAGCACACCAAGCTGTTTGAATGCCAGCTTGACCTTGCTCTCTAAATAACTGCGGAACAGTACATCACTTGAAATGTCGAGGCCAAGGATTCCAATACTCTTGGAGATGGTAAGAGGCGTATTCTGGAGTTGTGGAGACATAGACACGACTAAATTTAGTCTTCCCCATTCAGATACTCTATCCAGAGTATTGCCGATTTCAGACACAAGCCGTTCGCACTTTCCTCCACTGTGGACCGAGGGATATTAGCGTGGTCCGTGTAATAAGTATCCCCAGTACTGTCATCCGCATAGCAATGAATGCCATCAATTGACAACATATCATTGACATGCAGCAAGAACAGCGTCGGGGACAACACAGAGCCTTGCGGGACGCCAGCATTTTTGTCCAAGCAGTTAGAGCAAACACCATCAACCACAGTTTGGATGCATCTGCCGGACAAAAAGCTAGCAACCCATTCGCATAATTCCTTGAGCAGTCCGTAAGATGGTAACTTCGATAGAAGACCTTTGTGCCAGACCCAATCGAAGGCCTTCGCCATGTCCAGGCTGACAGCCAATGCCTCACCTTGGCTCTCAATGGCTAGTACCCATCGGTGTGTGAGATACACGAGAAGGTCGCCAGTTGAGCGAAGATGGCGGTAACTATGTAAGTCCTTCTAATAACATTCAATCCTAACTAAAATTATCAATTCGAATGTAAGTTATGCATTCACCCTGTAACTACTGGACCGATCATCATCAAATTTCGAATAGAAGTTGATAGGGGTACAGAAATGAAGATATGTTTATTCAGAAAAAATACTGATTTCGAGTGAGCGAATCTGCGAGCAAAAGCTAGTTAATATATATTTCGTGGAAATTATTTGAATAGCTTCTGCGTATCACATGGACTGACTCACAAATTTGCATTTATCATTGCACCTATCACGAAGTCCCGGATTCTATTCTCGTCTGTCAAACTGTTATTCGGTATTTCTATTACAAATTCCCAGAGCCATATGCCTAATAAATTACAATCTGCATGTTCTGTTATGTGGGACAAATTGTGGTTGCAGTACATCTCTGCCTACCCTTTCAGGATGCAACGCCATGATTCCATGGAAATTGTATTAGGTTACAAATAATAGCAGCGTTCCACACTATCCGTATTGCAACGGACGCGTCGGACGTGACGTCACTGGCACACATCGCCGGGTATTGGTGGTCGTGCCGCATTGCAGCGTCTACCTGCCTATTTTCTATAGACGTGTGAAGTTTTATAGGCTTTCATATCAATAATTTTTATAGGTACATAGTCGTACACTGACATCATTCATATTACAGTATGGTGAAAAATTCGTTTGTTTTTTGTTCTAACGCGCCTATTTCTGGAATTGCCAGACGGATTTAAAAAATTATGATCTATTACATTTGATACATCTATATCAATAAAGGAATCTGCAAATGCGCTCGATATATGAAAATAGGCTCTCTCCTTATTACTCGGGATCTAAATATGTAGCAAGCAAAATGTGGACATAATATCTGCTCTGTCTAGTCGCCGTAGGGGTATTCGGCAAAAAAAGGCGTGAGACTAGACAAAAAATCATGCGTACAACGCAAATTACATAACTAGAACTAACATGAGCTTAGGTGCAAGAAATACATTAAAATCAAATAGTTTGATACGGATTTTAGCGTAATTTCTTATGATTACTAACTTTTTATGTATACTTTTTACAACATTATAGATTCATTTTTGCTGCAATGTGCCACGAAAATTCTTGCTATGACTTTTTAAAAGCTAATACATAATGCTAAGTTATTTATCTATAAGTGTCATCATGCATATTGAATACACTTCTGACTCGCCAACAGCTTCAAGGAAAGTCCACATGTACCTCACAGAAAATCTTACTTCAGGGTATCCTAATCTATAAAAAAAGAAAAATTCTTCGATAATATCATGATCCCATTCATCACCTCTGATAGAAGTTACTGTTACCACCAAAAAAGCTATTCACAAAATAAATCCACTAACATTTTCACATCGATACCTAATCACTTACTCAAGTAATTTATCCGAACAAAAAACACTCGGCTCATGATTTACGACGCTAATTCCCTTCACGATCGCTCGGGAACTGCCGAACCCGACTCTCAAACTTGCTGATATAAATATCAAGAACAACATTTACATGGGTCTTTAGTATTCTCGGTGTGTCGTCAACTTCGGCAACATTTCACCCGGTAAGACACTTTACCGTGACTAAATCATACACGGGTGCGTATGATATTTGTGGAGGCGTATTAAAAGCTATGCGATTCATGCTATATTTTTACGATAATGGTTTGATTATCTTTTGTCGTAGTAAAAAGGGGAGTGTTACTTATAAATCTTCTGTTGATATATCGGTTTTTAAATGGATTAGAGAAACGCATTTTCATATGTCTAATGTCTAATGAGAGTTATTATATGCTTATATGAATGGTAATCTCTAGAGCTATTGCATCTATTACAAGGCTCCTTATTTTTTTATTTAATGGACACTTGTTAATATCATGTTGAATCCGGCCGAAGTCAGGGCGGATTGTTAGTTATAAAATAAAAAAAATAATATGTATTGAAATAAGTAATAATCTGAATACCAAATAGGTTATTCAATTTTATTCTACACTTTTTTCTACAACAACTAATGAATGAAAATATATTATTGCCAGCGAAATAAATATATGGGTCATTGAAATAAATATTTTCAAATCTATAGAGTGAATATCTTACGTTGTTCTTATTTTAAAATATAACAGTCTGCTATCTAGAATTCTCAATTCAAAAGCTGTGAAGCTACTTTCAAATATTCGCCCATCCTACAGTAGAACGCGACCACAATACCTGAACGCTGACCATGGCCCGCCACGCACCCAGAGGCACATAAACTATGAATAAGTCATGTCCAACGAATACGTAATGTTGCCCGACCAAGTAAGGATTTACTTCGGTGGCAAATTTGAATTTTTGAGTTCCGTTGCGCTGATCGTTGGCGATACTCGAGTGTAAAAGGAATATATTTAAACAAAAATACGACCAGTATTTACATATTTTGTTTACTGCAAACTTCTGAACTTAAACAGCTAACAAAGTATTTTTATTTTCACCGAGAGAATTTTATTTACTGAGTGAATTTTAAAGTTTGCTTTGGTGATAGATGTAGCAGAATTTTAGAACTTTTTAAACGTTGGCACTGTATTTTTATAAACACATTATTGTCTAAGTATTAAAATACTTGTTTTGTCCTTCGGTTCCTACTTCTAACATCTCATTACCAATTCTGTCATTTGTTGCCAAACTGTCCTAAAGATGCTTCGTGCTGAGGCGAAACACGTGTCGATGCATATTTTGTGTTCGTAACGGAATATTGCAAGTTGTAGTACGCTCGGTTTCCACGACGTGGCTCCAATCCAGAGGAGATCGGTATTGTCAACCTTTTTCTATTGCCATATTTGGGGTTGGCAATCCGGGGGTGCGTGGCGGGTTACGCTCTTCCCAATAATTTTATCTCATTACAATAAAAATCTAGAGCAACGGGGATACAATTTAAATATGTAGAAAGAAATTAAACTCTAACGTAAATTGAACTTTTATCAGTCCTTCACAACATTCATATAGTGACGTGTACCTAAAATAGGCTCATTTTTTATGTGTTACTATGGTCCACCTTGGTATATCGTGGCCCACCCTATGATAAACGGTAACCGTAATCCGACACCAGTCGTAAAAACGCTGATTTAAAAAATAATAACTAATATTATAAATGCGAATGTGAGTTTTTTGTTACGCTTTCACGCCTTAACTACTCGACCGATAATAATGATTTTCTGCATACACGGTATCAGGGTACGGAAAATTAAGTAAGTACATCCAAAAAAGTACTGTTTCTAATCTAACATAACCTAATCTATAAATAAACTTAATATCATATTCTTACTACATTCAGACAATCGTGTCTCAAGCAATTTATTTTTCTGTATAAATATGAAATAAGAAAAGTTTACAAAAAGAGATCTGAAAGTCTATAAATGATAAAAAATATCACTCGTAGACTAAACACTATACGTTCTCAATAAAAATTTTATTGTAAAGAAAAACTTTTATCAAACTTATACGCCAATTATAACTTTCGTTGAAAAATTGCTATATAAAAATAAAGTTGCAATGTCAAATATATCTGCAGCTTTAAGAACATATTTGCAGATTGGATTTATTAACCTCTAAATCAAATCTTTCTCAATCTTTAGTCGAGTTAGATTCCAAAGTATTATTGGGCCTTTTCTGTTTGTTAATAACTGAATGGCAGTTCAAAATTTAAAACAGCTGTCTTCGATTACTGTTACAATTAAAAAATAAGGCTGCGAGCTCGCACGCCCCTTCACTTTCGCCCCTTTCATAGAAAGACGCCTAACTTTCAAATTTCGAGATAAGTCGTTTTATTAAGTGTGCGTTAATAATAATATAATCATTTTTTTACAAAGCCAGATACAATTTAACCATCTCAATCTCTCATTAATAAAATGTAAAAGTAGCATTATGTACAATGCTATGTATTTTTGGAGATAGAGTGAACGTCAGTATCTGTACCAGTAACAGTATTAACTGTGTTACAGACCTGGCGCCTTTCTTTTACAGATTCGTATGACAATATTGATTTAGCATTGACAAATTAATAAAATGCGAATAACATTGACAGAACATAATGATGATTTGGTAATAAGCTTGCCTTCTATTACGTGGTACCTTAAAACATAATTGTTGAAATGTAAGTATACACCCTTTTGAAAACGTACGCTTTAGAAGTACATAGTATTATCAGGAAGTATTAGCTTGTCATTCAATCTAAAAACACCTATCAAAACATACCGTTATAAAGCAGTCTCAATGAAACGTGCGTAATAGAAGAATCAGCTTATATGAGGCCAGGTATAACGACTTAACGTGCAAAATTTACATACATATTAGGTAACAAAGTTCCCGACAATAGGCGCACTGGTAAAGTTAATGTTAGCAAAGTTATACCAATAGAAGCCAGTGCAGCTAACTTCGTATATGAGTAAAATATTTAGTTCTATTCATAGCATATGCGATCTGAAACGGAATTTGCCTATGTATTACTGCGTAATAGGCAAATAGTAGTTCAAAAGCGTTAATACTTGGCGAGTATGCGTGAGAAGTAAAATTATGTATGTAGATGGAAAAATAGTTTAGTAATATCTTTAAGCAGAGCGTGCATGGATTAATATTCTCTTCTATTTCCTTTGGCTGTGCGTTTGTAAGAGATGGATATATCTCAAGTCGGATCGGAGCTTTCTTTAATCACTTTGTTGTTGCTTTCTTGTGTTGTTACCGAGGACCCAGTTCCAGTAAATGAATGTTGCGATGAGATATTAAGTTTTCTTTACAAATTCTCAGTTTTAGGATATACAAACAGAAGTCTACGTATGCACGTTTTAAGAGCACTGTACCGAGGCTAGCGAACATGCTTAAAGAATGTGTTAACCTCGTAAGTGGAACATAAGAGGTTATGAAAAGCAAGTGAGTAACATAATTTAATTACTTAATTTGAATTTGCCAGTTGTATATAGTAAGAGCACGCGTTACAATAGAAAACTAGTGAGTCGCTGTTATCGGACAAGGTAAAATAACTACATGTAGCAAATAAAATTTAGTTTTCAGCTATTTCCTTTGGAAAATAAGTGACAGCCTATTAAAGAATGCATAGATATATCTATATACCTATACCTCATCTACTATACATAGTGTAAACTCAATACAGCATTGAATTGAAAAGAACTGGTGGTCAAGATAACGCTTTGTTTGCATCGCTTATGGTTATGTACTACGTTTAACTAAAATAAGCTCTTGATAATGTTTCATTTCTATGCTATCACCACATGTTTTTTTATGTTGATTATTATTATTTTTCTTTTCACGGTGAGTGTTTTCCCAATAACAGGTATTTGGGAGCTCCGTCCTTTGGGAGACTAACATAGGGACATGGGTGTTCGAGTTAAAATCGAACACTCAGTTAATGCGCATAAATGCATCGCTAGCAATTATGCTCATTAGCGTTTTAGTTTAATCTTTTAACCAGTTCGCGATCGATTCTTGTTGAGACACCGCGTGCTCAAACCAGAATCATTAACCATTTATACCATTTACCATTTATTTTATCAATTTATAGTATTAGTCAAGTATATTTTGTTCAATTAGCATAATTTTATTTTACGTGACTTTTGTTGATAGTTATTAAATCTTGTGTTAATTATATTACATAATTACTCGCAACTTAAATTTTTTATATAACCACATTTACCATATCATAAAACTCTAAACTAGAAAGTAGTGTCTTAGGACTCATAGGTCACCATAGCGCCGCGGACAAATAAACACTACTTTCTTCAATGGGTCAAACATGCAGCGTCTGATTGGACGCCTACCACGGCCACAATACCTCTAGAAGTACAACCACCAAATGACCTTAGTAAATACATGATTATTCCTACTATATAAAGGTAAAGAGTTGGGTTTGAGTATAAAGGACAGAGACAATGAAAATATTTATTTAAGCCGAGTAGTGTGACTAGCCGGCTTACTAGGTCGGCGAATCATGATACAGTGATACGATGGGTTTACGTCATAGCTGTGATATACATACGATACACACATACTACATAGACCTAAGAGCCATAAAAACAATAGTAAGCAAGATTTATCGACAGAGGAGACGACCGGTGCATTCGATAGGTAAATTGAGTTTTGATTGACGCACTAATGACGCAGCGGGCAAGTGTTTGCCTGGCCATCGCCGCGCTTTATGATGTTCTACACCGAACATGATTTGTTTGCTGCACAAGTAATTGTTCCGAATCTGAATGTACTGGAAGCCCGGAGGCTCCTTCTCCTTACCACTTCCTTTCCTAAAGGGTCGGCAACGCGCAAGTGATGCCTCTGGTGTTGCAGGCGTCCATAGGCTACGGTGCACTTACCATCAGGTAGGCTGTATGGTTGTTTTCCACCTTAGTTGTATAAAAAAACCTAGTGTCCGTGATATATTTTAGTAGAGTCTCTCACAATACAGGATTCCAAGCCGGCGGCAGCGCTTATATCCCCGAAAGATTGGGCAAAGGTTTATTTAAATTACTATAAGCCAAGTATGCTTTTAACAAAGTGTAAGTATATTTACAGCATTCTAATTACATTTGCCCGACGCGGGAATCGATCCTAAGACCTCATGTACACCAGTCACATTCATTACACTGCGCTACCGAGGCATATCATAAACTAATTATTGAACACGATAATATAAAAAGATTGACAGAAATACACTATACAGATAATGCGGAAGCCTTAATTAACTACTTTATAATCTTATCTTATCTTATCTTGTGTGGGGGCCAGTCAGTACAGACCGGCGACACTTCGACCCAGTGGGATCTTTTGTGTCGACTTCCCCAATAACGACTGCCATAGATGTTCATGGCAGTCGGGACCGACGGCTTAACGTGCTCTCCGAGGTACGGAGCAGGCGATAATTGTTAATCAATACGCACATAATTTCGAAAAGTCATATAACTTCCGAAAGTCAGAGGTGCGCGACGTGGGTTCGAACCCGAGACCCTCTGCATTGCAGTCTATTGGTCTCCCCACTATAGTAGCGATAGCTCATCGCTGCTCTAACTACTTTATAATAAAACAATTTCTCGCTATAAAAAATACGAAAAAAGAACTCGGTACTTCAAGAAAAAGTTTTGCTAATTACAGTTTTCTTGTTTAACTATCGAAAGAAGAACTCTTTTTGTAGGTACCTTTATCAGTTAAACCTGAAGCCTTTTTGTACCTCTGTCAGCAAAACTTATAAAACCAAAAGTAGATTTCTGATCTGGATATTTAAATATGCATAGAGGTAGAACAAAATCTTATCTGTGCCATTTACGCGCCAAATATGACTGTATTATTCGCTTATCTGTTGAATAAAAGAAAATAGCAGCGCTTCGCATATTAGTCGTTTCCTCGTATTGATACGAGTACAAATCGTTGTAATACATACACAGTATTGTACAAGAACTACCATATTGGAAAATGTTGTATTCATGATTGTTATTCACGGATGAATATTTGTATAGAACTGTATTAAGTCGAAGCGTTGTAGGAAGGCATTTTATTTTGTTTTTAAACTATTCCAGTAGGAAAAGCCTACCTTGTAGATTAGTAGACTAGTTATACTGCCAAGCAGAGGTTTCTTATTCGATCCTAAAGCACGCACCTCTGACTTTACGCAGTAATGTGCGTATTAGATAATTCAATATCAACTCATTCTAATGGTAAAGAAAATATCGTGACAAAACCTGCATGTCTGCGAGATCTTTGTCGAGATTTTTGAGATTGTCGGCCTCGATGGCGTAGTGGTTAGTGTAACCGACTGCCACGCTTGAGGTCGCGGGTTCAATTCCCGCCCAAGTCAAACATTTGTGTGCATGAACCTAGATGTTTGTCTTGGTCTGGATGTTTCTATGTATAATATGTATGTATTTACAAAAAAAAGTATATATGTATGTTTATCCATTATCTAGTACCTATAGTACAAGTTCTGCTTAGTTTGGGCTAGATGGTGTTGTGTGTATGTGGTAGAATATATTATATTATCTTTATAATGTTCTCGAAGATATGTGAAGTCTGTGAAACTGCATTGTGTTAACGTAGTGGACAATGGCCTAGCTCTTCTTAAACCGAAAAGAAGCCCATGCCCAGTAGTGGACCAATATACATTTATACATAGCCGGAATTATTATACTTAGTTTGAAATTAATAGCGTCTCAACATAGTAACAACTCATTCCGACAACCTATCATGAGTTATGGGATATTTGCAGAATCTCATCATTCATTGGCATTATACCATACATATACTTGACTTCTATTTGTACAGCTTAGATAGAAGTTCACTTTGTTGTATTATTCCACACTTTTCTTATATTCTCTAATAATTATCTTACTAATCTTTCTAGCGATTATTCATCCCAGCTTATGCCAGGATCCGCTTATTTCTGGCGACTATATAACTAAGGAGATTTAGCTAAATATCAGTTCTTACACGGAGCAACTGCCATCTGACCTCCGTAACCCAGAAGGATAACATAATTTTATGGTTAGACCAGTCGTCAGGATATTTAAGGGCGCTGACTTTCCCAATAAAGACTGCCATAGATGTTCATGACAGCCGGGACCCACTGTTCAACGTGCTTTCCGACGCACGGAGGTGAAAAACCGCCAACTTCCTAACTGCGGGCTAATTATTGAGAACTTCTTGACAGAAATTCTTAATAAATTGCTACTATGAAATTCTTGATGGAAAAACTTAGTAACCGATTCGGGAATTGAACCCGAGACATCATGATCCGCAGTCGTATTCACTATAACTAGACCAACGAGGCCTACTAATATTATATAACTAGGACAATAATCAGAGAAAATAGTGTATTATAAATGGCAATGTTCGTGAAGGTTTTTGCATGTTTGTTACTCAACATGTGTGGCGGTCCAACGATCATTCACTAGGCTATTGCCGTTGTAAACTGAAAACTAAGTAAATACGTGCAAATTTAAACATACATAAAAAAAAGAATGAAAGAAAAATATTTTATTTGTATCTCCACAACACAATATAATAAAATATTAAGATATACAAGACAGTACACAGTATGGAGACCTATACTCGGTTTGGTTAGGCACTTAACTAAAGATAAACAATCTTGATATGTCTTTTGATCTAAAAACTCAGTTTAAAAATAAAATGCTGCTAAACTTTAATATGTGTTTGTGTCACCTGCGTCAGCTACTGTTGCAGTTGACACATATGTGCATACTTCCTCGGTTACGTAGCTCATACACACACACACACACGCACACACACATACACACACACACACACACACATACACACACACACACGCGCACACGCACACGCGCACACTCACACGCACACGCACACGCACACGCACACGCACACGCACAGTCGCATATACCGGTAATATATGCGACTGTTGTACATGAGGTCAGGTACTAAACTTGGGTGGGGCTAAATGATACTGGGCTTTTCTTTTAAGAAACTCGCAGTGGCAGTAGGAAATCTGGAACTGTGCAAGGTAAACGACAATAGGCTTGCTCCGTATTACGTCTGATCACAAATCATAGCTGGTGAACTAGGGAAAATAGGTATGAGATCGTGTATATATCTATGATAAAAATACTTACATAAAATAGATTCTTCTGACATAGCAATGTTTGCTTCTACTGGTATTCGATTTCCTGGTCGGAAAAAAAGACATCAAGCAGAAAGATCAAAAAAAACTCTAGCGTGGCATGGATTATGGAGATACTTCGGCAAAAAAAAATCAGAATTGTAAGGAATCTGGAGCTGATTTTTGAAAACAGTGATAGGCTTTTATATATGTATATGTATGTATATATAACGTGGGACATAAAAATATAGCTGATAAAAAGTAGAGGTTTCACGTCTCTGCCTACTCCATTAAGGTTATAAACAGGGGACAATGTATATATGTTCCACTTACAACAAAAAGTTTCCTAACAACATTATCTAGACAAAACACAAAATAAATACGTAACTAATATTTTGGGGCATACGATTTAAAACTGTTTCCGTCGTAGAATATTTTTCAAACAGACCCACAACGAGTATGTGTACTCTACATGACGTCATAGAGGGTCGCTTTTATCGAAGTAGGTTAAAAATTCATGTCCCATTAGTAGCTCCGAACAATATTTCAAAAAACCCGGTTTCCAGTGCAGGCTTTGATGCGAAATTTCAAAGAGGGAATGTTTGAAAGACGAGAGCTGGGCGCATTGTTTTCGCAAGACTCTCATTTTGCAGCGGTAGAATTACGAGTAGCTTTATTTTTTTTCAGCTTTTTAACTTTGAGATGGCATTGGACACTTCTTTCTCATTCCTTAACAGTTCCAGAATTAATTGTCTGCACTTGTGATTTGTCGTTTGATCCGTGTTTCTCAATTTTGTTATTGTTGTGTTGTAAATAAAGTTTCAAGGAGCGAGTAATTTATTTAATTTACTTGTAAATGTTCAGGATGTCAATTACGCGTTTTGCTATTATAAAGTAATTTACCTACCGAAAATTGTTATTTGTGACAGGAGGCTTTCAAAAATAGAACCTTTTATCATACAGTTACACTTGTCATTCTTATGGAACTAATTACATGCTAGAATGAGTCCGATATTAGTGCGCTAGAATACAATATACAATAATGCTGTATACAATATAATTAAACACTCATTCTGTTCCTTTCACACATACAAACATAGGTTTACGCCTGTTTATTTCTCTAAAATTACCCAGACTTATAGATACCTACATTATAAATCCCAAGTAATAGAGTCTACAACAAAAATAATTTGTGGCATATTATGAATTCTTGTGCTCATTTCGCGATTGGAGAAAAAGTTATTCAGATTTTTCTATAAGGAAATGCTGAGTAGAAACACGCCGTATAAAATCTTTGAAAAGCTACACGCTTGCATTCTATTATATAGTACTTAAAATAGGACCGGCAAACGTGAGTGCAATAACCTCAACCTTACTCTCTCGAAGATATACAGGCGTGAGACTACGTGGTATAATATGAATATAGAACAGGGTGATAAAAACAACTTTGGCCTTAGTTTGATAACGCGCTCCCTAAGGATCATCCCGGACATTTCGGACCGTTATGATGTAGCAATAATTCACTTGATCTGATCCGGTTTCGGTCCGGCAAAATAACTATTATGTATGTACTGTCACGCCCGGTTCTTTTAAAATGGCTGCTTGTAAAATATGTGCGTAATGTGTTGGGAATCAGGAATTGCGAATTATAGGCTCGACTAGTATCCATAGTCATTCTACTAATGTTTTAAATGTGAAAGTTTGTTAAGATGTTTGGATATTAGTTACATAAGATGACTATGTCCTAGACTAACGCTTAGTAATCCTATATATGTACATATATATACCAGTACGGAAAAGCTATATATATATGTATGTATATATGCTTAACGTCGTTATTTGACTGAACTGATAACGTACTGGATTAAGTAGTCAGCTCGGTCTACTGTCTCTGCGTCTATCCAAGTGTTGTTGGTTCAATCAAAACTTTGTGTGATCTAAAATAGTTGTGCTGTCTTTGTGTCTGTTCTTTGAATGTTTGTACAGAACCCCGTGACACAGGAATTACACATAGGGAGGAACGAAATTTTTTTGAATAAAAAAATTTCTTCTTGGATTGTAATTTAAGTGTGTGTTGTAGTGTGTTTTTCTGGGTATCGGATAAGCAATACGTGGGTTTTGTACAATGGCATATTATAACTTGGTCAATTTTTATTCTTAGTATATAGTGCTACTACCATCTTAGTCTCCCCGTGACCATGGCTGCTGAAAAGCAACCGAAACGTCGGGGAAAATGTAAACTTAAATTAAATAGTATTAATAGTTTTAATAATTTAATTAGCTTAAAATTAGTAAACTTTAATAGTAGTAGTATGTAGTGTAACAGTTTCTAAAATATGTAATAAAGTGTCAAATAAACAACGCGATAAAATCCGTATCATTCGCGTAAACAGAAGACAATATTTCATTAATCGCTGCAAGTTTCAAGACTAAAAGTGAATTTTTTTTCGATAGTGCCAAAACAAAACACAGTTTTTGAAAATGGGTTTCTTGTATAAGGATTAATTGATTATTAAACAAATCACCGTATATAGTTGTTTTTTATTGTTTGTTCGGTAAGCAATCCAAATTTCTAATTGGATTACTAATAAGTTTTTTTTAACATGATAACGTTTAATAACCAGATAAAACTGTCTCTTATCTATGATTATACCTACTTTAATTAACGAAAAATACAAAGTCTTTTATTTTTTAAATTACTATGTATTTAAATAAACATAACACAACATAAGCTCTTTAAAACTTTAGCTAATATTCTCAAAACGAAGATTTCCAATTACTGTTCTACTTGTAATTTACCTTCCTGGAGAGAAATTTAACATAAACTTCATACTAATCAAGTCAAATCCTTATCGCTGCTAAGGAAAAATATTGATACAGATAGATCGCTTGTTGACAAGCTTCGTTAGTAATGTTCTTCAGAGTTTCGGACTCGCCGGCCAATCTTATTGGAATATGGCCATCTGGTCAAGAAATATAGTGCACAAGTGTGTGCTCAAACTTGTGTTTGAGCACATACTTGTGTGACTTGAATAGAGAGTGCACCTGCGTGCACTCTGTATTCTTTAACTCTCAAAATTCGATGAGACGGCAATTCGACGATTCATATAAGGACGGAGATATGAACTACCGGTAAATGCCGAACTACGTGTTGCTATTAAGAATTTCTAGGCAGAAAAATTCAAAAGCTTTTTGTTAGTTCAACATGGGAGTCTAACCCGAGGCATCACGCACGGCAGTCGCATTCTCTACCACTGCGCCATCGAGGCAGTTAACCATTTCAATAATAAAGGTCCTTAATCGCTTTTTAGAAACAGAACCCTGAAAAGATTTCCAAAATTATAACTTTTATATTATTCCAGATATTTTCCTAACATCTTCCTCTAGAATACTTAGTCCTTTGGGAGGCTTATATTAAGATATGGGTTCAACACCCAAAGGTTAAGGACCTCTGTATGTTGGACCCATGTCGAAAGTTTTAATCTAAAGTAGGACAGGACCTTATAAGATCATTCCTCAGCCGCTTTGTAGAAGTATAATCATGTACTAACCACGATAAGTGTTGAGCTTTTGTTAAATATGGTACATACTAAGGCAGCGATGTACGATGGTCAATTGTATTTTTCTATGTATGTTCTGTTTTTAAAAAGATAACTCCTGCACTAGGTATCATTCTTGGGCAATGGAAATTTGACAAGGAATGAATAAAATGAGCAAAGATTTAAAACAACTATGTGTGGGTCACAATTATTTTTGTACCATCTGTGGAACGAAGCGGCAACACTTAATGCCGCAGCAAGGGTGGAGTGACTGCTTTAACCATCAGGCGAACTGTGCAGTTATACAAAATACAAAAATAAAAACATGTACGATTATTTTCTGCCTATCTAGACTTGGCAGCACCTTTATAAAGCATTAAACATCACTTGGGCAGCACAAAGACTGCCTTTTATAGGCACCAAGCGATTAGGTAAAGTGAGGGCTTTCTTTATTCAGAAATAAACGCAAAAGTTGATTGTTCAGTGTTTGCTGTTCAATAAAACTGTTACGTCTGAATGGGTTTAGATTTATATTTTCATCCGATATGAATAAGTCCCGTGGGAACTGCATTCACTGGCATTCACGTAAATGGGCATTTAAAACTTTCAGAATCAGTTGGAAGTTCGTTTATGTACGTTGATATTAAACTTTTAATAAGTAGAAGCATTTATTGCAGTAGTCTGATCGTTTAGTGGGCTACGTTATAGTATTGAACGGATGGTATAGTAGTTTTAGTTTTCAGCTAGTAAATGTTTCTGTTCCGAGTATTGTGGGTTCGATCACAACACGTAACAAAAATTTATACATACAGTCTAATTTTCAGTTCCAATAATGATATTGTGGTATGTATCATTATTGGAACTGAAAACTATTTGGGTATTTTGGATTTTTGTATATACTAAAATTAACGTTGTACTCGTATATCATCGGCCTCGATGGCGTAGTGGTTAGTGTAGCCAACTGCCACGCCTGAGGTCGCGGGTTCGATTTCCGCACAAGTTAAACATTTGTGTGCGTGAAAATGGATGTTTGTCTTGGTCTGGCTGTTTCTATGTATAATATGTAGGTATTTACAAAAAATAGTATATATGTATGTTTATCCATTGTCTAGTACCCATAGTACTTAGTCTGCTTAGTTTGGGCTAGACGGTTTTGTGTGTATGTGATAGTATATTATTACATTATGTGCCCCACATTTCATCGAAATACATTTGATTTACTAGTAAACACCTAATCATTAAAACATTACATCAACTTTCACTTTGATTATATTATTAAGAGAAAAAATAAATAATACAAACAAGAATTCTATTTCGAGGATAATATTGTAAACAAAATGAACTTTGAAATTACCTTTTAATCGACTTGAAAATTAGAACAAATAAATAATTAAAGCATAGCATCAACACGGAAGCCATGTTAATGAAATATTTTCCCTTTGCCATACTTTGCTTAAAACGAAACTTTGTGGAGGTTGGTCGTTAAAATTTAATCTGGATTATTTTATAAATTACTTAAATCTCGCTAAAGATGCAAAGAGATTATTAATATTGCGTTCTTTATAGGTAGAAACGAGTATATGTTACTTATTACAGTCTAATGCTATGATATTTATAAATGGTGGAGAGAATCTACAGAAAACCAAGATAGAAGGGTATGTCAGGCGATAAATACCCAATTATTTGACCTAGGGAAGATTTACGAGATATATTTTCAAGGGAGATATGAAGGCATACGTTGTAAGACAACGTGTAGGATTGGACGTAGTGGAGGTAACTCTACCACTGTGACGATCGTGGAGCTTAAATACTATAAAATGAGAAGAATATCCTGTGTGAGAGGATTGCCGTGAGAGAGAGAAAGAGAGACGGAGAATAAGAAAGAGAGTGGTAAATAGAGGGAGTGGGTGAGAGACAGAGATTCTCGTTCTAATGGCATACGCCGAATTCATCTAACGACCCTATCTTATCTTGTCTTGTGTGTCCAGTCAGTACAGACTGGCGACACTTCGACCCAGTGGGATCTCTTGTGTCGGCCCAAATATTTATCCCTTAGCTATCTCCTTATAAATTTACTGCAACAGCCGCAGCGTACACTTCAGAGGGAGAAGCCTGAAGTCTTCAGCGTTTGGATATGCCAATCCCATCAGACCCATCCTCAATCCAGCCAACGCGTCGCATTCACACAGTAGGTGCGATATGGACTCGTCCTGTTCACCACAGGCTCTGCAGATCGATCTGTGTGCCAATCTCAATCTACACCGAAAGTCGTTGGTGCCGAAATGGCCAGTGAACGCTCCTGTGAGCAGGCGTATTTGGCTCTTGTTATACCCGCAGAACTTCCGGGTAAAGCCTGTGGCTCTGTTTGCAATGAATTTCTTGGAATGTTCCTGACCCCTAAGGGCCATCCACTCTAGCCTATGTTTATCATTGCCATGTGCATTCAAAGCTGCCTTGACGGTGCTCTCAGAGAGTCCCACGAATGGCTCGGGGCTCACAAACAGTTGCGCTGAGCTCTTTCTGGCTAATTCATCAGCCTCCTCATTGCCTTGCACCCCTGCATGCCCCGGAACCCACACCAGTCTGACTGTGTTCTTCCTCACCTTGTAGTCGTTGGCATAGATACCAGCGTCTGATCCTGTTTCCATTTTGGAACCATCAGTGTACCAGATGAGACAATCCTTGTCATGGGATTGTAGACCTTGTCTCCATTCGTCCCTCGTGGAGATCTTTATTTTAAAATTATTTTTGAATATGTGCAATGGTTACATTATGTCATATCCCATGCCCATAATCCTTTTGATATTTTTTGAAATCTCCAAATTTGTGTGTCGAGTTACCGGCATATTGACGCGCCACAGCCCATGCACAGATAGTCTATGTAGCACCTTTATCGCCTCTAACTCCACAGCAATGTGTAGCGGCGTTAGATCCAGCAGGACCTCTAACGCTGCCGTTGGCGTACTCTATATAGGGTCGTTAACAGACCCTATACAAATGCCAAGTTAACGTAATTAATATCCACCTCGATGGTGTAGCGACTGCTACGCATGAGCCCTCGGATTTGTTTCCAGGATTAGGTAAAATATTAGAAGAATTTTCTTTCAAGAAGTTGTTTGTTGTAGCACGGAGTCTGAAATTGTGTCAGATATACAGCAATACCATATAACCCCAGAGGGTTAATATGGGTATTGCTTGTATGGGCAGACTCTAGGGAAGACAGAAGCAAAATCTATCATGATTGATTCTAAGTTTGCCTATCCTTTTAGGCGTATGACTATTTATTTATCATATGCCTTAGACAAGTGTTAGTTAAAGTTTATAGTATGTTATGTCCACTGTGGTCACGCTTTGCGTCCATGGCTTAAACGCTTAAAACTCACTGCGTTGCCGTAATTGTTCTAAAAGTATTAATTTAACGCTCTTATTAATTTATTTTATTTATTTTTAATTATTTGTTGATGTTTTTCAATACAAAATAGCATATTCATTGAAATTAAACTACTATATACGGATTTCATCGCGTTGTTTATTTGACACTTTAGAATTTGACCATTTTAAAACCATTACACTACATACAGTACAGTACTTAATTCCATTAATAACAACATCCAATTTACTATGGAATTAGAGGCAAACAATTCATTAGCATCCTTAGATGTACTTGTCATCAGGAATCCTGATCATACTTTGAGCCACACTGTGTATAGGAAAAAGACCCATACAAATAGGTACTTAAATGGTGAATCTCATCACCATCCTAAACAGTTAGCTACCGTGGGAATGATTGAAAATTTGTTTCAGAGTACCCACGGGATCTGTGACAAGAAACACCTGGACGCCGAGCTTCAACATGTCAAGTAAGTACTGCAAGACAACAAGCTCCAACAGCCGCGCCGCTGTCACAGTCTAGCGCCAACCTGCTATACTGCCTTATGTAAGGGTTGTCACTGACAAGATTGGCTACATCTTGAAGCGAGCTTCAATCAACACATACTACAAGCCGCCAACGAAGATAAGTAAATTTTTACCATCCGTCAAGTACCAATTACCTTTACAAGATGCAGGGGTCTATAAAATAGATTGTGACTGCGGACTCTCATACATTGGTCAAACCAAGAGAAGCATAGGCACCCGCATAAAAAAACACATAGCTGATGTAAAACACCAACGCTCGTTGAAGTCTGCTGTGTGTGAACATGTACAACAGGGGACCAACCACTACCTGAGATTTGACAAACCACAGATTCTCGCTAAAGAACACCGATTCCTACGAAGGATGCTGCGCGAGGCTATTGAAATCAAAAAATAATCCTAATTTCAATAGAGAAGATGGTTGGAATGTACCACCAGCTTGGGATCCAGTAATTCAAATAGTCAAACCCAAGAAGAAGCAAACCACAGCTAGGCTTCATGATACTTTGAGCTCATTCTGTGTAAATAGAAACACCAAAGATTAAATTATGTTCGGGTACTTGGAAATAACTACACTGGAACATTGAGATAACTACCATCTTAGTCTCCCCGTGACCATGGCTACTGAAAATAACCGAAACGTCGGGGAAAATGTAAACTGAAATATAAATAGTTTTAATAAATTAATTAGGTTTACAATTAGTAAAGTTTAATAGTAGTACTATGTATGTAGCGTAATAGTTTCTAAATTTTCAAATTCTAAAGTGTCAAATAAACAACCTGATAAAATCCGTGTATAGTAGTTTAATTTCAATGAATAACATTCGCGTAAACAGAAGACAATATTATAAAATAGCATACTTTCAACCACCTAATTCTGCAATATCTTTCCATTTGTAAGTTTACTTACTCCATTCGTTAAAATAAGCTTGAAGATATTGTACATGATATTATTCTCCATATCATAAATACTATGTGTTTATATGATGGGCATAACTCTGGGTCTGTCGTGTATGTTTATGCCATAAAATGAGCCGATGTGTGAAGCCGTATAAACGTGCTAAATTCTGTATGAAAACAAATCCATATTTTTACACATCCGAGAGCGTGTATCTCCGAAAGCAGAGGGTAGGTAAGAGTTTACAGAAATGTATAACACCCAGATTTAGCACAGATATGCTAATTGTTTCGACGTAGTAAGGGGTGAACATATTGTCCTACTATTTAACGGCCGAACAGCCAGGTTCCATGCTGCTTCTTAAAATTTCTAGACAGTAAAATCCAAAAGCAATTTGCCCGACCTGTAAATTGAGATCTTATACACATCAGTCGCATAGAATAGCGCTATGCTACCGGGCAAGATCAAATCATTCAACATTTCGCAATCAACTGTTGAACATGAGCCTCTCCTAATATTTACCCCACACCTCGCTTGTCGCATCCAGCCTATTTCAGCCACCTTCTTCAGTCCTCTGTTCAACTGTTCAGTTGACGATTTACTTTACGTTTACAAAATTACGGGCTCTATACTAGATTTTTTCTGGTGACCTTATCTATCCATCGTCAGCTAATATGGCCAGCCTATTATCACTTCAGATTGCTTTTAAGAAGTGTCAGTGTTCCTTCTTAGACATCCTCATTTTCTAAGACTACTTAATGTTAAATATCGAAAACATTCAACTTATTTTTTTTTCGGGATCATTCTTAAACATTCCCAATTTAATTACAGAAGCCGTGGGCCAAATTTGAAACGCAAAATAACATGACTGTTAGTTTTTATTTAAAAAAGAAACAAATGATCTTGAGCTGATATATTCTAATATTTTGTGTTGTCATTATTCTTAAAAGAATGTGTTTATAAAGCTGTTATATTATTAATTATTGTAGACAAACTCCCTTACTTGCTTAGGCTACTTGCAGTTTCATCAAACGAGAAATCTTAACCCACAGTAATCCTTTGCAGAAGGTGCTTATAATTGGTCCAGCTACTACTAGGGATGTGCATAATTATTGCATTCGAAGTACCTATATTCAACTGAAATTACAAGCTTAATAAGGGTCGCGGGTAGTGGTTGGATGTAGACGGCCTAAGATCGGTCTGTGTACAAAACCTCGAAGGCGTCCTATGTCCAGTGGACACCACACTATAGATAAAAACGTGTACTGTGTCACAAAGTAGATATCACGTTCTGCATGTGCTCGAATACCATTCGAATACACAATCCAAAACAAACAACTACGCACATCGCTACTATATAGAATACAAAACTGAAATGCCTCAACAATCTTATGAATTTGGCTTACGCTAACATTACTATAAGACAGAGCCAACTACCAGGAACTCATAAGTTCTAGAATGCAAGTTCCCTATAGGTATATCTCTCGTAGCATTTCAAAACCCCGAAATGGTTTGAATTCCCAGTACAGATGGAGTATTCGGCTGTACAGTCCAGTGGGTTTGGTCGGTGGAGAGTTCTAACAAATGCGAATGCCATTGCCGGTTTCTCGTCGAGTTTCCGGCCAAGCAAGCAACTTTGTCGCCCTAATTTGAAGTTATCTTTTCAACTAAATAAATGTTTAGATTGTGCTTTTCAACTTAATGTCTTAAAACATGGAATCTTTTCATTCCATATTTTTAAATTAAGTAATAAGTTTGAAGCAAGATTAGATTTCAGAAGCAAATATAATGCTCCGCTCATATTTGTTTTCTCATATTTGCGTGAGATGGTGAAGTGTCGATTTCGTTCCGCTAATCGAGAGAAGTGTTATTATTTAGTACATAGCATTATTTATGTTTATATATTATGTACATTCTCAATAGCACCATGACACCTGGATATCAGCACTATGATTTTACTCTTAATTACTGAGTTGTAACAGATAAACATTTGTACAAAGCTTGTTTAAAAAAATTAAAGATCTGTCGTATGGGAGCTATATCAGCCAAATCAATGATTTAAAAATCTCTTGTTATTCATCTATATGTGTACGCGCATCAAGCAAACACAAAATTGAATGCGGTTTCAGTTGTATTACTAAACGTTTAAATAAAAATCTAGTTTATGTTTCATCTTGTGTATGTAGATAAAAAAGAAAATATAAATAGATACCTAATCCAAATTCCATACGAATTCACGGGGCAAACTAGTATCTTATTTATCTGCCTTTTTCTTTCAGGATATACACTATGCAGGCGTAGATATATGCACATAATATTTATTAATTTGAATAAACAGCATCCACTGCGGGTTAAATTAAATAGTATGAAAAGCAGAGCCTAATAATAATATTCATAAAGTTCTTTTAGGTTGACGAAGCTATGAATACGCTCGCTATGACTCGAAAATATGACCGCTTTTCTATTAAACATATAAATATGATATTTTTCATAACGTTATTTTCATTATTTGGTATTTAATTTCCAAAAAATCAAAATAGTTTACCGCATAACCACATCCTTTTACAAATTAAAACAAACAACACTTTATTATTTGAGGAAATATTCGCTTCCATCATGTTTTAATATACACCCAATAACATGATCGGTAATGTAAACACAAATAAACTAGCCCCTGTTTATGCCCGAAAGAGTATCTACTCTCCAGCAAAGCTAGCAAAATGTGAAATTGGATCACATCTATCTAGATGTTTGTAGTTCTCATAATTACTCAACCGGTTTTAATAATTGTTACACCATTCGAAAGCTAGATTATGATATAGCGAGTAACATAGGCTATATATTATTAAAAAAGGTATCCTACATTCACGCGAGCAAAAGCTAGTAACTCAATATTGTGAAAACCGACAGACGCGCTGCCGCTCTTTCTTTGGACGGCAGTATAGTATAGTATATGTATACAATAGTATCTGAAAATCTTCTCAAAACTACAGTGACAAACCACCTTAACTTGTCCGCTCTGCACTGCACTGGGCGTCACAAAACCTTACAATTAAACGGACAATTTTTGAAAAGCGTTCCAATGTTGGCTATATCGTTTTTTTAAATGTCCGGTTAGTCTCATTAATAAGGCTTTTAGTACTATTATGATATATAATTTGAAAGGTAACAAAATATCTTAATAGTTAGCGAGCCTACTGTCCTCTACCAGGCACAATAAAATTGTAGTATGCAAGTTGTGGTTGGATGCAGGAGGCCTATGTCTAGCAGTGGGCTGAGATAAAATGATGATCGAAGCTGCTACTAAAAATTAAAAAACCTATGGAAGTCAACCTTATACACATACAAGATATTGCCTGCGGCTTTGCTGACATAAAATCTAGTTTTTATCACTAAGTTTACATCCCTCGGGAACAGTATTTTTTCTGCATAAAAGGCACCCTATGTCCTTTTCTGTACCTCTGACAACGTGTATGTGAAATTTCATGGTGATAAGTCCCGTAGTTTAGTCTTAAAAGCGTAACAAACAAACAAACTCGAATTCGCATTAATAATATTAATAATATATATTAATAATATTAACTTAGATGGTGATGGCGTAGTGGTTAGTGTAACCGACTGCCACGCCTGTGGTCGCGAGTTCGATTCCCGCACAAGTCAAATATTTGTGTGCATGAACATGGATGTTAGTCTTGGTCTGGATGTTTCTATGTATAATATGTATGTATTTACAAAAAAAAAGTATTTATGTATGTTTATCCATTGTCTAGTACCCTTAGTACAAGCTCTGCTTAGTTTGAGCTAGTTGGCGTTGTGTGTATGTGGTAGAATATTATTATAAACTACACACATACACATATAATGGTATACAAAAGCCAGAGATGTATTTACATATACACACAAATTTGTAGGTCCCACATATTAGGAAGTGAACCTATGCACCTATACATGCCGTTTATCGAGACTCATTTTGTCAGCTATGATTTCATAGCCCGCGTTGTACGGAACGAGCCTATTACAATTTACCAGATATATTCCAAACTGCGTATGCCACTTAGCATTTCAGATTCCAATAATACTGTGCTGGATCCGACAATCAAACCCGTGACTTCATGCATAGCAGTCGCATTCACAACCGCTGCCCGACAGACACAGTAAAAGCCAAACCTATCAACAATAAAAAAATATCGTTCTTTTATGAACGATACAACCAAGCTTAAATATTTAATATACAATAAAAAAGATAATAATAATGCACCAAAGGATTTTCTTGGGTAGGAAATTAAATGCGGAAACCGAGCGTGAAATAGAACCAGTAAATGTACTGCTTTACTACAAAATGGAAGTCGGACTTGGGCATCTCATAAAACGATAGAATACGTACTTATTTTAAAAGAGGGAAAAGATAGTAGACTACATTTTTCTGTTTAAACTGTTGCTAATAAAGAAAGTTTCAACTTGCAACTAACGGGCTAGCGCGCACTGCATGTTTTCATTTTAAAACTAACATATTTTCTTTGGAATTTATTTCACTTGTTAGAAACTTGAAGCCGCGAAGGCAGCTCTTAAATCTTATAAGTTTGTAGGAAGGTGAGGAGAATATACGTGTTATAATCCACAGTTAATTTCTCTAGAAGTACTTCGTATCTCCTGAGCCAAGCGTTTAAGAAAAATTGAGATTTATTTTATTTTCTTTCGCACTTAATATTTTTATTCACTTTACTTGTATGGCTTAACTATATTGAGGTAAGTTAGACCTTGTTTTTTCTATTAGGCTAATGATTTGGCCATATTTAGCCTGCCATTAGGCCGATTATAATATAAGCCCTGTATTAAATTGTCCCACTGTTGGGCATGGGCCTCTTTTTAGTGTGAGTAGGGTTAGGCAATAGTCCACCAAGCTATCTTAGTGCGGATTGGCAGACTTCACATACATATATTCGAGACCATTATGGAGAACTCTCAGACATTCAGGTTTCCTCACGATGTTTTCCTTCACCGTTAAAGTGAGTGATAATTACCAGGCTGATTGGAAACTTGAATGTGCTTTATGCTAATTTTGGTAAGCGCGATCATAATGATTTAAACATTTTTATTCTTTTATATGTAGGATCAGAGGCCAAGAACAGTTAACGTGATTATGCTTAAAAGAAAACATATTAATTTAATATGTAATGTCATCATACAATAATTTCACAATCGCAACAACATATTACTTTAATTAGCGTAATTCAAGAATGTCTCCTAATCAAAAAATATTTTCAGATGTTTTTTTCCTGTTTCGGAATGAAAATACATACATTTATCCTAATATTATAACGAGGAATTTTTTTTTTGTTTGTAAGTGCCTAAGTCAAGAAATACTCAACCAGTTTTAATAATAATTACACCATTAGAAAGCTAGGTTATCATATAGTGAGTAACATAACCTATATTTTATTAAAAAAGGTACTTTTACTATCATTTTTTTTTTTTTTTTTTTACTTGGGGGAATGCTATGACGCGTATCCCTCCGCGGGGGCGGGCGGAGGGATTATGTCGGACTCGCCGGGGTAAAAGAAAGATGGAAATAATAGTAATGTACCTCCCGGAATACCGACTAAACCTACCACGGTGTTCCTCGACAAAACCACTATCGACGGGGCCGCGCGAATCGCTTTCGCATGCGGTCGCGACCCCGCCGCGGTTACGGCCCGCCGTATGAAACGGCAGGCCACTACACGAAAGACCTACCCAAAATAGGCACTACGTCGCTTAAAACCCTACTGTCTCCCCTAGAGGGGAGACGGACTCGACACAGAGGCGCGCATGGGAACACGCACGCCGCTTCTCGGACCTGGTGCTGAACGGATGGCGGGCAGGCCCACAAAGCCCGCCACCCCCAGGTCAAACCTCAGGGTGGCTGGAGGTCGTCTCGCGCCCTCCGGCGCCCGGCTCTGCGGTTGGGGAGAGGGTTTAAACGCTCCCTCTCCCGCTCCACCGCCTCCTTGATGGAAATAACTTCCTCACAGAAGGAGGCGACGGCGTTCCACGACCTCTCACTCCGGACCATAGACTGAACTACGGCCGGGAGCGAGAGGGCAACCGATCCGACTGCCGCGATCAAATCACGGCGCTGCGATGCCCAGGCGGGGCAAACCGCCAAAGTGTGCAGCGCCGTGTCCTCAACAACGTCGCGGCAGTCGCCGCAGTGGTGACAACCGGGCGTCTCTTGCCGGCGTATACGACACAGGAACCGGCCAAAACATCCGTGGCCAGTCAGAACCTGTGTCAGCCGGAAGGTGAGGGCGCCATGCTGCTTCTCCAGCCACTCCTCAAAAACGGGACTTACCGCCACGATCGTGGCGTGCCCGGCACTGGGGTGCACAAGTCGTTCCTTCCAATTGGCCACTAGGACCTGGCGGAGCTCGGACCTCGCCGCCTTGATTGCGGCAAGTTCCACAGGAGCGGACCCAGAACCGATCCCTGTGGAACACCGCACGACATCTCTCGCCGACTCCAACCGTCGTGACCCGGGTAGACGACTACCCTCTCCGATAAATATGCCCCGACTATGCGGCGGAGGTAGGTCGGCACTCGATGGAAAACGAGTGCCTCCCTAATGCAACTCCAGGGCAAGGTATTAAAGGCATTCGCGATGTCCAAAGACACCGCGAAGACGACCTCGCCCCGGGACACCGCATCCTCCGCCAGGCTTCTCACACGCTGGACAGCGTCAATGGTGGAGCGCCCGCGGCGGAAACCATATTGGTTTTCCGCCAAATCCGGGCCCACCGTGGACAGACGCTGGACGAGGCGCTCCGCGATAATAAACTCGAAGAGTTTAGCCACCTCGTCCAGCAACACAATGGGCCGGTAGGCGGACGGAGAGTCCGCCGGGCGCCCCTCCTTCCTGATCAGGACCAGTCTCCCCACCTTCCACTGGCGCGGAAACTGGCCCTGCACCAGACACTCGCTGAGGAGCCCCCTCAGTCGGGGCGCGAGCTCCTCGAGGACCAGGGCCAATGCACGACCTGGAATGCCGTCGGGCCCTGGGGCGGTGTTTTTCGAGCGAAGTCTCGACACCGCCGCTCGCAACTCTACCTGGGTCACTTCGGGAACCACGTCGTCGTCAAAGTCCGCGCTGGACACCATGGAAGGCGGAACCATCGACGGAGGAGTGTGCTCCGCCCGTGAAGGGAACAGAGCGGCCACCACCTCCTCCACCAGCTGTGACCGGAGACTCTGGGACAATGGGGGCGCCCAGGGGCGCAGCTTGCCCCTTACCAATAGGTATGGACGCCCCCAGGGATTATGGTCCAGAGTCCCCAGCAGCTCTTGGCGGGCCAGATCTTTGGCCCGCTTGATGGCTACCTTCAATGTAGTTTTGGCCGCTCTGTAGGCCTCGTACAATTCCGCCTCCCTGGCGTCAAAATCGGGAGGGTGGCGACGCCTCCTACGAAGCCGCATGTACTGGCGTCTGGCCACCACGCAGGAGTGGCGAAGGTCGGCAATATGTGCCGACCACCAGTACACCCGGCGCCTAGCTGGAAAATTTTTAGGCACTCTTGGCATCGCCGCATCGCAAGCTTGCGTTATGGCCTCCCGGAACCACTCAGCCTCCATCTCGACATTGTCAGGCCTGGCCGGTGCTGGCACCCAGGCCTGAACGATGGAGGCTTCCAGGAGGACCTCCCGATTCAGCTTCTTTAAAGCCCAACGCGGACCGCCCCCAATCGGGGCTCTTGGGGCTGGGGGGTCGGAGGTCTGGGCGGAGACGTCAAACCGTATATACCGATGGTCCGACAACGTCTCCACCTCCTCGACGACGCGCCAGCCTTGAACACGGCGTGCTAGTGCGGGGCTAGCGAAAGAAACATCGATGACGGAGCCGCCCCGCTGACGCACGCACGTGTGCACTGACCCACGATTGAGGACTAGCAGGCCGTTTTCTACGGCCCACTCCTCGAGCAATTCACCCCTCGCGTCCGTGGCCGCGGAACCCCAAGCCGAGGATTTGGCGTTGAGGTCCCCGGCGACGAGCACGGGCCGAGGGCGGCTTCGAGCGACGACGACGTTAAGTTCGAGGAGATACCCCTCAAAGTCGGCGAGAGATCGGTTGGGTGAGAAGTATCCGCTCACCACAACCGCTTCTCCTGTTAGTGCTGCGACGTAGCCCCGCCCCCGGATGACGTTCTCGAGGGGCGGGGTGCCGGCGGCGGCCAGCGAAGTTAGCGCCACCAAGCCGTCAAGGTCCCCTGCCCAGTCAGCCCTGGGAGGGACGAAATAGGGCTCGGCGACGACGGCGACGTTGATGGACCACTGTGCCATGCTCTGGAGGAGAAGATCCTGAGCCCTGGCACAATGGTTTAAATTGCATTGAAGGAGGCGGAGGTGTGGAGGCATTACGTCTCCATACTGACCTCCGCCCCCCGACCGTGGCAGCGGCAACCCTGGTTGTTGCCACGAGTAGGGGCCTTGATGATATTTTATGGGTGGCGGCGCACTCTTTGCCGCCCGCCCGGTGGTTGGCAGGTTTGCCCGCCGCCTCACACAAGATACAGTGCGGCGGGGCCTCACATTTTGCAGCCAAGTGACCGGGCTGACCGCAACGAAAACAGCGGCCAGTGCAGTCAACCCGCGAGGTACATTTAATGCCTACATGGCCGCCGGAAAGGCAACGGTAACATCTGGTGGGTCTGGGGTCCAGCACCTTGACGTGCGCTGACACCCACCCCACCAAAATACGCCGACCATCGGCCAACTTTTTGGCAACGGCAACAGGACAGCTAATAATGGCTGCCCCCATTCCGCCGCGGCCCTGTTGAATGTCACCGCACCTTACCTGCTCTTTGGGGCACCCTCCAGTCTTTGCGACGGCGGCGACGACCTCTTCTTTAATTATGGAATCGTCCAGGCCGGTAATGCGCAGGTCGACAGACTTTTGCGGTCTAGAGACACGGACCTCATCTGACTCTAGAACCTGGCGGAGGCTTTCAGCCAGGCGGTCCACCTGGTCGCCACTTGCGACCCCCGGCACTTCAATTAGGCGAGCACCGGTCTGGGTTGTTCGACACCGCAATCCTGCTGTGATCCCTAGTTTACTGGGGTCGATCGCCGTCCGTGCCTTCTTAAGAAGCTCTGCGTACGTGGCACCTCGCTCAATAGCGGCTGGCTGCAGTGTCAAAACCACTGCAATGGAGCGTGGTGCTTGGAGCTTCTTGGCCGCCTTTTTGACTGCTTGTTTGGCCTTCTTTGCTGCCTTCTTCTTCTTTTTAGCCGCATCCTTTTTCTTTCCTACAGTCTCCCAATTGTCGGTCTCGCCAGTGGGAACTACAGTGCGTTCGCAGAAAGCTGCGGGGCGCTAGCATGGGCATGGACCTAGAATGCGGCTTCTTCTTGCCTTTTGGCTTTGCTGGGGTTAATATGACGGCCTCTGAAGTGGGTTTTGGAGGCCGCGAAGTCCTCAGCTTGGTGGCATACGATGGAGCTGCCATAGGCGGCGGGGCAGAGGACTGAAGCTCTTTACTAGCTTGGCGGTCTGCTGCCAATGGAGGTCGCAGCAGCCGACCCTCCATAACGGAGAGTTTCGCCCGGAACTCGCCCAGCTCCTTACGGACCAACGCCACCAGGTCCGACTCTGCCTTGTGCTGCGACTGGTCGTGCCGCTTTTCGAGCTCTTCTTGGCGCAATCTGAGCTCAGCTATTTCCTGCGACAGACGGGCATTTTCTGCCTGCAGTTTTCGTGCCTCTTCGCTGGCGCTCCAGCTGAAGGCTGCCTCTGATATTTCCTTAATAGCCTCAATGGACTCTTTGAGTGATTTCTGGCAGGTCCCTTTGAAGCCTTTGGATTTTTTGGAAACCAAACGGATGGCCTCCAAAGCGTCATTGAGCCTGATTTTCAGCTGCGGCGTCGGCAAATCTTCGGCGTCCAACTCCATCGCAGATTGTTGCCTTCCCGTAACGACTCGCCGGGTTGCTGCCGCGATGAGGCTATCCTCATCGGATGTGCGCGTTTCTTGGTCGGCCTTCCGTATTGCGGCCACCAGTGCAGCCTTCGCCTTGCCCAGACCCACGTTTTTGGCACGGCCGGGCGGACGTCCGCGTCCTCGTCTCGCTGCCGGAAATTTTGGAGCCGGCACCGCGTCCTCGCTGGAGCCCTCCGAATCCGACTGTTGCGCGGAGGCACGCGAGCGTTTGCGCGCAGTTTTCTTAGGTGCAGACACTAAGACTGTTTCCTCGATTTCAGAAACCTGCTCTGAATTCGCGTTTACATCTGATCGCGCAGAACTGGACGTGCGTGATCTACTCAAGTTTGTAAAAGTTAAATTAAATGTTGGTTCCATACTGAATCCCACGAGTATGGGAGAAAGGGTGGTCGACCCGGGCAGAGATCCCGATACCCGGGCAAGCCTAATACAACAGGGGGACGGCAGGTACCCTGAGGGGGCCGCACTAGTGACTGAACTACCCATCAGCCATGCATCTCCTCGCCGTGCGGCAGCAACTTGAGATTCGGGGTGGTTTTTATAGAGGGCCACTCCCTCGCAGTCCGGGCGGTGAAGCCAAGACCCTCGCTCCCGTCAGCAGCCGCGAGACGTGATCCACGACACTGCACAATACGGGGTTACGATATGCGCTAGACGGTGACAACGGGGACAAAAGTCAGAAGAAAGGGGGGGACAACGACGGACAACAAAAGGGGACAAGAAACAAATTTGGACGCAGAACCGAAAGGTGGGAACAAAACCAAAACAGGGGACAAAACAAAAGGGGGACAAAGAGGGGGAAAGAATCGTCAGAATGACGAGAAGAGACCCCGTTGTCTGTTCAGCGGCAGGGTGAGTGCACGCCGAACCCGTCAAAGGGGCTCTCCCATGTCCACTCTAAGAAAGAGCGGTACTGGGAGAGCCGGGCCCAAGGAAAGGGCCTCCGGCTTGGGGATGGGACTCACGTCCATCCCCCCGCCTCCGGTGCCAAACGCGACAAATGGCACCGGTTGTCAGAATATTAGCCACCAGCAACAATGAAAAGCATTGTTGCTGGTGCCCAGGGTGCACCACGGGGAGGTTTTCTGACACGCACCCCTACTTTTACTAACATAACCTAACCTACTTTTATGCGAGCGGAACCGTGAGCAAAATTTAGTAACTCAATTTTGTGAAAACCGACAGACGCGCCGGCGGCGCACTTTCTTTGGACTGCAGTATAGTATAGTATATGTCTATCTTAATCTTCTCAAAACTACAGTGGCAAACCAACTTAACTTGCCCGATGTACACTGCACTGGGCGTCACAAAACCACACACTTAAACGGACAATTTTTGAAAAACGTTCCAATGTTGGTAATAACCTTTTTTTTTAATTTGTCCGGTTAATGTCATTAATAAGGATTTTAGTACTATTATGATATATAATTTGAAAGGTAACAAAATAACTTAAAATAAATAAGTGGTCAGTGTTTTTAACTGACTTCTAAAAAAGGAGAAGGTTCTCAATTCGACTGCATTTTTTTTATTAGTTCTGAGGTAACACTACCTTAGAACTTTTTTACAAGGCGAAATTTGTTCAAAATAATTACATTTGATCATGATCTGACTGAGTAGTTCTTGAGTTATCCTTAATATTGCGTATTTGGTTGATTTCGACTACATTGATGATTTTCTCATTTTATTACGATCATTGTATAGACGAAGTCGGTTTTCTTTTTCGTTAAAATATTTGTTATTAATTTATCAGATTGAAAATAGAACAGGCTAATTATGACATGGGGTGCGTGTCAGAAAACCTCCCCGTGGTGCACCCTGGGCACCAGCAACAATGCTTTTCATTGTTGCTGGTGGCTAATATTCTGACAACCGGTGCCATTTGTCGCGTTTGGCACCGGAGGCGGGGGGATGGACGTGAGTCCCATCCCCAAGCCGGAGGCCCTTTCCTTGGGCTCGGCTCTCCCAGTACCGCTCTTTCTTAGAGTGGACATGGGAGAGCCCCTTTGACGGGTTCGGCGTGCACTCACCCTGCCGCTGAACAGACAACGGGGTCTCTTCTCGTCATTCTGACGATACTTTCCCTCTCTTTGTCCCCTTTTTGTTTTGTCCCCTGTTTTGGTTTTGTTCCCCCCTTTTTGGTTCTGCGTCCAAATTTGTTTCTGGTCCCCTTTTGTTGTCCCGCCCTTTCTTCTGACTTTTGTCCCCGTTGTCACCGTCTAGAGCATATCGTAACCCCGTATTGTGCAGTGTCGTGGATCACGTCTCGCGGCTGCTGACGGGAGCGAGGGTCTTGGCTTCACCGCCCGGACTGCGAGGGAGTGGGCCTCTATAAAAACCACCCCGAATCTCAAGTTGCTGCCGCACGGCGAGGAGATGCATGGCTGATGGGTAGTTCAGTCACTAGTGCGGCCCCTCAGCCGTGGAAGCAGCCAGTGGTGGAGCCGGATGCCGAAGACCTGCCGGTGGCACACCTCAAAACCCGGCTCAGCGACGTACTGGAGGCCATACGACTGGTCTCGAGGAAGTCGAAGGGTCTAAAGGGCACGTGCCAGAGGACCCTTAAGGAGCCCATCGAGGCCATTAAGGACATCGCGGAGGCCGTCTTCAGCTGCACAGCGAACGAGGAGGTTGAAAAGCTGCAGTCGAAGAATGCTCGCTTGGCAAAGGAATTGGCTGAGCTCAAAAGAAGACAAGAGGACTTCGAGAAGCGGCACGACCTGAGCGCGAGTAGGACTGAATCGGAGCTTGTGGCTTTGGTTCGGCAGGAGCTTGGCGAATTTCGCGCCAAGCTCTCAGTTATTGAGGGCCGGCTGCTGCGCTCTCCTCTGGCCGCAGACAGAAGCAGAGAGCCTCCCCGTCCTTCTCCTTCTCCCCCGATGCCTGCGCCGTCAACGTATGCGGCTAAAGTAAGGTCCTCGAAGCCTCCTGCAGTTGCTCCAACGGCCGAAACAACAGCTCCTGCCAGCCGGAAGGGCAGGAAAAGGCAGCAAGCAAAGCGCGCAACTGTAGCCCCCAAAGAGTGCCCCGCCGCTGCCGTGGAACAAGCAGCTTCCACTGCACGCAAAGCCGATGACTGGGAGGTCGTCGGCCAGAAGAAAGAGGCAGCTAAGAAGCGGAAGAAGGCGGCCAAGAAGGCCAGGCAGGCGGCAAAAAAGGCGGCGAGGAAGCTCCAGGCCCTTCGCTCTACTGCGGTGGTCATTACACTGCAGCCGGCTGCCATCGAGCGAGGGACCACCTATGCGGAGCTCCTGAAAAAGGCACGGAAGGCAATCGACCCCGGCAAGTTAGGGATAACGGCGGGCTTGCGGTGCCGGACAACCCAGACCGGCGCCCGCCTTATTGAAGTGCCGGGAGTCGCTAGCGGCGATCAGGCGGACCGTCTGGCGGAAAGTCTCCGCCAGGTCTTGCAGTCGGAAGAGGTCCGCGTCTCCAGGCCCCAAAAGTGCGTTGATTTGCGCATCACGGGCCTGGATGACTCGATAACGAAAGAAGAGGTCGTCGCTGCCGTCGCCAAGACCGGAGGGTGCCCTGCGGAGCAAATAAAGTGTGGCGAAATCAAGCAGGGTCGCTCCGGCATGGGGATGGCCATTATAAGCTGTCCCGTGGCCGCCGCTAAGAAGCTAGCCGATGGCCGACGTGTTTTGGTGGGGTGGGTGTCGGCGCAGGTAAAGGCCTTAGAACCCAGGCCTGCCCGGTGTTACCGCTGCCTATCGAGCGGTCATGTGGGCGTCAAGTGCCCCTCACAGGCTGACTGCACCGGCCGCTGCTTCCGCTGTGGTCAGCCTGGTCACATGGCCGCTACATGTGAGGCCGCGCCACACTGTATTTTGTGTGCGGCGGTGGGCAAACCCGCGAAGCACCGGGCGGGTGGCAAGGAGTGCGCCACCACCCACAAAAAGTTAGCCCAAAAATCGCCTGCCTTGTCATCGGCAGCAAGGGTCGCCGCTACCGCGGTCGGAGGGGTGGCGGTGATGGAGACGTAATGCCTCCACGCCTCCGTCTCCTCCAGTGTAATTTAAACCACTGCGCCAGGGCTCAGGACCTTCTCCTCCAGAGCATGGCGCAGTGGTCAATTCATGTCGCGATAGTAGCCGAGCCCTACCTCGATGGCTCGGTGGCGCTAGTTTCGCCGGCCGCCGCCGGCACCCCGTCCTTCGAGAACATCCTCCGAGGACGGGGCTGCGTCGCAGCACTCGTAGGAGAAGCGGTTGTGGTGGGCGGTTACTTCTCACCCAACCGGCCTCTCGCCGACTTCGAGGAGTATCTCCTCGAACTGAACGTCGTCGTCGCTCGAAGTCACCCTCGGCCCGTGCTCGTCGTTGGGGACCTCAATGCCAAATCCTCGGCTTGGGGTTCCGCGGCCACGGACGCGAAGGGTGAATTGCTCGAGGAGTGGGCCGTAGAAAACGGCCTGCTAGTCCTCAATCGTGGGTCAGTGCACACGTGTGTGCGTCAGCGGGGCGGGTCGGTAATTGATGTCTCTTTTGCCAGCCCCGCACTAGCACGCCGTGTCCAAGGCTGGCGCGTCGTCGAGGAGGTGGAGACGTTGTCGGACCACCGCTATATTCGGTTTGACGTCTCCGCCCAGACCTCCGACCCCTCAGCCCCAAGGGCCCCGATTGGGGGCGGTCCGCGTTGGGCGTTAAAGAAGCTGAATCGGGAGGTCCTCCTGGAAGCCTCCATCGTTCAGGCCTGGGTGCCAGCACCGGCCAGGCCTGATAATGTTGAGATGGAGGCTGAGTGGTTCCGGGAGGCCATAACGCAAGTTTGTGATGCGGCGATGCCTAGAGTGCCTTTAAACTTTACAGCTAGGCGCCGGGTGTACTGGTGGTCGGACGATATAGCCGACCTGCGCCACTCTTGCGTGGCGGCCAGACGCCAGTACATCCGGCTTCGTAGGAGGCGTCGCCGCCCTCCCGATTTTGACGCCAGGGAGGCGGAATTGTACGAGGTATACAGAGCGGCCAAGAAGGCCCTCAAAATAGCCATCAAGCGGGCTAAAGATCTGGCCCGCCAAGAGCTGCTGGGGACTCTGGACTGTAATCCCTGGGGGCGTCCATACCTTATGGTAAGGGGCAAGCTTCGCCCCTGGGCGCCCCCTTTGTCCCAGAGTCTCCGGCCACAGTTGGTGGAGGAGGTGGTGGCCGCTGTGTTCCCTTCACGGGCGGAGCACACTCCTCCGTCGATGGTTCCGCCTTCCATGGCGTCCAGCGCGGACTTTGACGATGACGTGGTTCCCGAAGTGACCCAGGTAGAGTTGCGAGCGGCGGTGTCGAGACTTCGCTCGAAAAACACCGCCCCAGGGTCCGACGGCATTCCAGGTCTTGCTTTGGCCCTGGGCCTCGAGGAGCTCGCGCCCCGACTTAGGGGGCTCCTCAGCGAGTGTCTAGTGCAGGGCCAGTTTCCGCGCCAGTGGAAGGTGGGGAGACTGGTCCTGATCAGGAAGGAGGGGCGCCCGGCGGACTCTCCGTCCGCCTACCGGCCCATTGTGTTGCTGGACGAGGTGGCTAAACTCTTCGAGTTTATTATCGCGGAGCGCCTCGTCCAGCGTCTCTCTTCAGTGGGCCCGGATCTGGCGGAGAACCAATATGGTTTCCGCCGCGGGCGCTCCACAATAGACGCAGTCATGCGTGTGAGGAGCCCGGCGGAGGATGCGGTGTCCCGGGGCGAGGTCGTCTTCGCGGTGTCTTTGGACATCGCGAATGCCTTTAATACCTTGCCCTGGAGTTGTAATAGGGAGGCACTCATTTTCCATCGAGTGCCGACCTACCTCCGCCGCATAGTCGGGGCATATCTGTAAGAGAGGGTAGTCGTCTACCCGGGTCACGACGGTTGGAGTCGGCGAGAGATGTCGTGCGGTGTTCCGCAGGGATCGGTTCTGGGTCCGCTCCTGTGGAACATCGGTTACGACTGGGTGCTGCGAGGTGCGCTCCTCCGTGGCGTCGGCGTCATTTGTTACGCCGACGACACGCTTGTCACAGCGAGGGGTAAGTCGCACCGGGCGGCGGCCATACTGGCGACCGCTGGGGTCGCACAAGTCGTTGGTCGTATCCGGCGGTTGGGCCTCGAGGTGGCCCTGTCCAAGTCCGAGGCTGTATAAACATACGTGAAAACTCACGGCCCTCGGAAACGGCCACCTCCAGGGGCCCATATTATGGTAGGAGGGGTCCGCATCGGCGTCGAGTCAACCCTAAAGTATTTAGGTCTCTTGCTCGACAGCCGATGGGACTTTATAGCCCATTTTCGTCGTTTGGCCCCCATTCTTCGGGGTGCTGCAGGCGCGCCCTCGCGCCTGCTGCCAAACCTTGGGGGGCCAAACACCTCCTGCCGGAGGCTCTACGAGGGGGTCGTGCGGTCCATGGCCCTATATGGGGCCCCAGTGTGGGCAGACAACCTGACGGCCCGCAATATCTCGGCGCTTCGTGCACCACAGCGCGCCATGGCCGTCAGGTTGATTAGGGGATACCGCACGATCTCGTTCGAGGCTGCGAGCCTCCTCGCCGGATCGATGCCATGGGACCTGGAAGCGGCGCTCCTGGCGTCGCTCTATCGTTGGCGCCAGGAGGCACTAGCTCGGGGCGAAGGACCGGATCCTCCCGCTATCAAGGCGGCGAGGTCCGAGCTCCGCCAGGTCCTAGTGGCGAATTGGAAGGAGCGACATGTGCACCCCAGTGCCGGGCACGCCACGATCGTGATGGTAAGTCCCGTGTTTGAGGAGTGGCTGGAGAAGCAGCATGGCGCCCTCACCTTCCGGCTGACACAGGTTCTGACTGGCCACGGATGTTTTGGCCGGTTCCTGTGTCGTATACGCCGGCAAGAGACGCCCGGTTGTCACCACTGCGGCGACTGCCGCGACGTTATTGAGGACACGGCGCTGCACACTTTGGCGGTTTGCCCCGCCTGGGCATCGCAGCGTCGTGATTTGATCGCGGCGGTCGGATCGGTTGCCCTCTCGCTCCCGGCCGTAGTCTATGGTCCGGAGTGAGAGGTCGTGGAACGCCGTCGCCTCCTTTTGCGAGGAAGTGATTTCCATCAAGGAGGCGGTGGAGCGGGAGAGGGAGCGTTTAAACCCTCTCCCCAACCGCAGAGCCGGGCGCCGGAGGGCGCGAGATGACCTCCAGCCATCCTGAGGTTTGACCTGGGGGTGGCGGGCTTTGTAGTCCTGCCCGCCATCCGTTCAGCACCAGGTCCGAGAGGCGGCGTGCGTGTTCCCACGCGCGCCTCTGTGTCGAGTCCGTCTTCCCTCTAGGGGGGAGACAGTAGGGTTTTATTTGAAGTAGTGCCTATTTTGGGTAGGTCTTTCGTGTAGTGGCCTGCCGTTTCATACGGCGGGCCGTAACCTCGTCGGGGTCGCGACCGCATGCGAAAGCGATTCGCGCGGCCCCGTCAGTAGTGGTTGTGTCGAGGAACACCGTGGTAGGTTTAGTCGGTATTCCGGGAGGTACATTATCTTTTTTTAACATCTTTATTTTACCCCGGCGAGTCCGACATAATCCCTCCGCCCGCCCCCGCGGAGGGATATGCGTCAATGCATTCCCACACGTAAAAAAAAAAAAAAAAAGTCTAATTATGACATAATTTTTTTTTTGTTATTATGTTTAAATTTTACAAAAATTTTGTGAAGCGGTTACTATGCAGCAAGCTTTGGAAATATATATCCAGGCCGTACCGTAAACTGACAGTTTTGTCGAGAGCCAGGCGCTCTGAGTTGATGCTAGGGATTGAATGACATCACAGGAGAATTTATGGGGCTTTCATAGTACTTCTTCCCCGTTTTAACTTCACAACAATGTTATTCAGATGCCGCGCGAATATATGTAACGTATTCATTCTATAAAATTAGTCGTATCTAATATTATTAATACTGTCAATTCATTAAATAATTTAATAATAATAATCGTGTACTGTAGAAGGATCACTAATTATTTACATATTGTTCAAATAAAATTATCACAGACCATGTTTTGAACTTACTAGAAAGACTACATTATTTTAACAACAGTATTACTTTAATGAAACATTTATTTACTAAAATACATGTTGTGTGAGTACTACTACTCAATAACGTATATTTTAAATAAACAAGCAATAATTATATACACACGAAACATAAAATTAATTATAAATATTTATAATAACCGAACTTTACTAATATCATATGTATAAACTACCACATAAATTATATACAAAAGTCAATTTAAGGAAAGGTACAGTAGCGATAGCTCAGTGAGGAGACCAACAGACTGTAATGCAGTGTGCATGGGTCTCGGGTTCGAACTCACGTCGCGCAGTTCTGACTTTCGGCAGTTCGCCTGCTCTGTGCCTCGGAGAGTACGTTAAGCCGTAGGTCCCAGCTGCCATGATCAGTTATGGCAGTGGTTATTGGGAAGTCAGTGCACAATAATATCCTGACACTGGTCTAGCCTTAGGGTATCGTTAGCCTTCGGGTTGCGGATGTCAGGTGGCAGCCGCTCCGTGTACAAACTGATATCCAGTCGAATCCGGTTAGACTAGAAAAGCCGACCCCAAGTGACTTGGGAATAATAAAGCCTAGGGAGAAGAACTATAAGGAAAGGTAATTTCTCAATATTCACAAGAATGTTAGGATTGTGACGGATAATAATTATGCAAGTCTAACAATACAAGTTTATTTTTGCAGAGGAGACATTTAGTAAAGCTCATTGGATTTGCAGCATAAATTATAAGATAGATAGCGTCTTTGATTTCCGGTTCAGACAGAGCTTTATTAAAATTTTCTGCTAAGAAATTATCCATGTAAGGGCGTAGTAAGACAATATATGCGGTTAATGGCAATACGCTTGCCTCCTATTTCGTGGCACTTAAAAATTGGTGACGATATGAGTGCGTGTACTTAAGTTATTTATTTATTTAATATTTCTACACTCATTTAATGTCCAAAATGATGTTTATAATTGTATTGTATTGTTGTTGTTGATGTAAATATTTAGTATTAATTACAAAACATCAATTAATACTACTTCAAGAAAGTTTGAGTATGAAAAACGCAAAAAACACAACGATAAATCAAGATGAATAATAATTTTATTTATTTCCTTTCAAAAAAACTTACATTCTACAACATTTTGTAACCAAATGCACCTTTGTGAGAGACTGGTATCTGAACTAGGAAAATCCTCTCAAACAGATTACTAGGCTCCCAAACTTAACAATTAATCACAAATTGTATGAAAAAGTGAGCAGTAGATAATTTAAAAGTTACCATATTTAAATCGAAATAAAATGAATGTTAAAACAAAACTATATAGGTATATGTGTATGTGTGTGTGAGTTGTATGTGTATGTGTATGTATGTGTGTATGTGTGTGTATGTTGTGTGTGTGATTGTGTGTGTAAAAGTTCATATTATTGTTAGCAGGAGATTTTTAGTGTCATCGTAACCGAGTTTTTGCAGCCATTTGGAAACTACATTTATTTTTAGGAAGAGAATATATTTTAATTATGTAATTGATTTTGTTATATAAATGACTACCCTAAAAACAGAACATCTTGTGTAACAAGCTATTTCTATATAGAACAGGTGGACACAATCTGATATTTCTACGTCCATGAGAGTGGTAGGATGGTAGGATGGTAGGATGGTAAGATGGTGGAAGGTATATTAAAGTCATTGCCTACCAATAATACAAGGATAATATCAGTCCTGTTTATAAACTGCCCCTATACACTGGCATCTTCAGTACTGGATAAATACTCCAACAAAATTATCTCCCCTTCAACCAAAATAATACCAAACAGGCATCCGTAAAACCGTCACCTCCCCGAAACTCGAAACCCCAAAACTGAGGCCCTATCTGTCGTGATTCAAGCACCGTTACCGACTTATCGTGAACACTCATCTCGCCTTGTAACATTAGAATGTTATCAACCCTATTATTGTGCGAAGACAGTTGGATTATACTTTGTTATAACTGTTATGGTTCAGCCCTAGACTAATATTACTTGTAATTAAGTAGTAATAGAGAGGGTGGCTTTGAGTGCTTGATAACTAGTGTTATTGAGACTAGGCAACTCAATAATCCTTGGATTACTAATCAGTGTTGGTAAGAAAATTTTGCTAGCTAATAATGTATATGACTGTATACATTTTGTTAGAAGTGGTAAAAATGTATTAAAGGATAAATCCTTTTATATACAGGTGTCCATATTTTGTTATATTGTATATTATATTTTATATACAGGGTGTCCATATTTTGTTATTATGGTGTTTCATTTTTTTTTTGAACAGCCATCAGTTCCACTATAAGACATTTCCAGGTTATCCATTAATTACCGGACACCCTGTATATTATGTTATGCTGAAAATACACAAATTATTTTATAATTATATCTTTTCGATATGCTAATGTTCGTTTTCTGCGAACTAAGTATGGTTGGTATCTTTCAGTAGTCAGCAATACAGACCTAGGCTAATATGTTAGTATATTTGTTTATTTGGATAACAAAACTAGTTATGGTAATAGAGACGTAGAGTATATAGTATAAGCCAGATTGAAGATGTAAATATATAGCAGCCTAGATGCAGTACACTAGGTCATAGCGTTATTCATAGACTACAAAAAGGCTTTTGAAACCTTGGACCACGAGATGCTACTCCAGGCCATGGATGAATGTGGGATAAGGGGTCCCACAAATAGATGGTTTAGGAATTACCTGAGTGGAAGAACTCTTCAAACCTGTATTGCAGGCGTGGCGGGGCGAGAAGCCGAGGTCAACCTTGGCGTGCCGACCGGCTCAGTGTATGGCCCGGTGGGCTACATCATGCATGTCAATAGTGTTAGTAATGTAGTAAAGAACTGCAGGGTATTTATGTACGCCGATGACATGTGCCTGAAAATTTCCTCTAAAAATATACAGGAAGCCAGAGGTTTGCTGCAGGCAGATTTTAATAATATTACTAAGTGGGCACACGATAACGGTATTATACTAAATATAAACAAAACTAAGGTAATGCATATACACTCACCTTATAACAGGATAGCAAAGAAAATTAGTAATTCTACAATTAGTGTCGTAGGACACATTTACGAATGTCTGCACGCAGAGAACGCCAACTGTTACTGCCAGGGCTTGGAGTATGTGAGTAAGTTTAAATATCTAGGTTTGTGGGTGGATAGTAATATGAATTGGAGGTCCCAGGTTGATTCAGTCTGCACTAAACTCAGGTCTGTACTAAGCAAATTCTACGCACTCAGTACACCGTTAAGTAGAAAAACACTGCGGGTTATTTACTTTGCCCTCGCCGAGTCACTGCTCAGTTACGGATTGAGTGTGTATGGCCGTACATTCAAAACATATTTAGATAGTATTAAAGCATTGCATAAAACAAAACTGCAATGTAAACAAAATTATGAAAGGCTATTTGTTACCTGTAAAATACTTCCTGTCCATATAAAGATCGAATACTTGTTGGTTCTAGAACAATTCTATAGCGATCAATATAAAGTCCATATGAAAAATATCTATAATACTAAAAGCATACGAGAACACAAGCTAGTCCGAGCATCAGTAAAAAACTACTTTGGCAGTAGAACCAACAAGTATTTAATTCCTACAATATATAACAAACGTAGCTGGCTTAGAGACATGAATATTGAAATAAGTAAATTATCTCTAAAACACAAGCTAAAGAAACTTGCTGACATCACAGATAACTGTAACGTGTAGATCCTCAAGATGCTGTAATGTGTGTAATGGTATCTAATGCAATATGTTTTTTATTTTTGGTTTATTATTTTATTTTATAATTAAGCTAAGTGTATGTAGTTATTATAAATGAATGTGCCTGCCTACAAACTGTTTAGCAGTTTGGCGGGATTTCACTGTTTAAATTCATATGTTTTGGACTCAATAAATATTTTATTACTTACTTACTTACTTAAATATATGTACAAAAAGCATTATGTAACGCATTCTGCAAAGACATACGAACATTAACTGCTGAGTTATTATTATATTGCTTGCAGTATTTTAAACTAAGCCTAACTAAGTTTAAAATATTTTAACGTCATCTTTAGTAGAAAATAATTACTTACATATAATGTTCTACACAAAACGCAATGAAAAGAGATAGGTATGTCATGACCTTAATATTTAGTACTAGATTTTGTGCCATCTCACTTGTTTGGGAACAATACTTTCTTTCCGATGAAAGATATTCTATGTCCTTTTCTATACACCTGACCACGTGTATGAGTAATTTCATGTTAACTGATTAAATAGCTCGACCGATCACCATGTACATTGTGTAACCAATAAAATTACATTCGCATTTGTAATATTAGTTAGAATATTAAGGATTATATTAGAACATATCACATTATTAAATATAATGTAAATTATAAATGAATAAAAAGGTTATTCATGATGCAAGACTTGATTCTGCAACGTCAACATACCGTGACATTGTCCGTATAATTGAACAGAACTTTAGTGTCTGAACTTTCTCCATAGTAGCGAAAATATTACATGCAGTCTCATGGAGTTTGAGAGAGATTTCTGTAACGTAAAGTTTTAATTCCAGTTCTGTGCCTACAGCTGCGGAAAAAGCAGACTTAGACAATCTGGTGTTCATAGTACGAACGTTGTGTTGTATACTAATAAATGTTCACTTATTTGGAACTGTACACTAATGGGTACGGGCCTTCTCACTAGCGGTTGGATTTTCACTAATGCAATGTACAGAATTTGGAGTGAAAAAGAATATATGCATACAAGATAATTTTTTATTTATTAGAAATTTGTTGAAGCCAAGCGGGCGCTCGCGCCACGCCGCCGCTACGACTGCGTCAATTTCGAATGGTTCGAATCCCACATGAGATAAATATTTGTATTATCTTTCCCAAGCGCTATGATATGTCCTTCTTCAAACGAGGTTTAAAGAGAGTTCTTCTTTCACGGTTGTGACACATGGTGGTTTCCTGACATTGCTGAAGTCTATGAGCAGCGGTTACCACTTTCCATTACCTTTCACTTGCTCGTCTACCACCAATGGCAATAATAAAAGAAAATATTATTTTGAGTCCGTTAATCGTATGTTTCGTAAGTCCCCTTGACATAGCAGCAATGTGGAAGTTATATTTCTGAGAATTATTTTTCGTTCTATGCTTAAGAGTTCTCTATACCAAAATTCTATAAAATACTATTTTGCATGCAAACGTTATATTTAGAGTTAGTTAGTAAGTTACTTTTTCTTATATGATATTAGGCATCCAAAAGATAGTAATTTGGACCGATATTGGATCTATGATCATTAAGTACTCGACTATCATTAATATACTAACATTTATCACGGATTAGCACCAATAAAATCAAGGAAACGATCAGCACTTAACAAAGGATTTATGCTTAACTTAACTTTCACTTATTTTTGTGATGTTTGCTTTGACTTCATGTCAACGTAATCTCAAAAAATGCCCTCTAGTAGCCTGCTTGCTTGCCGCTGATTCTACGGGCTACTTGCGTGAATGGCTGGCGTTGGTATCATATTCTTAATAATTTTGACTGCTTCGATGCCGCAGCGTTATTGAATGCGAATGTTGTGCATAGGGGCTCGACTTCGAATTCTGGATCAGACCAGCAAAAAATTATTTTCTGTCAAGATATTTTTAATAGTAGCCCGGAGTAAGGAAGATAGCGGTGATGAGCACCCCTGTGCATCGGAAAGCATATAAGCCCGTTGCTTCTACGTCCGGTCTCTCTTCGGTCGTGACGGACTGCCGTCCCTTCGGACAATGATGCAATCTGTAAATTATATTTTGCCAATTTAGTTTTAAATTAGAAAATTAAACTTATTTTAATTGTTTTTACTTTTACCTTTAGTTTATTATAAAAGTTATTATAATGTAAATTTATTTATACTGATAATAATATGTAAGCACTTTCTCGCTCGAAACACAGGTTTAACCTAATTCGGACAAATATCTATAAGTGCACTTTATGTTATTGTTAAGATGCAAATGTAAAACTAAGAATTTATGCTACTATAAATAAATTATTATTCTTTTTTACTTATTTGTTTCTCTTTCACGGATATTTTCCTAATACTTTAGGAAAATACCCGGCCTTTTGGGAGGCTTACATGGGGACATGGGTCAAATATGCAGAGACCCTTCGAGAGCTTTAGTTTAAAGAGAGATGAGGCACTTACCGAGACACTAGCCGCGGCAGGCGTAAGAGACTATTGCTACAAATGGAATCTAATTATTCTGATCTATGGGGTATTTAATAGTTTGGTAAAATGCAAACTAGAGTTAAAAAACGGCGTCTGCCTGATATAATGTCCCAGTACAAAGTCGGAATGGCAGACGGTGACTCGCCGTCTCACTAGATGGGTATATATATGATAGACGTACTGGCCCTAAAAGCAGCATATTATTATTATTATTATTATGAGAGGTAGGGAATAAAGAGTGCTATTGTGTTTGCGCACACACTTGTGCACTATAACATATCATGTGTAGATAAACAGTCTCCATTTAGATAGGCCGTCGTGAGCGAAATTTGATCTGATGGACTTTAATATTCCCAAACTTAATTGAAACCTAAAACCATACTTAAACTCTGGTATAATATCCTACACCTACGCTTACTATTTCGTGGATGAGACAATAATATATGTGTTTTTAAACAAAATCGACGAATGAATTTTTGAGTAGCTGAATATTTATTTGTTTTGTTTATCAGCGCAGAATAAAATAGCTGTCTTCTTGTGCGTGAAGTAATCTGAGTAACTATTGATATATTGGATGGGAAGAAGAAATGTCCGAGTACAAAGCGGAAGGCACTTTATTCCATTACAAAAGGTATTTGAAGGATACAAAGGACGCAGCAAATAAAACTGTTGAAGCACATAGTGCAGGATTCTGTACTCGCTGGCTGTTTGTAACAAATGTGTTGAATAATAAATTCTCAACCGATAAATTGGAATTGTAATTGAATTTGCAAACTAATTATTTCAAGTATTTTTTATTACAACATTTTGTTTACTGGTTTATCATATTTTATTTTCAACCAAAATCAACAGAATTGAACGGAGGCGCGCGTACGTGTTTCTATAAACTGTTAGATATTTAAACACAGAAATTTATTATTCTCAATGGAAAACGTCTGTTATATTAGTATAAATATTGTGCTTTTGACTGTACTAACATTGCATTCTTTGTTAATTGAGTTAGGGTAAGACACACCACTAACACAAAAAGCGTACGTAATAATACTGAGGAGAGCTATAGCAAAATTTTGGTTATTGAATATACACTTTAATAAAATACACACTTACAAACTAACCTTACTCAATTAGCGTGTGTACATTCAATGTCAACTATTGTTTAAATACCTTCATCATTAGTCGAAAATTCTGTCAATAAGCTCAATTATTATTTCATCCAAAATTACTTTGATAATAATATTAATAGCACAATGTCAAAAGACCTTACAGTCAATACAACTCGGATTCAACATCAAAACAGCATTTACTATTTGCTTTGGACAAATATCTATTCAGAATGAAAATTACTTGTATAGACATTGAAAGCATTTCGATACAAATAGTCTGAACGCTGACATTATTTATCTACCGTTCCATGAATGGCCGGTTACGAGATGTACTAAGAGATAGCTCGAACCCAACAAATATCAGTTTCCGATCCAAATCGACGTTAAAACTCGTTGTTTTGAAACACATAGATTTTTACGGTTCCGGAGTGAAATGTTTGTGTCGAAAATAAAAATGTTTTCCTTTTTTTATTTTCGAACTGTGCCAATTTAAATAAATACAGGGTGTCAATTTAATCACCTGCAATATTGAAAAAGGTGTATCGGATCATGACGTCAGCAAAAAAGTATATTATTTTTAATTAAAAGTTAATAAATTTTTAATACGTAATCAATCCCTATAATCATCGCCTGGCAACCCACGCCGATTATACTGTAGCTTTTGTGCGGTCAAGGGACAAAGGTAGGATGCATCGAGTCAACGAATTCACATCTTATTTTCGGATTGGGATTAATACTAATAACAATATCTGGTGTTTTTAGCGTTAACTTAAACCCTTTACTACTCCATTCTAATGGTTTGCAGGTGATTTAATCGAACGAATGAATGAATGAATAAATGAATTTAATTGTTTCACTGAACTTAACATAGATGAGATGAGATACAATTTTAAATGTAAGCATATCGGTCATGTTAGGTACGAATTGTTTACAGCTGGTACTTAAAATGGGTTAAACCTGTGCCATAAGTACCAGCAACCTTCCAATAATACAGTAATCGGCACCCTGCATCACTCTTGATCATATTATAAGATTTCATAACATACCATAAGTATTTTACTTCACTGCCGATCAATTTTAATACAAATTTGGCTCGGACTAAGCTTTGGTAATACAACTGCAATGATGTTGCCTATATTTATATAACTTATAAATAAAATACAGTATTATTTTTTTATGCACACCAGGTTTGTTTTGTCATGGGTGAATTTATTTCTTTTTATATTTTTGTGTAAAACAATGATATATCTTATAACTCCATAGCCAGTAAAGTTCTCATTAGAAGCTGGTCCAGCAGTAAAATTTGCTATAAAACCCTTGAAGTTTCCTTAGTAACTATTTAAATTTTATTTATAAAATATATTTAGCGCTGCATTAAATCCGATGCATTTTTTAATAAATGCCAATATGTTTAGTACCAACAAAGATAAAGAAAATCCTATAAATAAAGAATCGGATGCCCTTATTTTATTATGTCTTAAATGTATCCGATAAACCTCTGCCGGTTCTAAATGAAAATGAATTGCAATACCAACTGGTGCATCAAAGCAACTCGCAAAGGGACGACTGAGAAACTAGTTTCTTCTCTGTACTATAGACTGATGCATACATACTAAAGTCCGGACGCAGGTGTCCAGCAAGACAGACGATCAGTAGTCCCATTTATCGCGAATCAATCACTACCACAATAGTATGTCGGCGTCGTATCGCGATCAAATGGACTCGACATATTAAAGCCATCGAACGTAGGTTTCTGTATCAATAGTATATTATTATGTAGATGGACTATATCAAAAGCCTTTAGGATTTTAATTCAGTGCTAGTTACATTGCTTTCCATCCATCCTGTGTTAAAGTATCCCTACTAATATTAGTATAAGTGAATGTGAGTTTGTTTGTTTGTTACGCTTTCGCGACTTTACTACTCGACCGATCGTCAGAAAATGACATAAAGTTCGCGACGCGAGCGACGCCGTCTAGATAATCTAGTTAAATATAAAGCGGCGACATAAATTTTACGTAAGAACAGCATTGCTCTGGAACACAATAAAAATAATTTGAATTAAGAATACTTTCGAGATTAAGATTAGTGGTGCTATTATACGACGCAAGAAATGGGGTACATGATAAAGCTAGTCGGGTGGGCTACATGCGCAAGTTACTCGGGTGGACTATATGCTCAAGCTACTTACGCAGGTGTCTTGCGTCGGTCGTTTATACGATACATAATAGTTACGCATGTTAACCTCATTCTGTACAACAACCCATTTCATAATTTTCCCTAGTTTTATCACTCGCTACTTATTAATAAAATATATTGCGGCCAGAACAAAATAATGACTTAAACTCCAATTCCCTACAGCGTCAATTGCCAAGTAAAATTTATTAGCCGAGGTAGAATCTCAGCTTGGTAAGACCGTCTTAAAGTCTTGTCGTAGCTGGCTCCTAGCCACATGTTCCTTTGCTTTGCCAATAATCACATCTCATAAGCTACAATTAACGTTCCAAGCCAGCTTAATTTGCAAAGACTGATTCTGCAAACAACCGTAAGAGAACTATGTAACAAATGATCATGCAAACACTTTTTTGACTACTTACCTAATAATGTTTTGCAAAGGTAGGCTGAAAAGTAAAATAACAATATTCTCAGTAGATTACAGTATGGAAAAACCTTGCTTTAAATAAGATTGCAGTGAAATACCGACGTCTGTCGCGCTGGTATCGCAATGTTTACTCGTGGAGAGAATTATTCCAGCCACCAGAAAATTTATTCCAAATTCAACATCGTCAAGCGTCTGCATACCAATGCAACATGAATATAAAAAGTGGTGATAGGTAAAGTATTAGATTTGCGATCGAGAGTTTTGGGTTCGATGCTTAACTTTTACACTGCGGATGAATTAATCATCTTCGGATACAAACATTTCAGCTTTTCTAAAGTATTTAAATTAATATTTTTTATAACTTAAAAATCCTAAACAACAAACATTACGTTTTATTTGTTTTTTTTTAATGATAAGACACTAGATTTAGTGGCGATGGTCTTTACAAACACAACGGGCACAATGAATACCTAGATTTAAAACAACTTTTTGTGGATATTAATTTTTATTTTTATTTTGCACCTCACATTGATCACACTCTGCCTGATGGTAAGCGATCATGTCGTCCTAGAGCAGTGGGCTCCACACCATCCTCAAAGCATTTTTGCCTATGTTTGGACACCACCATACCAATTAGCACATTGACAGTACCAAAATTACCACTTGTAACATTGCCCCAATGCATATGCAAATATTTAAACAACCATTGAGCTCTGGTCGACTGTAGCCTTCGATTCAAAACAAATACAACACAATCTAAATGTTAATGATTACCAAAATAACAAGCTTCAGAACTCCATCAGTCACAAGATCAGCTTTCTTTGTAAGTCCGCATATCTCGAATTGACTGCCAAAACCTTTATAGTTTAAACTCAGACGCGGAACTAATTCCGGCATCACAGCGAAACTCTAAACTGTGTATATGTTGTGAGATATAAGCGAATGCCGATTGCCAATATAATACATGTACTACAATAGAATGCCGTTATTTGATTTTGAGTGCTATTTCCTAGCAAAATATACTTAATATTTTTAGGAAATAGCACTCAAAATAAACCCTTCTGTGAAAACAGCATTAAAATTGGTGCCAAAATGTCGTCAAAAATGTCAAATGTCGATAAATTAATATTTTCGATTCCAGTATGAGGTATACAAGAAGAAAAAACGAATTTTCTTTGTCGCGATCTCTCTTACACGTCTTTACTTGAATGGCGGTTACGTCACAAAACAATATATGCGTCCTTTTTCTGTTAGCAGACAATAATTGTCTAACATTTAATTAAAATAATTAAAATGATTGAGTCGTGTACCTTATAATATCACAATTAATACCTAAATCACTGCTGACCGTTTAGTTGTACCTGTTTATGTCCATAAGCTTGCAATAATCCGTGCACGAGATACTATTCTCAAGTTTATCGAAAGAAGGTAATGGACTCGCCCTTTAATTGCTAGGAGTTTAAAACATTGCAGGCAAAACTTTGAGGTAATCCGCCTCTGCTTACGTGAGGCTAATAATGTATTACTGGTATAAATAACTTTTTTATAACTAACTAGCTGACCCGGCGAACTTCGTACCGCCTAACAGTCAATGAATGTCGTGTTATCTTTTAGCTGAACTAATTTAGGCTTTGATGAACGTAATACAATGATACAAAATAAAAATACAGATAGATATAAAAAAGTATTTTATTATGATAAATAATAAATACAGAAAGAGAATAAAAAAAAAAATTAAGTACTTCAAACACGTGTCAGCAAAAAATGACTGAATTAAACGATTAACCCTTTTCATTCAAGCACCTTGTGGTAAACGACATTCTTTGTTTTTTTGTCAGGCGCAAGAACAAATAAAACGGATGGTTTGCCGACACGTGAACATGCCACGTACAATTGACCATGAGAAAAACATGAATTTTCTAGATTGAGGCCACAAATAGTCAAGGCCCTGTGATTTGTTAATCGTCATGGCGAAGGAAAGACGAATCGGGAATTGAATTCTTTTAAACTCAAAGGGCATATCCGTTGGGATCATCGGAATCCTTGGAATGAGAACTTCCTCATCTTTAAATTTTCCTTTGAGTATCGACGCGTGAATCACATTGCTCATCAGTTTTCTTATCACCAAACGCGTTCCATTGCACAGTTTTGGTTGGTTTAAATTTCTAAGCATAATTACTACCGAGCCAACCTTCAGTTGTAAATTGTGCGGTGGTAAACCAGGCACATCCAAGGAGTTTAAAAATTCAGTTGGATAATTAGTGGCTTCATCTTCGTTTGTTACACAGTCGATAGATTTGAATGAATGCAGAGTACCTGCGATTTGATTCTGAATTATAAAATTTAGATCATCTACATCTTTATTTTTAGCCGCCAAAATTGCACGCTCGCTTAACCATTTAGTATGTTTGTGGTTAGCAATGATATCCGGGAATACTTTGTTGATAAGCTCGTCTTTCGATGAGACGAAATTGCAAAAATTTGGAGGAAATGACATCAATCCGCTCGATTCGTCAACAGGAACACGGCTATTACCGATAGTCAGTAATTGCTTAGAGAAATCATCAGCAGATAGATCGTTCAACAATGCAACTCTCATATTTACTGACAGTTGAAGTTTCTTCACATATCGCCACAGATTTGATGCTTTGAGGCAAGCGTTTATTTCGTCGGCAGCAGTAGCTCTTGGAATGACTGGTAGTGTTTGTCGGAAATCGCCAGATAGTAAAATCATTGCACCACCAAAACATCTCGAGTCATTGCGCAGATCTTTTAATGTTCGGTCAAGTGCTTCCAATGCGCGTTTGTGCGCCATTGTGCATTCGTCCCATATTATGATTTTTGATGCTACCAAAACTTTGGCCATTGCGGAGTGTTTCGAAATGTTACACGTCGGTTGTTCAGTAGTTTGAAGGTTTAATGGCAATTTTAACGCTGAGTGAGCCGTACGGCATCCGTCTAACAATGTGGCCGCTATTCCGGAAGAAGCAACTGCTACCGCAATTTCTGATCTCGCACGTACAGTGGCCAAAATCAATGACATGAGGAATGTCTTTCCAGTTCCACCGGGGGCATCCAGAAAAAATAAGCCACCATTTCCATCATCAATTGCATTAATCAATGTATCATAGACTTCCCTCTGTTTAGGATTCAACAGTGGTACATTCCTTTGAACTGATTGGACTAATTCATGTGGATCATATTCACGTTCACGTTCCAGTTCTCTATTAAATGCGTCATTCATTCCGCGATCTGGCGCTGGCATTCCTAGCCTGACTAACAAACTGCCGCACATGAGGTAACACATATCTTCGATCAAGAGCAAAGCCTGGTTATGCATCTCCTCATTCGCCTCAATTGGGATTTCTTGTGCTGACACGAATTCGATGTAAAATTTCTTCTGACATGTTATCTTTGTATTTGTTCCACAGGTCACGTGGGTTCGATGGGAAGCGTGTCGAAATGATGATAGCAAATAATGTGCATATCTGACTTGGAGATGCAGAAATAATTGCTTCAGCGATTGTCGTGTCCCAATGAGTATCGTTTTCAAGCAAATTGAGCTCTTGACATGCTGCACGAAATGTGGGGCACATTATACCATTAATAGTTCGTGGTGATTCAAAGGATGTTGGCCCTCGAACATGTACCAGCAACAACCGCAAATAGAAACATTCATCATTCTTCGGATGAACTGTGTAAATACGACCAAGAGCATCAGTAGAACGCATATCTGGATGACCAGGAACTGCATCGCCTTGCTTCCGACGTTGAAATTTCTTCGATGTAGCGTTCCAAGTGTAATAACGTGGCATCTCCGAGTACAGCAATGTTCGTGCGAACGGATTGCTTTGACAAATCGCAAAGAAACTGGTCAATGTTGTCGCTGGAGGTCTTTCGGCACGTTGAACAGCATTCGACGCTGTGAAATATACTCTCTGACCGTTCTCTAGATGCACCCCCAAATGCACAACAGTGGGATGACGTTTGTGAATAGGGAATGAGAATATATACGCCAAATTGCTTCATTGCTGTTCACATATCTACCAACTTGATAGCACGTAATTTCATCGTTGGTATTGGATGCTTGGATACCAAAAACCGCCATGTCACTGCCTTTCGTGACATATTTGCAAATGTATTTAATTGACTTGACCGAATTGCAATACTCAACATTACAATGTGCCTTGAATGTTTTGGAAAGAAGTGGTGAATATGGAACAATCCAACTGTTGTCGACCACGAAATCGTTTCCTTTCTCTTTAGTTGTGATAGTTCTACCATTATCATTGGGCGATCGACGCCGATACAGTGGATAACCATCGTTGCCGGTGATGGTCTCTGCCGTCAATTTTCGTGGATACCGTTTGGAACACTTGCCGTCGACCATGCACGGTGATTGGCGGTTTATGGTGCCACACAGCCCATGAATCATATTCGTGATTACAACCTCATGTAGGTCTGGATCGGTTTCAGGATCAGTAATCTCCGCACATATGATGTCATCTATTTGATCTGCCCGAATTCTTTCGACTAACCAAATTAGAATGTGTGCATGCGGCAAGCCTCGTTTTTGCCATTCGATTGAATACATCCAGCATCGAGTAGTCCCAAAGACGTGTTGCTTAACAATGTAATTCATCAGTGACCGGATTTTTTGCTTGAAAACACGTGCGGTGATGTCGGGCCGATCACTTGATGTTTGTCCGGGAAGCAGCAGTTGAATAATATCCATCCATTTCGGATTACATGTAAATGTAATGAATAGATCTGGCCGACCATAATGACGAACATAATAATATGTCATTGCATCTTGCGCATATTCATGCATTTGACGCGGGCTACCTGTGTATGTAGCCGGTAAAATAGTCAATCGACCAACATTTTCTGCATCTCCTTCTGTGCTAATTGCATCGCGTAAATGAATATACTCTTCCCAACGTAATTTAGCTTGGTTCAACCGAATAAAAGTCAGTCATTTTTTGCTGACACGTGTTTGAAGTACTTATTTTTTTTTTTAATTCTCTTTCTGTATGTATTATTTATCATAATAAAATTAACACGACATTCATTGACTGTTAGGCGGTACGAAGTTCGCCGGGTCAGCTAGACATTGATTGACAATAGTTTAGATCATAGACTACTACTTTGGATACTGCACTTTTTAACCTTTGTAATTATATATCTTAGAAAATCATAGACAACATAAAAAGACATTTACGCTTTCGATAACTTAAATAATAAATCTTAGAAATTGTTTTCGAAAATAGAAACTTTAATTTACGCAAAATAAAGTTATGAACGCACGCGTAAATGTTAACCATTTGTCATTATTTCCGAACGCACGCATAAATATTTGAGGAACTTCTATTCAAATCTGCTTAATACACTTTTCAACCTTTTTAATTGATTAAAAAAAATACAGACAAAAGTTTATTCACCCTTTTTAAATAGTTTACACAAAATACATTTCTGAACGCATGCATAAATGTCAATCACAGTGTTTGACAGGTTGACAGGAGGAAAACAAATGTTTGACAGGTACGTCACAAAGGAACATAATTAAATGGAAAATGATTCATTTTCATAATTATATATTCGTCAAGTTTTCATTGTTTTTAAAATGTATTCTGCTATTCAGGGCGGAGACAAATCCAACGAAACAAAAACCATGAAAATTGATCCAGCCGATCTCGAGTTATAAGTGTTGTAACAAACCCGTCTTTGTTTTATATATATATAGATAATAAGTAATACCACGTGGGATGTTAGAATTGAAAGAAAGTCGAATATCAAACTTAAAACAACTTAACTGCAAAAACGTTTAGCTATAAACTTAAAATGATAATATTTAAACTGCTAAGTTGCGCTGTAGTTGTTGTTGTTGTAAATACTGCTGCTATGCGCCAGGACTCGGGTCTCGTTCCCGGGTCAAGCAAAACGTTTTTATGTCAAGAAATCAGAACAGAGTCTGGAATTGTGCCCTATTAACTCCTGACTTCCTTGTTTCGTAGTACCTTAAACTATAATACCTTACGTTGCCATAGCCTCGAGAGCATGTACGATTGATTTTATAGAAATAGAGGATACCGCTCAACCTATAACTTGTACCACGTATTAAGAGACAACGAAACCCAACTAACTTCGCGAAGAACAAAGTTCCGAATCAGTTTATCTTGCAGCCTTTAGAACTCCAATAACGACTGCAAGACTCAATTTGATGGCTACAGTTATTATTTGAAAGATTGAGTTATAAAATAAACAATTGTCCATATTTTATGTTAAACTAACTATCCCATGGAAACAGTACTTAGTATTATACGAATACTATATATAGTGTATCCCTCCACAACGTGTATGCGAAATTTTATGATGATAGGTTGAGAAGTTAAGGCATGTAAGCATAACAAACAAAGTCACATTCGCATTTTTTATATTAATAATAATAATAATAATATCAGCCCTGTATTAAACTGTCCCACTGCTGGGCACGTGCCTCTTCTCAGTGTGAGAAGGGTAAGGCCATAGTCCACCACGCTGGCCCATTGGCAGACTTCACATATCTTTGAGAACATTTTTGAGAATTTAGACATGCAGGTTTCCTCACGATGTTTTCCTTCACCGTCAAATCATGCGATAATTAACTATTTAATACGTACATAACTTAGAAAAGTCAGAGATGCGCGCCTTGGGATCGAACTTTTACGTGTAAATCCCAAAAGAACATCTACCGGGTTATAAGTTTCCTATGTGTTGACTCATGGCATGCTTTATTCGTGTGCGAAGTTCCATTCGAATTTCTATTTATTAATTCGAATTATTAATTATTACATCGCACACACGTTGTCAGGGGTATAAAAAGGACATACCTTTTATTCCGAAAAAAGTACTGTACCCCAGGGATATAAATTTACTGTCAATAACTACAATAACGCGGGTAAACCGCGAGCAAAATCCAGATTATTATACATCAATATATACTTTCATAGTCTTACACTTATATCCCTAAAAGTTAGGCAAAGAAGTAGTACACTCACGTTTCGCCAATAATTTGGAGCTGTGTTTACCACAATGAGTATTTTTAAATAATATCTCATATACGAATTCAACTCAGTTGCAATCTAAACAATTAAATAAAATTGAAGTGTCTGTTTGTAATGTCAAAATAACAGCTTTTTACTAAATGCATATGAAAGCATATACGGTACTTATATAAAAAATCCATTTTTTTTTGTCTTTTCCTCTGTCTGTTTGTTCCGGGTAATCTCTGAAATGGTAAAAGTCTCTGTGAACTGAACAAACACTGCTAAATTCCACGCGGACGAAGTCGCGGATCTCAGTTAGTTTTATTATATGAATGATAATCTTATCATTCATAAAATAATAATAATATAACGTTTATTTTCTCATCACAGTATTACGTATATTCATTACACAGGTTAGGTACATAATTATTACAGTGTACAATATTGTGTGAGACTGGTGCCTAAACTAAGGTTGTGGCTTGTATTTCAGGACACCAGGTCTTCACTTCATTTTACATATTGGTTATGTACTTATATGCATACAAAAAGCACTATGTTTGCTAACACATTCAAAATCAAGAGAATAATTAGCAAGAAATTGTTATTAGTTAGGTTATTAGTGAAAGTACATATGTCTGGTGTGTGCGTGTGTTTGTGTGTGTGTGTGTGTGTGTGTGTGTGTGCGTGCGTGTTAGTGTGTGTGTGTGTGTGTGTATGTGTGACTCAGAAAACTAAAACTAAACTAAACTAACTGTATGTACAATTGAAGTAAAAGATATCTACCTTTTACTTCAATTATACATATCGTATTACATTAGTAAGATGATTATAGTTACTGAAAGCTCTACTCAAATAACATCTAAAAGTACTAGAGATGGTTGTATTAATACAATTTCATCGAAGCCTAGCACACATGAACGATTTGTATTAGCTAATGGGAACGGTCCATTAGTGTACTGCATTGCTAATAAAACCGCTGTACTGAATAAAATAAAGAACTAAAGCCTTGAGGTTTACAGATATAGAAAGTTCATTAATATTGTTTTACTTGCTTTAGCTGAAAACGCTTTTACCCCCAAAGGCAGAGGAGTAATATAAGCCTTATTTCAGTAATTATAGTTTTAGTTTCAACACAGACAGTGGTATTTTTAGGCACATGTTGTCTACGGGACTCCGTTACAGACTTCATGCTGCTATTAAGAACATGTGAGTAACAAATACGATAAAAATTTTGTCGAGGCCGAGAATCGAACCCGAGAGCTTAGGCACAGCAGTCGCATTTAATATACGAAGTTGTCAAAAAGAAAATAAAATGTATTTCTTTTTTAATATTAGTGCTGCGCTAGCGAAGCAGTCATGAAAATTAATTAATTATAAATGTATTTTATTTTATAATTATAGGAATTCGTAAAATAAGATAGGTACTTACAGTTCTTCTTCTTCTCTCTAGACTTTATTATTCCCAAGTCACTTGGTGTCGGCTTTTCTGGTCTAATCGGAATTGACTGGATATCATTTACACGGACCGCCTGCCACCTGACCTCCGCAACCCGAAGGCTAACGATACCCTAAGGTTAGACCAGTGTCAGGATATTATAGGGCTCTGACTTCCTGATAACGACTGCCATAGATGTTCATGGCAGCCGGGATCGACGGCTTAACGTGCTCTCCGAGGCACGGAGCAGGCGATAATTGTTAATCAAAACGCACATAATTTCAAAAAGTCATATAACTTCCGAAAGTCAGAAGTGCTCGACGTGGTTCGAACCTGAGATCCTCTGCATTGCAGTCTGTTGGTCTCCCCACTGAGCTATCGCTGCTTAATAAACTAAGATACTTACAGTTAAACAGTAAATTATTAAATATCTTTTTATCCAAAAAGCTGAAATAATATAATTAACTAGATCGTCAGCAATAAAATTTTATGTTTAACGTAAACAATATTAACTAAAAAATAATATTAAAAATAAATTGATACAGTAAATAAACGTAAATTATATTTAAAATTTATTCGGTGATTTAACAGGTCACAATCTTTATGGCACATAATAATGGTTAGGATTGACCTGTTCTCACCCACAGGTTTTTAAACATGATATTATTAGATAAAGCTACTTTGAGCGACAGTTATAATAATAATTCTCAGATTATTTCTACATATTCATAGTATTAGACTATGTATATATCAGTCTAATTTTGTCTTGTAACTGGTTGATTTACCAACCACCAACATACATCAGCTCATATAAAGAAGAACGGGATCGTTAAGAAACGTTGCTAATAAAATAATTGATTGATTGAAAAGAGTGCCCATGAGTTTCTTGCCTGCTTCTCGTCACGTGAACTAATAAAACTAATTCAACAGATGACTATACAAAACATTTTATTTGTTTTATCTTATTACAGTAACAAGTTAATATAATTATATAAGTTTATTGATGTGTCCTTGAAAAACGTATACATTTTTCAAAAATCACACTGAATGCTTGTCCTGTCCTATGGAAAAAACAATTCATTATTCGATAGGGCGCGCACGTCGTATAAAATTACTGATAGGTACTAAGATACTAGGATAGATAGGTCTGGTTTTGTAGAAAGAATAAACAATAAAATATTGACCAAGAAAAGACATAAAGTAAATGTAAAAGGGAGAGTCGGAAGGTTAGGTTCAAGGCGAAGGGTCAAGATGAACGTTTCATGGTCAAATCGGCGAGATTCTGGGGAAAAGCTAGGTTAGGACTACGATAAATCAACAAGCGCGGATGAGTAATGTAACAATAGCGAATGGAACAAGGCATATATGCCAGGATTGTATTTATTTATTTATTTACTTTATTGGGACACAAAACCGTTACACATTAAATGTAACGCAATTTTTTTTATATATGTAAAGAAATTAGTTAGTGTGTAACCCACACCAATGTCAGCAAATTAATATTAAAAATAAATAGGAATAAAATAAAATAAAGACGCGTTATAATTGAGAGAGGGAAAATCAAGCAATAATTATTTTAACAATTCAATGTAGCACGTGTAAGTCCGAAGTCCGACTCACTAATTAATTATTCCTTAGGGACTATACTATCTATATAGTATACAAACAAATTACAAACGCAAATAGAACTGTTGATTAACTAATTAAATAGATACCAACTTAATTATAGACTGTCTCGTAGTTCCTATGGTATAAGTTTACACTTATGTTTCCGTTCGAGTGAGGTCTTAGATTCGATCGTAATATAACGTTTAATAAGTAAGTACTTTATTTATATTTTTAGGATAAGTAGCCGGATTTTATTTTTAAAAAAGACAATCGAGTACCACAAGGTACAATAATTTATTCTTATATTTCAATTCAAGCTAATTTTAACAGTAGCAGAATAATAAAGTAATATCAAATAATCGTAATTGACAAACAGCCGTTAATTACACTAAATAATTAATCACAAGTAAACACAATACAACGACTCACTGTAAATAGCGCCGACACTTCATGACAACCTTGTCGTACGAAAGCCAACCAACAAATGATCTGTCCAGTTTTATTTTCTTTTTTTTTGATTTTTATTTGTTGGCCTCAGATGGCCTTGACAACTTTACGCGGATTGTGGGTAAGCGCAGAAGGGTCCCAACACGTTGATCTGTCCGGCGAACTAATCCCAATTTTTTATCCTAACAATTTATTATCCTAACAATATTAATTTTGGAATTCACAGTAAGAAAGTTGAAAGTTGCAGCATGGGGCATGGAATAAACCTGGCGGAGGCTTTCTCACTCTTACGTGAAAACGAAAATAAACCACACACCTGTCTATCGTGCGTGTGCTTTAGTATGTGGGTCAGCGAAATAATTATAGAATTGCCAATACCACTTTATGAATTAAAATATCCCACTTAATATATATATATATTCTTTTTTCTTCTTTTTTGATTTATTTGATTATGTTGATTTTATGAAAATGTATATATATACATATATACATTTTTATAAAATGAACCATCCTCTTACTATTAATGCATTAAAAAATGAGTACAGTTAGAAATATAGACGAATTCAAAATCACGCAAATTTTTAGCACTTCATATAGCTGACTGTACTACGTAAGATTTATATCAAATTACTTAAACTATGTTTTGTACTTTGATCTGACTCTTACTTCTGACACAATTGGTAAGAATATATTTTGACTGCGTAATGGTATAATTATAATAATAATAATAATATTCTACTATATACACACAACACCATCTAGCCCACACTAAGCAGAGCTTGTTCTATGGGTACTAGACAATAATTGGTCGCCTCCCCAATGTGGTGTGGGCTGACGATATGGGCAATCCCTACACAACGTAAAAAAGTGTTATACACATATACATATTTGTTTTAAGACTGGGTGTTCACCGTGTCTTATGTTTTTGAATATTTGTAAAAAGCGCCGCAATACAGACGTCTCGTTAAAAAATATAATACTAGTTTTACCAAGGATAAATATTTCACTGCTATATACTCGAAGGGACTGAGACCCAGGTAGTCCAGATTTTGGAATAAAAAAACACATTAATACTTTGCTCAACCCTAGACTTGAACCGAAGTATTGCATTTACTATCACAATCAACACAGTTTTAATTAAGGAACCATACAAAAGCAAAACCTTTATGAAGAAAATAGCAAGAACGGAATCTTTTCAGATAATATTTTTATTCTAGAAATGAACTTAGGTACTACAAACAGATCTGTGAGGTCGGTATTTTAGGTTATGCTAACACCATATTGAAGGAAAACACGATTATCTTGACGCACGTTTTCTATTATATAGGAACTTGGGGATTAGACAATGTAGATTTAAATAGAATGCACGTGGTATAGAATTACTGGTAAACATTTGAATACGTCAACATGTACTAAAATAGTTTATCCATGGATAGTGGAAATAATGGTCGACAAAAATTTACTAAAAAAGTACCAGCAAAGCGGCACGGTACATAAAGATAGGTCGCGGGTTTAAATCTCACTCATTATTTAGGTACGAATTATTTTAGGAACATTGACCTTAAAACTTAAATAAAATAAATGATACAATATTGATACCTGGGAGTTCTACTCATGCATTTGTAATGAACTATTCAGTACAAATATTAAGTAAACACCGACTACCTCTTTTTTTGGACTTTTAACACTGTAATTCTGTATGAATGTTATGTGTTCGCATTACACACATAACAATAATAAAATTATCTGTATGGGCCACCGATTATTACTTTCTGAGTTTTCTTTATGTTGGTTACTTGTATATTTAAAAAACCCTTCGCGATACATGACTTGAAGTAGTAACATACACTACACTGCGTATAGCACCTTGCCTTCTACCATAAATTACAGAATACATCGTATAAAGGAACATTATGATGTCATTATGGCAGTCACGTTTGCTGTAACAGCCGGACAAAGTTCACAAATGTGCATACTTTGGTTATTATAGTCACACAAGTCCCATCATGATTTGTTCCCCTCAGTTAGCCCCTAAAACATTTAGTTGATCACATCGTACATAATACGGTATCGTATAAGAAGATCAATATTTTCAAGCTATCCAGAAGCGTTATAGTCCCAGGCTTAATTAAATAGGACTATTTCAAACCATTATATAATGAACCTATTTATAGAGTTATTAGAAGAAAAATGTTTGCTCCAGATAAATACATATGTATGGTAACTGTGAATATGAAGACCTACAGAAATGATATCTGTTCACATCAGGTAAAGATATATATAGGTATATATATATATATATATATATATATATCTGTAGTTTTGGATTATGTCACAATCAGTGATGCTATTGGAACACACCAGTGAATCTTGTTTGTAATATATATGACGAAAATCCCCGCTGCAACCTGGCTTAATCTGGATCGAGTCTGTACTCTCGGGATGTACCTCTTATTTAAAGGAAACCGCAAACAAGACGCCTTGTGGTGTACTTCTATAGAGGATGTTATATGCTTTTGCCCATGGGGTTAGCAGCACCAATTTATTTTAAGGAACATTTGCAACAGTTGATCGTGTTACCTCCTGTCGTGCAAGTCAGCGTATCTCATTGACGCTCATCGATCAGACGAATCATCAAATGAGTATGTATACTCGTACATGTTTTACCTATCCTCATTGCTGCATTAGTTGTGAATGCGGCTCCTTATTCTAAAACTCGCTGGCCCAAAGTTAGCAAATTGATGGTATAGCACATTCCAATGCCCCACGTAAAGCTGTTGATCCTGCACCTGATTTCTTTAGATGAGTCAGGTTGCCATCCCATTGGACGAGAGGAGAAGAGGAAGAAAATATTGAGTGTGTACATATTTCTCACTATAATATCTTCTGTGCTAGGCTATGTCAAGGCTTTGTTAAGACTCGACGTTGAAATTTGATCTGGTGGACATTTATATAAATAAATATTTACTGAAATTTAGTCTCACCGTGAACATGGCTGCTTAAAGCAACCGAAACGTCGGGGAAAGTGTAAATTAAATATAAATAGTTTTATAATTTAAATAGTTTAAATAGAAGTAAACAGTAACTAGTAAAAGTGTTTAATAGTAGTTTAAAGTTTCAAAATTATATAATAATGGTGTTTAATTTTAATTTACATTCGCGTAAACGTAAGACAGTATTATGTAATATATTCACTGACTTATGAATGGTCCGAACAGGATTGTCTACACTTGCCTTTATTCGGAAAAAATTCCAGAACGTTCATCGCGTCCCACCCCTTTGCATTTATCAAATCTTAAATGATTTATCTCAGCATCTGAATAAAGACGTTTCAAATTGTACTGAATCGTAGGCGTGGATCCGCCAAAAATAACTGGCCAACTATTCCGTGAATAATGAACAAGATTGAAATGTTATGGGCAGGTAGCAAGCGGTCGTTCCCTCGGGCTTCTGAGTTATAACCCAATTTCTCAACTGGAAACAAGTTGGCTATCTGCAGACATATTAAAATTGAACCAAGTCGAATATTTAACATTCCAAATCATTTCTGTGACGAATAAATCTGGAACTGAAAATATCTAAATAAAATAACGATGTTCATATTTTTTTGAATATATTGCTCGCGTATTTTTTTGTCTGAGTTATTGGGATAATAGTATACCGTTTATGAATTTTGAACACAAATTACATTAAACGACATAAAAGTTTATTTTGTTAACAACTTAATATATGTAGTTATTTACTACAGTCACTGTAAATCTATTGCTAAATATACAAAATAATGTGATGCTTGACCCGGAATCTAACTTATCTAGGCTCCATGCTATTGAGATTTTATTGACAGAAAATACCAACAACACTTCAACCGACCAAGAAATCGAAGCCGAGACATCGTACATAGTAAGATTCACTACCGCTGCGCCAAGGAAGAAGTCGTATGCACATCATATTCTAAGAATATAGCTTCGTTAATAGCCCCTGAGTCTTTAGGAAGACTTAAGTCGTTTATACCATTTATAAGATAAGCCAGATTAAATTTTAACGACCAGCCTTCACGGCGTCTTTCTTAAACAAAGTATGACAAAGAGAAAATATTTCATTAACATGGCTTCCGTGTTGATGGTGTTATTATTAACTCGCTTTTACTGTTTATAATTTGTTACATGTTAGAAAAAACTGATCTTTACTTTCGGTCACTTAATACACGATTTATAGGTGGCTTATAAAGATGACATGCACCAAATTTTCATCCAGGAATACAATTATGTAAACCACATTTAATAATTCTGTGTTTTTATAAATAAAATACGTAACTTATAATTACTAAATATTATATTAATTCACACATAATATGCTGCCGCCATTTCTATACGTCAAAACTTTGTTAGTCTTGTTAGATGGTCCTTAGATTAGTCCTTCCTACGACAATACAACAACTTATTTTTAAATGTTTTAAATTATTAGTGTTTGACCACTGACAACAGAACCAGATCACAGATGAGCAGAGATGCGCCCTTCGTAAATTTAAAAAATAAATGCTCCGTGGGCTATGTGTCCATAACAACTATAAAAATTAATAACAAATTTAATACAAAAGCGATTACCGTATATAAATGAAAAAGATGCAGATAGCGAGCTTAATACAACATGCACGTACTCACACATTGCCGCTGTACACAGATGGATCAACGCGTGAGTGTAGGCGTGCGTCTCAAAGGAAGGCGGGATAAATTCGGCTTAATATCATTGGTGTGGGTCAAATGATCAAGTTACATTCAAAATCGTTTTACAAATATGATTATGTGCATATTGGCATGTTATGTAGAGACCACAATGTACTTTTTTCTTATTTTCTCATTTTTCCTTCAAAAGACAACTCTTGCACTAAAAATAATTCGTGGGTGATTTTACGATCATTCGAATAACGGACACAAAGATCATCCAGACTTGTAACTACTATTTTAGATCATACAAATTTTTATCCTGTGTGGGAATCGAAATCACAATACTTGGTGCGGCGGCAGTGGCGAGACGAACACCTATTCCACTACGCCATCCGAGCAGTCGAGACGAGCTTTATTTAATTTGTTTGTAGTGAGATCCAAGAGAAAAGAGCTATTTATCTGATGGTAACAATAATAAACACGACTAGTATACGACATTTACGACAATTTAATCAGAAGGCCAATTTTCGTAAAAATATGTTCAACTAGTTTTTCTCTGCGGTTTCACCCGCGTAAGACCCGTTTCCGAGGGAATATCGGGATAAAAGTAGCTTATGTGTGAATCCAGATCTTCAGCTATCTATATATCAAGTTTTATCGCAATCAGTCTTGTAGTTTTTGCGTGAAAGAGTAACAAACATCCATACATCCATACAAACTTTCACGTTTATAATATTCGTAAGGAAGTAGAGTTCTGACGTAGTCTAATAAATGCCAAATATATAATAAAGGAATTTACATCTTATGTTTTCTTTTAAAAAAGACAGCTTCCACACTAGAAATTCCTTTGTCGTGGGGGACTTTACAAACATTCAAACAACGGACACAAAGAACACCCAGACTCGGAAAAACCATTTGTGGATCACACAAATTTTTGTCCCTTGTGGGATTCGAACCCACAACACATGGCGCAGCGGCAGCATAATTTCGAAGTATACCATTTGTAATATGTGACTAGATAGACATGAATAGTTACAATCACCAAAATTGACTCTCAGATACAATCAAAAGCAAGTAAGGTTTCCACAATCGGCATTTGCAAAAGAAAAACCAATGAAGCAGTCTCAAATGTTATTTAATGTCACGTTTATTTAGCTATTTATTTGCCTACAGTCTGAAAACAATACTTCAATAAAACATTCTCTCAGCTAAATACCCGTTTGTTGAAAAGTTTACTTTTCTAAAATAAATTTGTGATTCGAAACTCAAAGAATTCGAGCGCAGCTCTCAGAGATGAATTGCGGATTACATGAATTGAAACAATCTCGTAAAGGGCCTGACGGATCCGTTCCACCCGTTTCGTTAAAACTCCTTTCATTCATTGAAGATTGATTAAAACACCCAACGATTATAACAAAAAATAGGTCAGTGGAACCGCTGTTATAGAAAATGTTCAAAGAACGCGGCGTGGTTTCGTACACAGGCTAATTTTGGCTTTGTTGCGGCGCCAACCGGCCAGCCGTGGAAAACATCTAAGAGGAAACTTTAACGTCGAAACGGCAAAAGCATTTCGTGGTTACCCTATTTTAACTTTCCTAGAATTCATTCAGATAATTATTACGACAGATAAGTAAGATTTTCTGACAAATTTTCTGACAATCGCCTTCAGGAAGGGCGTCCATTTGAATATTAAAATGTTTTATAGAATTAACGTAGGCGTTATTCATAGGACGAATGTGTAAGTTAGGTTTGCAAAAAGTCTTTTACGTCCGAAGCTCAAATAGATTGCAATTTGTAGAGTAGGGTTTCCTTTGGGGCACATAAGGGTTACTTGATATGATTACACATTCAGCTACTTGAATGTTCAGCGCAGCTCTAAGTTCTGGTTGTGGGCTACGCTCGACTAAAATGTACATTCTAAGTTCCTAACTAATATTATTTATTATTTATATATTATAAATGCGAATGCGAGTTTGTTTGTTTGTTTGTTACGCTTTCACGCCTTAACTATTTGACTGATCATCATGAAATTCCGTATACACGTTGTCGGGCCAACAGAAAAGGACATAGGGTACATTTCATCCAGATAAAAGTACTGTTACAACCCTTTTTTTTTCTTGGGTTTTTCCTTTGACGCATTCCTCTCCGCGGGGTGCCGGAGAAGTTATGTCGGACTCACCGGGGAAAGATGGTGAGTGACATCCCGGTAATACCCGATAATACCGACTAAACTTACCACGGTGTTCCTCGAGATAACCGCAATCGGCGGGGCCGCGAAAATCACTCTCACATGCAATCGTGACCCCGTCGAGGTTTCGGCCCGCCGTATGAAACGGCAGGCCACTACACAACACTAGACTACCACTAATTTTATCCCTACTGTCACCTTGAAGGGGGGAGGACACACGATACAGAGGCGTGCGTGGGAACACGCACGCCGCCTCTCGGACCTGGTGCTGATCGGGTGGCGGGCAGGCCCACGAAGCCCACCACCCCAAGGTCAAACCTCAGGGTGGCTGGAGGTCATCTAGCGCCCTCCGTCGCCTGGCTCTGCGGTTGGGGAGACGGTTTATGCGTTCCCTCTCCCGCTCCGCCGCCTCCTTCATGGAAATGACTTCCTCACAGAAGGAGGCGACGGCGTTCCACGATCTCTCACTCCGGACCATAGACTGAACTAGCGAGACGCTCCCGGCCGTAGTTACAACCCTAACCTAACATATATTTTCGCGAGCAAAGCCGCGGGCAGAATCTAGTACATTATAGTTTAAATATTAATGCTTAACTGTATTATCAATTTATAATTATCCTTACGAAGTATTTTATATATAACTAGCTGTCCCGACAGACGTTGTCCAGTACAAACAAAAATAAATTAAAATAATCAAATCTGAATCATTCTCGAATCTACTTGAACACACACAAAAAAATTCATCAAGATCAGTTCAGCCGTTTAGGAGGTGTTTACGTACAAACACATGCACAGAAGATTTATATATGACGGCGCCTCGAATATTTCTAGAGTGGCAACACTGCTACGTCACTTCCACTCTGACGCAATACCGCATGCTGGTGCAAAAATTATCGTTTGACGGCGGCCATTAAGTTGGAATCCGTCGTGATCGAAGGAGTGCGCCACGTGTTCGGTGGAGTGTCGTGTTAAATTGACTAATCGAATTATCGTGGACTTAATAGCTATTGTATTTCAATTTGGTAATGCAATAATTGTAACGAACTGAAATTATAATAAGTTGATCAAGTGGAAAGTGCATTTATTCTCTTCGCCCGATTACCCACGCCTATTGATCGTTTACCCTACTCTATGATGAAGCCTACGTGTACTGATTCTGTAGATCCTTCATATGTATATACTATATACTCTTTTCTTAGCAATTATTTATACAATAAAATTAATGCTATTGTGAACATCTATCCTCTGACAAAAGTGAAGTGTAAGCAAGTCCTAACCTCGTATCTTTTAAAACATAATAATTACGAGTATACGAGCATACGCACGCACGCACGAGTATACGCACGCACGCACGCACGCACGCACGCACGCACGCACGCACGCACGCACGCACGCACGCACGCACGCACGCACGCACGCACGCACGCACGCACGCACGCACGCACGCACGCACGCACGCACGCACGCACGCACGCACGCACGCACGCACGCACGCACGCACGCACGCACGCACGCACGCACGCACGCACGCACGCACGCACGCACGCACGCACGCACGCACGCACGCACGCACGCACGCACGCACGCACGCACGCACGCACGCACGCACGCACGCACGCACGCACGCACGCACGCACGCACTCACGCACGCACGCACGCACGCACGCACGCACGCACGCACGCACGCACGCACGCACGCACGCACGCACGCACGCACGCACGCACGCACGCACGCACGCACGCACGCACGCACGCACGCACGCACGCACGCACGCACGCACGCACGCACGCACGCACGCACGCACGCACGCACGCACGCACGCACGCACGCACGCACGCACGCACGCACGCACGCACGCACGCACGCACGCACGCACGCACGCACGCACGCACGCACGCACGCACGCACGCACGCACGCACGCACGCACGCACGCACGCACGCAGGCACGCAGGCACGCACGCACGCACGCAGGCACGCACGCACGCACGCACGCACGCACGCACGCACGCACGCACGCACGCACGCACGCACGCACGCACGCACGCACGCACGCACGCACGCACGCACGCACGCACGCACGCACGCACGCACGCACGCACGCACGCACGCACGCACGCACGCACGCACGCACGCACGCACGCACGCACGCACGCACGCACGCACGCACGCACGCACGCACGCACGCACGCACGCACGCACGCACGCACGCACGCACGCACGCACGCACGCACGCACGCACGCACGCACGCACGCACGCACGCACGCACGCACGCACGCACGCACGCACGCACGCACGCACGCACGCACGCACGCACGCACGCACGCACGCACGCACGCACGCACGCACGCACGCACGCACGCACGCACGCACGCACGCACGCACGCACGCACGCACGCACGCACGCACGCACGCACGCACGCACGCACGCACGCACGCACGCACGCACGCACGCACGATTAGATTCTCACACGGGAGAAAATTTCGTGAACCACAAGTAGTCGTTCCGAGTTCGATGTGTTTGTGTCCGTTGCTTGAATGTTTCTAAAGATCGCCGAAACACAGGCATTATGCCTACTGCAGTAGATGTATTTTAAAAGAAAAGAGGAAATGAAAATATAGCTGGCCAAACGGGTGTGAAATACGTCTGCCTACCGGAGATATTACAATAGTTTATTATAGGCATGACAGCATAAATATGTAACTTTGTACATCTAAATTAAAAAAGTTTCCGAGCATGGAACATTAATTTTCCGTTATCAATTTCCATATCAATTCATTCGTATCTCTTTGGTCAAAACTCACGAGGACGTGCCTTGAAAAGTTATTTGATTTATGCGCCGCCTTCGTGTCTATGAAAAGGTTAAGAAAGAATCTGCCTAAAGGATTTATATAATTTTGTATTTATAGACCTATGACAGCGTGCGCATCTGGAGATCCGGCATCAAATTCTGACAATGTTCCGTCGCAATTGTTTTTTAAACCGCAGTTGATATTTACATCCGCGCGATCTGCCAATTACCACTGACAATGTTCCGTCGCAATTGTTTTTTAAACCGCAGTTGATATTTACATCCGCGCGATCTGCCAATTACCACTGACAATGTTCCGTCGCAATTGTTTTTTAAACCGCAGTTGATATTTACATCCGCGCAATCTGCCAATTACCACTGACAATGTTCCGTCGTAATTGTTTTTTAACCGCAGTTGATATTTACATCCGCGCGATCTGCCAATTACCACCGACAATGTTCCGTCGCAATTGTTTTTTAAACTGCAGTTGATATTTACATCCGCGCGACAGATCGCGGAACATTGTCAGTGGTAATTGGCAGACCAATTACCACTGACAATGTTCCGTGGCAATTGTTTTTTGAAAGTGCGCTAGTTTATTGCATCCGATGATCTGCCTATAAACACTGACAATATTTCGTGACAATTACTGTCTTTGAAACCACAGATGACAAGCGGCGCGCGGCGCTTACATCCGGCGATTCGGCAAAAACTGACAATAACGCGCGACACATTTTTCTAAGATTTAATATTTTAATTGGAGCCTCAGCACTAGTGAATACTTATTTGTATTCTCTACGTGCTATATCATGCATGTGGTCTTAGATTTGATTCTTGGGTCAAGAAAAGTGTTATTTAGTTGCCTGTCAAACAATTCTCAATAGTAGCACGAAGCCTGGAACTGAGCCTCGTAGACGAAATAAGGTTTCTCTCTATTACGTGGGATAAAAATAGAAAGTTGACGAAATGAGCTTGTACAACACCTCTTCCTATTTCTTCGTGGGATTGAAGCGTAAGATTATGTATATTTGTATAATTAATTAGAGCCTAATTATTAGGTAATCGATCAACTACATTTTATTGAATTCTAACTTGCTTATAGACGCTAACTGAGCTAACAAGTTTGTTCGCGTAGTTTCAAAGTTCTATAAGCGTAAAACGCTTTCTGAATTTGCTTATGGAGATTCTTACTCAGGACGTCTGTTTCGTATAATTTAGTAAGGGAAGACATAGCTTAGTTACAATATATTGTGTTTAACAAATTGATGTGGATATTATTAAAGGTCTGCGTAAAGGTACGTGAAAATATATTCTAAAATGTATAAAACGGTTTTAGAAACTGTACTATTGCATAGTGAATGTTTTTATTACGAAAATTACATAAATAATGTAAAATAGGCGTGTACCTTTTGGTTTTGAAACAATTTCTACTCTAGGTTTCAAGCTCTGTAATTTAACGTAACCTTCTTTAAAAGGTTTCTCAAGGTATCGGGCACTGTTCTTTAAAAACAACTTCCGTGTCGAGATTCATACTTATGTCGCAGAGATCTATACAAAAATACAATCAATAAAAAAGACAAAGTACACCCAGGGTCATACCGATCATTAGTGGATCACACAAATAATTTTTTTTATTTTATTTCTACGCATTACAGTTAGCACGACGTCACTAAATCAAGAGTACTAAATCGCTCAAATACAGTCGCAAGCCATAAATAATATTATAATATTATATTCTTACGAATTCATATAATTTATTTAAACAACGTGATCCATAGATTGCATTAGCACTCGTTCTAGTAAATTTTATACAGTCAGATACACTTTTAATTTATATAAAATATATAATATAAAATATTAATACTTGAAAAGACAACTATTTAAAAATCTTTATATATTTACATCTAGTTAAAGCGGTCCATTTGAAGATCTCTCGAAAACATTACGGGGAGAAAACAAACATTGAGAGATGACAGGTCCTTGATTTAAACTGACGAGGGCAAACGATGGTGGAACAAGGCGCAAATTATCTCAAATAATCGCGTGATAATGTAATCTTATATTTCTTATTTTTGATTCGAGTGGAGCAAAGCTTAAAATGGTTACCTCGCCGGTGCACCGAGTGTTGTGTGTTCGATCGACCTTATGTGGTTTATGTATTCGGATCTGAATGTTCGTAGTATCCGTAGTTTGAATGTTGTACATGACGTCACACGCACGAAATACAGGCATTAGATATATAAATAAAACTTTAAAGCTAATTAATTTGCTATTTTGTATAAGAAAAGGTAGTGAACTTGAATAAAACGCGCGATCGTGAGCGATTGCCGTAGCTTATAATCACTTGCAATATCGCTCTTACATTCACGCGTTGCTGGCTTTAAGATAAAAAGCTAAGGAAGGAGTGAATGGAAAGAAATTAATGTGAGTTTCTGAACTATTAGCTACTGGACAGATACACAGATCAGTTACTTATCGCCTGTTAGCCTACACATCGTAGGAATATAACAGAAGGTCTGACTGCTATCTGTTGAAGGGTACCTGTGGAGCATAGTTGCTTTAATTTGAAATAAATTTCAAATTCAAACATATTATACTTCTTTGCCAAGTATCTATTTCAGGACAAATTTCAAATATTAATTGTAAAGCCAAACAAAACATATTGAATAATTAAAAAAGTCAGTTATAGGAGTAGCTGTTATTAGTAGCAGTATACAAGAAGCTCATGGTCACTTTCCTTCGGCAACTGAATAGGATATATTATAGTACATTTAATTTCTAAATATATAAGAAACCTATTTTACCTTAGTATCACGCCTCTCAAGCTCTCAAATAACCAAAAAGGTATTACTTGCGTCTATTATTTCTATCGAGTCCGTAGATTAATAATAATATACACAAAGATCTTCATCAACAACAACTCCAAATATATTTTACCATAGCTTTCGAAAAGGGAACAAACTAAATAAATAAAGCGATTTTCAATATCGAGGCTCTGAGAGTCGGTGTGCTAATCGCCCGAAACTCTTCACCTCACACAATTTATGGCTACAAATTTCACGAGTTCATTATACAAATTGGTTTATAGAGTAGAACTTTTAAGGAGGCATTCAATGAATTTGATAAACTTTTCATATCAATGATGAATACTGGCTCAGAGGAAACAAATCTATACTGATATTATAAAGCTGAAAAGTATGTTTGTGTGATTGAACGCGCTAATCTCGAGCACTACTGGTTCAAATTGAATAATTATTTTTGTGTTGGATAGCCCATTTATCGAGGAAGGCTATAGGCTATATTACATCACGCTACAGCCAATAGAAGCTGAGGATCAATGAAAAATGTTGCAAAAACGGGAAATTTCTCTTATGTGAAGCAGACAAAGTTCCGCGGGTCAGCTAGTAGATTTATAAATATTGATCGCATGGATAAAGCAATCGCTTAAGTGGTAGCCACTGCCTGCAGGTGTTGTGAGTTAAAATCTACAAATAAATGTTCTAAGTCTAGGTGATCTTAACTCGCTAACCATCGTTCAAACGTCGAGCTGGCTGGTTAGGAATAGTACATCGGGCCATTGCCATTAATAGTAGAAGAAATATACTTTAGCTTGTACAAAGAAGGTCTAACAGATTTATCTTTCAATCGTGTTTAGTTAAGTGTATTCGTCATACCAACTGCCTTTAGTGATCGCCTTGCCTCTGCCAGTATTCCAATTGTTGTGGGTTCAAATCCCACACGGAATAAAAATTGTGTAATCCACAAATGGTTGTTCCGAGTCGGGATGTATTTTGTGTCCGTTATTTGAATTTATACCTAGTACAAGATTTGTCTGTAAACAAACTGCTGAAGCGGCTTGCTTACATTAAGGAGGAAAAATAAAAGAGATCTAAGTACTTAATATAATATTAGATACGGGTCTTAATTATGCTGCTAATTATTTAAAAGTAATAAATACTTATTTATTTCCCGACGTTTCGACCGACTTGCATCGATCGTGGTTATGATTTCACTGGTATAAGCTCAGCAATATGCTTAAAATGAGTACAAGGTTTTTGTTTTATGTACTAATATAATGTAAATAAAAAGTGTGTAAAAGTTACCAGTACAAGAACAAATGTAATTCGACATAATTTATGAATCACGTTGTGCAGTGTCAAGTCTTATAAAACTTAATTATGTCATGAGTAGTAGAGCCTCGTTGATTTCAGCATGAATGGGCCGGATCGACCGGGAAGGACAACCCTCTCACAGAATATCAACGTGAAATAGCAATATTCCTACTGTTGTTTTGTTCAGTGAGTGAGGAAGCCGGAGGCCCAATCACTCTCTTTTCCCCTTCCCGCTCCTTCTCCAGAAGAGAAGAGAGAGAAGAGAAAAAGGAAGTGGGAACACTTCCTTTTTCTCTTCTTCCTTTCCTAAAGGGCTGGCAACGCGCAAGTGATGCTGGTGCAGCAGGCGTCCATAGACTACGGTAACCACTTACTATCTGGTGGGTTGTATGTTTGTTTGCCATTCTAAGGGTATATAAAAAAAAAACGTTTTTCAATAAATTACGTGAATTTAATATTTATAATACTACCGTGCAGTGACGCATATCCCTCCGCGGGGGCGGGCGGAGGGATTATGTCGGACTCGCCGGGGTAAAAGAAAGATGTTGAAAAGATAATGTACCTCCCGGAATACCGACTAAACCTACCACGGTGTTCCTCGACAAAACCACTATCGACGGGGCCGTGCGAATCGCTTTCGCATGCGGTCGCGACCCCGCCGAGGTTACGGCCCTCCGTGTAAAACGGCAGGCCACTACGCGAAGAGACCTACCCAAAGGACTCACTTCTATAATATACCCTACTGTCCCCCCCCTAGAGGGGAGACGGACTCGAAACAGAGGCGCGCGTGGGAACACGCACGCCGCCTCTCGGACCTGGTGCTGAACGGATGGCGGGCAGGCCCACAAAGCCCACCACCCCCAGGTCAAACCTCAGGGTGGCTGGAGGTCATCTCGCGCCCTCCGGCGCCCGGCTCTGCGGTTGGGGAGAGGGTTTAAACGCTCCCTCTCCCGCTCCGCCGCCTCCTTGATGGAAATTACTTCCTCGCAGAAGGAGGCGACGGCGTTCCACGACCTCTCACTCCGGACCATAGACTGAACTACGGCCGGGAGCGAGAGGGCAACCGATCCGACTGCCGCGATCAACTCACGGCGCTGCGATGCTCAGGCGGGGCAAACCGCCAAAGTGTGCAGCGCCGTGTCCTCAACAACGTCGCGGCAGTCGCCGCAGTGGTGACAACCGGGCGTCTCTTGCCCGACATATACGACACAGGAAACGGCCAAAACAACCGTGGCCAGTCAGAACCTGTGTCAGCCGGAAGGTGAGGGCGCCATGCCGCCTCTCCAGCCACTCCTGAAACACGGGACTTACCGCCACGATCGTGGCGTGCCCGGCACTAGGGTGCACAAGTCGCTCCTTCCAATTAGCCACTAGGACCTGGCGGAGCTCGGACCTTGCCGCCTTGATTGCGGCAAAACCCGGTCCCTCGCCCCGAGCTAGCGCCTCCTGGCGCCAACGATAGAGCGACGCCAGGAGCGCCGCTTTCAGGTCCCATGGCATCGATCCGGCGAGGAGGCTCGCAGCCTCGAACGAGATCGTGCGGTAACCTCTAATCAACCTGACGGCCATGGCGCGCTGTGGAGCACGAAGCGCCGAATATATTCATAACCTAACATAACATTACGTTTGAATAAATCGCCAAGTTTAGTTGTATTTACGTAGGACCTGAATTTAAAGCGAACCTCTACCGGACAAAGTTTCTGACTCCTGTACTGTGAATTCTATAAAAAATACTCAATTATGTATAACTTTGTCTTCCAATCCAAGTATAACACGCATGCAATTAGTTTTTCATAAGAGCTACTACTTGTACTTTTTATCAATTTGCCTTTATGATGTCCTGTTTATTTATTTTACTTTTGTCGTTTTTCAAATAATACTTGAAATTATTTTATGGATATATATGGATTTGAATTTCGAATTATCGAATCGACTATAAGGAGGGGTTGGAGGTCAAAATAAATGCATTAAAATGTTTTCTGACAGCCTTGGGTACCTACCACTCGACGGGACTTGATTTATTGGCCTGATAAAGTAACTTGGAGTTCAACCATAAAACTAAGCCAGATTCTTATCTAGTTCTGTTTAGTTATCCATAACTCCATATACATGTACTAACGACTGAATGATATTTAAGTGAGAAGCTGTTCAAACAAATAGTACATTTACTCATGAAATGTTATATTTGTTTGAACAGCTTCTCACTCAAATACAAATAAATACTGCAAATCATTTTGCAGTCGCGCTTACATAACGTGCCACTTAGCAATGTAGCAATCGCAAACGATACGATCCCACATTCAAATGTTGTTCGATTTTATTTTAATTCTTATTATTATTCGACATTAATATTAATATATTACTTATTCATATTCTTTATCTTCTCAAACTCTGTAAAGAATTTGGCCATGTTTATCACTACATTTTACAGGTTCCGATTGTACATTAGTTTACGCATTACAATTAAGTAATCAATCAAGGAATAATTCATTCGAATAGTATCAATACTATTCAAATAAATTCGAATCACATATTCGCATTTTGAAAATTGACTAGTTAATTTCTTCGGTAGACAATTCTTAGGCAGACACTATAACCTTTTGTTGCATGCAATTTCAACGAAGTGTTGCATGCAATTTCAACGAAGTGGCTTCTTCTCATAGAGCCGGTACAAGTAATATAGTATAATTTTAATATGATTATTACAACTCCATAGACTGCAGTTACAAATTGCTTAAAGAGATTCATATGTATCTGGAGTACTGTAAGACCCGTGCACGATTATCTTGAAGTGGTTTTTGTTTATTTAATGTATAAATCTTTATTTTCTTTTATTTATTTACTGTGACTACCGTTGGTTAATATGTCGGAGCGTCAAGAAAATAATCATTGGAATGTAATTTATTTCTGTAATTTAAGTTGAATAAAGCGCCATCTATTGGTTTGTTTCGGAACGTCAAGCGTAAGCTTGACTTGAGTTAGAGTGACAACTTTCAGTGTCATATTGACGTTATATAAGCGACGGAGACTCGTGCGCGGACACATTCGGGTGACGAACTCGCTGCGTTACGGATCAAATCAGAGATAATCACAGTCAACTTTTATTGTTTTATTTCTCTTGTGTTTGCCTATCATTAGTATACGTACGAAGTATAATACCACGTCTATATTTTGTTGCGTCATCATGTCAAAAGCGAGTTGCCGTCCTACTCGCCGACATATAGGAGGAACACCTCTATGTGATACATCGCATCCACATTTCACCGAATATAGTTTTAGGTCCTGCATAATAAGGGAAAAGAAGATTGTAGTCCACCAAACAAAGTTTCAAACACTGTGTTGCTACTAAAAAATTATTGACAGAAAAACCCAAAAGCACTTTATCCGACCCGGGATTCTAACCCGGGACCTCATGCACAGCAGTCGCAACCACAACCGTTACATCACCGAACGGATCGAAGTCACGGAGCGAATGGTAGACTAGTGAGCTAACTTAACTATAACATGAAAACTATCTTATTGATACAGGTTGCCTACATAAAATTATTTAAGCCCGCTATGAGTTGGACACGTGCATATAGATTTAATTTGATTACCAGTATCTGCCATGTATTGGAGCACGTAGTGTTTCACGTCACGCATAGCTCCATGTACGCAATGCGGGCAGTTAAGCGCACTGCCAGTTATGACGGAATGTATACGCTATCAGATGATACTGCCCTCACATTTGCCTCAGACTCGTGGTCGGAACTACAAACTATTGCACAAAATGGCTTTAATTTTGTCTTAAAGTGGCTATACTCACATACTCTGACACTAAACGCATCGAAAACTAATTTCGTCTCCTTTTATCTTAATAAATTATCGCAATCAAGAATGCCTATAACTATAGTAGCTCATCGTTCTCCCACCCAACTAGAATCTCCATGCAAATGCCCAGCTATACTTCGGTTAGTGAGATCAAGTATCTTGGAATAGTCCTAGACAGACAGTTAAATTTTAGGCACTACATCAATATCCTTTCAGGCCGTATCAGAATGCTAATCTACATATTTAAAATTCTACGATATGTAGCTAATTATTTCATTATACGAAACGTATATCACGCACTTTGTCAGTCTATTATCGTTTATCGTGTATCTCTTGCTGGGAGGGTGCAGCAAAAACTATATGATGCCGCTAGAGATAGCTCACAGAGCTATTCTAAAGGTTGCTACATTTCGATCGATCTTGTTCCCAACAAACAAACTTTATAAATCGTGGAACGTAACTTAATGTAAGACAACTTTATATTTTACAGATAGTTATGCTCCAACTCCGCCGAACGCCATTTAAGGTAATTACGAAACGATGAAAAGATAAAATTTGCACTATTCCACACGCGCATACCTCGTTTATTAAGAAAATTGCCATCTATCTTGGACCATTTTTATATAACAAAATTAATGCAATTTGTCCTGTCTACGGTTTACCTTATCTCACTTGCAAAAAAAACTGTTATTAAATACCTATTTACCTTGAATTATGTTGAAACTGAAATCCTGACACACACACACACCAATTCACACACAAGACTGCACACTAATTTAAATAAAAGAAATGCCTTTGTGTAGACCATACATTTTGAACTATGTACAAATCTAGGTATGTATGACGTGTACCGATAAAATTCGACAACCAGTAGAGGGCCGGCACTGTAACTCCTTAACACAGGCTGCTCAGCAGCCTATCTAGGAAAACAGTACTCCACCCACCTTTATTGTAGTTAATGTATACTATCATCGTGTATAGCAATAAGACTGTGCGTATAACTACAATGTAATTTCATTTTTAAATAAATTATTATTATTATTATATGTACAATATGTGTAATCTCGAAGGAGTTGGTAGAGGTGTATATCCTTCAATAATTTTACTGCTTTACGGCTGTTGCCTTCTTAGAAGAACATAAGATATTTAAGATTAGATAAGATTAGCTTCCAGTATCGTTACATTACAGTTATATACAAATATAAGTCATGATAAGTAAGCCGAAAAATTCACTGTTTTAATATTTGCTGCCGAAAATCATCTCTGTATTTTATTTTCAAATTTACCACGAGAAAAATTGGCGTTCCAAATTATACCAACTCCAGAGTGACTTATTTAGTATTTTTATCTTTCATTTCACAAAGATTTCGTGAGTTTCATGAAACGGAATACCAAAACTAGCATTTACATGAAACCGAAATAAAACGAAACGAGTAAAATGGTCAAAAAACGGAAAACTTTTTCACAGAGCATAAAGGAGAATGCAAACAAGGGAACGTTTATGCTTTCAGATGTCAACCTACAAAGAGTAATGCATTCCCTCTTGTATAAGAATAGGGTGCGACAGAATAGGGGCCGTAATGCATATGATCGCTACGTATCTCAGCCCCGCAAAGGTATATTTTAAATGTATTTGGTTCATGCACAATACGGGAGCTGAGGTTTAATATAAAATGTGAAAGGAACATGTAATTTATAGGTTAAGCCGATTACAAATGGAGTTTGTTTGTTGGGTGCTTGCGTGTATTGTGTAATATGAGATACGGTTCGTATTGTTTAGTAGCCTTTTGGCTTATGTGTGCATCTTTAATTTAAAGTTTACATTCCATTTGCTTTTTCTTGCAGTTAACTTCTACACAAACCGATTTGCTTGTATCTCAAAAGCCTTAATAATCGTTGAAATAACTGCCAAAAAGAATATTCTGCCTCGGTATAGGTGGATATATGTAGACCTAGCAATTTTAACTCCCGTGAGGCTATGAATTCACAACACCTGACGCAGTGTAAAGGCCAATGATCACCTCAACATAACGCTTTTTGTGTAGTCACAATGGGAACGAACCATAGACGATGAAATAAACAGCCTTATAATATTGTTTTTTTAAGAGATAACTATAATTAAGAACCTTGTATGATGAAAAACGTTTCGATGGTGTAAAGGTCAACTAACCGTGATACGTTCAAGGCTAAAAATAGTTGGCTACGTCGTAAATCATGGGCCAAAATATTACAGTAGCACTTTATCTTCGTTCTGTAACATTTGTCTATAAATAATATTCATATATATACTACTCGAAACAAAATAAGGGCCGCTAGTTTATTTACATTTAAGTGCACTTTAGTAAACTGAAAGTAACTGATAAGTAGCATTATATTGATATTACGAACTCTTTGGTGTTTGATCTCTTTTATGCTGGTGTTCGTGTTCCTAATTTGAAAAGTATTGGCCATCATTTTAAGAAAAAAATAATTAGATGTTATTCTTATGTTTTTCTTCGATTGTCTTCTTAACTTGTTTCGGTTATTTTAGGGAAAAAGTTTTACTTTTTCAATTTTAATTGATTCATTTATCATCTCGCGTTAATCATGCCACCAGTACGAAAGCACATGGATACAATTACAGCAACCAGAGCCATAACTATAATTCAAGAAGGATGTTCTCAGCGTTACGTGGGTTTGCAGTTGGGTTTTCTCGAAGAGCACTACGGCGCACGAGGATCGGTACGTCCAACTAAGTGCTCGTCGTGATCGTACAGTAACGGCCCGTAAGTTACAACACCACCTACGGCTGACAACGGGTACCCGTGTCAGTGATCAAACTATACGTAATCGATTGCACGAAGACCAGCAAATGTCAAGATGACGAGTTGTTCGAATTCCTCTGACCAGGGTTCAACGTACAAACCGTTTAAGATTCTCCCGTCAGTATTTGAACTGGGGGATTAATCAGTGGGGCAAGGTGCTTTTTACAGACGAGTGCAAAGTAAATTTTTTTAATGATGATCGTCGTGGTAGGTTGTGGAGACAACACGGCGAGCGGTTTTCGGAGTCCTGCATCCACGAAGTTGACCGTTTCGGTGGTCCAAACGTAATGGTTTGGGGTGGGATTAGTTTACACGGTAAAACCAAGCTCACCATTTTAAATGCGGGTACCGTAACTGCAGAACGTTACATCGAGGACGTCATCAGGCCTCAAGTGATCCCATTTGCACAGCGAGTGGGGCCTGGATTCATCCTGATGCAAGACAATGCCCGTGCACATACAGCTCGATCGACCCAAACTGTCCTAGAAGAGTCTCATATTGAGGTATTACCATGGCCAGCTAACAGTCCGGATTTAAATCCAATCGAGCAATTGTGGGACCAATTGAAACGAAGGGTTAGAGAGAATGAGCCAGGGGTCTACAACCAACAGCAGCTGATTGACGCTTTAAAACGTGCCTGGGAGGAGATTCCAGATGAAAACGTGAGGAATTTGATCCAGAGTATGCATACGAGGCTTCAGGAGTATATTGCTAAGAGAGGAGGACATACTCGTTACTAAAAAGTAGAAACAAAAGTGACAAGAACAGTATTTTGTCTTTTTCCGGTGATTTCTTTTGTTCATGTTTTTCATTCAAAATGGCCAATTTCATTATGAACTTAAAAAAAACAATTTATGATCATTATTTTAAACAATTGTTAGCCTATATTATAACCAATAACATTATTTTGTAGTTACATAAGTTAAACAATTTAATGTCTTTATTGTTTTCATAGTACAGCAAAAAATCTTAGTGGCCCTTATTTTGTTTTGAGTAGTATATTATATGTTCCTAACTTGTATAGAAGTGACGCGCGTCATTGTATATCATATTTTGTTGCATTCGGAAGATGATAACGAATTCGAATATACATATATATGTAGTTGTGTACAACGCAATATCTACTTTGAATCATCACAGATGCAGCACACTCACGTATGTATGGTATACATTTAAATGTAATTCGAAAACATTAGCGGATGTCACTATTTTATACTCGGTTGACGGTAAATCTTTTCACAAAATAAATTTAATCTACAAAAGATTTTCTGACCATTAAAATGCAGTGAATAAGGATAATTATTTTTATTATTAAAGGCCCACCCTTCTTTCGTCTCTGTTTAGTAACGCTAGCGACCAGATTTAATTAAAAGAGTCCAGCACATCTCGCCATGTCCATCTGGGCTTATCTCGATGCCGATTGATCTGCGAGACCGACCGAGCCCAATTCCATTTTAGGATGGCATCTTTTCGATTTTGCTAATTTTTGTGATGAAACGGACTGTTGTGCTCCTAACCAGGTATATGCATTGTACCAATAAATCTAAAACTTCTTATATTATAAAAATGTTGTTAAAGAATTTTACCATGGAAGAGCCACGCTTCGGCATGAATGGGCCGGCTCGACCGGAGTGACGGCCACACAGAAAACCGGTGTGAAATAGCGCTTGCGTTGTCTTTCGTCGAGTGAGTGAGGGAACCGTAGGCCCAACCCTCCCTTGAAGAGGCTAATTTTAAAGGCCGGCAACGCACTTGTGACTCCTCTGGTATAGCGGGTGTCCATGGGCGGCGGTAATCGCTTACCCTTAGGCGATTCGTCCGGTCGTTTGCCAACTATACCATAAAAAGACCATGTTAAAAAGCATATATGAAGCAACAAATGATAATGAAACTGATTTATTTTATTTTAAATTGACATACATTTAATCCGATCAAGTTATAGTTATATGAATATATCCTTAATACGACTATTAAAATATAATATTTGTAAAATGTATACGAATTTATTTGACGACCTAAGCCTACGAAGTCGTTCACAAAATGATTTTAATAACTAACAAATGTATAAATTTATATACTAGATAAACGGTATCTAGAATAATATAAATTTTAACGAAATACCTACGTTATTACCTTTGTTATTTTAGTTTCACGGTTATCATTAATTTAGAACATAAAACAGAAAATAAAATCTCGTAACGGCGTCTCTCAACCTTTCTGTAGTTTCTATTCCATGCTTTAGTATCCTGGTATTATTTATTCCATTTTATCTCTATCAGCAAAGTTATAATTTTACCATCAAAATAGATTCTTGCCGCGGATTCATCAATATACATATATAATTATATGATATTCATCCGCGTCAATCCCATGAAATAAATATGCATACCGGAATAAATTGCTTAATTTGTACCAAGCATTGGTTCGATACTGCATGGAATACTGTTCTCACCTATGGGATGGGTCCACGAAATATCAATTGGAGGCTTTGGAGTCAATTGAGCGAAAGGCCAAGAGACTTATCGACGATGACCAACTAGTCAACACACGACTCCAAAGCTTGTAGCATCGTCGTAGGGCTGCCAGCCTTTCGGTTTTCTATCGGATATCAGCAAGAGGCTTTGGAGTCAATTGAGCTAATGCCAAGAGACTTATCGACGATGACCAACTGGTCAACACACGACTCCAAAGCTTGTAGCATCGTCGTACGGTTGCCAGCCTTTCGGTTTTCTATCGGATATCAGCAAGAGGCTTTGCAGTCAATTGAGCGAAATGCCAGGAGACTTATCGACGATGACCAACTGGTCAACACACGACTCTAAAGCTTGGAGCATCGTCGTAATGTTGCCAGCTTTTCGGTTTTCTATCGGATACATTTTGCAGAGTGTGCAGAGGAACTGCATAATTTGATGCCTCCTTCCCTTTTTTACCATTGGACGACCAGACAAACAGACCAGCGGCACAGGTACATGGTGGATATACCACATTTACGCACGAAGGGCTTTGCTTCCACTTTTATAATGCGTACAGCAAAGGAGTGAAAGTCACTACCTAAGTCTGCGTCTCCCGATGAGAACAATCACTATTCAAGTCACGAATGAATAGGTACCTTCCAGGCAAGCGTGCTCCATCGTCGACTGCATCTTCATTTAAGATTTAGAGATCGCGGTCAAATGCAAGCCTATTACAGTATAAAAAATAAAAAAGTCGTGGTGTTCCTTGTCTCCCTTATTCGAATGTTTCTTAATTCCCTTGCGATAAAAGATATATAAAATTTACTGTTCGCATGAATCCCACCGCACGCACACGAAGATAAACTATCCTTTATTCACATCATGGTCTATCTATTAGGGTCTGTTTATCTGCCAATTATCATCGAAATCCGTGAAACGGTTTACACGTGTTTTAATTACAAACATACGAATACCTAAACTTCATCACAATATTCCACATTTATATATTGGTAAGTATTAGTATAACTAAGGAATTATATTTTCAAAATTGTTCGATCAAGAAAGAATCGGTCTTAGAAGTCAGAATGATATATATCTGTTAAAATCACGCACTAATTATGGGAAGAGATGTATTATGTATGCAGGTGCTAAAATCTATAATCAGCTGCCTAAATTGATAAAAGAAACAAAACATTTGCAATCATCTAAAAAAATATAAAAAATCGCATCATAATTATTACAAGCAAAAATACACCTTTTTAAATAATAATCTTTATCTATCGCATAAATTTTAATACTATATGTTCATAATCTAATAAATATTATACTAAACACACTACGCTAATATATTAAAATGGGTAGTATTTAACTGTTCCTCAATTTTTGCCTTTGTTCCACCAAAAATACTAATTGCACATCAAAATATGCTTCCCAAATATACTAACTGCACAGCAAAATATATTCAAAGAGATCAAATTAAGTCAATGAAGACCCGCTTCACGGGGCTCCTATTTTTGGGTGGGTTTAAGAAAGAAACTAATATAATCTAACCCTTCCGAGACGCAATGCAGTGATTTGAGGCGTATAGATGTTCGTTATGATATATTTTAGTCAGCATAATTTTGCTGTGCAATTAGTATTTTTGATGGTCATTATATTTAATCCCTATTAAAATAACAAATTAAAACAATCAATTAAATAAAAAATAATTAATAAAATACACTTTTAAACAAATAAAATACCCAAAGTAATAAATAATCAACAAATATGCTAAATTTACTGTGTTATTAAATACTGAAATTAACCATAATAACAAGCAAATAATAGTATTTATAGATTAAATTTGTAATAATTTATTACTGGTACTAAATTATCATTTGTGTGTACAAACCGTTATTGTTGCTTCTAGGTACGCTCGAATCTCGATCTTTTACTTTTACTGCTAATATGGTTGAACAAATGTTTCAAATGGTTATGTATGTTGTAGAATACCCTCATTACATTTTTATAAGAAATTGTTGTTGTTATCTTAATTCTATTGATATCGTGAGTTTCTTTTCTGTTTTCTGTATCGCCGCCAAATTATTAAAAGTGTTTTTATTTGTTTTTCTCATGTACTCGTAAGTGAATAATTTTATTCTTTATGAGAAATAAATGATCTTATACCCGAAAAAAGGTCTGACGTGATTTACTAACCATTTTCAAAATTCATTTAATTTCTGTTCTTAATTAAAATAAGAAATGTTCCTTTGTTGTTTAAATGTTGCTTATCGGACATGGAAAGGCTGTTAAAACTATTCACATAGTTTAAATAAGACCGAAAATGTACACAGTTATATAATACAGTATGTCTCTTTATTACAATTCATTTTTATTATTATTCAACAACTAATGATTTAAATTTGTTTTTCATTTTCCTTTCCTGCCTCAGGAAGATCATCTTCCTCTTTCTTGACTGGTTTCTTTACTCCTGTAAAAGTAAAATCCATAATTATAGACATAGAAGACTCAGTGATGCAACGGTAGTAAATGCGAATGTTGTGCATGATATCTCGAGTTCCATTCCCAGATCATGCAGACTGTTATTGGTTATTGTTATTTTTCTGTCAAGAAAACCGCAATAAACCCGGGTATAAATGCTAATTAATAGCTGGTAAAATTTAGGAGTAATTCGCTCCTGCCTCTACTTTTGGGAATAAAAGCATGAGACTCTTTATATATGGAAGCTATTCAAAGAAATATCTTTATTTATTGAATATTCATAATTGAGGAACACGTTGAACTTCGAAGCAATGAATAACGTAGGTTATTAGAAAAGGCTTCACCATTGAACCCGTACAGTCTGTATCATTAAATTATAAAAATACTACGAGTATCACGGAATAATCTTCCTTTCATTGGTCGTATATAACAGTACAGTATTCACTTAAACATAGTATTTCCATTCAAGCCGAGTTTTTGTTAAAAAGAAAACATTATTTCTAGCAAGAGCTTTAAGAGAATGCGAGGAGAAAATCCTAGCAAAGGAAACTATTGCGAATAAATCCTCTTCAATTTTTAAATATACTGTCTACCAGGGGATGTGTTTACTGCAGCATAGGTATGCTATAGTTACCATACATCTATTATCATGCATTAGTGTTCAATTATGTTTCGTTAAACGGTACAGGAAAACATCGTGAGGAAAGTTCTCTCAGCTTACAGTGCGTCGTGGACTATGACCTCACCCAATTTATTTTAATTAGAGGCCTTTTGCTTTAACACTGATACCGTTCACGAATAGGCTTAATAGAAGCGTACACCAAGTATTAGATACCGCACTTACCTTTTCCTAATATAAGTTTGAATAACGTAGAAAACGGTGCATCTATCACCAACGTCATCAAGAAAGCCACCGCCATCGTTAAAGCATAATGAGCCAAAAATTTGAATGTCTGAAAAATTTGATCAGTATGTTATAAATATAAATAATTATCTTACGCATGATTTATAATCTGGTAAAATCTAACATTTATGTCAAGTTGTCTAGCAAACTGTGGATTGGTGATCAGTAAAATTCTCTGGGTAAATATACTTATTCGTTATTGAAAATAAGTGCTTATGATATATATACTATACCACATTTTTTATGAACTGCTGAAGACTAGAATTGAAAAATTAAGATACTTGTAAGTACAATATCTGGACTAGACTGCCTCCTCTGTATATCTTTGTTTGCGCTTATCTTTGAGCTGATGCTGATCGTAAGGGCTTAGACGCTGCAATTGGGTAGTGTTATTGAGATGTCTGTTAGGCAATTTCTGAATCTGATAGACCACAATATGCTCTGCGTGACACCTTGATCATAGTTGGCAAGATTTTGGTGTGGGTATACATACTTACACCAACATTTTGTCAGCTTCAGTAGTCTTGCAGTTTGAATGTAGACATGCCTGACCTTATAAATGTACTTATATGTCTACATTAGTAAAATTTCTGCTAAGATACATAATTTAATGGGATAATGTTTTTCTTTTCATGCTTTATATTAATACAAGTCCTATAATAATAAAAGAAAGGCAAGCTCCGACACAAAAAATGAATATATTATAGATACTTACAACTGAACCAGCAGAAAAGAATACGGGGGCAGTAGCAGTATAGTTAATAGCAACTAATAACATGTAGTGGAACAGGAATATACCATACGAAAGTCTAGCATGTATCTTCCAGACTTGCAGAGATAGAAACCAGTTGATTGGACCTGGAAAACAATAATCAAGAATTTTTAAAGGCCACCTTGCTTTCTTGGTGCATCTTTGTAAATGCTGATCCTAAGCGACCAACCTCGATTTTGGCAAGGTTATTAAAATGTTTGTTGACATACAGTTATCAGTATCAGAAAGGAGCTTTGAGGCAGAAAGGTCACATCCGGGAATAAAACATCTGGCAGGAAAGTAGTGGAATGTTTCTTTGAACAAACCCGATATTACTGTCTATCAGTATTTAGAAACTAAATAGAGATGATTTAACTATTTACGTATCTCATCTTATCTTGTGTGGGGGCCAGTCAGTACAAACCGGCGACACTTCGACCCAGTGGGATCTTTTGTGTCGACTTCCCCAATAATGACTGCCATAGATTTTCAAATCCGAGGCACGGAGCAGGCGATAATTGTCAATCAATACGTACATAATTTTGAAAAGTCATATAATTTCCGAAAGTCAGAGGTGCGCGACGTGGGTTCGAACCCGAGACCCTCTGCATTGCATTCTGCTGGTCTCCCCACGGATCTATCGCTGCTCTTATGAGTATTGAATATAAAATGTAAACGAGAAAGTAGTCAATCGCCAGACGCTTTTTCATTGCATTTAGAATAAATTCCTAAGGCTGGCTCCTGAGGCTATCCCAATATGTATATTTTATAAAATGGACGACGGTTTAAAATGAACTCCAAACTTGGTCTACAATATTACACATAGGCTACACCAGGCTACACCAAATAAATAAGTGCTTGTTAGTTTATAGGGAAACAGCCTCCCCAGAATCATGCATTCATATGTACTGAGTGCATGCTGTATGTGACAACCTAGATCATACGTATATTTTATTTTTGTGAGAGTAGATTAGGTCAGATTATGTTAGCAATAATAGTAAAATTTTTAAAATAAAGTATTGCCTGTGTTACTCGGCGATAATATAACTTTCTAATGGTAAAAATCTTTTGTAATCGGTTGAGTAGTTTCTGAGTTAAGTCCTTACAAATAAAAAAACAAACAAGAATCGAATATTTCCTCTTTATAATATTATTATAGACAAACCTGCAAATCCATTCATACACGCGTATATCAAACTTCCAATGACAACAGCCCAAAAAGTTCTAAAGAAAGCATTATAGAAGCTGGATATAGACTGATTGTCCCAAGTAGGTTGGGCTATAGGGAGGTTGAAGTACATGAGGTATGAAGTAAGGGTGAAGAACGCTGCCCAAAAGACGATGACGCGAATCTGTTGCAAATGACAAACATATATTTATAATAGTTGGGTGTTTGTGCATTGTTATAGAGCATAAAATCATCCCAGTGCATAATAGCCTCGCTCTGTTACTTGAAACCTAAATACACAAGATTTTCAACTACTTCTTGCTAAATTTATAGAGGTAACCATACTGCGTGTTCCTAAATCACACACCGTAAAAAGTCGTTACCTATCTATTTTTCAATTTGCAAATTGTATGCAACGATTATTTGACGCACGCGTCGCCAAGCTGCGATAGCAACTAATATAAATACATATGTACACACGGCTACACATCAAGTTAGACACCCTTTATACACACAACTACGCTACATACACAATAGAGAATTGTCGGAAAGGGACTCTGCATAGTTGTTTAGATATAATGGTTAGGATAGAGCGTCGCGTCCCGCTCAGCATGAATGAAACAAAATAACAAAAATATAACGCACTCTCTCGCACGATTCGCAGCGTTAAACTTTAATAGTTCAAAGTCCAAACAGTCTAGGTTTATGTGTCTCTGTGTGTACATGTGTAGCGTCTTTCCTATTAACTATCTCTAAACATTAAATTAAAATATTTCTACTGAATAAATGCAGATTAGTAAATTTCATTTTTAAGATGACATATGCCAGTTGCTTATTGTACCCAAAATTTGGTGACTATGCCGATCAATACGTTGTAAACACAAATTGTAACTACAGCTAAAAAAACGTTGATGCAATATATCTATCATTACCAATCCCTTCGAGGATATACAGGTTTTGGTATGATCAAATATCATTGCGTTTTTCCTGCTCTACCTTTCCTACAACGATAAAGCTGATAACACTTACTATCCTAACTGTCGTAAATATAACTTTCAAGACATCAATTAATAACAATTTACACACGGACTATGTCATTAAGATCTCTACGTACTCTAAACTATAAGTATGAGATTAATGATTCTCAAGTTAGTAATGATCCAACTTTACCCCCGTTATTTTCGTCTTCGACACCCGTACTATGTACCCGTAGATCATGCCAACGAAGAAAGGCGGCGCTCGAGTTAGTGTATTCACGTAGTAATAATTCACGTAGTTACGCATCTCGTGTTCGCGACTGAAACAACACGCAGAATTAAGAAAGTCTAAACCCTAAAACATAAAATGTATAATATTCTGTAATCTTAGTCATGTACAGTTAGCAATGTAAACTATAGGCAAGTATGTGTTAATCAAATAATAATTGTGTTCGGACGGCGCGAAATGACCGGTTTGACCTGGAGGTGTTGGGCTTCGTGGGCCTGCCCGCCATCCGATCAGCACCAGGTCCAAGAGGCGGCGTACGTGTTTCCACGCGCGCCTCTGTGTCGAGTCCATCTCCCCTCTAGAGGGGGACAGTAGGGTTTTATGAGTGAAAAGTGCCAAAGGGTCTCATCGTGTAGTGGCCTGCCATTTCATACGGCGGGCCGAAACCTCAGCGGGGTCGCGCCCGCATGTGCAAGTGATTCGCGCGGCCCCGTCGCTAGCGGTTTTGTCGAGGAACACCGTTGTAGGTTTAGTCGGTATTCCGGGAGTTCCATTATCATCGTTTCAACGTCTTTCTTTTACCCCGGTGAGTCCGACATAACTCCTCGGGGCATGCGTAAATGTATTGCGTTATTCCAACACGTAAAAAAAAAGATAATAATGTGTTATTAAGATATTAATAAAGCAATTTACTAGAAAAGTTTATCATCATTTGACGCACTCATGATGTTTACTTTTTGGATGTTGTTGTGTAAACAATACATACATATTTATAAACGTAATTTATATATAATTACGTGAAAAAAAACGTTGTACACTCAATGTGTGATAAGGCATATTTAAACTTTAAGTTATCTGGAGAAGCAATGCAGAAAGCTATAATATATAAAAAGTTATAAATAAAATTTAATGTGTTCGAACTTAACTTAATCAATAAAAAATTTCATAATTATAAGGGTTTAAGGCAAATTTAGATAATTACAGAAAATAGTTAAGCATCAGGACTAGCTCATAAAAAGTGTATTCAAGTTAACTAATCGCCATTATTATTTACATATATTAAACGAGTTTTAGGAGGGATTAACGCATGCGTAATAAATAATCAACATGACCCCATTTGCCTAGTATTTGTATATATATATATCTGTTTCTTGCATTCATATAATATATGATTTTCAAAAAGATCCATCCTTTTAACTACTTACCCGGCAGCAGCCATCACAGGTGGAAATTTATTGATAAAGATATATATCGCTGATGCAGTAAGGACACTTAGAAATCCAACAATTAATGCAGTCCATGCAATCTTCCTGTTGCCCCAAAGGACCCATACTAAGATAATTGGAGACAAAATGTGAAGCTGGACGTCGATAGCCAGATACCAGGTTTGGACGATACACTGGAAATAAATAAAATATTTAATAAGAAAATCATAAAATTAAAAATTATCAAATTAATTGCCATATCAACATTTTCAAATCTTACTATCATTGCTGGATTCATATAATTCTGCATATGCAGTAACGTAGACCACCATGTTGCTCTACAATTGTTAACTTGGTTGGTCACAATAGTCCAGTTAGGTCCATCAGTCATGCGGTTCAAATATGAAGCCTCTAACAACACAGCCACAGCGAGTAGTGGAAACATACGCAGTAAACGATTCAGATAGAACAGGTGAAGATTTTTCAAGAGAGTCTCTGGAAAAATTACAATGTTAGATTAAATTATAATTACCACCTCTGATCATTATAACTAATAACGGGTCCAGTATTGACCATTGTGGAATGCCTTCATGATATTGTCTTCTGTTTACGCGAATGTTATTCATTAAAATTAAACTACTATATACGGATTTTATCGCGTTATTTATTAATCACTGTACTACATAATTTTGAAACTTGGTTTCGGTTGCTTTTCAGCAGCCATGGTCACGGGGAGACTCTGACTCATGGCTGCTGAAAAGCAACCGAAACGTCGGGGAAAGTGTAATCCTAAATATGAATAGTTTTAATAGTTTAAATAATTTTGTTAGCTTTTATATTAATAAAATTCAATAGTAATAGTTACACTACTATTACTATTGAATTTACAGTTTTAAAATTATTTAATACAGTGATTAATAAACAACGCGGTAAAATCCGTATATAGTAGTTTAATTTCAATGCCTTAATGAGTTAGAAATTTATGTAATGTCAAATAACATAATAAACGACTTTCTATGCACCGCTTAAGTAACTAAACACAAATAAAAAATATCCCATACAACTATCTACAAGACGTGCAAAGGATCATTACCTGTCATAATATAAATACAAATACATGTATCACAACCAACACATTCATCGTTTACATGACTCTATTCTAAAATAATGACGACGTTAATAAGTGACAGATGACTGACGCTTTTGTCTCTACATCTCTACTTCAATCTTAATTTTCTGTAAACGATGTATTCAAGACATTTAATTTAATTAAGCCTAATTAACCGTCTCGTACATATTATCAATAATATCATAATTAGATTTATTCAAGCTCAAAACAAAGCGACATAATATAATAATATTATTTTACGCGGGCATAACCCGCTTCTTCGTACTATTACGCGCTCTGACCGAATTTAGGTTTTAAAAAAAAAGATTTTATTTGTCCTTCAAATAGAATTATATTAATTAAAGAAATAGAAAATAACAAATAAGTGAACAGCTCGGAGATCGGACAGAGACTGGCCTGGAAGGTTCCTAGGGCATAGGAATATGGTTGTTATGGTTCAAAAGTGCTGAGTAAGGTGAAAGTCGAGTCTGGTAAGCGTTAGGCATAGAGAGGACCGGGCATAACACCTCCCCGGCCAAGAATAAACTTACCCTTACAGGTAAGTTTACTGAAAAATAGGGACATGGCAGGATAGGTAAAGCATTTTTGGGAAAGCAAAGGTTACATAATAATAATCTAGCCGAGCTACTACATTAAAGAACTTAACTTAGATAACTCTTATTCTAGGACGAGTAGTTTGTACTTCTATCTCGTCAGGTTCTACTGGATTTATATCCAGTTTATTACATTTTTTACAAACTAGATTACGATATTGAAATGCTAATAATGAAATTACTAGGATTAATATAATCGTTGAAAGAGATAAACTAGTGTGAGATATTACATTAGTTGTAAAATTATTATTTAAATCATCAAGGGTTTTATCCGTAACATCGGTGAGGCTTTTGAGATGTCTTAAGCCTTGTAAATCGATGTTTGTAATAGTAGACGTAGAAACATTAACTTTCAGTTCATTAAATTTACTTAATGTACAACACTTATCTTGTATTAGGTTAAAATCTAAATTAATTTCATTACTTCTCATATTATATGTTAATTCTGACATAGATAATAGTCTAACATTTTTGCAGAATGCAGTACATTGTGGTTTCAGGTTTAACAGACCTGTACCGCTTATAGTTATTTCAGTCATATTAGACAAACATTGAATAGACAACTTCGTCATTCGAGATTGTACAAAAATCCATTTATTAGAGCCAAGATTTTGCCAAATGTTAACATTACCATAAATAAATTTAGTTTCACATTGAGACGGCAAGTCTTTTACAAATTTAGTTAATAATTCTATTTCACATATAGGTTCCGAACTAACTGATAATATATTAGAGATGTCACAAATCATCACATGTTTATCTAAAGATTTACAATGTGTTGTGTCTGTAAGAGTGCAATAAGCCGACTTTTCTTTATTAAGAGCAATAAAATTGGTTGTCGGTACAATCATTGCATAAGAATTAGGCGAATTGGTATCATGAGGTACAGGTATGGGTATTACTTGATAAAGATCAAAATCAGACTGGTAAACAAGAGGTATTCTTACAACAAATATTATCTTATTACTACTGTAGTAAGGGACTATTTCAGATATTCTTAAAAGTAAGATTATATTTACTTAATATAATGTTAGACAACGGGTCTTACTCGCGATAAAGTATTTAAAAGGTAATAAATACCTATTGATTACCCGACGTTTCGACCGACTTGCATCGATCGTGGTCACGGGTTGACTGATGTGAGCTCAGCGGCGCCTTCGTGAAGTGCGGGTTTCGGCAACTACCCTCACTTGGTCACTATTATTTATATTTGCTCTGTCGGTATTTCGACACACAACACTAACGACGTCTACACACTGGCTACCTAAGTCACTACGGCGACGTTTACATTTGCTGATGACTGGATTCCAAGATGTAGACAAACGGTATCCATCCTCCCGGTTTGCTGGAGTCTGGACCAAACCACTGGATCGAGTTACATAAACCACAGGTTTTATCCACCGATCGTCACTATTACTCCAGGATAGTACGTGAAGCGGTTGAAATTAAGAAATATCGTAACTTCAACCGGGAGGATGGATACCGTTTGTCTACATCTTGGAATCCAGTCATCAGCAAATGTAAACGTCGCCGTAGTGACTTAGGTAGCCAGTGTGTAGACGTCGTTAGTGTTGTGTGTCGAAATACCGACAGTGCAAATATAAATAATAGTGACCAAGTGAGGGTAGTTGCCGAAACCCGCACTTCACGAAGGCGCCGCTGAGCTCACATCAGTCAACCCGTGACCACGATCGATGCAAGTCGGTCGAAACGTCGGGTAATCAATAGGTATTTATTACCTTTTAAATACTTTATCGCGAGTAAGACCCGTTGTCTAACATTATATTAAGTATGTGTACAAATCGCGAAAGTTTAAAAACTTTAAGATTATATTATTTATATCTAATCCTAACGGCAATTCTCTAAATTTAGGTAAGTGCCTAAAGTTTATTTCTAATTCATGAAATAATTGTTTCGGCGTTACGACAGCAGGATGTAGAGTATTACTATTAGCAGAAATTACAGAGTTAATAATATCTTCAACCTTAAATGATAAGGTAAGTAAACTTGCGTGTAATGCGTTAATTACTTCATTAATTTTATTTCTAAGCATTAATTCGTTAGTAGTTATAGTTACATTCTTTAGACTTAAGGTTAATTGGTCAATGACATCATTCAAATAAGCTTCATTTTTTGAAATAGTATAGAGAGTATCATTGAAGTTAATGATTGCAGATTTAGAAAGAATTATATTGTATTTCATTAAAAGCGTTAATTGCTTTTCGTTTGAATATAATTTTTGAATGGCGTCATTGTACATTTCAGAGTCTTCCTCATCCATTACTCCAAATACTTTTTTCATAATTGAACCTATCCCAGAAATCCAGGCTGATCGTTTTGACTTAGGCGACATTAGATGTGATATAGCATTGTAATCACGAGCAATATCATCGTAGAGTGAAGAGAGAGGTTGTAACATATTATAACATTGAAAATCTTTGATAGCCTCGTTTTGGTGACACATAAACCTAGATGTTCCTAAAATAGTATTTATATTATCCAAATGTGGTTTAATAAAACTTAAATCTACTGGAATAACAAAGTAAGCGTGATCACTAACTATCTTCATAGTACTTATAGGATTAAAATATATCCCAGGGCTTTTATCCAGTTGTTGAACAAGCTCTTGGGTGGAGAATGACGCGGGAATGAATAGTAGAGTAGTCCTGAAAAATTTTGAATATGATAATAATGTTACCGATTACGCCGAACGAGGTGTTGCTAATTTTATTTGATCATAATGGTGTACGACATGGCGCCTATTAATGAGCAATGTTACTGTATTATTATCGTGAACTTTAATTACTTTATAAGGCCCTTTCCATTGTGGTGATAAGGCTTTTCTAAGTCTCAGGTGGTTACGAAGGTATACAAGATCACCGATTTGATATCGTTTAGGTCTCGTTTGAACATCGTAGTATTTCTTTGATTTATCCTTAGAGTTATTGATGTTTTCGATTGCTTTTTGCCGTGTATGTTTAAATCTGTGAATAAGCATTTTCAAGTATTCGGGATAGGTAGGATCAGATGAAGAATCATAGACGGAATCTGGAATGAAGGGTTTTTGACCAAAGAGTAGTTCGTATGGCGTATAATTAGTAGTGCAATGAACGGTAGTATTATAGGTTAAAATGCCAGTATAGACATAGCGATGCCAATCGTCCTGATCGTCGCTCACAAACGACTTGAGATACTCCTTTAGAGTCGAGTGACTGCGCTCAAGAGCGCCTTGCGTTTGAGGGTGATATGGGCTAGACCACAACTGCTTAATTTTTAGAAAGTTGCAGGTTCTTTTAAAAAGATCGGAAGTGAAATTTGTACCTTGATCGGTAAGTATAGTTTTTGGTATGCCAAATAAGGATATAAAGTGAATTAAACAGTCACTAGTTTCTTCTGCAGTTGTTGATCGTATAGGGTAAGCTACAGAAAATTTAGTTAAGTCATCCTGGAGCGTTAATATGTACTTTAGCTTTGCAAGACCTGCTTCAGGTAATGGTCCCACTATATCCAGGGCGACACGTTGAAATGGGGTTGTAGAAGTTGTAGTGATTTTCATGGGTTCGCGATTAACTTTTCGAAGTGCTTTATTTTCCTGACAAAGTTTACATGACCTGACATAATTTTCTACATCGTTACGCATGCCTTTCCAATGATATCTTGCCTGAATTCTTTTTAACATTCTAACTGTTCCTAAATGACTTGCAATGGGTATGTCATGATTTTCTCTTAGAATCTTTTTTATTTCACTTAATGATGGAAAGATAATAGCGTTACGATAAATGGTTACGAATATCTCTATATTATGGAATAAATATAATATGATATTATATAGTTTAGTGTATGAATGAGATTCAAAGGGATTCTTGAAATCTGTAATGCTTATATTAATTAGTGAATTTACAATTAGTTCATTACGTAGATTTTTCAGACTAGTGTATAGATCTTCGTAAGTAGCATTATCAAAATGGTTAACTTTAGTAAAGAGTAGATACACGACTTTATTTTTGTATTCGAGTTTTAGAAATGAATACAACACTCTTTCCTTATTAAGAATTTCCTCTCTGTTTGTTAAATCATTTAAAATATCTTCAACGTGTAGGTTACTTTCATCAAGGTCAATAGATGTGGGGATAACAAGTACTTTATCAGAACTAGTAAGTACACTAGAATTAGATTCTAAGATTTTGGCATTTGACACAAAATTTCTATAGTTCATTGCTCTTAGGAATTGAGAATAATTATCGTCGTTGATGTCAAGAATTTCTAGAGGATCGTTGGTAGGAGTTTGAGAGTTTGGAATGATTCTAGGCGAATCGGATGTTGGAGACAGTGGAGGGTCCATGTGAGATATTGAAGGTAAGTTATGATTGTCATCTATTTCAGGATTTCCACTTGGGATGGAGTTAGGACCCGGAGCAGTTTGAAACTCAGTTAAAGGATTTTGTGTTAAATCAGGTAAGTTTGGCGGGCTGAAGTCAAGGTTGAGGTTGTCATTAAATGGACTGATGTTGTCATCGAGGTTAAGGGTTTCTTCGTTAATAGGATTAACAGGATAGCGGGATAATGCGTCAGCTGCTGCATTGAGTTTACCTTTCTGGTAGGCGATTTCATACTCGAACTCCTCTAATTTTAACCGCCATCTCTGCAACTTGCTACTGGGGTCTTTGTGGTTGAAGAGCCATTTTAAAGGCCTGTGATCAGTGATAATTTGAAATTTCCGCCCATAGAGATACGGGCGGAAGGTTTTGCATCCAAAAATTATAGCTAAGAGTTCTTTTTCTGTGGTGCTATAATTTGATTCACTTTTGTTAAGGGTGCGAGAGGCAAAGGCTATTGGTCTATCTTTGCCAATCGAACTTTGACTCAGAACGGCACCAATGGCATGGTTAGAAGCATCGCATGTTAAAATGAAAGGTGAAGAGAAATCCGGGTATATAAGCACGGGAGCAGAGGTGAGTTTGTATTTTAATTCATCAAAAGATAGCTGTTGTTGGTTCTCCCACAAGAAAGGGGTATCCTTTTTTAGGAGATGCGTTAGTGGCTTAGCAATTTTGGAAAAGTTTGGTATGAAACGGCGGTAATAAGAGACGAGGCCAAGGAAGGACTTTATATCCTTTGGACTATTAGGTTTTCGAAACTGGGTTACAGCCTTGACTTTATCAGGGTTTGGTTTTACGCCATTTTCAGTTATTAGATGGCCAAGATAAGCGACTTCACGTCGGAAAAACTCGCATTTATCTGGCTGGAGTTTGAGGTTAAAATCTCGAAGTCTTTGAAAGGTTAATGAGAGGTTTTCTACATGTGTACTAAGGTCATATGAATAGATTACAATGTCATCAAGGTATACAAAACAGCGCACACCTTGAAGGCCTGATAAAGCTGTATTCATCAACCGCTGAAAAGTAGCGGGGGCGTTTTTCAAGCCAAATGGCATTCTTGTAAACTCGAAATGGCCCCGAGGTACACTGAAGGCAGTTTAAGGTGCATCTTCTTGGTCAATTAGGATCTGATGGAATCCAGACGCAAGGTCAAGAGTGGAAAAGTATTTGCTCCGACCTAGCTGATCTAGAATTTCGGAAATTTGCGGGATTGGGTAGCTGTCACCAATGGTTACGTCATTTAATTTCCGGTAATCAATCACTATTCGCCACTTGCGTTCACCAGAAGCGTCTAACTTTTTGGGTACTATCCAGATTGGGGATGACCATGGGGATGTGGAATGTCTAATAATATTTTGGCCAAGCATTTGATCAATTTGTTTATTCACTTCTTGCTTGTGTACCTCTGGGAATCGATAAGATTTGACATTTATGGGATTCTGAGCGGTTGTTATTATTTTATGTTTTAATGCATCTGTATGCGAAAGTTTGTCACCAGGTATATGAAAAATATCTGAGAATTCGGAACAAACATCGTAAAGAGCATTAGCTTCTTCAGTGTTAAGGTGAGAAATTCTAAGAAGATTAAGGACTTCTTGCGTCCTAGCATAGGCATTAACTTCGTTACTTACGGTGGAAATGACACAATACGACTTAATCGAGGGACTTATTGGAATGAGATTTATATTTAAATTAGCAGATAAGGTCACAGGTGATTCAGAAAGATTAACAACTGAAATATTTATTCTTTTGTTTTCTTTTACAGAAACTAAGCAATTTGCAATTAATAAATCTTTATGGATATATTGATCCATTACAACACCCTCTGTTATTTCGGGATTAGCAACAGAACATTCGATTATAGTTTCTGATCTTGGCTGAATAGTATATACAGGATGACTAAAAATGAGATCAAACTTAGTATCTTTAATTTTTAAAATATGTTCATTGTAATCGATTGTGCAGTCAAGATCATTTAGTAAATCACTTCCAATAATTCCATCGTATGATAGGCTAATTTCGTTAACGACGTGAAATTCGTATGTTATTTTTGGATCTGGTAAAATAATTAATCGAACATTACCTACAGTTCGTATTGTGTCATCACCGGCATCTATACCCTTTAGTAGTATTTGTTTTTCTCCTAGTGAGGGCATTCTGTCGATAGAAGATTGTTTAATAAGACAAACCATTGAACCAGAGTCGATAAGAAATTTTAACGGGGAATTAGCAATATCATTTTCTATTACAATATGTGGTAGGGATCGTTTAGTGGCGTTAGACATTACCTCATAAATGTTATTATCATTTTGAATTCGGTGGTTGACATTTGAAGTAGAAGGTTTCGTTTCAGATACAGTGTCAGAGAATGAAATAGTATGTTTATTGTTATCGATTGATATCATAGAGGTAGTTTGGGAAACAGCGGGTTTAGAATTGGAAATAGTATATTTTGATTTAGTAGCGTGAGCGTAGGATTTAGCAAGTGATGTAGCAGGCTTTGCGGTTGAAACAGTGGATTCAGCGAATGATTCAGTGCATTGAGTACGAGAAACAGTGGATTTAGAACTTAAACAAGGAGCAGCGCGTTTGGTACCGGAAACAGTGGTTATGAATTTAGGAGACGCAGTGGTATTGGTACCAGAAACAGTGGATTTAATAACGGAGACAGTGGAGTTAGAACGCATTGTGTCGGCTTTTGTCATTACATTTCCCGTGCGACACTCGTCGGGAGATTTTAATAGTTTAAATTATTATCAGATTGTTCGCTAGGCTGATTGTCATCGCGATTTATACACGAGTACGTCTCGTGCATATATTTTACATCACGGGGATGGTCAGTATTATTACTGTTACGAGAGCCAGGTTGATATTCGTTAAAATTTCGGTTACGGTTATTATTAAACTGTCGCTTTCTACAGTTTTCGATGCTGTGCCCAATATTTTTACAATATCTACAAATGATGGCATCTTTATTTACTAGGCTGCCACCTTGAAATTTGGAGGTTTGAGGGCCACCTTGATTCTGAGTTGAGTATCTAGTGTTATTACGGCTGTATTTTACATTGTCACGATTTTGAAATGTCATCAAATGTTTTCGAGAGCTCAAAAATATTTTTTCTTCTTCGCAAGCGTAACTGATGGCGTCCGATAAAGATTCGGGTTCTCGACAGCGTACTATTGTTGACACTGATGGGTGAAGTCCGGTTACAAAAGTATGAAGAGCTAGGTCTTCCATTGCAGCGGCACGGCCAGCCAGTTCTCCTTTCTTTTCTATCTTTCTCTTTGAAGTTGGCACCGTTAAATTAATTTCAGACAGTAATTTAGATAAACAAGTTTCGACTCGTAAGGCAAACTGGTTAACCGTCTCTTTTTGTTCTTGTCTACATTCTTGTAATTCCGTGAGCAAGTAGGTGTAATGTTTTCAGTCTCCATATAGATTTTTTTAAAAACTTTCGAGTTGTTCAAAGTCATCAAACTCTTTCAAAGAGCACGCGGTTTGGGCTCTGCCTTCTAACTGGCTGAGTATAAATTTGAATAAAATTGGTTTCTGAACGGCGGTGGCTAACTCTATGGCGTTTCTACAGTTGTTTAAAAATGGGTTAAGTAATTCTCGAGTGCCGTCAAATTTCGAGATAAATTTAATCAAGAAGTTTATATTTACTTCAAAAGTTTCGCCAGACGCAGAGGCATTCTCTTCCTTTGGGTTTGATTGTTTACTCATATTTAAATAATATAAAAATTATTAAATACTGCCAATGGTAAAAGGTTGTTAATTATTTAACGTGTGTCTCAAGGTTATAACTTACGTTATAAGATGAGCTTAAACTGTGCACTGTACTACACCGTTATCTATTCTCTAAAGCTCGGCCACCTAATACGTGGGCGACGGGCGATAACACTGCTCACGGTAACTTGTAAGTTTATAACAAGGGTTTAAATATGAAATAGAAATTAGTAATCGTTATTAGGATGATAAGACGATGAAATGTATACAAGAATTCACAAAAATTAGCAATATAAACAAAACTGGCTTGTGTTAAACTTAGTTTTTATCGTATATCATATGTGTTTCAGGCTTGAAACACGGTGAAAACTAAAGTTATTTCTCAATCACGGCCTAACACAGTCCAAAGATGTAGAAATAAAATAACTCACAGGATCGGCAGGAACATTATTAAATAATTTCGGGTCACAGGAGGTCCTTTCAGTTATTGTAGCGGAGACTCGGCACGACGGCGGCGGTACGGCGACTGGTAAGCAAAGTTGTCCTTGGCTACCGTGACCGTGAAAGGATTTTGGTGATTGTGATTACGTTTCGTCAACTGGATACAAGGGTAAGTACTCAAGGTCTTCTTCTTACAGGTTTTCGCGTCTTCTCTCTATTTTCGCTTATTTATTCAAAGTGGTTGGTAAGTACTTAATATTTATTTTCGGCTGTTGGATTTGGCACAGAGGTGAACCATAGGATTTATAGCACTGCTGATAACTTCACACGAGCGATAGAATCGTTATATTTATATTAGACCACTTTTCTGGCTTACAGTCACTTTTCACTTCACAAGGTCAAGCACGATTTTGGTAATTATTCGCAATAGAACTTTAATTTTAACACGGAAGGGAGACGTTTCCGAGGGACTTTTACTAATCCCTTTACCGCTGCCACCAAATATTACGCGCTCTGACCGAATTTAGGTTTTAAAAAAAAAATTTTTTTTGTCCTTCAAATAGAATTATATTAATTAAAGAAATAGAAAATAACAAATAAGTGAACAGCTCGGAGATCGGACAGAGACTGGCCTGGAAGGTTCCTAGGGCATAGGAATATGGTTGTTATGGTTCAAAAGTGCTGAGTAAGGTGAAAGTCGAGTCTGGTAAGCGTTAGGCATAGAGAGGACCGGGCATAACAGTACGCGTGGAATTTAAAATAGATGAATATTTATATATTTTGCTTGTTAATAAAAGCTAATTTATTCGCGAAATAATCATCTTCTAGTTAGCGTATTAAGATGAAACATGTACCAGAGTTTCAGTAAGACCGCCAGCAATACAACTGTAAAAACCGCATTCAATGTCATGCAGTAGATTTTGTGCAATACGCGTACAAACATACAGATATACAAAAATTCTATAAATATATACTTCTTTACTATCTCCTATGTATAGACATCGATCTGTTACAATTTTACTATGTAAAGATAATTCTTATATTTCAATAAGATCAGATTACATACGTAGCTATGGTATACATTACACCTGTATACCACCAGAATATTATACAGCTGTATTTTGCCTATATTTGGTAAGTTTTATTTGGGCTTTACATAATAATTTAACCTCTATCGACTTCATATAGTACATCGTTAATACATCGTTAAAAATAATGATTTACTAATTAATGTAATTTAATACTTACTGCCAGTTAGTTTACCAATGGTGGTATAAACAACTAAAAATCCGCTTAGTGTGAAAAACGTGTCCACGGTATAGTGCGCCCCACCGACCCACAAAAATTTCCACGATCTTGCCCACTGCAATTTAAATTATGATGATTTCAGTCCTATTTATAAATAATTATACCATCTACTGATCACTGATCCTGCCGAAACAAAGGCTCTGGGCAATATCTACAATGCTCGCCATGTGTGGGTCGGTATACCGAGGCACAAAATTAATTAATATAGAGGACGTACGTGTGTTATCAACTATTGAGATTATTTTGTAGACTAAGAACAGCTATTTGTGGACCACACAAAGTTTTATCTTGTATTGGGATTGAGACCATGACTATAACGCACTGTCAGTGGCGATGCGACCAATTAAACAATTGCGCCATCTATGCTCATATTTTTAATAAATGTATGTAGGTTTATAACCAAATATCAAAAAAGGATGGCCTTAAAAGAATACATCCCTAGGTAGTCAACGTTACAATAGAAATAACAAGTACATTCAACTGAATAAATACCGTCAAAGCGTCAAGTGGATTTGAAAAAGTCATTTCAGTTGTGAATGCATGTCCAAGTACTACCCACGCCATGGCCAATGCTCTGATGCCGTCAATACATTCTACTGAATCAGGTCCTGAAGTAAATGTCATTAAACGACGTCCATTTGTGTATACTGAGAACGATTTGCCGATCACGCTTAACGTTTTAGGATCTAAAACAAAACAAATTAAGTCACAAATGAATAAATTACCGACGACTAAGTTACATGTGATAATGGATATAGACAAAAATGGGTACCTGCTTTTTTTAAAAATGTGTGCCATAAATCATACGATGTGCTGACCAAAGTTATAAGACCAAAAACAGAGAATACTGCACTGCAAAATAAAAATTATGCTGAACATACATACATAGATACAACAATTTTGGTTGCAAACAAATAATCGGGTAGATGACACACAAAAATGTTTAGTATACATTCATATAGTTACGTAGCCAAACTCTAAAATACAAAAACATTTTGATCCTAGCTCAAAATTAAATAAAATGCAAACATTTCAAATCCAGTAGTAGGGGAACATATCAAATGATGGAAAAATTATACACGATACAAACTGTGACGTAACCACTATTTAAATGCAGCTGTGCGAATTAGATAGCAAGACATCCTCACTGCATACTCAATTTTTGTTGTGCCCAAATTTTAAATATTATGTAGTGCCTTATTTTGCAATTGAGAAATTGTTTGCACAAAAAGATTTCTTTTTTATTGATTGTACAATTATTTTACACATTAGAGCAAATAGAAATTATTTGCTCTTATGTGTAAAATAATGCACAATACCATACAAAGGCAATTCCCGTATTGTATACTTACATTGCAGCGTAATCAGCTGGTGCTCTAGGTTTATCATTTGGGAGTCGACAATACGCATCAGAATATACAAATCCAACAGCAGATATGTTGAATAGAAAAGAGTCGAACGCTTGTCGAGTTGTACAAGGCTTAGGAATACAGACTGCCAGCGTAAATTGTAATACAGAAAATGGACTATCTGGTGATATCCTAAAAAAAGTAAGGTCAGACATCAATAATATTCTACTCGTAATCCATCTCCAACCACGTCAGGATAAAAATTAAAAAGTAAGAGATATATTGAATATAGCGAACGACTATGTAAAAATTTTATGTGTTTGACCCGGCCTCGTAATCCGAGAACTCACAAACGAGATAACCCAACCAGCTTTATAATTTTACTATGAAATATATTGAATTGGCTTTTCACTGCTATGGATTAAACGAGCACAATGTAATAGTCGCATGGAGTATGTTCGTTCAGTGCCCTTCTTTACGGACAGCAATTTTTGTTTTTGAGTACTGTAATCTTTTTCAAATTTAGTTAAGCTGCACTAAAAATTGGTTCAAATGCCACCTTGCGACGCACATTTGAACGATAAACGTTTGATGTTGTTAAAGTCATTCTAAAAGGTGTTACTAGATGGAAACGACCTGGACTCCTAAGGTCTGTGCCAAACGCTGGAGGTATTATAGTACTCCGTAGTTGTACTAGATGTCGCTTATACTACTTAGCTTGTCGACTATTTTAGTTTTATTAGTGTAATCAGTGTGAATATTGCAAAATAAACATGTTCAGAAATTACGATGAAAAGATTACGGAAATTATTTCAAAAAATGTCCAGATTTTAATGTCCAGATTTGTAGGTGTGGTTATTCGATTTTGAATCCTAAACTAAAAATAATTCGTATGTTTACCTCTCATTATCAGTTATTCCCGTGTATGATTTCACCGCTTTCTTCATAACGTAGTATTCTTCCAAACTTCTTATAGTTTCATTATTCAAGCTCAATTCGCCTGGATCGAAATTCAATTTTTCTGGCAAAGTTTGCAATTCTGGTAATTCTGGTAAACCAAAATTTTTATTAATTGGTACACGAATTACACAATATTTCCCTTGCAGTTCAGAATCTTGAAGTTGTTGATTGATATTGATGCATTGATGATAGTTTCCCATGTCTATGGTGTTTCCTTCGAGAATTCCTTTAGGAATCCGGATGCCAGCATCTGCGACTAATAAGCAAAAATAATAAATACAACCTTGTCATTTTGCTGAAAGCAAACGCTACCTAAATTCATGTTGTACAAAACTGTGACTCGCAATGTCAATCAGCTATTTATGTTTTATGCTGTGTACCCAACTAGCAAAATTAGTACTTAAAACGATCTCAAGACTACTTTTATTTTCACTAATAAGAAACTTGTTTTGGGCGCAGTTATAGAAGCGTTTATTTCTTTATCTACCTTATAATCAACTTACGAAATGTTAATAAACCCTATAACATACTTGACGAAGCACAATAGCTTCTATAATGATATGAGACTACACAATTAAAATCACAAATGCTCTTGTTAGTGTCTGACATAAGTATTTTACTAAAGCAATCTGGTTTATAATGCACTAGTAATGTACTTAGTTATTCGTTACAAGTAAGAGGTTATCTTTGTTGTTGCTCCGGCTGCTGGTTCCGGTTTTTTTGTGGTAAATACTTAATAAAAATGTAAGTAGAAAATGTAGAACATTAATTACTAATATATAATGTAAATAGAGTGTATGAACTCGCCGGGAAGTAATTTTTAGTGTAAATGTGTACGGCAATATAATTAGTTTCACAATCCCCCTCCGTAAAATACCACATTACTATATTGTTGTTAAAAAATATTTCATCAATTCTTATTTTATTCTTATTTTTATTCGCCATGTTTTGAAAATGCTCTTCATTAGGCACTTTGTAGAACCATTGTAGGTAAATTAGTACTTGTAGCAATTTTGGCTCAGATAACTCGCATCCATTTTAAAACAAATTAGGGTTCCCTTGAAATCTCATTGTTCTGTGTATTTCTTTGGGCATTTGACAATTTAGTAAAAAACTGTTGACAATATCAATATCTCACTCCATTTGGTTATGTACTTTCCCTAGTTTCGCAACGCCATCCAATCAACAACCGCTTTATCAAACCAAGGTCTATTAGGTGTAATGAGTCTGCTACAGGAAAATCATATATCATATTTATGTTTAGTTTCAATAATGGAGAGTCATGCTTGTAGTGTTCTTCATATTTTTAGCACGATAGTCATTATCATTTCTTGTAGGACAATCAAACATAGGAAATGTTACAGTGTTTAATTTATTGAGTATTCGTCAATCACCGTACATTTCAGACTGGCACTCACTGACATGGCTATGCATTTCATTAAAATTTCTGATCTGTATCAAGCTAAATCAAATGCAATCCGCGTTGCCGAAAACTGGTACAAAATTGTATAAATGTGTTGCCACCGACACGATAAGTAAGTAAGTATACATAAATAGTATGTAATATATAAAAACTTAAACAGCAGACGCACAGTCGCACAACTGCGTTGAAACGCAGTTAAGGTTTTTGTTTCCAAAATTATTGTTTCCATTTTATATAACATTTGTCCAACCAATCAAATGTGGATAACAACATTGACATAATACCAAGCACAGTTAAGATTTTTGCTTTACAATAAACTCATTTTCCAGTTGTAATAATCTATTTGTAAGTATAATAAGGTTTCAAAGCAGTAAAGCTTGTGTCTGCTGTGTCCAATTCTTGGATAGGACTTAGAAGTATTGGGTTATCTGTAAAATATTCACTAGCAACAGAGAATCTGAAGCTGTGCTGGATAGACGGCAATTGGCTGCGCCCTCTATTATGAAGTTCCAAAAGTGAGTGCTAATGATGTGAGTAAAACACATATTCGAGGATAAATATAAACAGATCACTTTTAATATTGATTGATTAAAACTACATATCTAGTCTATCTTTAGACGTAGACCCCATTGTTAATCTGTCAAATCTTAGAATACCAGACATAATTAAAATCTATTCTGTCTGGCCAGCGGTGTACCGCTGCGACCCAATAGGTTAATCATGGTAACATAAACAAAAATTGTACTTACAAGTCGTAGTTAAAAGAGGTGTCCTCCTTATAAAATTTATTTGCTCGGTACATAGTTCATCATCTAGCACTTTATCATATAAACTTTGGTCGATAGCTTGAGTAGGCGTCTCAAAATCGATATATCCATTTACGAAACTAACTGTTACACTAACTAAAACTATGCAATGATAAGCTTTATAACCCATATTTTTAGTATCACGTCCTTTTTATAAATAATTTGTTATAAAGACATTGTTATTAAGGAAACAAATTGCGATCCACGTATTTCTATCCGTTTCGATAGAATGGGACAAAATTCTACAAATATTAATGAGATATATTATCTTATCGCAATGAGCCAAATTAAAAAAGTCAATATCCAATTTTAATAGATATCTAATCAACCAAACCTTTATTTCACATTAACCCGCAACATGTCTGTTTTAACCTTATTTACTTTTAATGATTATAAAGAGGCAGATTGTGAGCGATATACCTAATTGTTTGGAGCATCGAGATAATAATGCATTTACTCAATCGCTGCATATTTACTAAATATAAATTAATATATGTACTTTTTTAAGATTAAAAACACCGAATGGAATTCTCCCATACTTTTTCATACTGCCCGGTTGGTGGTAAATGGGTACAAAAGTAGGTTGCGACATCCCCTTAAATCATGAGAGCGCTATTTTATATATTATCATTGGTGAGAACGAATTGATCAACATTTGGATACGCGATTATACAACATTCGAATATTCGAATTCATTTTCGCAAGCAATTGCATATCGCTTGCAGTACGGTGTACTTGTAAACTAGTGTTATTTATATGATGGGTGGTCCCATCGTTTAATTATCACTAGTTTACAAAATTTCGCTGCAGTAACCACATACATATATCGTTTTTGATTCATTAGGTATTACTAATTACTAATACAATCATCAAATATCACCATCACGTCAATTTAAATCACTAAAATAAAAACCAAAGTACACTGTATATATACAATGCAGTATTTTCTTATTGAGTTTTTGAGGTTACATAGGTAATTAAATGTTTGTAGTCATCTATTACCTTTTATTGCTTGATCTAACTACGCAATATTCTGTTGCTTTTCTTTCTTTTTGGTTAATTTATTAACTTTCTAAGACAGTATAAAATGGGTAAAATCGCTAAAAGTGGCTGTGATAATTCTCCTGATTAATTTTGTTTTATATGTGGCTCGTTTACATCTTCTAAATAAGAAATAGTAATCATTGAAAATATGAAAATATTATACGACACTTATTTTTGTTTTACTGTCGTCGACCAAGATAAAGAATGGGCATCTGATCACTATTGTATAACTTGTATTGTAAATTTGAGGATAAATGGAATGAAAAACGTTTTTGATACCCTTTGCCATACCATATAAATAAATACTAATAATCTGGAATGAACTTACCAGCCATTATATAGATCGTTACTAATGTTTATTAAAAAAAAAATCCCGCAATTGGGATGTAGAATGTTGTGGTAGATTCATTTTTACACTCTCACTTAAATTAAAATATTTATTCACAAAACTTAGAAGGTATTAGTGACGCACGAGGTGAAAGATTCCATTAGGAGATCCTAAATGTGGAACAACATTACCAAGATCCATGGGACCTAGGCACGTTGGGAGACTACAGTTTCCTCATGAGAAAAAATGACCAAAATTGTAAAAGAAAAACACGTTATTTAATATTGTCTTCTGTTTACGCGAATGTTATTCATTGAAATTAAACTACTATATACGAATTTTATCGCGTTGTTTATTTATCATTGTATTACAACATTTTGAAAGTATTACACTACTACTACTATTGCTTTTATTTTACTAACTTATAAGCTAATAAAATAATTTAAATTATTAAATCTTTTTATTTAAGTCTAGCTGTGGTTTGTTTCTTCTTGGGTTTGACTTCATGATATTTGAGCTCATTCTGCGTAAACAGAAACACCAATGATTAAATTATGTTCGGGTACTTTGAAATAACTACACTGGAACATGGAGACAACTACCATCTTAGTCTCCCCGTGACCATGGCTGCTGAAAAGCAACCGAAACGTCAGGGAAAGTGTAAACCAAAAATAAATAGATTTAATAGTTTAAATAATTGTATTAGCTTATAAGTTAGTAAAATAAAATCAATAGGAGTAGTAGTAGTGTAATATTTTCAAAATTTTGTAATATTGTGATAAATAAAGAACGCGATAAAATCCGTATATAGTAGTTTAATTTAAAAAAACACCTTATGCTAAGAAAATATCAAACTTTATTGTTTAAATTTAATATTTATTATTTATTTAAAAATATCTCATTTAAATAAATATATTGTATTCAAAATTTAGCCGTAATATTAATTTATTCTTTCCAATTAACAACAATAGATGCGTAGAACATTGAGAAATAAAGAAATAACAATAACTAAAATCCGGACGTGATGGCAAAATTCTGTTATCAGATTTAGCCTTAGCATTCGCGTTTTATCCAGGATACAATACTCTCGTTTCTGTTGCAAACTAAAACTGTTCTGTGTGAGGATCTAACCTACAACTCTGGCGACGCCATCACGTAATCTACTGCATGATCTATGCAATCAAATATTACATAAATAGCAGCGCTTTCAATGATATACCTAATTTTGTCAATTGGGTGTTTACGTGAATGTTAATATCATCATAACATATTTTCTTTTATATTTTAATAGCAAGTCAGTATTGAGCTTATACAATACTGCTAAAGTAACAAAATCATATATATATAATATATCATTAATTTTAACATAGTAATTAATAGAACAACCGTTTAGGCAAGTAAAGCTAGTATGAAATTAACTTTCGTTTGGTTATCATTCCTTTAGTAGGTACTAAATTATAAATTACTGTAAAACATGGAATTATATAAAAAAAATATTATCATATCTACTAATAATAAATTAGGTACAAATTGAAAAAAACAGTACAATATTCCACCCGTCAAAAGAAACGAACGTAGAGTAATTGTCCCACTACAAACACTTGTAGAAAGCTTGGAGTGGAGTAGAGAGCTACTGTAGCTCGAGATAAATATATTAAACTTGTTTGTCAGTCTCCTTGGGTGGTCCAATAATATCATCCTCGTGTTTCTTGACTGGTTTCTTTGCACCTGTAAAAAAGTATTAATTTTATAGTAGTCATATGTAGTTAGATACACGTTTATCACAGGCTGAAAATAAAACTACTAGGGATTACTAGCGTTGACTTTGATAAACGTTAATATGCATCCAAAGGCTCTCTCTACACTCCTGCACTCGGAATAAAACCGGTGTCGCGGGAGTCTTATAAACTTTAAACAACGGACATAAAGAGAACATCCAGACTTGATACAACTATTTGTGAACCACACTAATTTTTGTCCTGGAAGCAGCGATAGCTCAGTGGGGAGACCAACAGACTGCAATGCAGAGGGTCTCGCGTTCGAACCCACGTCGCGCAACTCTGACTTTCAGAAGTTATATGACTTTTCAAAATTATATACGTATTGATTGACAATTATTGCTTTCTCCGTGCCTCAGAGAGCACGTTAAGCCGTTGGTCCCGGCTGCCATGAACATCTATGGCAGTCGTTATTGGGAAGTCAGTGCCCTATGATATCCTGACACTGGTCTGGCCTTAGGGTATCGTTAGCCTTCGGGTTGCGGAGGTCAAGTGGCAGCCGCTCCGTGTAAAAATTGATATCAAGCCAAATCCCGTTAGACCAGAAAAGCCGACCCCAAGTGACTTGGAAATAATAAAGGCTAGGAAGAAGAAGAAGACTAATTTTTTTCCTGTGTGGGGATCGAATCCACAGCAATCAGCACAGTGACAATTGCGAGGCGGTTATTTCAACCATTCCGTTAACCGTGCAGTCATGATTACAGATTATTTCTGATTAGATCGAATAACCTAGCGTTGCAATTGAAGCTTAACTTACTTTTAAAGTTCATTCATTGAAAAGCCATGTCAAATAATACAAAGGATAGCTGTTACTATAAAATCTTATTGACTTTTGTCTATAAAGAAATCTAAGGAATATTAAAGACCCAATATACTTACCGCCTCCTAACATAAGTTTAAATAAAGTTGAACATGGTGCATCTATAACCAGTGTCAACAAGAAAGATACAGCCAAGGAGAAAGTATAGTGCGCTAGAAATTTAAAAGTCTGAAATAGGAAAACATGAAATTACAAATAAATAATCGATAAAAAAAACAATTTGTATTTATACCAAGAGAGATTAACAGTTTAAATATTAAAGTCAGCTTTTCAGTACAACATTTTGCAGATCTTAAAATAGTTATAAACCATATTTGTGAACGTTATAAGAAAGAATACTTACAACTAAACCAGGTGAGAAGAAAAGAGGTGTTACTGCAGTAGAATTTATAGAAGTCATCAACATGTAATGGAATAAATACATTGCATAAGAAAGACGAGAGTGTATTTTCCATACTTGCAATGATAGAAACCAGTTTATTGGTCCTGTAACAAATAAAAACAAAATATTATTGTTTCTTATTCTTGACATAATATTAGATCATGAATTCTTAATATTTTTACGAACCTGCGAATCCATTTACACAAGCGTATATGAGACAACCAATAGCGAGGGCCCAAAAACTTCTACAGAATGCATTCCAGAAGCTGCTCATAAACTGATTGTCCCAAGTCACTTGACTTACGGGGTAGTTGTAATACATGAGAAACGTGGTGAGACTGAAGAATGCAACCCAGAAAATGACCATTCTAACCTGTGACAGAATTAACTGAGCTATGATGATTGATTATAACAAATATTGTTTAAGAATAAGTAATAAAGATACGCAAAATTAGAATTAGTAATAATAAATCTGTTTTAAACTGAAAATGGTGAATACACAATTTTTATTTTTATTTGGTACATAATAATATAATTGCCGATTTTCAAAATCATATTTCGAGATTCGTATATAAAAGCAGTTTAAAATAAAATAATAATTGGTTATTCAAATTTATTTTTATTTCGGGTAAGGTCTGTATATAATAACATGTAGTATTAATAATCTACATTAATAAATTTTATACATTCCTGTGTACAGTTAGCTAATTTAGTGTTTTTTCTGCATTCGTCACTGCATTTAGTCATTACTATGTGATGGCCGTTGTTTTTGATAATTTACGAAATCATATTTAGTTTGCATTGCATTGGTTAGTGTAACCGACTGCCACGCCTGAGGTCGCGGGTTCGATTCCCGCACAAGTCAAACGTTTGTGTGCATGAACATGGATGTTTGTCTTGGTCTGGGTGTTTCTATGTATAATATGTATGTATTTACAAAAAAAAGTATATATGTATGTTTATCCACTGTCTAGTACCCATAGTACAAGCTCTGCTTAGTTTGGGCTAGATGGTGTTGTGTGTACCTATGTGGTAGAATATTATTATTATCATCGAATCAGATTTGCGATTATCAAAATATTGTTCGAAATTATTAAAATATTGTTATAAATATTGTTAGATTATCAAAATATTGTTTGTATTTTTATAAAATCTTTTTTAATAAAACAAACAAAACACAATGTTCTTCACACGTAACGGCAATAGCCTAGATTCAGACCCAATATAACCTACTAAAAATTATGACTTCTTGCTTTATTTATAACTCTATATGCAAGCACAATACGCAAGCGACTATTGGTTAATCTTACCCCAGCCAATTTTGTCTTGGACTCTCGTACTATGTAGCCAAAAATCATGCCAACGACAAAAGGAGGCGCTCGTGTCAGTGTATTTACGTAGTAGTACATCAGGTAGTCCATCACCTCTTGTTCACGACTGAAATAATGATATTCCAAAAGTCAATAACTAAAGTCTTTCAAAAATTACTAAGACAGGATTCTAATTATAATTAAAGCAATTATACCAACCAATGGTAAAACCATTGTATCGAGGACCCGAGAGTGAAGCATTGGCTAGGGGATTTAATAATATCTGGCTTTGAACAAGTACATGGAAAATACGTATTGGGTGTTGGATAACAAGTATATGATATGGAAGTCATCAACTTATGCATATTCGCTAGTTAGAAAGTGGGCCATTTTTTAGAGCTGACCCAGCGAGTTGCACTTTACTTTGATCTCTTTATGTTGTGTATAATAATATCAGCCCTATATTAAACTGTCCCACTGCTGGGCACGGGCCTCTTCTCAGTATAAGAAGAATTAGGCCATAGTCCATCACGCTGGCCTAGTGCGAGTTGGCAGACTAAACATGTTTTTTTTTTTTAAATTTTGCTCGTCGAAATGACTACACTCCACCTGATGGTAAGCAGTCGTGTGGTCTAAGAGCAGTGGCCACCATACCATCATCATAGCAGCCGAGGCGATGTTGAGGTCTCTACTTTGACGGCCTGAGAAGGTGCTTTGTCACGCCCCGTTTAGGACCCAGGATTGAAGGAAAAAGGAAATACGTGCCTTGCTATTTACTAGAACATTATGAAGAACTCTCAGACAGACATGCTGGTTTGCTCACGATGTTTTCCTTCACCGTTAAAGCAAGCGATAATTTACTATTAAATACGCATATAACTTCGAAAAGTCAAAAATGCGCGCTTTGAGTTTGAATTTTAGACTTCTACGTGGCCGTCCATTGGGTAACTAGACTATCGCGGCTATGTTATATTGTCTAGTTACATATATTTAATTTAAATATCTGCTGGTCTTAATCCAATATAACATATAAGTCATATTATTTTTATTAGACAAGAAAATAATATAATTGTTACATGTATCTTTTTTTTATTTTTTATTTTATAATCTAATTATTTTGCACGTCATACTGTGACAAACATGTCTGCACTTAATTTATTTTGTCATCTTGTATGTATGCATTTTCTTTGTATGTACACACACATGTTTATGCAAATAAAGCTTATCTTATCTTATCTTATCTTATCTTATCTTATCTTATCTTATCTTATCTTATCTATACTCTGCAGCCATAACTATAAACAACTTACCCAGGAGAAATCATGGCAGGTGGAAATTTATTTATGAAGATATATATTGTAGATGCAGTAAGGACGCCAAAGAATCCAACAATTAACGCCGTCCATGCAATTTTTCTCTTACCGCAAAGTACCCAAACAAGAATTATAGGGGATAAAATGTGGAGCTGAACGTCTATAGCTAGATACCATGATTGACTGATGCACTGGAAAATAGCAAATAAAGATTACATTAGATATCCTAATTCATATTATAATTGCAGGTCTCATACCTTGTTTGTTACGCTGATTTCCAATACAAGTGAAGATACAGAAAATGGCATTAGGTACCTTTAATCTAAAAAACAGTACTGTTTCAGAACGATGGAAGCTGTAGGCAACAGATATCCATCCAATATATGAATGTTACAAATAATTCTAATTATATTATTATATGGATATTGTATGATTGTTACCAGATATTTTTATCTGGTAACAATCATACAATTATCATGTATTAAATATATAAAACCTTTAATGTCTTTGGTGCCTTAATTTCTTAATTATGCGTGGCCAACTACGTGATTGAGTTAAACAAATACATATATACAAATATAAGTTTAATAAGAATCTATCCGCATAGATTGTAATTAAATTTAAAACACAGGTAGAATATGTCATGGATAGAAAGGATATTTTTCCATTCTGGTGCAATCCTATCAGCAGGCATACTAAAAGGATATAAAAGTATATAATTTGAAAAAACATATATATATGTGTATTATATATATATATATATATATATATATATATATATATATATATATATATATATATATATATTAATACGTGAAGCAAAAACTTTGTACCTACCCCTTTTAAAATTGCACGGACGGAGGAGTATGAAATTTGACGCAGTTAAAGTTTATATGGAGAAGGAGGGGCGAATCATAATATTTTTATATAATATGCATTAGAAATACATTAAATTAATGGAAAAACACTACACGCACACAACCATGCATTTGACACACGCAGTCGAAGCGCGTAAGTATGTAACCACATATATCAATATATAATGACATATATCAGCAATATCTAACAGGCAAACTTTGGTCGAATTTCGAGCACTAGGCGGTCGCTAGTTATTTTAAATATTTGTAACTTACCATAAATTCTGGATTCATATAATTCTGTATATGTAATAAAGTGGACCACCATGTTGTTCTGCACATATTAACCTGATTGGCGACAATAGTCCAGTTGGGTCCATCTGTCATTCGGTTCAAGTATGACGCTTCTAGTAGTACAGCTGCGGCTAGCAGCGGAAACATACGCAGCAAACGATGCAGATAGAAAAAGTGAATATTCTTTAGCAGGCTTTCTGAAAGGATTTGTAAGTAAATTAAAGAAACGAAAATTCCGTATTATATTCATCTTAATGCAACGTATACTTAATTAAAAAAGGGTTACCAAATCACGCACAGTAAAGTGCCGGTTGTCGGTTTACTCGTTCATAGTTATAGATTACTTTGTTTAACTGCATATAAAACGCTTGTTGTGTGTAGACCAAAATAAATTATTTATGCATGCACACACACAATACACATGCACAATATACATTATTTATCAGCCATTAACACATTTACATTCAGCCACAAATTTACGCTTGTATTTTAGAGTATTACTCAAAAAGATACAGTAATAAACAAAACTATATCTGCAGTTGCTAACTTCTTTGACTATACTCAAATAGTATATAGCGAAAATATTCCATTGTCTTCTTATCGTGTCGATGGCAACAGTTTTAAATGATTTTAGTCCAGTGTTTGGCAACGCAAATCGTATTAGGCCTCGCTTGGTATATCTTATCAAGCTTGCACAATTCTGGGCTCGTGGGGCATATCAGCAAATGACCCATTGTCTGTGGGGTTGCACCGCAGTGGTACTTGTTTGTACTTGGGTCGATATAACCCCATCTTGACACTATTATCTTTAGATCAAAGAATGACATGGCAATATCTTATTCAAATCAACATCTTTTGGAGTTATTTAAATGTTTGCATTTAATCGGTAGTCTGCGCTTGCAAACTTTTTTGTATTTCTTCTGCATTGCTTCTGATATACTAAGGAAATACAACTGTAAAGGAAAAACGAATGGAGACTGAGCTAAACAAAGAGGTGCCAACCAATGCAACTCCAGGGCTTACATCAACTCGTTTATTCTAATTAAAATTACTGTGCAATAAGTAGTATCGCAGTGGGTGTACGTCATTAATGGCGCGATAAGGTTGTACTCATTAGCACGAGTCATCTGAATAACAACCAGACAGATTAATTTCGTTATCTGACGATAGTCAAGAGGAAAGATTTAAGTACGCGTCTTACCACTGCCAGTATGCTGAGTGTCATGAGCGAGATCACTACACGAAACGACAAACTTTTATTGGTTTGAGACTAGATATTCATTGTGTCTATTGTCTGAATGTTGGTAAAGTATTCTGTGATAGATAAATGATTGGTAATGCGGCAGGTTCTCTTTTTTAAAACCAAAAGCTAATGAAGTACAATCATCTAAGTGAAATTCTCTACCATTACTAAATTGTCAATGACAATTACAATTAATAGCGATAACAAAATGATGATGAAAGATAAAAAGAAGTTACAGTGGCCTATGGACGGTTTAATTATTGGAGATAAGTACACTAAGTGCTATTAATTGGCATAGCGTCATCTAAATTGTCCTTACCTCGAAAATTATTTTATTTCTGACATGAAAATGGCCATTGAAATTAAACTAAAGTTTATACGGATTTTGTCGCATTATTTATTTTAAAACACTTTTATTACATGGTACACACCTCGATGGCGTAGTGGTTAGTGTAACCGACTGACACGCCTGAGGTCGCGGGTTCGATTCTCGCACAAGTCAAACATTTGTGTTCATGAACATGGATGTTTGTCTTGGTCTGGGTGTTTCTATGTATAATATGTATGTATTTACAAAAAAAAGGTATATACATATGTATGTTTATCCATTGTCTAGTAGTACCCATAATACAAGCTCCGCTTAGTTTGGGCTAGATGGTGTTGTGTGTATGTGGTAGAATATTATTATTATTATTATAATTATTTAAGTTTACACTTTTGCCCGACGTTTCGGTTGCTTTACAGTAGCCATGTTTACAGTGAGATTATGATGACCATCTTAGACAAAATCCGTATAAAGTAGTATAATTTCAATGTATAACTTTCGCGTTAACGTAAGACAACATTATGAAAATGTCCATTAATTAATGAAGTAGTAACAAATAGATCTTTTCATGTTTGATCATAATTCGTTTATCATTGCTTTTCATTAATGGAAAGCTTAACATATTTCTTAATCAGCGTTATTCAATGCCAGGTTTTGTCATAATGTTATCTTTCAGATTACCTATATTAATTTGGCAAATAGCTTTCGTGGCAAAGAATAAACATTTCCAGGATTAGAATTAAATCGATAGATCGATGATAATTATAAGACAATAACGTGCTTGATGAAGTGTTATCTATAAATGTCGGACCATAAATGTTTAAATAGATTATTTAAATTGAATAAACAAATACATATTTACGGATTATCAGTGATCAATATTAGATAGTGATTATTTGTTTATTCGATACAAAGTGATTTTTCTGTTTCTGAAAATATACTTATTGGACATCAATATTTGTACCTATTTGTGTTAAAGGATTTTTTGGCACGTGCCGATTCAGACATGTTCATTCTCATAATCAATAAGTTATTTTATAGTAATTATATCTACTTTTAGTATGTTGCTGAAATCAGATATATAATTACAAGCGTTTAAAATTAATAATTTCGTAAGTATTATAATATTTATCATTATAGCGATGCAGAGTTAATATATTGATTCCTGTTGCTTGATGGTAACTTTTTTGCTTAACGTAAATGAACTAAATGGAAATATAATTTACATTAATTAAAATAAAACTATAAATCATGTGAATAGGTTGGTACTTACTACTTGTTAATTTTCCGATTGTGGTATAGACAATTAGAAAACCGCTCAATGTGAAGAATGTGTCTACAGTAAAGTGGGCTGCTACGATCCACAGGGACTTCCAAGAACTAGACCACTAAAATCATTCAATTGCTATATTTTTGTATATCAGTCAAATGTAATACCAATTTATTGAATAAACTATGGATAGAAAATAAATAATAGAAGGCTTTTCCTATACTCTTAAATTTTAAATAATTTCTAGTATCGTAGAATACTTTGAATCGCGGTGTGACTTTGATAAAACCTTCGCTTTAGTTTTAAACTTAAATTGTGCGAATTCTGAACGCATCCTTTCATTATTTCCTTTACGGCTGGCAGCATTGTATATCATTGTCATTGTGTGTTCAATCGCTGTGGATGGATCCATGCCGATTTGCGAAAAAATACATAAAATATGTAAGTACTAGTTTATATAATCGTAATAAAAAAAGGGGGTATGATACCCCGATCATAGTTTAAAGTTGATCTCTGACATTTTATTCTGTTTCTCGAAAAATAATCAAAATATAAGTATTTTCATTAAAAATATCGACAGTACATACAAAAACGATATTTACATATATATTTTTACATGTTTTCGCCCGCATGTTTAAAAAGAAATATAGTTTTAATCCCGAAATTCATCAAAGTCACCCCATTCTACCAGTAGTTTAATTCATTTAAAACCTAAAACCTACCACGAAAGTATCAAGTGGGTTAGACCAAGATAATTCAGAAGTGAACGAGTGTCCAACCAGCACCCAAGCCATGGCCAAAGCTCTGATTCCATCAATGCATTCTATTGAGTTAGGTCCCGAAGTAAAAGTCATTAAGCGACGTCCGTTTGTATAAATCGAGAACGATTTACCGATCACGCTTAACTTCTTAGGGTCTAAAACGGAAACAATTTAGTTAAAATTAAAATAAAATTAGCTATGCATAATGACGAAGACAATATAATTCAAAACCTTACCCGTGTTTTTAATAAATGTGTGCCACAGATCGTAAGAAGTGCTGACCAAAGTTATAAGGCCAAGGAGCGAGAATACAGCGCTGCAATATTAAAATAAAATTTAACATAAATACAATAAGTAAAGTAAAAGAAGGTGTGCTAAGTCCACCATCCACCATATACATATAGATGCGTGAAAGAAAAAGAAGCCACATTGGATCTTATATAAAAGGAAAAAACTTCGTTCAACAAAAGATTGGTTAGTACATCTTGGTATCATAAAATGCATTTTCTCCAATTTGCAGAAGACAAGGAATAATAAGCAGAAGACTATAGAATTATTTGTTTTGCAGTAGGACAACTATATTATTATAGGTGGGTAAATACTTAGAACAAAGGAGATGTTTCATTTTCGGCTATGAAATGTACTATCAGCTAAAAATTGGCAAACAATACCAGGAATCGGGGAAAAATATTATTACCTAAATTTAAGTCGAATTGCGTTTGCACTTAAAAATAATAGTTTTTTATATTATTGCCATTATATTCAATATGGCGGTGGATCTCGGTCATATAATTTTGTATGCGTTCATAAAATATCATATCGAAAACTGTACGAAAATAGTACTACTATAATTATAATACCTAATGAAAATAATATATAAATATATATGTTAACAATAAATATGTTTTCACATCTTTTCAGAAAAAAATTAACATAAAAATATTTTTTTAAATATAATACTGATTTTGCAGGATGCACTCCGGAACGAAACATTTTGTTTATGTTTGACATTATCTGTCAATGTCATATTGACTGATAATAAATATTCCAATGCTGAATTGGTGTTTCTTATTAAACTTTCCTGAATCCATACGTTTTCCTTTCATTTTTACAAGAATTATCAATTATTTGGTGAATATTAAGAGTTCTTCTACTTCTGACAATTCTAGCATTCTAGGTTATGTATAAATGTAATTTACCAATTTGTCATAGATAGATCCGCATGACAAACGTCAAACATTTTATATTTTATTTTGCGCAATGAAAATACTAGAAATTAATAAAGAATTGCTTAACTAAATGTATTTAGGGGTACATTTCCCAGGTTTCCTGAGGATGTACAAGTTATAGCCGGAGTCCTATACAAAAGTGAAACATCTCCTTTTCCAACTAGTTTCTTTATTTCGTATACTTACATGGCAGTGTAGTCAGCTGGTGCCATAGGTTTATCGTTGGGAAGTCGACAGTAAAGATCGGAATATTGAAATCCTACAGCAGACATATTAAATAGGAAGGAATCGAATGCTTGTCGAGTAGTGCAAGGCTTAGGAACACAAACTCCTAGTGTAAATTGAAATGTAGAAAAGATGCTGTCTGGTGTCATCCTGCAAGTAAATAAGTAATTACAAGTAGTGATATTTGCGATGACTTCATATTTCATTTGGATATTTCGTCATCTATACTCTACCTGTCATCATCAACAACGCCAGTGTATGATTTTAGTCCTTTCTTCATAAAGTAATATTGTTCTAAACTTCTTACAGTGTCATTATCCAAGCGTAATAAACTTGGATCAAAATTGAAATTCTTCATGTAAAGAGGTAACTCTGGCAACTCAAAATTTTGATTCATAGGTACTCGAATGACGCAATATTTTCCTTGTAGCTCAGAATCTGACAGGGCTTGATTGAAATTGATGCATTGATGATAATTGCCCATGTCTAACGTATTTCCTTCAAGTATACCTCTGGGAGCTCTGATCCCAGCATCGGCGACTGATAGACAAAAATATCATAATGTTAATTTACCGTAACTTTTATTTTATTTTTTTATTTGCCGTTATAAAATCTTTTTATTTGCGAAGATATGGTCTACCAAAATCATTTTTGTTATTAAATTACTGCCGCCTTCGCTAGCGACAAAAACAAAGTAAAACAAGGATTACCAAACACAAACACAAATTTCTGACTAATGTAGATATCAAATTCACAACATTTGACGCATCAGTAGTGACGACACAAAAACCATTCCATTATATTTTCAGCAATTAACTTTTAATCCTAATAAAAACAAATAGCATTGTTAATAGTCAAATATGTTTCACTTTTAATTATTGTCAATTTATACCAAGACTTATACTTACAGTACATTGTTAATAGAGGTGTCCTCCGTATAATATTTATTTGTTCCGTACATAGTTCGTCATCTAACACTTCTTCATATAAACTTGGATCCAAAGCTTCGGTCGGCGTCTCAAACTCCAAATATCCATTTACTAAACTAACAGCTAAATTAATTAATCCTATAGTAAAAAATACTTTAGAGCCCATTTTTAATATCACATGTATTTTCTAATTATTATTTTGACACTATATTGACATTTTTATTTAATGGAGAGATAAAACGTCTTATATGTCCTTGCCGTTTTGGTAAAATGTGGCAATACAAGTAATTAATCGATTTATTATATTTATCTAATCTAGTTCACTACGTAAACAAAATTAGTATTATCTTGCGGATTAAACATTTGTGTAGTCTTTAAAAATGGAACTCCGCCATTTTAAGCGGAAGGATTAAATGTTTACGTTTTATTTAAAAATGGAATTAGGGCATTTTAACTGGAAGAGCTTGTCATGTGCCGCCAGTTCCCATTTTTTGGTGATGTGATTGCCGAGGGAAAGAACTCCCTTTACTGGCGTGAACGTAGAAACACTTTGACGACGTTCCTGCGTAAGGGTTGCGGGTGATTAAGATACTCACTTTTCTACTTATCCTATCTCTGGTAATTCAAGTGATCATAGCTACGGCAACCACTGTGCGGTACGTTACCTAAATACTATGCTGGAATTATGCTAAAGGAGATGCTAAATTAAACAATATGATTGGAAGACACTTATAACTTTTATTCCGCTCAAAGAGTACCTAATCTATGATTATGGATAATCTAATGATATATATAAAACTAATGATAATGGATGATATTGCTTATAATGAATACACCTGTTTCGCTGTTCAATTACACCCTAGTACGCCGATGAGCTGTTTCGAGGCTGGTATATTTATTCTCCAAGAAATCAAAGAACTCTTGGGGTACTAATAGTTCCCAAGAGTTTTCCAACAACTCTATATATTTGGAATATGACTCACTATCTAACTTCTGCGAAAAAATATGCTCTAGTAGAGGGTCCCACGTACGAACTTTTTTTTAATTTTATTTTTTGCAGTCTTTCATTTGGGTCATTCGGCAATATTTTTGTAAATTGAATGACAGTGCAAGGTACTTGTCCAGTGACAAGCCCTTATAATTCTTTAAATTAGAGTAAAACTTGTGGTATTATTTTCTATAGTCTCCGGGTGTTTGGGAATATTTCATCGTCCATAAGGTGACGTGCCAATATATTTGGATGTAGCTCCAATCTTTTTTTTATATTTTGTGACTGTCTCAACTATTTCTTCTTTTACTATTTTGATGTGGAGTTCGTGGTGAAGTCTCTCATTAGTGACGTACCATGGTGCATCTACGATCATTCTTAGCATTTTTTATTGGAACCTTTATAAGATTTCTAAGTTTGAATTGGCAGCCGTGCCCCATAGCTGAATTCCATAGGTCCATATAGGTTTTATCATGGCCTTGTATATCAATAATTTATTTTCCATAGTGAGCTGGCTGTTTCTATTGATCAACCAATACATCTTGCGGACCTGTAGTCCCATTGCTAAACGTTTGGTAAAGATGTGCTTTCGCCATGTTAGGCGTCGGTCAAGATAGACTCCAAGATACTTTGCATCATTTGATTGTGATATCTGAACACCATTTAGCAAGATTGGAGGGCAAGTCAGGCGTAGTGTGGTAAATGTGACCTGTACGGATTTTGTTTCATTGGCTTTAATACGCCAGTCTCGGAGCCAACCATAGATTTTATCTAAGTAGTTTTGAAGGAGAATATTAACAACAATGTCACTGACAAGATTGTTTATATTCTCAGAGACAGTCAAGCTGCTCTTAAGGCTCTGAACTCCTGTAGGGTGGACTCAGCACTGGTCCTGAACTGTGTTAAAGCCCTTAACAAACTTGGCAGGAAAAACACAGTCAGGCTGGTGTGGGTTCCGGGGCATGCAGGGGTGCAGGGTAATGAGGAGGCTGATGTATTAGCCAAAAAGGGCTCGGAGCAACTATTTGTGGGCCCCGAGCCATTCGTAGGTCTCTCTGAGAGTACCGTCAAGGCAGCTTTGAATGCACATGGCAATGATAAACACAGGCTGGAGTGGATGGCCCTTAGGGGTCTGGAACACTCCAAGAAATTCATTGCAAACAGAGCCACGGGCTTTACCCGGAAGTTCTGCGGGTACAACAAGGGCCAAATACGCCTACTCACAGGAGCGTTTACTGGTCATTTTGGCACCAACGACTTCCTGTGCAGATTGAGATTGTCAAACAATTCGATCTGCAGAGCCTGTGGTGAACAGGACGAGTCCATATAACACCTACTGTGTGAATATGACGCGTTGGCCGGACTAAGGATGGGTCTGATGGGATTGGCATATCCGAACCCTGAAGACTTCAGGCTTCTCCCTCTGAAGTGTACGCTGCGACTGATGCAGTACATTCATAGGGAGATAGCTCAGGGATAAACCTCGGGGCCGACACAAAAGATCCCACTGGGTCGAAGTGTCACCGGTCTACAATGACTGACCCCCGTATCAAGATAAGATAAGATAAGATAAGCAGTTTTGAAGGTTTTGAGAAGCTTGTTCCGGCATTGCATCTGAAGCCATAACGGCTGTATCGTCGGCAAATGTTCCCATAACAACATCATCTGAAATGGGTAGATCTGCAGTGTAGAGAAGATCAGTGTAAGTCCCATTACACTGCCTTGCGGTACTCCAGCACATATTTCTTTAAGAGCTGACGTTGCTTACCCCTGACTGACAAAGAAATGTCTATTAGTTAGTTATGATCTAATCAAGTTATAATAAGTAATAGGCAACATATTTTTTAATTTGAAAAGAAGTCCTTCATGCCAGACTCTATCAAACGCTTGTGAAATATCCAGAAATGCGGCTGTACAGTATTCTTTCTGATCATATGTTTTAGCAATGCTTTCGACAAGTCTATGAATTTGCTCTCAATTGTGCTATGCTTTTGCTTGAAGCCAAATTGGTGGTCAGGGATTAACTTACGTTCCTTGATAATTGGGGTCAATCTCCTCAGAGTCAGGATCTCCAACACTTTGGATGGGATTGGGAGTAGGCTTATATGACGATAGGACCTAGCATCGACAAGATTTTGCCTGGTTTGGGGATCATAATAATTTTAGCCACTTTCCGTTGCGGGAGTATGTACGTTAAACCCCGGTGACCCCATATGGCGTCGAGCACACTTGGTCGTGAAATGTTTACGTTAGCTCAAATAACTAATGCAAACGTAAACAATACACTATCGAGTGTGCTGGACCCCATATGGGGTCACCGGGGTTTGACGTGTACAAGTCCGTAGACGCGATCGGCGTTAGCGGTATTTGACAGGTTAATGTTCCTTGTTGCTTTCAATAGCGAATAGTCAGTTGTATGTTTAGCATCCAGGTCTTGTAGGTATATTCCAAGGTTCTGATGTCGATCGTTGCTTAGTAGTTTTTTAAGATTTGCAGTAAGTTTATTATAGATTTTTTTGTCACCAGGGTACCTTGTCATCTGCCATCGCTTCCTAGCTTTTCGCTTTTCATATAAAAGCTTTCTAACTGATGATGAGCATTCACTCCCTTCACTAGTAACAGCTGGTGTGGGAGGTGTAGCCTTCCAGGCTGCTTGTTGTATAACATAGTTGAAATGTTCGACAGCTTTTGTGATGTCTTCTTCCATTTGCAGTGGTATCTTAACATTGATTGATTTTGCTATTAACTCTCGAAAATAATCCCAATTCGTTCTACAATTATGTAATCGACATGGTTTTTCATACGTTCCACGTACTAATATCGATTTTTTTATGATGTTAAGTCATTCTAACGTAATATCGTGCAATTTCTTAATAGCTGAAAAGGATTGTTGCTGAATATTAGGTAAATTCAAAAATAAGTTTACGTGTGACGTAGAAATAAGTTTCTTACTGTCGAATCCATGGTTTAGAATCTCCCAACAGACGATATAGTTATCGGAACTGATTGGCAGGTGCTGTATTAAACGCTCAGCTTCACTTTTTTTGCTTTCGAGGAATTACATTTTTGAGCATTAGACAATACTGTGTTTTTATGTATCGCATCGTTAAACAAAATATTTTAAATGATAGTTACCTGTGAATATTGGAACATTCCAATATTCACGGGTAACTATCATTTAAAAATATTGGCATATATATGGACATCCATTTTAGGTGTTGCATTTGCGTGATGTGATTTATTCTACATTTTGAATGAAAAAGGCTATTACCTTTTTCATGCTGATGAATGAATGCTCGTGCTTAGTGAAATAAGATTCATATTCCTCATTTTCTTCGAAATCGCCAATGATTTTCCAGTGAAGGTTATCGAACGCATTCCAATGATTTCACAAATTTTTAAGGGCGTCTTCAAATTCTCATTTATCGACCAATGATTCTAAATTAATATTATCGATTGCTCGCAAAAATGCTTTGAAATTGACTGACTGCTTACGGAGCATGTCGTCAAGCTTGCTGGACGAACCACTAGACACACAAGGAGTTGGAGGAGATGGAGTTGCTGCTGCTGCGTCCTGATTCGAAGCGCCAGCCTGATTAATCTGTTCATAGGCAGATGGCTGCCTCAACTCATTATGACGTTGCTCAATAAGTCCTCTGATCTTCAATTACAATTGCTTTGTACTTTCGTACTCTGAATTGACAAAATATATATGATTTGACTTTTCAAAGGGCCGAATTTTTTCATGATCAACTTGGAAATCTTGCCAGTATTTCTCAAGCAGCTCAAGTTTACGCTTACAATAATCAAACGTTTTACGATCTAAGCTATCCTTCTTAAAATTAACGAGGAGTTTTTTAATGCTCTCTCTAGTCTGTGATTCTCTGAGTGACAAAAATACAGACTCTCCAGTTTGCTGCTGTTACTGCCTTTGATAATAATATAAGAAAAAGAATGATTTTATTTGGATTGCAGGCTCGGCGAAGGATGACCTCCATATTCATGCTTGCTGAGGTTTGAGGTGTAGGCTCGCTGTTACTGAATGTGTACCTTAAGAAGTTATCACGATTTACTTAAACGTGTATATTGCGATATACGTAATTCTCTAATATTCTTATACTTATTCCATAAACTTAGAATATATTTAATAAACTATAATATAATTTTAATAACTACAACAAGTTTTATATATAATATCAGTGATCCGTTCCACTTGTACGTCGAGCTCAAGTGCATCATTCATTTTTCGTTAGGCAGCCGCAGTCGCTCTCAAATCGTAAACGAGGCTGACACGTACTAGCAGCTTAGCGAACCGCATCCTCGTATTTGTTATAATAATTATTTTCTATAAGTAGGTAATTAGATTTATATTCTGTGTTATTACATTTGGTTATCCAACTAAGTGCCTTATTTGTTCCCGTACTGGGTAAGTTGCATAATTTAATTTTTTTTTATGGCTTGTGAGGCTAACGAGCCAATGGATTGCCTGATGGTAAGCGATTACCACCAACCATGGACACCCGCAATACCAGAGGAGTCGCAAGTGCGTTGCTAGCCTTTTAAATTTGCCTCCCCTCCCCCCAGAAGGGAAGGTAGAGAGTTGAGCCTCCGGTACCCTCACGTACTCGACGAATTGTATAATTTCAATTGTTATTTGTTTTGCTGTAGCTAAAATAATGTACACAGTCGCCGCCGCTTAATTTAAATGTTATAACGGCTAGTTTCGAATAGGTTGATCGTATTATCCTACCTATCTGTTTTGTAAATAATACATACTTGGTGTTGTGAACTATCACGAACACCAAATGTTTTATTAGTCTTATGTTTTATAATTTTATTGCTATTAGTAATTAGTCGATTCAAAAGTTTTAATCTTGCCTACTTAACGTTAACGACTAGCCATCTAGTAGATGACGAGCTCTTGCTCTGTTAGGTGAAGGTAAAATATTAGTTGCTAATGCAATTTTGGAAGCGGTGGTTCGGCTGAAGACTAATGCGACTCGCCAGCTCATCCCTGTCACATAGCTCCACTGCAGCGAGGGACACCAACCATCATCGAAAGCCACCAAAAAGAAGGGTGCGGTTTTAATCAGCCCACTACGGGGCCCGACTTTTAACCGGCCTTACTCATTACCCTCTTATTGTCTTTTATATTGTCCTTTAATTATAAATTACTTGAACTATGTTTGTGATCGTTTTATTTCTACAACATTAAATAAAACATGACAAAGTGTTGCTGGCACTGCCGTCGGCTACATTGAATATCTGATATCACTGTTTGCTGCTATAAATGCCTTTTTTACAACGTTCACTGTTAGATAGTTCACAATAGATAGTTCACTGCAAACTGTTAGACAGTTCACTGCTAGTTCGATTGCTGTTTAAATGTTAGAGTACTTCACTTTGCGATAGTCTCGATAAAACGAATTAATCGGCCGCGAAGTCCTTTAACATTCGAAGGACCAGAAAATGTGCAATACGTTACCTAAATGCTACGCTAGAACTATGCTAAAGGAGATACTAAATTGAACACTATGGTTGGAAAATACTTGTAACTTTTATTCCGCATTATTTTATTTATATTTATTATTATATTGTATTATTAAAATAAAGTTTAGTTATAGTCCTTGAAAATCATTTCAACAGATAGTTCATCACTGAGTAGTTCACCTGCGAGAAACTCTGTTAACATTGCCTGTTATTAATTTGTGTGGAAAGCCCAGAATGGCGTATGGTATGTACATAATACGTGAAGCAAAAACTTTGTACCCCTTTTTACGAAAATTGCGCGGACGGAAGTGTATGAAATTTGGTACAGTTAAAGTTTATATAGAGAAGGAGTGGCAAATAATAATATATTTAGAAAATATGCATTAAAATACATTTAATTAATGAAAACACACGACACGCACACAACCATACATTTGACACACGCAGTCGAATCGCGTTCGTAGTATTACGGCATTGTTCGTCTGACGTCGTACAATTATTCTCTTCGTAACTATGGTTACATATACCTTATTTATATGTTATAAAGAAAAAAGGAATCAAAGTAGCAAGCTTAGGAATATCGTTACTGAAAAAGTATAATAATAATAATAAAGTTTATTTCAAAAGGAGATTGTAGTTTTACATTTTGTTAACATAGGAATTGATAGGAGTAGTTTATTTTCTACGTCTACTTAGACTAGGTTTATCAATAAATACAATGACAATATATTATGGACTACAATATTCTTGGGTGAAGAACTGTTTTCCTAGAGAGACTACTGAGTAGTCTGTGTTTAGGAGTTACAGTAAAGTATATATAGTTAAGTAAATAATAATTATAATTTGTTTGATAAATATAGGTAAATTAACCTATATAGCCTTGGCAAAATCTAAATGAAATGTGATTATAAGGGTAAATTTATAGACAATAAAACCTTAATAACGATCAAACTTAAAATTTAAATCAATCATGGTCTAATTTTGACCACTTGGTGACCGCTAGTAGAGATAAAACGATGAACGTTGTAACCATAACCATTTCAAACAATTTCTTTAGCCCGTCCAAAAAAAATGGGTACTATATGCAAAGGAACCTAAATAAAATTATATTCTGCACTTTAGCCCCAGAACACTCGCATATTCAGTAAACGCATATTTTTCTTTAAATTATATTGGGTTGCATCCAAAAAGAGTCTTGAGTGTTCGACTTAAGATAAGACAACTTGAAACATGTAACCGTTATACCTGCAATGTAGAAGAAAGTAGAAGAAGAAGCAGTATGAAGGATTAACAATATCAAGAACAGCATTGTGCCTTGTTGTTGTTATCATTTTAAATTAGCCTACAAATACAATTTGGTAAAGCGCAATATTTAATATAAGTACATAATTAATACAAATCTTACAAAACTTCACATAAGGTATTTAAATTTTGATTTTTATTGTAATAAAAATCACAAAACTTTATAATACATTTTAAGAATCTGCATAAACTTTATAAAGCCTTTTTTTGGGTAACAAAAATCATATAGAATTAAAATATGTGAATTTGATAATTTGTTATATATAACAGTTACTGTTATGCCATATCAATTCCGAAAATATCAAGCCCAGAATTTTAAAACGGATTGGCGATGAATAATGTCTTATCAACCGGTAATTAAAAACCTAATTTTTGATTAGAATGCAAAAATTAAAGACATTAATAAAAGTCATTGCAGCTAAAGTGCGTAAAATTAATACCCACTATCTACAATAATATGAATCTGATTTATGATATTGAATAATAACAAGATTATTTTATCTTATTTTATTGTTAATGTGATATGAGGATAGATAAGAATTCGAAACGGTTTTGGAAGTCGTAGATAGTGGTATAATAAAACGTAGGCTTCAGATTTCAGAATATTTGATTTATAGTAAACAAAAATATTGCGTTAGCTAATAAAAACTAATAAAATATTTACTACAGGAATGTATCCAATAGAAAATCTTACAATTCGACGAATCAAGAAGGAGTTGAGTCGACACTAATTTCCGAGCGCGGCGGTACTGTTCGATGCAACGTCGAAGATATCGCCATTTCTATACTAAACATGACGTCTTATCAAACAGTTCTTTTCAGAACTAATCTTGTATAAAAATCTTCTATAAAACAGTCATGGTCTTGTGTCGTGTTTGTGCGGTCTGTGGCTGCATACGTACACGATCAACGGTTTGTCTATTTTATTAACTCATCCGATTGACTTTGCAAAATCAGATGATGCACACCATAAACATATTGATATATTTTATTAAATTGATGAAGATAATTTTCAAGTGGTCCGCCACTTTAAGCTGCTGATACAGTCAGCTATACCTACTTCATTCCACCGCAGTTTCATAAACGTCTACAAGTTCTAATAGATCTTTTGATCTGTCTCTCTAATTGCTTATGATTTTTCATAAGCAATTAGAGAGACAAGTGCATGCCATAAATCTCATACAATGGGCTGCCGTAATAATTCCTATCCGATATGGACCTTATCATAAATAGCTAACTTGTCAGTTGGCTATGTGTGATTTTATTCTGGAAATTAAATTTATAGTATTATATATAATATTCTATTCTACCACATACACACAACACTATCTAGCCCAAACTAAGCAGAGCTTGTACTATGGATACTAGACAATGGATAAACATACATATATACTTTTTTTTTTTTGTAAATACATACATATTATACATAGAAACACCCAGACCAAGACAAACATCCACGTTCATGCACACAAATATTTGTCTTGTGCGGGAATCGAACCCGCGACCTCAGGCGTGGCAGTCGGTTACACTAACCACTACGCTATCGAGGTTGTGTTGTATATTATAAGGTTACCGCAATCGATAAGATACCATTGGTCTAGTGCAAAGTAGGCTAACAGAACCCTTGAATGAGATGTAAGTTAAGACAAAAAGGCAAATAATTCACAAAAGTAATTAATTTATTTCGATGGAGAGACATTTCAAAGTCAGTGCATATAGTTTAATGCCTTTTGTCTTCTAGAAGCAGTAGAATTTATCCAATATTAAACGTTCTTGGACGAAAGAATTTCTTTATAAGATTTTTCATCATAATCATCATTGTTAACATTTGTAAGTGATAACTGCCTCCGTAGCGCAGCGGTAGTGAATGCGATTGCTGTGCATGAGGTCTCGGGTTCAAATCCCGGGTTGAGCCAACAAAAAAATATTGGATAGCTCTCAATAGCAACCCGGAGTTAGGAAATTAGCCGTGTTAGACACCACCGTGTCTCAAAAAGCACATAAAGCCGTAAGTCCTGCACCTGATCTCTCTCCGGTCGTGTCGGATTACCGTCCCATCGGATCATAAGAGTTAGGGAACAGAGAGTGCACTTGTGCTTACGCACACACTTGTGCACTACAGTATCTCCTGCGCAGATAGCCAGTCTCTGTTAAGACTGGCCGCCGTGACCGAAATTCGGTCTGGAGGAGGACATTAAGAGATTAACAGTCCTAGTATAAGTGCGAAACACTTTTGCACTATTAATGCTTGTCACACACTTATTAGGTACTGTAGCAAACTTATCAGAAGCATTCACATTTAAATTATTTAGGAAATAAGAAACACAAGAAAGCTATATATGTGTATATTTATTGTTATTTATCTTGATAAATTAAATTGGATATAAATGTCCATTTATCTTGAACGTGATAATCTGTTACCAATAAACATTAAAATCTAGTTAGTGACAACAATCCTGTTATCCTAATAATTCAACAATGATAATACTTAATCAAATTTATACACACACATTTCGGCCATAATTATTTTAATAAAATAAATAGTTTTAAATTAGTTGCCTCGGCGACGCAGTGGTATTGAATGCGACTACTATCCATAATCTCTCGGGTTCGATTGTCTGGATATAGCAAAATGTAATTAAACATAAACATAACATAAACATATATTTATTTCTCTCACCACAATATCATATTACATAATGGTTTATAACTATTATATAGCATTCGTTTATTGTGGGAGACTGGCGCCTAAACTAGGCGTTAGCCTGAATTTCAGGCCACCAGGCCACCACCTCGGTTTTATTTAATTTGCTTATATAAACAATTCAGCGTAGATGAGCCAGGTATGATGTTTAGTCTATTAAAAGTGGTGTCTTTGATTAGTAAGGTTTTGTATTTGTTGTATGTGTGTGTGTGTGTGTGTGTGTTTGTGTGTTTTTGCGTGCGTGTGTGTTTGTTTGTATACATGTGTTTGCCAGTTTTATTCCAGAATTTTTATTAGGTTTTCGGTGTTTATATAATTCAACGACATAAGCCATTCAGTCACCGCTTTCTTACAAGCTAATTTTGTTAGCGTGAACATATTTGTATCCTCCCATAAAGCAAAAGAAACGTTTGGAAAACTGAGTATGGTAATGAGACTGGGTGCGATCTACGGGTTTGCGCTGTCTTTTTCCTTGGAGCGATGGTGGACTATATGTCAACAACGAGTGCTGTCTGAGTATTGTGTGTAAAATATACAGTTGGCGTACTGTTAAAACTTTGCTCTCCTTATACAGATCTTCCGTTGGGTAACGGAATGGCAAGAAAGATGAGACTTTGAGGATTGCCCATTGTGCTCGCTCTAACTGTAGTAAGGTGGTTTTGTGTGCACCGCCCCAAGTAGTGACATAGTAAGTGAGCAAGGATTGGCAAAGAGTATAGTAGACCATTCTCCTTATGCTTTCATCCGTCACGTGTCTTAAGTTTTTAAATATGTATATAAGTTTCCTTATTCTGCCAGTAAGAGCTTCAATGTGTGGATGAAAGCTCAAGGAAGAGTCAAGAATAATGCCTTGGTATTTGGTTTTATTGATTCTCTCTAGGAGCAGGCATGAGCAGGCTGTATTGTATGGGTTACGGCAGGAGTGGACGATGATGAAATTTAAAGCTGCTGATGAAGGGGGAGTTCGTAGATAGAATGGTATGTATATATTTTGTCTTTTCCGCGTTTAGCGCCAGAATATTGGTACATTCTGACAATGTGTTTAGTCCCCTCTGGGCGGTCTTATATACACTTTCCCATGTACTGGAGTGAAACAAAAGCGCCGTGTCGTCTGCGAAGGTGAAAATTTTACCTTTATGTAGATCGAGAGTACACAGATCGTTAATGTAGATCAGGAACAGGGTTGGCGAGATTACGCTGCCTTGAGGAGCTCCATAAGTGGTGAAAAGCTCATTACTTGTATGCTTTTCTATTTTAACGCTCTGTGCACGACCTCTAAAGTAGTCTGCGAACAATTTAAGTTGAGTACCCCTTATTCCTACGCGTTCCATCTTCTCTTCAAGGATGGGAATAGAGACCGTGTCAAAAGCTTTTTGTTTTTTAATTGGGTATCAATAAAAAAAACTCAGAAGCAATACGGCATCTGGAACTGTACCCGGAAGATGATAGGCTAGCATACTCTAACTATTGTCCAAATTTAAAATATTAGTACTCCATGGCCTAACCTCTATTGTGCCGTAAAAACTTGCCAAATCTGTTTAAATAAAATAACTGACTATTATAAGCTTGGTTATATGTACATCTGTGTATATATTAATACGTGAAGCAAAAACTTTGTGCCCCTTTTAACGAAGATTGCGCGGACGGAGGTGTATGAAATTTGGCACAGTTAAAGTTTATATGGAGAACGAGGGGTGAATCCTACTGTTTATATAAAATACTAGCTGTGCCGAGAGACGTCGTTCTAAGAAACTAAAAAAGAAATTAAAGAAAAAACAATTCCAAACCATTCTCGAATCCACTTGTACACACACACAAATGATTCATCAACATCGGTCCAGCCGTTTAGGAGGAGTTTAATTACAAACACACGCACAGAAGATTTATATATATAAAGATACATTAGAAATATATGAAATTAATGAGAAAGCACTACACGCACACAACCATGCATATGACCCACGCAGTCGAATCGCATTCGTAGTATTTCGGCATTGTTTGGCTGTCGTATGTAGTACTATTCTTCGTAACTATGGTTACATAATTATATCAATATATATGTAAATTATATGTCATATCAGCAATATCTTGCAGACAACCTTTGGGCGGATTGGAATGATATATATTATTTATAATATATTTACGTATTTATATGTAATGAAGAAAAAAAAACAAAGTAGCAAGCTTAGGAATATCGTCATATCGATAAAGAGTATAGTTATGTAAATAATAATTTGTTTGTAAAAGATAGGTATAACTTGTATAGATCGAAATCTATATAAAATGTGTATACAGGGTGTCCGGTAATTGATGGATAACCTGGAAATGTGTTATAGTGGAACTGATGGACATTCAGAAAAAATAAAAAAAATCTATCCTAAGTACTACCTGAGACGTGTTTTTTTTAAATTACCATGTATCACTTTCTTGTATGCTACGACCATAAATGAATGAAATCCATCGGTTTTTTGTTGTTTTATTATTAAACACTAATTATGCTAATAGATAGACAGTCAAAAGTATGCTATGCTAATAAAGCTTGCACTTTTTAATATATTATATATATATATATTTTTTATTATTATTTTTTGCATTTTTCTGAACGGCCTTCAGTGCTACTATAAGACATTTCAAGGTTATCCATTAATTACCGGACACCCTGTATAAGGGTATAGTTCTAGACAATAAAACCATCATACCTAACTATCAAACTTAAAATTTAAATCAATTCTGGTCAAATTTCGACCACTAGGCGACCGCTAGTATAAGGTTATATTGTAATATAACCTTAGCTATACTAATATTATAAAGCTGAAGAGTTTGTCTGTTTGTTTGGTTGGTTGGACGCGCTAATCTCAAGAACTGCTGGTTCGAGTTGGATAATTATTCTAGTGTTGGAGAGCCTATATATCGAGGAAGGCTATAGGCTATATAGGAGACGGGACAGTAACTATAAACGCGGGTGAAACCGCGAGCACAGCTAGTATATACATATACATAATCAAGCAAGTAAGTAAGTAAGAAGGTAACATAAAAACGGCAATAACTGTAAACGTACTTTAAATGAAATGGTTTATAAAATTAATATGAATCTCGACATGACTTTTATTTAAATTATACTTAAGAACTAATTTAGTCATAACTAAAATAAATTATTATAAGATTGTTAACGTGACGTGTTTTGACACTCATTCCACTGATCTAGAGATTCATCAAAATATGATTACTTAATTGTAATCGCTGGAATATTCTCTTTACGTTCAACTACATCATCAGCATTAGTTTTATCCTTATCTTCGTCGTTATTAGCATTATTCCGCTCAATTCCTTTATTTTCATCTGCAGGAACAGCTTCTTTCCTTAGCGCTAAAATGTTCAAAAATACCTTTATTATAGAAGATAAAATATCATTACTATAAATTATTACTATTATTAACGTTAATTTACCTGTCGTCGTCATTTGCTTGAATAAAGTTGATATCGGGGAGTCCACCAGCATAGTAAAGAAGAATGATACTGCTAAACTTAGCGCTAGGTAAGACAGGGACTTGAAGGCCTAAAATTTGATAATAATATTATTGAATAAAATATCCTTTTTTCTCATTGGTTTCATTGTATATGTTTGCGGTTTTACTTATTGCCGCATAGGTAAAATTAGTTTTGATTACCAGGTTGTACAAAGTGAAGGTGCATTTTTCTTTCAGCAACAGCATTAATTAATAATAATAATAATCTTTATTAATTCAAAAATAGGTACAGTTTGTTTATCTTATTGTAATATGTAAGGGGCAATGCTAGATTTAACACGGAGCTGATAGAGTAAAATGATGGTGTCTGAGCTAGTGAGAACTGTATGACAGACACTAATTGTAACGGTGACCATAGATTGCTATCGTTTGATAGCAAAAACTCGACCACCGTTATTAATTAGTATACAGTTCTAGTTCAAAATAAGCTGAATAATATTATATTCTAATGGGAAGTCAACAGTAAATGACATAGTCTCTATAAACTTTGTCATTTCAATAAAATATTCTAATACTTACAAAAAGTCCCACGGTGAAGTAGATAGGTACCACTATAGTACCATTTATTGTAAACATCAAAGGATAGTGAAATAAATACATTCCATAAGAGAGACGAGCCGGTAGTCGCCATATTTTAAGCGACAGGAACCAATTCACGGGACCTGTATAAAAATAATAAGTTGTGGATTTTGAATACGATCTACATAGTGAAGTTATTTCCAGATATAATATTAAACATACATACTTCGATATCAAGTAATTATTAAAAAATATAAATTTCAAACCATAATGTCTTAAAATGATTTAAGTCATAGAATCGATAGGCTGCACTAATATTTAACTTATACATAAATAATACTCATATGCTTTAAATCCCACACTATAAATAATGGAAAGCATTTTTTAAATTGTAATTGATACGAAGTTCACCCGATCATCTAGTTTGCTATTAAAAGTAACTTCAGTTATCATGTTGTTAACAACCTATTAAAATATAACTAACCATTAAATGAGAATAGAATAAAATATTCGATTCAAAGTCAAAGTCAAAAGATACTGAACTGTTAAAAAAGAGCCTTGAAAACAACCATAATAATGATATATGTATCATATTGTGGTTGCTTTCAGGGCTCTTTTTTAGAGACAGTTAGCCTTTCTAACTGTTAGCCCTGATTTGCCGCCGGATTCACAAACATCAGGCACTTGGAAACAATGCAGTTCTAAATCAGTATTTAAAGTCCATTATCTTTAATGAAATTACATTAAATATTAGAAAAATTTGCTTAAAAAAATTTACCTCCATAGCCATGTTCACAAGTAAATATCACTATTCCTACAGCCACTGCCCAAGATGGTCTCATAATCGAATTCATTACGTTATTCATGAACTGATTATCCAAATCAAATGTCTTAGTATAATAGTTGAAATAAACAATACATCCTGCTATTGTAGCAGCACATGCCCAAAGAAGAATACCATAAATCTGTAAGCAGTAATTTTATCTTAATTCAGATATCAACTGAACTCAAACCTATGGTTTACACAAAAGAAACAGTTATTCATACTCACCCATGACATTTGGACTTTCTGACCTCGATAAACGTGGAGAATATATCCAATTATTAATCCAACAAAGAACGGAGAAGCTCTACTTAGTGTATTAAAATAATAATCTACAAAGTAGTCCAGCATTTCTTCTGCTGTACGACTATAAAAAAGAAAATTGTGGTTACACTGCGATATAAACGTACTTATATCGAAAATAAATAAAACGACATGTTGGGTACTTACGAAGGTACAATCGTTCCAGCTGAAACATTTAAATTGAAATTGTATATTGTTGACGATACCAATACCGCCACGAAGGCACCAATAAGTGCCAACCAGGCGTTGCGCCTTCGATCACCCAGTACCCAGAAAAGTACTAACGGTGATAAAACATATAGTTGAATATCTATAGCAACGTACCAGGAGTGAGCTACGCACTGAAATATAAAATGAACAAAAGATAAATAAATAAATAATTTTAATATAAGTACAAAGTGCAGTGGTATATGTATATATTAAATCTGATATTGATTTTAATAAGTATAATATTATTTATCTATTAAACTTACCATACTTCTAGGATTTATAAAGTTCTGTAGATTTAGTAGTGTGGACCACCAGTTCATTCGACATCTATTCGTATTACTTTCAACAGTTTGCCAAAATGGACCATCAGTCATATGGTTCAAATATGACGCTTGTAAGAGAACAGTCACGGCCAGTAATGGAGTTATCCGCACGAGGCGGCCAATGTAAAACCAGTGCAGGTTTTTCAATAGCTTCGCTGAAATAAACTTTTTATTATTAACTAAATTTGTATAAATATACTGCCATGAGTTTCAGTTTAAGAAAATGTTAGTCTGATTATTTCATCAATAGTAACTATTTTTTTTTTGTTGCTGATGTTGCATATTATGACTCATATACTCACAGCCTTTTATTATTTTATTATACATTAACTTAACATTACCAAAATTGCAATGATTATTAAAAATTAATGACATCTTCTTCTGGAGCTTTAATATACTTCAAAAACTTATGCAACTTCGTCAATTTATAATCTGTTTCTATTTCGGTAATTGAAAATAACAGCAGTATTAGGTGTTAAGCTTTTTACTTCTTTATTTGGATAGCTCTAGATAAAATTGAAATTACATTAGCCCCTCCGATAGCTACCTACAATTAAGTTTAATTTTGTTTGTGTATATTTTTGAAATCTATTTCTTTCTTCTTTTCTAATCTATCTTTTCTGTTTATACATTGTTTAAACCTATTGCAATATATTTTATCTGTAATAAACATCATACCCGTCCCTAAAATTTCGAGTGATTTACTTTAGTCACAGGTCTAGTCCACTCTTCTTCTCCCTAGCCTTTATTATTCCCATGTCACTTGGGGTCGGGTTTTCTAATTTAACCGGCTTTGACTGAATATCAGTTTTTAAATGGAGCGGCTGCCACCTGACCTCCGCAACCCGAATGCTAACGATACCAACGGCTAGACTAGTGTCAGGATATTATAGGGCACTGACTGCCCAATAACGACTGCCATAAATGTTCATGGCAGCCGGGACCGACGGTTTAACGTGCTCTCCGAGGCACGGAGCAGGCGATAATTGTCAATCAATACGCACATAATTTCGAAAAGTCATATAACTTCCGAAAGTCAGAGGTGCGCGACGTAGGTTCGAACCCGAGACCCTCTACATTGCAGTCTGTTGCTCTCTCCACTGAGCTATCGCTGCTATTTAGTCTAGTCCACTATAAAAATACCTCTTAAAATATACTACATGCTATGTGAATAACTAATATATGCAATAGCAAAATATATTTATAATAAAATACACATCACATAAAAATTCAGAAATATTGAGTCTGTATGTTGGTTCTTTGAAACACTTACTTCCATTCATTTTTCCTGCACTCGCATAAACTAAGAGTATACCAGCCAAAGTAAAGAATGTATCTACTGATATATGAGCCACTGTCAACCATAGAGCTTTTTCTGAAAATAGCCACTGCAAGAAATGTATACTAAATAGGTCAAAATATTAAAGCTAATATTTAATCAAATAAAATTACAGGAACCTTAAGAATAATAATTGGTTCCAAACAACAGTTTTACAATGGATCTAGACAAAAATTTAAAAGTATTTAGTAATCCATTTAGATAATAACATTATTAAAAAAGCGAGATAAGAACAATATTAAAGAAGCAAATTATGTAACAAGTATCTCTATGAAATATATATCATTATCAAGATGAGCTAAGAATAAAGATGAAAGATTTAAAAAATTTATATTACCAACAACGAAGGCAAAGGATTAGCCAAAAATAGTTCAGTATTATATGAATGTCCCACGATGACCCAAATCATTGATATAACTCTGATTCCATCCATACAATTTAAGTTCCCGGGACCAGAACTGAATGTCATTAACCGTTGACCGTTTGTATATACAGAACATGATTGATAAATACGATTAACGTTTTTTATATCTGAAAATATAGACTAATGTAAATAATTGAAAACAAAAACGTTTTAAAGTTGATAGAAAAACGAAAAGATTAGTCTTACCCTTTTTAAGAATAAATCTGTAACACAGATCGTAAGAAGTGCTTAATAGAGTTACAAACCCTATTAGGGAAAATATTGTCCTAAAACATAGAATTTATATACTTAGATAAATTTTAAACGATATTCATATCATCAAATTGATTATAGTAATAATAGCATTACTCTAATCAATTTGATGATATGAATATCGTATGACGTTATAATAACTATCACACACTGCTTCGTTTGCCTGCTCGACTTCCGTGAATGATAAAAAAAAATATTGAAGTTTTCGCAGAAGCAATTTCCAGTAAAATTAAACTACTATATACGGATTTTATCGCGTTGTTTATTTAGCACTGTATACTGCACTGATAAAATCCATATATAGTAGTTAAATTTCAATGAATAACATTCGCGTAAACAGAAGACAATACAATTTTCAGTAGCCAGGACGGCAAGAGCCTGTTATGAGAGAGTTCAAATCATAGTCGTTCAAATGTGGATGTAATACACCTGTGCATCTCTGTACTTTCAGGCAACAGGCGTCACATAAACAATATATTTATGTATATACAATTACATATAACTTTTGCACTTAAATTATGATGAAAATCTTACACAGCAGCGGTATCGGCACCCGACCACGGCTTATCATCAGGCAGGCGGCAGTATTGTTCCGTATAATTAAATCCAATTGCAGTAATATTGAACAGCAAAGAAGTGATTGCCTGTTCAGTTGTACATGGTTTAGGAACACAAACCCCAAGCCTGAAAACTGCTCCCGAAAGAGGATTGTTGGGAATCGATCTGAAAATTAACCGAAAGTTTAAAATAAATTTTTCTTTTTACACATCAAAATCACAGCATTTCATCAAAATGTCCACTTATAAGTTCAGCTATTAAAAAGTAAATAATTCGTATTTTACGTGTCAATGCATATAATACTGGTGTTATCCATATTTTTCACTTGTCTTATTTAGTAAACAAATATGCCGTAATGCGAAAGAAAGGACTATACTTATGGGTATCTATGGTCTTCAACCATAGAGACCGATAAGTATAGTCCTTTTTTTTTGCTATCGCTATTTATTAGAAAACAAATGTAATCTGAAAGCAGTAACTAAATGATATTACTATATTTTACTTGTTTACCAAACGAGCACAATAATGGTCTATTATAAAGTCACACAGATTATGTTGTAATCCCTTTTACCTAAAATACTCGCAGCAAGCTGCCTTTAGTAGCCAAGGCTATATTAAACTTTACATATCACTACCATGTTTCGAGAATATTATGTAAACTTTGAACCCTTCTTGAACTTTAAAAATCGATCAGCATTATTGACAATATTTTTATTTATAAATAGAGAAAGTAGCAGCTCACCTGTAATCTTCTAAATCATCAAAATCACCAATCAGAGCTTTTAGCTGTTGACGTTTTAAATTATATTCTTCAATTGTACGAATAGATGCTTTATCTAATTTCAAAGATGCTGGATTGAATGTCGACCACTCTTGTTGTTTTTCTGAACGAGGCAATCTAAAGGTTTGGTCTATTGGTACCAGTATCGAACAGTATTTCCCTTGGATATGCATATCATCTCCTTGGTGGTCGATAGCCAAACATTGATGGTAATTACCAAGATCTACTGTATTTCCTGTTAATATGCCTCTCGGAGTTCTTATGCCAGCATCAGCAACTAAATAAAACAAGTCATTTTCTTTTTAAGTTTTTAATTAACAGCAATGATAAACGCAATTTAGCTCAATTGTCTTCCTTTCAGCTAAATAGTTTTATATACAAAATAACTGGTTAAGGGTTTTCTAAGCGGTCAATAGTTTTACTGCGGTATATATCTAGAATGTTTTAAGCATAGCTCGGCCAACGCAAAAACATTTGAAAGCGTCGGCAATTTCAAAATATGTTTTTGGATAATCATAATTATTTAAAATATTGATGTCTATTTTGTAATATTGTTCTTATTACCCACTAGTGCGTTGCAGTCAGACAATGCCTTAAAATTAAAGCACATTAAATACAATTTTGGAAAACACGCTCAAAATGATCACTTTATAAAAATATTAAAATGTGACATAGCAAAAAATATCGGTTAAATCTTCTACTATCGATTAATAAAAATATAATTAAATTTTAAAATTATGTGAAAAAATCAATATACTCATAATGTATGTAAATAACAAAAGTCGAAATCGAAATACGCACATTGCATTCCTAAAAGCACATTTCCTCTAATGGTCCTTATTTGCCCATGACATTCGTCTGCATCCAATACACTTTCCAGATAATTTGAATCGATGGCTTCAATTGACGAACTTTTTACATAAGTAAACGTAACAAATATCAATAGGAAAACCTCTTTAAGCCCCGACATTTTGTTTATTTAACAGATTAAATTTTTCATTAGAACGAACGAACTTAATTTTATGTTGAAATTAAAAATCTGTCTATGGATGTTCACAGCGGAGTAAACACAGAAGTAAAAACTATAATTGCAATTAGTATGTCAATTTTAACGTGTCATTATCAATAAAGTAATTAATCAGTTCTATAAAGCGCACATCCGTATTGATTCTATCATCAATGATAAAGTATATGACTGATTGGGTAATCCGTTCAGATTGAACAATCATGAATAGGTAATGTGTTCACGTTCTATCACCCTCGGAAGTAGTGACAAATGTGTTTTACAATCTTATTTTGCAAGCTGTATTAGATCCCTCGTATTTAACAACGAGCTTATTGCCAAAATCCACGCTTGTATGAAGAAATAATAAAAAACTAATAGTCTGTTTATTTTTCTTTTTTATATATTTTATTTTTATTTAAGTTTAAAGCAATGTTGTGTAGAAGATAAAGAGTAAAACATTTTGAAAATATTTTTGAATTAAATAAGTAATAAAAAGACAATAATTATATTTAGTTATATTTAGCTCATCATTTGGAAATCCCTTAGGTTAACAAGTTAAAAAATACGGTTTTACTGGCTGAGTCAGACCATCGGGCACGCCACTATCGTGGAAGTAAGTACCGTGTTTGAGGAGTGACTGGAGAGGCGGTATGGTGCCCTCACCCGGCTGACACAGGTAATGATTGGCCACGGTTGTTTTGGCAAGTTCCTTTGTCGTATACGCCGGCAAAAAACGAGCGGTTATCACCACTACGGCGACTGCCGCGACGTTGTTAAGAACAGGGCGCTGCACACTTTGGCGGTTTGCCCCGCCTGGGCATCGCAGCGCTGTGAGTTAATCGCGGCAGTCGGATCGGTTGCCTTCTCGCTCCCAGCCGTAGTTCAGTCTATGGTCTGGAGTGAGAGGTCGTGGAACGCTGTCACCTCCTTCTGTGAGGAAGATATTTCCATCAGGGAGGCGGCGGAGCAGGAGAGGGAGCGCTTAAACTCTCTCCCCAACCGCAGAGCCGGGCGCCGGAAGGCGCGAGATGACCTCCAGCCACCCTGAGGTTTCACCTGGCGGTGGTGGGCTTTGTGGGCCTGGGATGTAGACGAATCAACCTTTGTGTCATAGTGAATACCACGATTTTCTAAAGTATTTCATCCCATTCGCGTGATATTAAATCCTCAATAAACACAGCGAAACGAAGCACTACAAACTGAGATATCATGCCAAGCAGTTTCTAATCCATATTTTGGGTGCCGAGAGAAGAGTAATTAGTATCCGCCAAGGTCATCATGCATAGCGAATTCGGAGTCCATAACACACATGGTGTCATCATTTAAATCGGGCACGGGATCCATATGCGAGACTTATTATAAGAAAAAATTGTCAAGAAAAACCAAACCATATCAACAAACACAATGGCGGAAGCGTCGGTAGGCAGATAATGACAAAAACATAAAATAACTGTAAAAAAAATTTAAACGTATAGTGTTGCCAGATTTAAAACTACCTTTTATACCAATGTTGGATATCCCTTTGATAATTATTAAGTAGATATGCTTACAGACAAAATATTTTTGCATAGGTATAATAGTGGTTAATAGTTGTTAGTAAGTCGTGAACCATCAGTTTCGTTATTGTATTATTTCGTTATTGACGACCTCGATGGCGTAGTGGTTAGTGTAACCGACTGCCACGCCTGAGGTCGCGGGTTCGATTCCCGCACAATTCAAACATTTGTGTGCATGAACATGGATGTTTGTCTTGGTCTGGGTGTTTCTATGTATAATATGTATGTATTTACAAAAAAAAAGTTTATATGTATGTTTATCCAATGTCTAGTACCCATAGTACAAGCTCTGCTTAGTTTGGTCTAGATGGTGTTGTGTATGTGGTAGAATATTATTATTATACTCTTTATTCAAATATTTTCAATATACTTTTACCTATAAAAATACATTTAAAAATATAAAATATATGGTACCCCACCGGCATCGGAAACAGGGTCCAAGCTGCCGGTGGTTAGGATTCCAGAGATAGGAACCTCCTCACAATGCGTGCTGTATCTAAAAGCACTGCCTTCTGCATCAAACCCTTGATCCAAGCACCCAACGCGAGCCTCTTTAGATAGTGATCGAGGGTCTTGGCTATTAGACCATTGACAGATATGACTATCGGCACAATGATTGCCGAATCAACATCCCATATGTCGACAACCTCGCGAGCCAAATCGAGATATTTAATTTGTTTATCTTTTTCAGCTTTCGCGAGATTGCCGTCTTGCGGAATGGTGACATCGATAATCAATGCGCGCGCTCTGATCGATCTATCACCACAATGTCAGTTTTGTTGGCCACAACAGTCCTGTCTGTGGTGATAGTTCGATCCCAGTACAACGTGACATGACTATTTTCGAGAACTGATTCAGCTACATACCTGTAGTACGGCACTTCAACATCTACAAGTTTGTATTTCAGAGCAAGTTGCTGGTGAATAATCCTGGCTACTTGGTTATGTCTGTGCAAGTACTCGCCGTTAGCAAGACGAGAACAATCGGAAACTATATGCCTGAGGGACTCACCAGGTAGGTGGCACGCCCGACAAATGTCAACCGTACCATCCCTCAAGATATATCTCCGGTAGTTATTCGTCTTGATAACTTCATCCGCAATAGCACAGACAAACCTTTCGGTTTCCCCAAAGAGGTCACCGAAACGTAGCCAGTTAACGGAGGCTAACAAGTCTACATCAGCTCTATATAGAGCCTTGTAGAACCTACCGTGAAGCTCCTTGCTCTGCCATACATCCCTGGGATCGTTAGTGCTAACTACTACAGGCTTGCGCCAGTTCTCTTTAGCCAAACTGAGCAGGGTGAGTCCGATGTCTACAGCAACTACATCCCGATGCATACCCACATCTGCCTGGAGAAAGTATTCTCTGAGGTTGCATACCTCGCGGTTATGAAGGGCCAGAAAGCCTCGGCCTCCACATTTCCGCGGGATATACAGTCTCATCACAGACGAACGTGGGTGATGCATACGGTATGCCGTCAAGAGTGTACGGACCCGCCGGTCCAGGGCATCCAGTTCAGTCTGAGTCCACTTAAGTATGCTAAAGGAGTACATGAGCACCGGCATGACCAAACCGTTACAAGCGCGCACCTTGTTGCCACCTGATAAAATACTATTTAAAACTTTTTTCAGGCGACTAAAGAAACGCTCCTGCAACGATTGCTTCATGTCAGCCTCATTGATACTTAACGCCTATGACATACCCAAGTACTTGTAAGTATCGGTTACAAGAAATGATCGTAGGTTAATGGAATCCGAAAGTTGTGTTCCTTCGAATTCCACTATCCTTCCTTGCTTTACATGGATGACAGCACATTTGTCCACACCAAAATCCATACTGATAGACTTACTAAAAGTTTCAGTTACTTTAAGTTAATCCATCAGCTGTAATTTAGTGTAGGCAAACAACTTTAAGTCATCCATATACAACAAGTGGGATATCACTCCACCACCTCTATGTAACCTGTAACCTAGCCCTGAACCCTCTAGTAATGTACTAAGAGGATTCAATGCTAGGCAGAACCAAAGAGGACTCAGGCTGTCGCCCTGAAATATACCCCGCTTAATTTTTATCAATTCGCCATTCCCAGGGATCTGTCGACATTCTGGTAGCTAAGAACCGTTTTCCATTGCCCCATGCATGACTTCAAAAAGGTGCGCAGAGTTGCATTTACTTTATACAACTCTAACACCCTCAAAAGCCATGTATGAGGCACCGAATCATACGCTTTCTTATAATCTATCCAACATGCCGCCAGATCCCTTTGTTTACGGCGAACCTGTTGGCTAATGGCCATATCAATGAGGAGGAGCTCCTTAGTGCCACGAGCCCCCCTCTTACATCCATTCTGAGAAGCTGACATTATTGAATTTGTGTCAATATGTTTAGATACCTTGGCTCTCAAAATAGATGTAAGAAAAAGTAATAGTAAAAAGTGCAAAGCGTCTTATTGTTTTTAAATGATTTGAAAATAAATGGATTTATATCAAAAATAAACTTTAAACTGAAAATAAAATACTTTACTCTAAAATACACAGACGTTACTTAGTGTTGCCAGTTATTATTATTATTATAGTAATAAAAGTGACAAACTGCCGAGTGGTAAAACCGCTTCTTGATACTTTGCCTCCTTCAAAAGTTACAGCAATATTTTTATCCTTGGCGTCCCTGACCTTTTGTTTTGTTTTTTGGTTCCCAGAAAAAATATCTGTCGACACTATCTGCCGGCTAGGGGACGGCACCGGCGAGGTATGTGGGACTCCCAGCATAAAGTGCTGGTATCCCCACAAAAAAACCTGGGGTGTTCCTTCTCTCACCCAATGGGGGGACCAGTTGGGAGCTCTTAAAATATTCATCCATAGCAGGCCCCCCGTGTGGGTGCCGGCCGGGTCCATCGGACCCGACCTCCTCTCGTCCCCGGGGGAGAGCAATTTCACCGCTCTCCCCTTTCGACGTTAGAAGGCGCGCGGGAACACCGCGCGCGCCCTCTGTGGGTTCTTACTCACGGGTGGCAGGGTCCCCTGAGGCCTTGCCACCCAGAACCCTTAGGTGGGGGGCAGGAGAGCGACATAAGCGCGTCTCCTGCGCCCCGTCCTCCGGCGGCGGATGTCCGGGGCGTAAGGATCTTCCTCACGCCTCCGCTCCGCCGCCTCCTTCTGCGAGATGACAGCCTCGCAGAAGGAGCTGGCCCCGACCTCTCGTTGCCGACCGTCGTATCCAAGATGATCGGTGACGACAGGTGCTGGGGCGCAATGAAGTCCTTCTGCGAGATGACAGTCTAGTCAAGGAGGCGGCGGAATGGGGGCGTGAGGAAGATCTTTACCCTTCCCTTTAAGGGGGCGCAGGAGACGCGCTTATGTCACTCTTCTGTCCCCCACCTAGAGGCTCTGGGTGACAGGGCCTCAGGGGACCCTGCCACCCGTAAATTAAGAGCCCCGAGAGGGCGCGCGCGGTATTCCCGCGCGCCTTCTAACGTCGAAAGGGGAGAGTGGTGAGGCTCTTCCCTGAGGACGAGAGGTGGTCGGGTCCGTTTGACCCGGCCCGCACCTACACGGGGGGCCTGCTATGGATGAATATTTTAAGAGCTCCCAACTGGTCCCCCCATTGGGTGAGAGAGGGAACACCCCAGGTTTTTTTGTGGGGATACCAGCACTTTATGCTGGGAGTCCCACATACCTCGCCGGTGCCGTCCCCTAGCCGGCAGATAGTGCCGACAGATATTTTTTCTGGGAACCAAAAAACAAAACAAAAGGTCAGGGACGCCAAGGATAAAAATATTGCTGTAACTTTTGAAGGAGGCAAAGTATCAAGAAGCGGTTTTACCACTCGGCAGTTTGTCACTTTTATTACTATAATAATAATAATAACTGGCAACACTAAGTAACGTCTGTGTATTTTAGAGTAAAATATTTTATTTTCAGTTTAAAGTTTATTTTTGATATAAATCCATTTATTTTCAAATCATTTAAAAACAATAAGACGCTTTGCACTTTTTACTATTACTTTTTCTTACATCTATTTTGAGAGCCAAGGTATCTAAACATATTGACACAAATTCAATAATGTCAGCTTCTCAGAATGGATGTAAGAGGGGGGCTCGTGGCACTAAGGAGCTCCTCCTCATTGATATGGCCATTAGCCAACAGGTTCGCCGTAAACAAAGGGATCTGGCGGCATGTTGGATAGATTATAAGAAAGCGTATGATTCGGTGCCTCATACATGGCTTTTGAGGGTGTTAGAGTTGTATAAAGTAAATGCAACTCTGCGCACCTTTTTGAAGTCATGCATGGGGCAATGGAAAACGGTTCTTAGCTACCAGAATGTCGACAGATCCCTGGGAATGGCGAATTGATAAAAATTAAGCGGGGTATATTTCAGGGCGACAGCCTGAGTCCTCTTTGGTTCTGCCTAGCATTGAATCCTCTTAGTACATTACTAGAGGGTTCAGGGCTAGGTTACAGGTTACATAGAGGTGGTGGAGTGATATCCCACTTGTTGTATATGGATGACTTAAAGTTGTTTGCCTACACTAAATTACAGCTGATGGATTAACTTAAAGTAACTGAAACTTTTAGTAAGTCTATCAGTATGGATTTTGGTGTGGACAAATGTGCTGTCATCCATGTAAAGCAAGGAAGGATAGTGGAATTCGAAGGAACACAACTTTCGGATTCCATTAACCTACGATCATTTCTTGTAACCGATACTTACAAGTACTTGGGTATGTCATAGGCGTTAAGTATCAATAAGGCTGACATGAAGCAATCGTTGCAGGAGCGTTTCTTTAGTCGCCTGAAAAAAGTTTTAAATAGTATTTTATCAGGTGGCAACAAGGTGCGCGCTTGTAACGGTTTGGTCATGCCGGTGCTCATGTACTCCGTGCTTCGTGCTGTACTTGATTTTAACAAAGGCAAACCACTCAATGAAAAATTAAACAGCAAACATATTGGCTTAAATGGTGAATCCACTTCTATATATATCACTGATCGTCTCGGAGCTAGTACCAGAAAACGTTTTATGATGCACGAATATTCGCTACAAATTATGGGTGGAAGGGCGATACCTATACTTTCAGTCTAGTTTTCAAAACATTTTGTTTCTGTAATATATGAGCACAATTCTGTTTATTTTTTATTTAACTATTTGCATTTTTGATAAAATATATTACTTATATATTTACAAAAACCCACCACACAGTATAACTCAAAATTACTACACACAAAGACACAATTCACCCACGTTCACGTTCCTAAAAAACTAATGAACCACCACGTTCATGGATGAGCCCAGGCCTTTGTTTTTGTTTTTACTTAACGATACTTTATACTGTAAGAAAGCGGTATAGGATATGCTACGTAACTTAGACCCATTTTGGGTATAATTATAATTGATTTTGTAATGTTCTGGGGAAATTATTAGATAATGATCAGATTTATCTTAATAAAAATGAATAATGTTAATGAAATTATTAAAAGCTTAGGTTCATATGGATCCCATGAATCCTTTAATTGTTCTCGTGATAAATGCCTTCATTTACTGGGAAACGCAACTAAAACTATCAATTTCCTACATCTAAATAATAAGTAAATTTTTTAACAGTTTCCTAGTTGTATTTGGCTCTCTAAAAAATAGATGTGATGTACTGATATTTTCAAAATGCTAGCTTAATAGAAGTCTTAACATTCCAATAGGCCAGGGATACTCAGCTTATTCGTCAACAAATAGCCTAAATAAAAATGACGGCCTAGTAATATACTCTAATGTAAAACATAGTGTTATGGTGCCGAAGTTTTCTGGCGCAAACTGCTTTATTTGCAAACTACTACTGTAATTATCGCTGTATACAGGCCCTCATCTTTTCGCCAAATACAAAACTTTCACAATAGCCTTAATATTGTCTTAGCTTCGGTATCTTCCTATAAAAATATATTTCTGGTGGGCGATATGAATATAAACATTAGTCCAACTAATAATAATCCGAATTACATGAATTTTACTACCTTACACGGGCTCTTACCAGCTTACACATGCTCTACCAGAGAAAGTAGCTGCCTGGATTACGTGATGATTAAGGTGGTGAAATTTATTGTATCATTTATTTTGGATAGTCATATTACCGGCCATGTGCCTGTACTTATTTGTATTAAAATTATTACAAAACGTCAAACGGTAAATATTTTCTCGAAAGTAGGTTCAGAGATAGCAGATACCGACTTCAGTACCATTTTGCTATCTAGTAAACCTAATTGGGCTACCGAATATCTCATTAATAAAATTGAACAAATAATTCATCAAAATACTATAACTAGACGCGTTCCTTCTAGGCTGAGGATTATCACACCCTGGATAACTACAGATTTATTAAGATGCAATAATAATTTGCATAGAAAACACAAAGAAACACCGAACAACTATACTTTGAAGTTAACATACATATGTTACTGCAATTTTTGTAACAAACTACTTCATAGACCTAAAATTAGTTACGAAAAAAATAAACTTATCAAAGCCAAAACTGACCTCAAAAAGACCTGTAAAGTTATAAATAAAATAACTAATAAGCAAATCTCCAAACTTTCACCGACGGAGTTATTATGTTTTTCCAACCTTGACAACAAACCATTATGGTTCATAATTTCCAAAATATTGGTAAAGATCTCACCAGTAAGCATATTAACACTGGTACGATGCATGAGTCGTACGTCAGGGATGGCTCTCAAGTAAACTCAATTACCCTTCTCTTTCCGGATCAGCCGGAAATAGAAAATATAATAACCAGTCTCCGTACTAATTCTGCTTCAGGATCGGATGGAATAAGTCAAAAGTATTTGAAAATGAGTAAGCAGGCTCTTGCCCCCTTATCACTCACATATGTGGATTCTGCATGGCTGAAGGAGTATTGCCTAGCGTTTTAAAGAAAGCTCTTGTTAACAATTGTAAACCAATCGGTTCTGCCGGCACTGCCAAAGGTTTATGAAAGGATATTGAATAATCGCATATAATGCGTAAATATATATATATAAAGTATATATAATGCGTAAATGCATATAATCGAATATCTTTTATGGAAAATCATAAGATCTTATCTGGCAATCAATTTGTAGAGGCAAGTCATGTGACGTCACAATTTCATCTTCATTGATAGTGCAGTTAAGATAATTAATAAGTCTAAGTGCCTAGCAATATTATTCGATCTATCCATATCGTATTTCTATGTATAATATGTATGTATTTACAACAAAAAAAGTATATATGTATGTTTATCCATTGTCTAGTACCCATAATACAAGCTCTGCTTAGTTTGGGCTAGATGGTGTTGTGTGTATGTGGTAAAATATTATTATTATTATTATTATCCAAGGCATTTGATACTATCTCTGTCCCGATCCAATTAAAAAAACTGGAGAGAATTGGAGTAAGGGATCCTGCACATGCTATCTTCAGGAGCTACTTATCTGAATGAACGCAGTGTGTTAAAGTCGCCTCATATATCAGCGATGAATGTGTATTGTTTTACGAGGTGCCGCAAGGCTCCATTTTGAGCCCAACACTCTTTCTAGTGTATGTTAACAGCTTATGTGATCTAGCAGTACCAAATTGTTCCATTTACACATATACGGATGACACGGCGCTTTTAGTACATGCTCAAACTTGGACAGAAGCTTGCAATAGAGCAAAATCTGTCCTTAATATTATCATGTCTTGGCTAACCGCAAACAGTCTGACGTTAAAGTTAAGAAGACTAACTATAATCCGTTGATACTTAAAACTTCATCGCAACCAGATAACTCTTTCTCAATCAAAGCACATGTTTGTAATGGTTACTCAAGTCAATGCTCTTGCCTTCCCCTGATATAAAAGATCACTGTTAAGTACCTGGGTATAGTGATAGACAATCTCATCTCGTGGAAAGACCAAATTGTCAAATGCTTTGTCTTGCAGAGTTAGAAAATTAATAGCCGTTTTCAAAAACTTGTGTCATAGCGCTGATGATAATACCCTACGTTTCTCTCTCTGTCAATCTATCCTATCTTTTGGCATAACGGTCTGGGGCACAAAGAATGTGATGTAATGACAGTGAGACAGCCTTATGTATTAAACAGCACGTTACGCAAACATGCTACTATACCACTCGACCCCAAGTGGAAATACAATACGAAGGATAGCAAACGTATGTTCCATTGAAGAACATAAAACAAAATTAGCAGAATGAAATTTTAGAATTCTTGGCTGTCATATATACAACGCAGTTAACAGGCAATGTAATATCTACACAGTCAATATATTTGAATATAAAAGATTGTTAGAAAATGGATCATTGGTCTTAGTTATGGAGAGGTTGAAAGAATACTTAAAGCGTGGGATATACGAGTGTAACCAAAATTATATTCACATTAAAATTATGCTTCTTGCTGGGACTAAACACACGCACACACATAGTACACAGTATGCACACACAACACACACACATATATACACACAACACACATACACATACTTTCAGTCATATACACTCATCTTCAAATACACACCCACACACATAACATATATTTAAAGGAATTGAAATCAGCTGTTGTAATTCCAATCTTTAAGAGTGGAGACAGAGCCTGTGTCAATAACTACAGGCCAATTTCAATTCTGCACAGTGTATCAAAATTAGTAGAAAATATTAAATAAACGATAAGTCAAATATCTAGAAACAAAAAACCTTTTATCTGGTTCCCAATTTGGATTTAGAGCAGGTACTTCAACTAATGAAGCTATTCATTAATTAACGGACCATATCGTAAGCAAACTAAATAATAAGAAAAAATTAATTGCTATATTTTTAGACCTAGCAAAGGCGTTTGACACAGTCTCTGTAAGTGTCTTGTTCAGTAAGGGTGGGAACCCTTACTAAACAAATTGGAAAAATTGGTATACGTGGTAGCCAACACAAATTATTCACCGACTATCTCACTAACAGAAATCAAAGAGTGGTCGGTGATATCACCAGTTCTGATCTACCAGTTGTTTTTGGCGTGCCGCAGGGTAGCGTGTTGGGCCCTACTTTTTTTCTAACCTACATCAATGACCTATGTAATCTGCAAATAAATAACGGCAAAATAGTAACTTACGCTAATGATACCGCGCTTATATTTCATGGAGACACCTGGGAAGACGCCTATGCCTTTGCACAATTAGGGTTCAATGCGGTGTTGCTATGGCTCAGACACAATGGCTTAACTCTCAATGAAGAAAAGACCAAGTACATTCCGTTTGCCATAAAAAGTCCTCCACCCAATGCGCTCTCAGATTATTCAATCGTAGCCAACTCCTGCCTAATTAACCATACTTGTACATGTAACCCTTTAAACAGTACCATTCATATAAAATATCTTGGTGTTATAATTGACAGTAATTTAAATTTAATTATCATTTAGACCTTATTCCACGTAGAACTCGCAAATTGATGTTTATCTTTAAGAATCTACGTCATATTGCAGATAAAATACGATTAAAATGGTTTATTTGTCATTATGCCAACCAATATTATCATACAGTATCTCTGTATGGGGTGGCGTCTGTAAAACAGGTTTGATAAAGGTGGAAAGAGCTCAAAGGGCAGTACTAAAGGTTAGTCTTTCATTACCATTCCTATATCTTACCAGGAATCTCTAAAAAATGGCAGATGTACTTACGGTACGTCAGCTCTATATCTAGAACCTTATTTTAAAACAGCATTCGTTACTCTCTTATGTCCCTGATTTTAGTAACAAAAGATTGAAGTATAAAGTCTGTTCCTTAATTGAAAATCAATGATCCACAACTTTCTCTGGCAAGTTTTCCGGCTTTTTGGGACGATATATCTATAACAAAATTAATAAGAAATTGCATATATATTCAATGACAAGATATAGATGTAAATTGGTACTCACCCTATGGCTGAAATCGCTTAATTATGAGGCAACTAAACATCTGCTCTATGTTCCCTCTTAAGTAATTAAATTATTAATGTATGAATTCATCAGTTTCACACACACACACACACACACAAACACACACACGCACGCAGACACACACACACAAACACACACACACACATACACACAGATACACGCACACACACACATCAAATCTTTACACACGTATATATGTATTTTTATAACCTCACATAGTAATTGCTCACTAACATAAGTAATTTGACTGCACTCAACCCACTTATCTGAAGTCAGGAGAGGCTGGTAATCTGTAACACAGGTCTACCTAGTATAGATACAGATTCATCTCACATCTTTACTTTTATGACTACTCATAGATTAAGGACTGATCTTTTGTAAACCATTTCTAGTGAGAGAAAAATAAATAAAATTATTATTATTATTATTATATTCCAACACAAAACACATTATACAGATATCTTGGTCAAGGTTTTTTATTTGCATGTAAGATATCTTTATATACCCCTATTTAAAAATGTACGTAAAAAATAAAACATCACGTCACACACGACGTATTGTAATAAAGGAGTCAATTTTTGACAACTTACAACACTGTAATAACCAATAATTTGTAAGAAAAACGTTTTTTTAGAATACTGTGACTGCATTGTATATAAAATAAAACTAGTAATAAAGATTATTATTATTAACCTGAAAACTGCCAAAACTCATGCATGCATATAAAGCTTTTACGTTAGACAGACTGAAATAGAAATAAATCATTGTTTTAAATATAATGTAACTTTTACGTTTACAATTTTATACTGTAGACATCGTTTGAGAATTTGAATTATATCGATTATTATTATTATTTATCCAAAATTATAATCGAACTGATAATTGAGTATTTTGTAGCAATACAGTATCTGTATTTCCTTGTATTCAATGGCTGTATCGGTTACTGAAAACAATAAACAACATTATGTTCATTCTTATTGTGCCAAACATTACATAGTGTAACAAAGAGATGGGTGTAAACACCCGGAATTCAATCTATTCGTCTTTATGTCTTTTTTATTCATCAGTTTTTTGTAATGTCCCACTGTTGGGCAAAAGCTTCTCCCTTGGACTTCCAAATCACTCTGTCGGTGGATATCCCCTGACCTTATGACGGGGAACTTTTACCCACAGGGCCCATATTCAAACTCGACCGAGGGATGGCCCCAAGGTCTGTACACCAAATTACAAGTCAATCGGTCTAGTGGTTCCGGAGCAATGCTTGTCGCTAACAAATTGTCACTAATAGACAGACAAACATCCACATAGTGTTTTCATTAACCTCTTCTAAGAAGACTCAGAGCTTAATAATCAATATACATATTAGAATCTCGTGTCACAGTGTTTGTCGTCGCAATCCTCTGAAACGGCTTGACCGATTTTTATGAATTTTTTATGTATATTTGATAAGTATGAGAGTAGGTCATAAAGTATATTTCATACCGCTTGGCGATTAAGGTGTTCCTATCCAGAACTTTTTCTATATTTTCAGAGTAATTTTTTTTTTATTTGGCTTCTAAAATAAATATTACTCCAAATTTTCACCCTCCCATTTTGAATCGCGATTTAGTATTGTTGTAGGAACAACGTCGTTCGTATTTCGTATAACAGAACGAAATTATTAATGTTGTTTATATGGAAGAATAACGCTTACTGGGTCAGCTAGTATCAATTTATATTTTTTAATTAAAGAGGAATTTTGATATTAATAATTAATATCTTGTGGATTGCTGAGCCACTGATGGGCATACCCCTTTCTGAGTGATTTGAGTTACAAACACAGTGTTTCGAACCAAGTATATTACCTAGCTATGCCTGTCCATGAAGTCTTTGTCTGCCGTTTGACAGTATGAACAGGTTATGCCGGTAAATTCTGATAAACCATTAAAATTTGTAAAGATAATGTAATTTTAAAGATAAGTTACGATAAAACTGATATAATTCCGAATAAAAAAATTCCTAAGTAATGATGATATTATATATGGCATAAATAAATAAAAGTTTGCGGCGCTCGTATGCCAAAGCTATAAACAGATATTACAAAAAAAAAGCACTTTAATTGTATAAAATTTTATCTGCTTTAATTTTGTATAAAATGTTTTTATCGTAATATGAGTTGGAAAATATATATTATAAGTATTAAAAACTACGATCAGGCACCATTTTTCCAATATGGCGGTGCGAGCGGCACAGATACGAGGTAACAAAGTTGAAATTCGGAAAGAGCACATCTAAATCAATAATATTATCAATTTTAAAATTCCGGAAGACTTTCCAGATAAAACTACCGAATTATTGTATTATAAATAAATATGAACATTAATATACGGATATACCTTATCATACAAGTGTGTTGTAGTTTTTAAAAGTACCGATAGACATTGATAGACCGATTGAATAAAGATTATAAATCACGTTCCAGTGAATATATAGCATTTTATCTTCAAAACTCAGGTGTGCATACTCTGTAGATTACCAACTTAATAATCATTATTTCGGCAAGCGTTATAGCCCAACTGTGCAGCCACGAAGACGCTCCAAACGTAACGCTTAAAGCCCAAAAAAAAGCGTCAAATACAAATACATGTTTTTCTGAAAGACCACAAAGTAAATTATATTCATTACCAGCTAATTTGCTCAGCGTATTTAGGAACCATAAAGATTAATAAAATTATGTATACGACAATGTTCGGTAGTGTGCATAAAGCCGTGTGTATGTGATAGAATATTATTATTTGTTTTCTGTTTTATACTCAGCTAATAGCCGATGTTTTAATAACGTTTACGGGTAGAAACCAGGTAATCGTCATCTAAGATACAGTTAAAAAGATTTTGCTCATCACTGCATAAATTTTCGGACAATGCTACATGTATTTAGTATTGCTGCTTTTTGTATATTAACGAATGTATTTGGAGATAGTTCAAGTAGTTTTATGCTATGGTGTAAATATTTTGGGATAACGCCCGTGTTGGATATTACAATTGGTACAATAAAGACTTTGTTGGCTTCTCAGATTTATGCTATTTCTCCTTTGAGTTCTGTGTATTTGTTAATATTTCTGTTATTGTTTTTAGAAGGTTGTGGGTATTTGGGACGGATATATAGCCGTCGCAAATACCCACAACCATACCTAATAATATATACACTATTATCAGGTTTATTGTGTACTGTAATATCTGGTCTATTAAAATGAATGGTCCTATCGGTAAGAATAGCTCGATCGTTATTACGACCGAGCTATTCTTACCGATAGGACCTACATTTTGTGGGTGTTGTTTTGTAATATGGAGCTAGAGTGATATTTATAGTAGTGTGTGTGTGTCTGGATGAGTTTAATCTTGATACCTAGATTTGGTGGATGATATTTCCTATTTGATTATGACGAAGTATGTAGTCAGTTTGTGTAAGTGTGGCGCAAGCTCCTGTTATATTTTGTATGGTATAAACCATACAACATATAAGAGTATTTTAATCAAAGATCTTTGGAAAAAGGTATATGGTATAAGACCATTCAGTGTCCATTGCCACCTCTTCGTGTGCATTGGTGTGCCTATACTGATTTAAATAGAAAACTTGTTATTACAGCACATAGACTCAGATCGGGACATATTCCATGCAATAAGTTTTACTTCATGATGAAAAAATCTTCTTCTCCTAACTGTGAAGTATGCGGTACACTTGAGGATACATTTCATATATTGGTGGAGTGTGTCCGATATGAGTCTATGAGGATACAGCTGAGGAATTTTAATTTGAACATGTTCAATGTTGGCAGTTTTAATAGTATTTTAGCTCAACCTAATTCGGAATCAGCTAAGTCCTTATTTACCTCGGTAACGTTTAATTAAATAGAATTGAATTGTTATGTTTTCATATTGTGTTATTAAGTAAATGTAAGAATTACTGTAACTATTAGGGCACGATTTAAATTAAAGAAATAAAAAAAATAAAAAACATATAAGAGCATTTACAGCATTTATCGTCTATTGCAGTGGGATCTTTAATTACTGTTTCCTGTATTTTTTGATATGAATCATTTGATCTTGAATAGCTATAAGTAAACCCTCAGTCTCCGGAAACAAATAGCCGCTAGTAAGCCACCTATTCGAACCCTCTGAATGGATATGTGGTTGTTGCAAATCGTGAGAATAACGTCCATACAGTTTTCTGCTTTTCCATTGCTCTAATTTATGTTTTTCAAGATCTGTTTTTCATTATTATTATTATATACATTCATATTATACAAAGAAACACCCAGACCAAGACAATCATCCATGTCCATGCAGACCAATGTTTGACATGTGTGGGAATCGAACCCACGACCTCAGGCGTGGCAGTCGGTTACACTTACCACTACGCCGTCGAAGCAGCCATAATTTAATATCGGTCAAGTGTGTGCCAGCATCGCGCACCGAGTGTTTTGTAACGTAGCAAACTACACTGGACCGCAAAGAAAAAGGGTCGGTTAGAAAATCTTCAATATCTTCCAAAGTGAACCTGACCCAGCTTTATGAAATAAAGATTAAATTAAAGAAAATTGAATGTGCTCAAATGAAAATAAAAAAATAATTCAACCTTTTTATTTTTAATAAATGTAAAATAGATAAATCTTTATTCAGATGTTATTAACTAATAACAATACAAATTATTAATTATATACATAATATAAGCAATTCTTTAAAACTAACTTATACCTAAAATATTATGAAACAGAGAAATAAAAAAGAAAACTAAAACCCTATAATAGGCGTCATAAAATTCCTCCGCATCACAGTCAACTGGTAGTGTGTCTAGAAGACTGGCAGCATTGCCACGTTGAATGGCAATGCTTATCCTTTCCGCGAAATAATGGCCAGCCCTCTGGTCACGGGAAGCGGCGATTAACCTTTTCGCTATGTCTCTATAAAGAACACGAGCACTGGGACCCCATGACCCTAGCGTTTCGACACCAAACGGCTCAAAAACATAATCCCCTGCCAGGTTTTTGTATTTGCGCCGTTTGAGAGTCTCCGCGGATGCAGCAGCAGCACCAGCACAACCCGCCGTACTGGGAAGATGTGATGACGCAAGGGTGTCTACACACGTTGCGTCCCACACCAAGGGCCTACCCATTTTCCAAGGCATCAATGACATACCGTCCGGTCTCTTTCCATTGTCACGTGCCAAACCATTAGGTTCAAGATGAGCTGGGACGCCGGCGGTGACAAGAGCACGACGGATAATGTCATTAAGGTTGGCGTGCCGCGAAAAACGACCGGCACTCCTGCTACATGATCGACGGCTTCACCAGTGACATCGATGCGGAACGTTGTGTCATCCAACATAGTGCCTATGTTGGACGATGGGAGTGCTTGAAGCCAAAGACCCGATTCCCATTCCCCCACAGCCAATAAACGGGCACGCTTAGCAACATTAGGAGATGTGTTCATGAGATTTTCTCTCACCATGTTGCAGAGCGGCCCGTCCCACCGACTCTGAGAGAATAGATCGGATGGCATATCAGAGCTTGGACAGATCATTTTCCAAGCGTTCACTACGACGCGGACTTGCACGACACTTCCGAATTAACCAGTGTGGGAGCTAAAATTTTCCTGGTCAATTCTTCAGTGCAGTGGACCTAAGACAGGAACGCCGGTAAACTCACATCACTAATTTTGCGATCGCCGAGGCCACCCAAGCGAACTGGTAGGGTTGCCTGGAGCCACACTCGGTCGTTCAAGGCCAAATTTGAAATTTTGCTAAGTGTATGGCGAATAGTATTGTCAATTTTATTCAAAAGTATTAAATGCTTCCAAAATTGAGAGGATCGGAGGGCATGTGTGAATTTAGGAACGAAGAGGCAATAATGAATGATTGTATAAGCCGAATGAATATTAATTTTGAGTAGTCGGTCTGAAATTTCACAAAAATTTTGCATCTTCTCATCTATGAACGACTCGAATGCCTCCTCCAATACGGGAGACCCGAGAAGGCGAAAAGAAACTTTTTCAATAATTTTTATGTTTGGAGCCAAAGAATTGAATTTTGATAAAACCAAAGATTTATCAACCTTATCGTTAATAAAAAATTCACATTTATTGGAATTTAGTTCTAAACCAATTGAATTAAATTTATTTTTTTAAAGTTTCGAGTCTTGTAAAACCGTTTTCATGTCGCCTCCTAGGGTCCCATCATCCAGGTACCAGATGTTACATTTTGAATTTAATTTTTCAATAATTGGGTGAATGGCTAAACTAAAAATGACTGGTCCAAGAGGGTCACCTTGTTGACACCCAACTGCAAATTCTAAATGGTTGTCTTTATAAATTAATTTTGATGGGTGTCTATAAGACTAACACAAAAAATTGAAAATTTTGCGTGTTTCCAATTTAGCTTGCGTCAGCAAGGTGTCCCTTTTCACAGAATTGAAGGCAAGTCAACCTTTAAGATGACCTCACCTTCGCCACAGCCAAGGTACGTGGAGAGAGCGTGGATGGCAGCCTCACAGCCCCCCTTCGAACCAAGACCAAGCTGGACTGGTTGAAGTTTCTCTGCGAGGGGGGCACTGTAGTATTTGCAACATAGCTTGGCTGCCAAACGACGATAGGTACACCCCACGCAATGGGACGAATGCCACTATCTTTCTTACGTAGGGCGCATAAATTTGCCCCGTACAAAATATCGATGATGTCATCCACCACACCGCCGGAGAGCATTAAGTTGATTAAAGCCGTCAGCTCCTTCAAAAGTGCATCACCAGCTTCCCCGGCGCTGTAACTCAAAAGATCTTTTAAATGTTGCGGTGCCAAGCCGTCGAGACCACCAGCAGATCCACTTCGAAAGGAGCGAACGGCTGTAAATACATCCTTGGCTGTCACCTTGAGAAAATCCATGTCAGCATCAGGTGCGTCTGGGAAGGAGAGACCATCAGTGGGCGCTGGATGCTTGCTCTGCAGACCCGCAAGTGTTTCTGCAGAGTAAGGCGCCACCACATCGCTACTGAACAATAACCTAGATGCACCTCTAATGTCACCTTCCCTTAATTTGGATTCTACATATTGGTACAATGATTTGCTATTGTAGGAGGTGGTGTCTTTTGGTTCTTAATAGTTATAACTAAAACTACAATTATCTTTAATTTGTGCTGTTAATGACTTTTGTGTATTCTCAACTTTTTTAACATGTAGAATCCTATAAGGAAAGGTAAGTAATTGTTCCCAAGCTGTTTTAGAGTTCTCTCGAACGACAAGACCTATGCAGTGAGCCAAGTTTTGAGCCACTGAAGTTCTCGCACCTCGAGGAAATCTTTTTAAAATCGGAATGGAATTTTTCATGCGTCCTAAATATTGCCAAAAGGGAATTTGGGGTGTTAAAGATAAGGGATTACTTAGTAATATTGTGCTGGGACTAGAGGGTACATTTTGGTTTTTATGAACTTTACCAAAATGCACTCTCAAGCCCCGCTCACCTTTAAAAAAACGAGCCTGCGAACAATTAGGGCGACGTACCAGATTCGTTAGGGATGTGGCAGGTTGACCGGCACTCACTTCCACATCACTTTTGTTGCCTAAGTTTTACAACATAACCAAACAAATTTTAACTTACGCTAAATATTTACAATGATTATAAATGAAATAAGAAAATAAACTTATTAAAAATTTGTATGACGTTTGTCACTATGACTGTTGCCTTGTTTGTCGACGTCTACGGCTGCCATCTGCATGGCGACGGGGCATCGCCAAGGTGCCGGCGTCGCGTCCCGTCAAGGCTTAAAGCCTCCGCTACCTCCTCACTGAGCACCTCACAGCCAGTAGCGAAGTGTTTCGTTTGAAACGCGGCAAATAGCGCCGATTGATATTAAAATTTTTATTTTATTCTTATGGCTGCTATAAAAATTGGACAGCACCTGTATAATTGTATTAAATATATGCAATATTTATAGAGATCTATAGAGCAGAAAAATCACGCCTTGTTTGACAACGTCAATTTTTTTTCAATAAAATCGAAAATCGTAAATCGTAATGTAAAATGAATAAAAATATGAATGTAGTTTATGGTATTTTCGTAAATGTAGATCGGTCACAGATATGCCATTTTCACCTATTTTAGTACTTTGTGTTGCCTCCGCGAGCTCGCAATACTGCTATGCGATTTGGCATACTTTTTACTAGATTTTTGAGGCGATGCTGCGGAATATTCTGCCATTAGAGCTTCTTTCATTTCACGTAGCGTGATTGGCGGCGGATTCCAATGATATACACGTCATCCCATTTCGGCCCATGCATGCTCAATGGAGTTTAAGTCGGGGCTGCGTACTGGCCACTCACTGTGTGTGATACCGACTTCTTGAAAATAGGTAAACACTATCTGAACTGTATGCAGGCGGGCATTGTCTTGCATAAAAACGGCATTCTCTCAGAATTTCAGTAAAATATCTTTCTCCAGTTAAAGTTCCACTTTCTATCACCACTAGCTTAGTGCGGCTTTCGGAAGAAATCCCAGCCCACACGTGAATAGAGCCTCCGCCGTATGGAACTTTTTCTTCTTTACAGGGTTGGTTATAGCGCTCTCCCGGTCTTCTGTACACTCTTTTCCTCCAGTCGTGCCTTTATAAATGGAATCTAGACTCGTCTGAAAACATAACTCTTGATCAGTCATTCAGAGTCCAATTCTCGTGTTCTCTACCATAGCTTAACCTTGAGTTTCTGTGGTGTCCTTCTAGTTTTGGGCCATTTGCAGGTCTTAATGGCTTTAAATTTGCTTCAGCCAGACGCCGCCTTACTGTATCCGTACTCAGATTGTTTCCTCCAGCTTGTAAATGATGATTTTTTACTTCAACAGCCGAAGCAAGCGATTTCTCAAAATTGTTGACACCATATAGCGATCTTCCTGCGCCGTCGTGCACCTTGTTTGGCCTGCTCCTGGTCTTCGAAGATTAAATCTTGTTTCATGGAAAAGCTGGAGTAATCGCTAAACTGTAGAAAGAGTCACACCAATAGTTCTCGCTGTATTTCGCTGACTGTGCCCATCTTCAAGCATTGTCAGGATCCTGGTACATTCTTCAGGGGTTAACGACATGATGACTTCAGAATAATAAAATTTATAAGGCAGAGACACCATATTTATAACATTTCTTATTGCAAAACTAAAATAAACGCGATACAATTGATTTGAATTTTTAATTACTAATTTAAAAAACGATTTTATTTTACATTTTCATCTTATTATACAATTATCTAAAATTAATAAAAAGGTTTTATATATTATTTTATGTGGCATTCAATATTCTTTAATTTAGTCTTTATTTCATAAAGCTAGGTCAGGTACTTTTAAAGATATTGAAGTTTTTCTAACCGACCCTTTTTCTTTGCGGTCCAGTGTATAATCACTTTTATACTGCCGCGTTGCAGGTTGTTTTGTTGCAGGTTGCACTGGTCGTAGTGACAAGCAGATTCTACGTAGAAAACTGATTGAAAGATACATTTATAGTCTCACATCTGTATTTCCGAAAAAATTATAAGAGTAGTACCTCCGTCCTGTAATGTGAACTTGAGAGTAGTTCTTCATCTTGGGTCGGACCTATAAAAATTTATTAGGATTTCTTTTAAGAAATACTCAATAGGAGCCTGGTAGGTATTAGAAAATTGGCTGTATTGCACACTCCCGTGCCTCACAAAGAACGTATAGCTATTTGTCCTATGCCTAATCTGTTTCTGGTCGTAACAGATTGCCTTACCGACAGAATAGGCCGATGGAAATGCGACTCGGATAGAAAAAGTGAGGTTATAAAATGCACTTGTGTTTGCAGACACACTTGAGCACCATAATATCGCTTGCTCAGACAGCTTATCTATGTTTAAAATTGGCCATGGTGACCGAAATTTGGTCTAAAGAACATTTTAATTATGTCACATTATATTTATATATTTAACTGAATTGGAAGTAGTACGCGTGTCTGAGCATCAGTAATCGCTTATAATCAGGTATCCTTTAAGTATTTGTGCTAATTTGATTAAAAATAATACCACAGTACTTTTAAAACCATATTTATTTACAACTTAATACTCATCTTACAAATATTCGATATCAATACAGTGCATAATTTCACAAAATTGTTAAGTAAATCTAGTTACAAAATATTATGCGCTAGATATAAAATCTACAAATAATGTAGCTACAGTTATGGTCTGTAAGAAAATCTCGTTATTTTGATTCCAGATACAAGGTTTACTCCTCCTATAGTCCGTGTTCTAGAAGCCAACAATTCAGTTTCAAAGCACTCGTCGGCTACAAACACATTCGCCATGACTTACAATTATTTATGCATTTTGATTAGTTCTTAAAACTTTCCGCTGGAGGCATAAATGTATAAAGAGACATGTTAACAATCTTAATATAGCAAGGTTCACAATGAGCTATGCAAAGTAATGTAAATATCTCTGCTCTATCAACATTAAATCAAATAGACAGTCTAATGAAAAAAATTCAAGCGCTGCACTTAGCACTTTCACCCTGTTTGTGTTCATAGCACGAGCTTACACAGACTTTGAGCATATTGAACGTCATGTAAACGATGTCTTTCCATACAGATCTTTTTTTACAGCGGCGATTTAAGTATAGACAATATGGCAATTTACGCCTACATCTATCTTAGTCGAGCCTTTAAAACTGGAATTAGAAGAACACACCCAGACCTCAGACAAAAATAAGTGAAATCTTAAAATAAACATGCTCAATACTAAAATAAAAGCATATCGATTTTATAAGAACTTAACTAAGATTGTGACTTAAAATTCGTATCTTCTGCCTTTCTGCCTGGATTGTCTTGCAGAGTAAGCGAAAGTATCGGTTAAAAGATCATGCAAGAGGTGTAGTTTTTCACAGAAAGCTCTTAATACCACATGGAAAAGAAAAGGATAATTTAAAAACCTTTTTTGTTTAACTATCTAAATAATCCGCATCTAAATTAATTAGTTCAGTATCCGAATGGTTTGATTCACGATGTAATTATAGAAGCACCAGTTATTTTAGCTAAAATGGTCTTTTTAATCATAATGTGCGGTCCATAATTGAGTTACGGTAACATGACATACTAACCAAAGACTACATATGCGTGAGGTTGATAAGTTTTATATCTTATTTTTAATTTATATTTATTAACTAGTGTGAATAGTAATCACATATACAAAAATGAGTGTCTCAAAAGTGAGAGAATTGATAGGCATTACGCACATAGTATATGTTGCATAACCTGCTACCCTAACTCCGTTACCGACTGCATCTTAAAAATAATAATCAAAAATAAAGATGACTCGGCACGTATGTATGGCACATAATTTCTAAACATATTTTTTATATGGACATCAGTTATTCAAAACAGTACTTCACAGTTAAACTACATTACATGTAATTTTAAAAATAAATGTATTGCTAGCTTCATGACCCACGATCCGTGATTTTACAGATTACCACGCACGAAGTCACACTGGCGCTACATGAAATTGTCGTTTATAAACCGTTGTCGGATTACTACGGACCAATACACACGACTCCGCACCACGGGAAGACGGTGTCCGCGGTATCACAGAAGCAAGGATGTTGAGCTTTGCATGAAGTCATGTCACGTTCAATGGTCATCGCGCAATCTATTGCCTATTCTGTGCTGCAGCCAATGTGTCTTCGTGCGTAGTGAAACCTAGTCACTGTGGCTTACCACGGTGCTTGATCCTACAGATACACACGCATGACAGTTTATTCGTAAAATCACGCACTGTGAATAGGCAGCTTATGGAATTATTTTTGCTGTTATTAAAATTAGGCACTATAAGTTTCATAGTCGAGACGAATATTAATAATATTTCATTTTTAAGTTGCTCCTCTGAAGAATGGATCCAAATATAATCATTCTACAATTCTCATTCTGACTATAAAAATCTTATGAGTATTTGTTCAAATATTCAAATACAAATTACAAAAACCACACACATTTGAATCCTCTAACTGCTTGAATAATACCATATTCTCTTACTGTCCTTCATTTCATCACACTGTAAAGGTTTTTTCTTGATATCTTCCTCTGGTGTGATACCTAACTCTCCTGTATCTTCGTCGTAAAGGACATCTGCCGGCTGTTCGGTCGTATGCCCCATACTCACATGAAGGCGCTGTGCAGTCGCCTCTGGCTACGCAAAAGCGGTCTCGAAGGCCGAAGTGCTCCTTTCCCCTGGCTAATGACTGACAGTCTCGACGGCGAATGATGTCAGGCCAGTCACAAACGCATGTGCATGGAGTAGTGGCGTTCATGTTGGCCAGAAACAAGCCTGGACAAGTGCATCTGGAAAATAAATATAGCTATTATTTAATATCCTAAATTATAGTACTTGTAGATTTATGGTGATAGACAGTGATTTATACGGTCACCTAGTCACAACCATTGCACAAGTGCTGTGGTTTCGACTCAAAGGCGATAAAAACATGTCTACCACAGACAGCTTTTCCAAAAGTTAATCCTTTTTTAATTTTGTGTTTCAAAGTCTACACAGACTTTTACGGCATACAATAATGTGAAATGATGAAAACAATAATGTTAAGTAAAGTATGCATCATATTTGAAATTATGATAAAAAAACAAGCGCAAAGGGATCCAAAGGTCATTGCAAAACAAGTGAGAAACGGCAATGAATTGCCGTAAATCTAAGAGTTCGAAAAAATCGTTCAAGTAATATGCCAAGGCTTGAGGTCAGAGGTCAAAGGTCATTGTCATTTCGGGGGTATATCGACTATGCTAAGTCAAATGGCGTTGACCGCGAGTCTCTAGCTTTTGAGTTTTTCGAACTCTCGTCGCATTAATAAAAAAAACAAATGGAGTGATAAACAAAACATAAGATATTAAAATATCTCTCTGTTATCATTATCTGTCTATCTACCTATATTTTTACTTCCATTTAATGATAACCAAAACACGTTATGTCTTTTACAATCGCCCTAGGATATTCGTAAATATTGGATATTCGAATATCTAATCTAATCTGATATTCGATTTTAATATATATCAAAATAAATTGCCGTGGCGATGCCGCTAGTCTCGCAAAATCTCGAAAATAGCCAGACTCCTTTTTGTTGGCCTCAATATTGAATGGGCTTAGGAAAAAGAACATCAGAAAAGTTCTTCCTGGGCTGCTTAGTAAAACGCAATTCTTTGCTACCTTGGCGACAGAAACGAATATGTTCCCCAGATCAAATACACAAATAGAACAAAACATAACTCTGTTCAATTCTTACCTTCGAAGTTGTGGAGGGGCAGTAGTTTCCTCTTCATCTTTATCACTGATGACGGATGGCTCCTCCGTAGGCATTCTCCAATCGTTCTGTCTATCCATGTCTCTTCGTGTGGGCCTTTCTTCTTCTGGACTATCATTGTAGCTTGGGTTGCTTGCCGCCATATTCATGCTCATGCCAAGCCTAGTGGGAATGGTACTTTGCAGTGTGTCTCTAGACACGCAGGCGCACTGCGTGTGGTTGTAGAATTGCATTCTAACAACGTTCATAGTGCCGTCCGCTTTGTGAAGCTGGAAATTATAATATTGATAATAATATAATAATATTCTATCACATACACACAACACCATCTAGCCCAAACTAAGCAGAGCTTGTACTATGGGTACTAGACAATGGATAACCATACAAATATACTTTTTTTTTGTAAATCGATTCATATTATACCTAGAAACACCCAGACCAAGACAAACATCCATGTTCATACACACAAATGTTTGGCTTGTGCGGGAATCGAACCCGCGACCTCAGATGTGGCAGTCGATTACACTAACCACTACGCTATCGAGGCCTAGATTTATACCTATTAGACTGGTTATTAATGTAGAAATTTTGTTGCAGAAGATGAGGCATTTATCTGGCATCGATTAAACAATGGAATAGTTAGATTAAAAATGAAGCAATGGGCATCTTCTAAGTAATTTTAACTGTTAAACTCAATGTTAAATAAATTTATATTTTATATGGATTGCTGTCTCAATGACACTGCAGTAGGGATTGCGACTGTTCTGCATCAAGTTGCCAGATCGTACAGTTTCTTGTCTTTTCAGCCAAGAAATTCTCAGGAGTAGCATGGAGAACAAAAACATTTAACTACACAATAATTAATCAACATTATATAAACCATAAGTATCAAACTTATCAAATAAAAAAATATGTTACGATTGTAATAACTATGATGCGATTGCGCTAATTATAAAATGAATAGGCTTGCTGTCGCCTATTAATTTTTTAATAATGTGGGATTTCAAATCATTCGGTCATATCTGCTTACGCTTTCGGGGATGAAGGCATGAGACTGTATTCTTTTTGATTTCCAATACAAGTTGCAATCATCGTCACAAGTAGCGCATGCAATTATATAGTTTTGTATATACATTCAAATACAATTGTGCATATTGCCATACCATACTTCGCCCACAGTCTAATCTTTTCAGCTTTACTTTAAAGGATTAGACTAAAACCAATTTAGTAAAACAGACTTACATAAAAGGGGAACATAACATGTTTGCCTTCGATGGGGGCGCATACTTCACTGTCGTTGATGCAACAACCGGAGTCAGGGGCACAGCGATGTAACTGCACGCACGGTGGTGTGTATCTGAAAATGTTACCTATTAATTACTAAATATTCATAACCATTTAATTTAGATTTGATTGTACAAATGGCTTAGTGGTTCATGTGGTCGTTTCAGCACTACTGGGACACGCCGTGTGTTGTGGGACGACACGATAAAAAAGTGTGTGATCCATAAATTGTTGTTTCGAGTCTGGATGTACTTTGTGTCCCTTGTTATAATGTTTATAATGTCCTCCTCAACACTGGCATAGATCCCAGAATGAGGGGATCGTCATTTAAAAAGTACTAGCTGTCGCCTAGTGCTCGAAATTCGACTAGTTTGCTTGTAATATATTGCTAATATATGTCGATATATGTAACCATAGTTACGCGCTTCGACTGCGTGTGTCAAATGCATGGTTGTGTGCGTGTAATGTTTTTTCATTAATTTAATGTATTTATAATGCATATATTTTATAAATATTAGGATTCGCCATTCCTTCGCCTTATAAACTTTAACTGTGCCAAATTTCATACTCCTCCGTCCGCGCAATTTTCGTAAAAATGGGTACAAAGTTTTTGCTTCACGTATTAATATATACATAGATACTAGCTGACTCGCACAACTTTGTCTACTTTACTTAAGAATTTTTTTTCGTTCTTGCAACATTTTTCATTGCTGCTCCGCTCCTATTGGTCGTAGCATGATGTTATATAGCCCATAGCCGTCCTCGATAAATAGGCTATTTAGCACTGAAAGAATTTGTCAATTCGAACCAGTAGTTCCTGAGATTAGCGCGTTCAAGCAAACACAAAAAACTCTTCAGTTTTATAATCTTATATATAAAATTCTCGTGTCACAATGTTCGTTCCCGTACTCCTCCGAAACGGCTTGACCGATTCTCATGAAATTTTGTGAGCATATTGAGTAGGTCTGAGAATCGGCCAACATCTATTTTTCATACCCCTTAGTGATAAGGGTTGTCCAACCCTAAAATTTTTTTTAAATCTTCTGTTCAAATAATTTTTATTGCACGACAACGTTTGCCGGGTCAGCTAGTATTAGTATAGATTTGACCAAATAGTTGACGTATTAAATTTTAGCTTTATTTACTTCAACGTTACTGCACGGATGGTGTAATGGTTGAAGATATTAACTCGCTGTGTCGCGTCGGATATTGTTATATCTTTTTGATTTATCATATATCATCATATACTGGTTGAGTGGTCTAATCCTATTTGATATAGGAACTATTGAAGTTTAATTAAATAGCAAAATATCGTTTTACTTGATAATAACTGTCGCCTCGGTTTCACCCATGTTAATAATTATTGCTCCGCTCCCGTGACTGGCAGCGTGATGCTATATAACCTATAATCTTCCTCGAGATTTAGACTATCGAATACGAAAACAAAAATTTTAAATCCGAATATAAGTCCCAGGGATTAGTGCCATACAACAGAAAAACAATCAAACTCATTTATCTCATATATACATACGTGTACGTTTGTATGTCACTGAACTTCTCCTAAACGACAGGACCAATTTTGATAAATGTTATAGTGTGTGATTGTGTGGATTCGTGGATAGTTTACATTTAAAACTAGACGGTAGATCGCGCTGCAATCAAGAGTTAGTTTATTTTTTAAGCTTACGTTAGTGGGCAGGCCAGTCGTCTGTCGGGCCTGACAGTATTAGCATAAACAATTATACTATATCATTGTTACGTAACACTCTTTCTTATTGTGCCTCCACTGCCAATATTAAGTAGTTTTAAAACAGTAAGGGCTTGTCTCACCCAAATAGCATTTATCTATAAGATCAAAGTCTCGCCATCTCTCTTCTTTAACCTAACAAGAATGAGACAGCATGCGATGTATCTTTCGGATAACTTTTACTTATTAGTAGTGGGACTGGCCATACGTATTTACCCACCCAGTGTCAGCGGCTGGTGCTAGTTGCTTGACGGTGAGCCAGCGCGGCTGCGGCACCAAACACTTCCCTGAGCGAATCAACGCCCTCGTGCTGATCATGACGGCAGTGCCGAGCTGGCGACGCTCTGCTGGTGTCATGTTTGCTGCAAAAATTTATTTTCTTGTTATATAATATTTATTTCGTTATATTAACATTTCATTGTAGTCTAAATGCTGGTAATGATTTTATATAATATAACTTTCATGCACAATTTAAAAGCCTAATACGTGAAAAAAGATGCAATATAGTCTGCGATGTATTACAGCCCAGCTATACAGCCGGAAAAATGTATCCACCACTAAGTGGAAAATATCAAACAGCCGCAGAAATGTGGCTCCGCTATTAAGGAGGCGAACATAATGCCATCCACCGGGCACATGCCCAAACGCGGTGCTGCTGCTAAGAATTTGTTAACGGAAAACTCAATAACACTTTGTATGACCTGCAAACATAAATGCAAACTTATACTATGAGAAAATAAGAAATGATGACAGAACCAACTAACTCTCTTATTCTCATCATTCTTATACTATGAGCCCAATGAGAATTTACATCGTGTAATTTTAACATCTTGAGCTGGAGCCAGACATTTGTTTTACAATTATATTCCAGCAATTGGTAGATTACACAAGTCTTCTCGTATCAGTCAAGTAATCAGGCTTTTAGAAATGTTGTACTTATCATAAAAGAGATCGCTGCCATGAACATCTATGGCAGTCGTTATTGGAAAGTCAGTGCCCTATAATATCCTGATACTGGTCTAGCTTTAGGGTATCGTTAGCCTTCGGGTTGTGGAGGTCAGGTGGCAGCCGCTGTAAAAACTGATATCCAGTCAAATCCGGTTAGACCAGAAAAGCCGATCCAAGTGACTTGGGAATAATAAAGGCTAGGGAGAAGACTCATAAAAGAGATCGGACAGCTACAAGTTTGCAGTAAATACGGTGAAACCGCTATGCCTACTACTACTCCAAAAATAATCATTCGTAAAAGGGATACTTACGATCATCTATGATCCTGGGCCTAGCATTGGTAGCTGCGATGGACGCTGCAGCAGAAACCACGGTCTTGACAGGCTCCAACTTGGTAATTGCTGATGGAGTGACACCAAGTTTTTGTTCGAGTATCATAGGCTTGGAAGTGGAACTAGAGTCAGGTAGGTCGTCCGAGTCCCAGTCGTCGTTGCCACCATCCATTGGATAGTCACCTTCTTCCTGGAATGGCAAAATAGAGGTGTGTTATATGAGACGTAAATTTAAGGTGGAAGACACTGCCTTAGTAGTGCAGCGGTACAGAATGGGATTACTGTGCCTGAGGTATTGGAGTAGATTTTCCGGATGGGCAAAAAATATTTGAATTTTTCTGTTTATAATTTTTTTGTAGTAGCACGGAATCGACTTTTGAACTTGCGTATGCGCATAGCAAATAGAAAATTAGCAAAATAGCTTAAAGCCTGTATATTCTTGAAAACACATAGAACTTTAATTAGATAATAACATTGTTTACAAAAAATATAATTTGTAAAGTCATGTTGTGTTTTAATACCATCTATTACCATGCTGGTTACCAAAGCTTACCTGCAATGGTTGTTGTAAATGGTATCACTTGAAATGCCTATAATAAACGTATTTTATGTTACAGGTTAACAGCCCTAAGTACGAAATAGATTATTTTGTAGCTACTCTTTCTTGCAGGTTTCTTCTCTTAGGCTCAACCCTTTGCCTGAACCTAGCAACTTCCCTAAATATAACTTCAGTAACGTAGTAAACTCACTAACCTATCTATTTTTGACGTTCATAAGTGTTACTTTGTAACCAATATTTAATAAATGATTTATGACCTTGAGTTTCGTCGGCCTTGATGGCGTAGTGCCACGCCTGAGGTCGCGGGTTTGATTCCCGCACAAATATTTGTGTGCATGAACATAGATGTTTGTCTTGGTCTGGGTGTTTCTATGTATAATATGTATGTATTTACAAAAAAAAAAGTATATATGTATAGTTTATTCATTGTCTAGTACCCATAGTACAAGCTCTGCTTAGTTTGGGCTAGATGTGTGTATGTGGTAGAATATTATTATTATTATATTATTATTTGATTAATCGAAATACATCTGTGATAACGCATTTATTTTATGTACTACATTGGCAAACAATAGTAACAACACCATTACATTACAACACAAGAACGTTTGGGTAGGATATTTTCCAGGTTCGAGGTCTTATACAGTCGAGTTCTTCAGTTTCGACTAAATTGCCAAGCCACACTTGCTAATTATTTGGTGACAGTTTGCATATGCCTCGACTCGCCTCATAAAATACGACTCTCTTCCAAAAAATCGGCATTAGACTATTGGTACTGTTACCCGCCGAGTTATAAGCGCCGAAGGCTTCCACGCCTACCCCACTTATTCCTTTTATAAGGGTCTGCAACACGCGAACGAAATTTCTGGTATTACAAGTGATTACAGTTTAAGGTAGCCACTTAATAGACAAGGCATCGGAATGCTTACCTAAGATCGGTAAACGTTCTTGCGACCTACGTCATAATATATATATATATATATAGTATAGGATAGTTTCTTATGTTTGAGCATTATATTACACACAAGAGCAAATAGCAATCAAATGAAATCTATTTGTGAAAACAGTATCAAAAGTAGTTGCAAAGCAGGGAATTAACAAATATTTTCATTTGAATTTAATAAATAATAGAGTTGTAGTGACCTATCGCTATCTCCCTTGAACAGATAGAATTAAATAGCAGTTACGTCACAGTTTGTATCGTGCAAACTTTTTCTGTCATTTGATAATCAACCCGACTACCAAATTTAAAACGCTTGTATTACGCTTATTAATTTTTAATTAAATTTCATAATTTCTTTGTGTTTTATAGTTTGGGTAAAAGTAACAATTTGACTTGATAGAAAAAGAAATATAAGTCGACTACTCTACTATCATATAATACACAGCCTTATGCTACACTTGTTTAATAATTATATTTATTTTAAATTTAATAAGGCGTAGTACTTTGAGATGCAGTGACATTACGCCGAGTGTTGTGGGTTCGTATTCACAAATAGTTGTTCGAATTTTAGTATCCTTTGTGTCCATTGTTTGAATATTTATAAATTCCCCCACAATACAATAAATGTATAAATATAATATAAATAGCACTAGTCCGCTAGTTGTCTTTTTTAAACAAACATATATTCCCAAGTTTTATTTTAGACCAGTTGGCTGCCCGAAATAGTAAAGGTATTAAGCAACCAGTATTGCAGTATAGTTTATACAATTAGTAGATACTATAAAGGCAAACTCAATACAGTCATAAATAGTTCAGCCAATTTGTGCGTGAACATTTTCGCATAGTATGACCTAGTTGTCACTTGTTCGGTTATATTTTATGCAGCCGTTGGCTATTTACGATCTTGCTGTATTTATGAAGTGACTGCAGTAATGAGACCTGTATTGAGATTTCGAGACTGCACTGAACGCAGAGCACAGTGGTAGTAAGTAGTCATTTGTAAGTGTACCAAGTATTTAGGTTTACCCACACGAGACAAAAAAGTAATCCACTAAATTAAATAGTTATTCTAAGCGTGGAAGCTCTTTATGAACAGTTTTTTCTTGTTAGTCAAAGACCGTGCAGCATTGGGTTTATGCTCGAGTTGCCTTTAGTAAAGAAGTGCGAATTAATAGACATAACGACTAATAGTGGCAACGGCCCATAATAGACAAACCTACGTTTCTATAGTGAGGATATGGAAAGACCACTTTATACAGAATAGAAATATAATGTAGCTATCAATCGGTAACAGTGTTTTTTTCTGGATGATAGGTATTCCCTTTGTCTTTTCCTGTACCTCTAACAAAGTGTGTGCGAAATTTTATATCAACAATCAAACTCAGACGCGCATTTTTAATATTAGTTATATATATCATGTTTGTTAAATGGTATTAAACATTAAAAGTATTAGGTTACTTATAACGACTGCCTCGGTGGATTTGTAAGTTTGCACTTATTGTTTTTAGCCAATCGTGAGATCCCGGATTTAATACCCAAATTGCACGAAATAATATAATGGGGTTATCTCATAGAAACTTCTTAGTAGCATCACAGGCTCTAAAAGAGAGCCCGGTAGACAGCAATTCCGTGGGCCTTAAAAACAAAGCTGGTAAAATTTTAGTTAAGTACACTTCTAACTACCTCTTTGGGGTTGTATAGGCAAGGGCTTGTGTCGTTTTATTCGCCAAACTTACTGGTTCAACAAATAAACTTTCGCAGCGTTCTTATAAGGAGCTTGTCACCACATAATTTATAGTGCAATTTTAGAAACCACATTTCAACGCGGCACACTTCTCAACACACAGCATGAGATACTCTGCGACTCGCCTCTACGAGATACGAAAGTTATAATGTTATTTTTTTTTTTTTTTTTTTTTTTAAATTGCACCCGCCATCGCAGGGTGTTGCGCAAATCTCCCCTAACATGATCAGGGACCTTATTTATTTATTCTGATTCAGTTACAGTGGTCTTATATATAGATTTTGTCGATCTCATTATTTAGCTATTTGTTTTGATGCATATTTTTGCCTATACTATTATCTCTACCTTGCAGCTGAGCCATAGATGCTATACATAACAATGGTATATTATTAACGGGATATTAATCACAATAAATAATTTAAAATTAATAATTAAATATACAATTTACTATACCTTGCATGGTGTCATAACCACTCACACTACATGTGTGGTCATGGCAGCACGCATGGCAGGCATAAGATAACAATAACAATACGGGTAACATCAATTAATTTAGTAATTTACATTTGGTTAAAGTTAATATATATATTTGTATATGACTAGGGCCGTGTGAGTGCCGTCTAAAGTACGCATAAGATTATTGTGTTCATCATATAGTGAATATTAGACATGACTAGAAACGCCAAACCGGCTACTCGGAGAAAACTAAGTTAGATGCCATCTGTGCTTACTTCAAATCGAACATTTCATTGTAAATTTTATAAAAATATACAAAATGCATTACGGTAACCTTAATTATAATTTAGCGAGAGATATATTTACAATATTTTGTATTTATAGTTCGAAACAGACATGTTTCTGCTATAAATAACAGTGTTTTGGGTACAATTTTGTAAAAGGTATTCGTATATATATGTAATCACAATACTGCATACCAAACAGCACTGTCCTACACCCATACTATTTATTACATAATATATATAATATGAATTAAATATACTATAAAAATACAATAAATTATTATATGTAATACAATTAGACCAAAACAAAGTTTTTAAAATTGTATCGTATATATATATTGCTGTATCCATAGCTTCCGTTGCCAGTAGTACATCCTTAGCAATATGCGACGGAAGAGCGCGCCAGTGCATCCCACTTTGCCCTGACGGGGCATTCATTACTATATGCTGCGTGTGTGATGTTTTGCAGTCCTGCCCTTGTGCAGTTTCTACAGGCGGGCCCATCTCCGGCCAAGGCCTGTGGACACTCTGCCTTCAAGTGCTCGCCCCCGCAATGGTTGCAGAGGTCCGCACTCTCTTTGCATATAATGTTATTTAATTAGCACACCCGCAACTTTTCTCGTGTGAATCTAATCCTAATCCATTGTCTATTGGTATACTGAGGTTAATTAAAAAAGGAAGAGAGAAAATAAATCTTATTTTAATAAAAGCAACGTTAAAAGAGATAACCTATACTAATATTATTATAAAAGATGAAATTTGATTTTTTGTTTGTTTGTAAGGATTTAACTCATGAACTACTTAACCGATTTTAAAAATACTTTTAAAGTTAGAAAACTATATTATCACCGCGTAACATAGGCTATATTCTATTTGTTAAAGTACTGTTAATAACATAACCTAGCCTACCCTACTTCTACGCGAGCGAAGCCGCGAGCAAAAGCTAGTCTGATATAAAATAAATATTTTTTTAAGATTAAATAAATAATAAAATAAAAATACTAAAATAAAAAACACAAAAAAAAAAACAAAAACTATTTGTTTAACGTCAAAAACGTACAAAAGATATTGTTAACAATGTAATTAATATAAATATTAATTCAATGGCCATCACGCGTGATTAAAACACAAACATTCATATAAGCAAACAATCTATCTGCACGGTTTTTTAACCGACTTTATAAAGGAGGAGGTTCTCAAATAGAGTTTTTTTTTAAATGTGATTGTAGGGCTGATGTATTTGTTTAATAAGTCTCTCTGCCGTTGCTACTGCACCTACTATTGTATGATCGATCCCCACACGGAACAATAAATTGAATGATCCACTTGTAGTTATACCGTTTGTTGCACCTCGGTGTTCTTGTTTGAATATTTGTAAACACATGTATTGTCCTTAGTGCAAATGTTGCCTGCATAACAAAAAAATGCCTTAACAGGCGTTCAAATTTATATGTTTACTAGCTGTCCTGACAGAGGTTGTCCAGTACAGGAGAAAAAAAAATACAAATCTAAACCATCCTCGCATCCACTAGAACACACACAAGAAATTCATTCAAATCGGTCCAGCCGTTTAAGAGGAGTTCACTGTCAACACACGTACAGAAGAATTATATATATAAAGAAGATGTTTATAATATTCTCATATGAAGAAGGTGACGTGTTTCGGCAGTACGCTAAAACTACACTTTTATCGCCCACGCAATAAGGTGAGAGTCTTCTATCGGGCTGAAATGCTTCTTTAATAATATTATTATTTTTTCCTAAATTTTTATAATTTAGTTTCATATGGACAGTAATATATAGCATAATGACTGCAACACCTGGTACACCTGGCGATTTAAAAGAGTGGCCTTGAGTTTCTTGCAGGCTCAATCTTTTGCCTGAACTTAGCAACTAACATAAATGTAAATTCAGTATATAATAATAATATATTATATTCTACCACATACACACAACACTATCTAGCCCGAACTAAGCAGAGCTTGTACTTTGGGTACTAGACAATGGATAAACATACATATATACTTTTTTTGTTGTAAATACATACATATTAAACATAGAAACACCCAGACCAAGACAAAAATCCATGTTTATGCACACAAATGATTGACTTGTGCGGCAATCGAACCCGCGACCTCAGGCGTGGCAGTCGGTTACACTAACCACTACGCCATCGAGGCCGACAACCTAAACCTAACCCTTTTGACGTTCATAAGTATTACTATGTGACCTGAATTAATAAATGATTTTTCATTTTAACCAGACTTTGGGCAGGTGCACACTTCGCGCTTGTATTGAGAATTTCGTCCTGAAAAATCCAATAACTCTTTTCCTAACCCGGAAAATATAACCCGCAACTCATACACGGCACACGCATTCACTTCCACTAGGTAAGCCACCGAAGCCAAACCATTTTACAGATTATGTAAACAAGGATTTCAAGAATGTTTTAGTTAATTAGCAGATAAATTAATTAGGAGTAGCAAAGTAAATGGTAATTCAGTACCTAATTAATTAGTACAAGAATTTAAATTATTTATTAGTAAATTGCTGATGGTGTGAATTAGTTAACTTGGCATGTTGATAAAGTGTATCATACTGCATTCCTGAATTAATTACAAATTAAAAGGCTTTAGTTAATACTAGACTGTTTCTATTTAAATACTCATGAATGCTGCACTCTGCGTTCGATACCCAGACTGGGTGAAGTGTATTTAGCTTTTCCTGTTAGAACATTTTCAGTCACAGTACCCTGTAGATAACATGTTGGCAAAATATGAACGTCTTAACCTTTACGTACGCTTATGGAGTCATACAGGCGTGTGGCCAATTGCACGAATAACGTATTCGTTAAAGTGGTCGCTGTGCAATTGCCACTGCCCGCAGTATTTTGCGTTCGATCAAAAGAATCATACGCGACAAAATTTGTGTAAACCAAAAAATATCAAAATATAGTCTATGAGTTGTTTTCACTGTTCATAAATCCTAGTATTTTTTCAAGATCCAGGAATCGTGCCTGATACCTGATAACCGACCGTAAGCTCAAACGCAACCTTTACCATCAGAGCTGTGAGATAATCACTGAACGCTATACTATATTTTGTACTATAACTCCTTATTATAAGAACATAGCAATCGAAACAAGAAGCGAGTAATTACATACATTCCTATGTATGCTATTTATTTTAGCTAGGCCATTGACCGGTAATACATAATTATACTCTCCCACCTATATACCCTCCTAAGGGAGACAAAGGCATGTAATAGACTGCAAACCTATTGCTATTTACTGAGGATAATAATATGTCTAAAGAATTATCTAACAGAGAAACATAATAACACTTTTTAATACTCGATTCAATCGTAGGACCTCACAATACTTACGTGATAGTACTAACACGCCGCTACAGATACACGTCATTAACCTGTTGGATCCATAGCATAATTCTGTGTATTGTTATACATAATATTCTGCCTTAGGCTTTAGAACAAGTTAAAAAATATTGGCAAGTGATGCCCAAATTTATTCATTACTCAATAGCGACGTTACCACACGGAACAGACCAGATAGCGTATGCGCTTTTAATTACGCACATAATAAAGTTGACGTTTAAATATAGAATATTTATATTTTCTTACTAATATTCTTTTCTAAGCTCCAGGCTACAACCAGCCAGTATAGTTGTTAAAATAATTTTTGCTCAAAACTTTATGCGCGGCCTGGTATACCGCATGAAGCGCGAGTGTCTCTATGTATGTTACATATAATTATGTTTGAACATTGGCTGGACGATTTTGTAAAGTCACAATTCAGCTGCACGCATAATTACGCAGACTAATTTGCGCAACCGCTTGCGCAACAACACTGCGTGTTTTTTAGCTATTTTAGTGCAACTCGCGTTGACATGGCTGTAATTTTGGCGTAACTGTAGCGATTCCACAAAAGAGTAAAGGAGCCGCTGCCTTTTTTTAACGTGAGAAAATGCATTGACGCGTTCCTCTCCTCGGAAAAGGGGAGCGGAGAGGTTATGTCGGGCTCACCCGGGAAAAGATAGAAAGTTACTACAGACTAAATACACCAAGGAGTGCCAGCTCGTTGCCTTGGACGGTGGGTGAGTAGCTGGAACTAAAACTACATCAGCGCTACAAGCCGCCGCCTACCTTAAACCACATAGATGGCGAACAAGCAAACGGTCAGCAGCCTGTTAGTAAGTACTTACCGCAGCCTATGTGAAGGTGGGATGGTGGTAGTATAAAGGATGCAAAGGACCAGAAGGATTATTAACATTTTGACCGCCTCAGTCATGTATACATGACGAAGGAAAATGTGTCAAGCAAACCACAGTCACGACTGCATGACAAATTAAAGGATGAAATCGTAACTTGACGCTGAGAGTAAGCTTTTGCTTTTTAGACGTGGAAGTCTAAGGGTTAAGCCGTCGCGCTCTTACTCACCGTACGAAACGCAACGGTAGATAGCTAACTAAATTATACTAGTACTCTAAGTTGATATTCTCTTAGGGGATAGTACTTTCCCGGTCGAGCTGGCCCTTTCATTCTAAAATCAGTTAGGCTACACTACTCAATAACTATTATAATATGCAAACTTTATAACTTATAATAAATGAACGTTTTTGGTGAAGATATCTTCAAGATAATACCTGAATGTTGTGTGAATTTGTTGTCAGAAACATCCACAAAAAATTTCATTGCCTAGGAATCGAATATAAGATCTTATGCACAGCAGCCGCTTTGCTACTGCGCCACTGAGGCCATCGCCTATAAATTATATATAGCTCATATTATTATTCTTAGCCGTAGAATAAATAATTCACGAGACGCAATAATCCCCTATTTGTGGTTTAAGTAAACGCAATGAATTTAATACAGACTATAAATTACATTGTAAACTAGCTTTGTATAAGTTATAAAATAATAGTTAGATATGAATTATATGACCGACAAACTGCATGAATTGCTCAATCCGCGAACAGAACCCAGCAACTCACAATCGGCACCCGCGAATGCAACACTCACACTACAGGACCAACGACACAATCGATTATTTATTCATTGATTATTCACGTCTAAATAACAAGCAAAGCCACTTAGTACAAATACATGTAATCGAGTCAGTGTACAGGAATGCAACGCGTGGCTTCGAACCCGCTACCCAGAATAGCAGTATTATTAATAGCCGCATCTGTTTTTTTTTTACATACGGTAATGAGTCAATCGATCAGATTCAAACTTTTGATATTGGGGCTTTGAACTTCGATGTTAATATTGTTGAAACTTTGAAATTGCAGATTTTAATGTTACAAATACGAATATAAGTTTGTTAGTTTGTTACGCTATCCTGCTTTAACTACTCGACTCGTTGTCACGAGTACAGAAAAGGGCATAACATATCAAGTAAAAATCCTGTTGCCGAGGAATAGATATTTATTGTCAAAATCTACATTGACGCGAGCAAAACCACCGTTAAAATTTTTTAGTACCATATTTAGACTTAAATCGTTATTATTAAATCATCATATTAATATGAAGACTTAGGTAATATAATCTAAACTAAAACATGATGTTTTAGTTTTGATTTTATTCTGTTACCTCATGGTTACTTAAACAGTTTTAGACTATCATCGGCTATTATTGTGATTACAACAGTAGTTTCGGATTTGTATGAAGAAAATTAATAACGTATAAAAATATTAAATGATTAAAGTATCTATATAATGACAGATGAAAGATTTGTATTTTAGACCGAAGCATACTTTACCAAAGTGCAAAGTATCATTACTATCTATCGGCTGAGCCATTCCAAAGATTATTCGCTTCCAAACAGAAAGACTGATACTCAAACATATTTCTTGCGTGAATTAGCAGCGGCAATGACCTCTAAAAGCTCTACACTGTTATACCTCGAAACAGATGTCTTCTGCATTAGGAATAGTTCCTGTATTGCAGGGGACTGTACAGAGATTAAAACACTGGACACAAAGGATACAGTCAAGGAACAACTATGATAGATCACACAATTTTTTTCTTGTATGGAGATCGAACCCAACACCCAACAAAGCGACAATAGCCAGGCAAATACTTGAACCACAACAAAAGTCCTACGCCTGACCATATCTCATAATAAATCCTAGGAATATTTAATTAAAAGCTATAAATATCCATCAATTTTACAACTTAATATCCCATCATGGCGTGCCAAATCTCTGTCTAACACGAGAATGCTTACGCTTGCCTTGGTACTACAGAACACATGATTAGACTACAACCAACTGAAATTCAAACCTTATCGTACAAATTTTAAGACTGAAATTTCTTTGCGATGTTTTTATAGTAATTTGACTGTGATTGCCGCCGTATAGTAAACTTCCGTTGCACCTGCCTGTGTTCGTGGAAGTGCAAGGAATAGTAAAGACAAATATACAATAACTTTAGATAACTTTTATCACGTAATAAGTATCGGCAAAAATTGTTTAGTTTACTCATGTTTTCTTATTATTTAATATAAGAGAAGTTTCCCCGTTTTTACAACATTTTTTATTGCAGTTTCGCTCCTATTAGTCGTAGCATGATGTTATATAACCTATAGCGTTCCTCGATAAATGGGCTATCCAACATTAAAAGAATTTTTCAATTTGAACCAGTAGTCCCTGAAATTAGCGCGTTCAACCAAACAAACAAACTCTTCAGCATTATAATATTAGTATAGATAAATAGATATTATTACCCAAGCTTTAAAATACAAAGGCTTTTTAAATTTATGAAAAGCGATAAGTTGGTTATGAGTTAACTATAACAGAATAAAGATGGACGATACAAAATGTGACCCAACCGCTGTATAAGCACAGTACATAAATATACAGTATTGTAACTCGGCCGTATCTTTGAAATAAATGCCTACAGCCGCGCGGTACGTAAACATGTGATAGGACTGCCCACCTACAGCATTTTAATTAAATCTGCCTACTTTGAGTTTCTATCTATTTTTGTGATTGTAAATATTTATTATTTTATTTAAACAAATAAAATACTTTGTGAATGGAATAGGAAGTGTTCAATAAAAATGCATGTTGTTTTTTGATTGCTAGATTTCATTTAAATAAAAACATGTTTATGTCGCAAATAAATGATTTGATTTGATTTGATTTAGATTTAAGACTTAATAACAAATCGGTCTTATAAATTTGCGACTGAAAAATATTTGCGCCTCGACTGAGACGTACGGAATTCTTTATTATTATATTTTAAAGTATAAAAAATCCGCATTCGAATATAAAGATTAATTGAAAATTGTTTTGGGAAACGTGGACAAGGAGGAGAAAAAGGAATATCTTTTACATGGTTATATATACCTGCAGCTACTTTACAATTTATACGTTTAGTTTTAAAAGAAGTTCGGAATATTTCTTCCATTTTTTCTATAAATTCCACGAAATCATCTCTGGGTACAATTAAAAAAGTTTGCGAATTAATCTTACTGTAGTCCCGGTACCTTTCGGGAGGGGAAAAATCCTTTAAAATACTTAAATTACGTACCTACCTACTAGTAAGTATAATCATTTTATAGTCTTACCTTTCGGAGTTTCCAGGTAATCTAAAAAATATCTCTGGGTGCGTTATTGAGGAATTCATGCAACAAAAAACAGCACAATATATTCTACTTATCATATTAAATAGGCTATACTTGTACTTATTTTGGGTGAAAAAACCCGCGCGGTTACTGTTTAAAAAACAACACACCGTCCGTTCGTCACTGCGGCGCATTCGCGACTGGTTGCGTGCCGAGCGCATGCCGACGGCGAGGCGCGTAGGTATGACTCGAGTTCCGACCGTTTGTATGAAGATAGGTTACTGTATATTTATGTGCTGTGGTATAAGGGCAGCTGTCCAAGGGCGATAACGAGATATACCCACTACAACCCAACTTTTATATATATCCAAATTTAAAATATTAAGTTCTCCTTTGTTTTACAACCAATTTTGATACTGTATTTACAAGAAGACATCTTTTGATTGCTATTTGCTCTCAAGAAAAATAATGTACAAAACCAAACATAGACAACTACCCAATACCAATGTTTTTATTTTAGGAAACCTGCTTAACCTTTGTGTCACATAGAACTTAGCAATATTGAATCCCAGGACTCTCGAAACTCGAAAAATATTTTCTGCTAGGTATCGTATTGAATTCATAACAAACATGACATTGGGCAGGTGACCATTTAAACCAATAACAACATCATGCAAATATATCATGACAAAATACATACATATATTTGCATAGATGGAATCGCAAGTCATAAAAGAGACATTTTACTTCCAAAATAGTTGTTTAATTAATCATTTTAAAATTACGCTTGCTACTAAATCAGTATTAGTGGCGCTGCGTTAATGAATGCGAATGCTGTGCATCTCTTCTTGATTCTTAGGTTGGGTCGGGATTATTGTAAAAGCTTTTTTATGAAGCGACTCTCTAAGCAGACGGTGTATGAAACTGTGTCCTATTACGTAGACAATAAAGTCAAATTTGGCAAAATGTAAATGTAATACACATCTACGTCCCCTTTTGGAAATATAGTCCTGAGACTATGTATGTATTTTTTTAGTAGTACCGTATTTGGGTATCTGCCTAGCAATCGACAATAATACCTAAAGACATATATCTGTTGGTATGTGGATGTAACAAATCTCTGCTTATCCCTTCAAGAATATACAGGGATAAATCTAAATATACAAATTATTTATTTGGTTCACCAACATTTGTTTACACTAATTATACACAATAAAAGAAGCTCAAATAATAACAATAGTGTAACAAATACTTATAGGCAAACACCACACCTTAATCCTAATCCTAACTTATATTATAAAAGTGAAAGTGAGTTTGTTTGTTTGTTACGCTTTCATGCCTTAACTACTGGACAGATCATCATCAAATTTCGCACACAAATTGTTAGGGGTACAGAAAATGACAAAGGGTACCTTTTATCCAGAAAATAAGTACTGTGCCCGAGGGATACAAAAATAACTTTCAGACGATCGTCCGCTATAACAACTCGGCGTACTGCTACTGGGCCGATCATCATGAAATTTGGCATGCACATTGTCAGGGGAACACAAAAGGATATATGGTAGCTTTCATCTAGAAAAAAGTATTGTTCTCACCACCAACCACGACCAAGAGCTAGTATTCTTATATTTGCACTACGTTAAAGAGCCTTCCCACTTTAGTATGTAGAAATAAACAGGTTACAAAAATGTTACTCCGTCATTTTTTCTGACATTTCTTAATGTATGATCATCAGATACGAGACTCCTTAAACGACAACTGGATTGTCCGCTTAAAGACTTAATCAGTAGCGTGGCGAATTGGGAATGTGCACCTTCGTATAATACGAGGCAGTTGATGATACACTTAAGCAAGTGTTTTTATTTTGGTACCAGCTTTTGCTCGCGACGTCGAACGTGTGGAATTTGGAAGTAGGAGAAGATACATTATTTCTTCTGAAGAATAATCTTTATACAGCAGGTATTATCCATAATATATATCTTTCTTTGCATTTTCAGAAGGTATAAGGTAAGATAGTTCGTCGCACCCGGAACCCTCCAACTATTTATTTAAGTTTTTGTTACTTCTGGCGTCTAGGTGGCGTATGAATCTCTTGAAGTTAGACCTTAAGCAATAAAACTGTGAAACCCGCATTTAATTTTGTACAGTAATTTGATACGCGTGCAAACATATAGACAGACAGTCAAAAACCATATCGAAAATAATTGTTTTGGCTTCCATATCCATTATAAATAACCCTCACATAAATTTTCTCAAATATCTCTTATCTCCCTATTGGCTGCGGCTTCAGTCAAGTTAAATTAGATTAAGTCAATTTTCTATTCCTCTGGAGCAGTACATTTGTTCTGGATGAAAGGTACCCTTTCCTTTTCTTTATCCTATATAGCGTGTATGCGAAATTTCATAATGATCGGTCGAGTAGTAAAAGCGTGAAAGACTTACAAACAAACAAAAATATATTCACGTTTATAATATTAGATAGGATGTACAGACATCACCCGATTAAAATTTTATTATACTTATAGATGTGTAACCATACTGCCATATACACATAAGATCATTTAATTACTTTCTAGTAATTACTATAGAAAGCTTAAAACATTAAGCAAGCTCATAAAAATCTCGTTATAAAGGAAACTGATTTGCGGAGTAACTGACATTAAATACAGACACGCTTGTATTGCAAACTACGTTTCGATTCCGCTTTCAGTTATAATATCACATCTATAGAATTAGCGTTATGGACCTGATTCGAATGATTGATCAATACAGTACGATTAAACATTCGAATCATTCATGAATTGAAGCATATCGAAATAATCGAGTCACCAAAATAAGAGGACATGTTAATTCCGGTTTTAGTAATATCACATCCATAGAATTAGCGGCCTGGGTGTAGAGATTAAATAATCGAAATATTCGAAAACTCAAGCATGTCGAGATATTCGAATATCTCCTTAGTAATCGAACGCATTAATCCTTGATATTGATTGGCTATAGCAAATATGAGCGTAGATACCGTCATGTCACAAAGGTACCTACTATAAACATATTTAGATATCTTAACATTCTTTATGACATAAAAAGCTCATCAGTATAATTTCGTAAATCGGCAGCACGATTGATCAATAAATTAAGTACGATTATTCATTTATTATAATCATTAATATCGAATTGATCAACATTCAGAACATTAATTATCAACATCCTATATCTAATGTATATAGATGTGTAAGAAACACCTTTGTGAAGAGAGAAATAAATAAATATATTATTATTATTATTATTCAAATTTATTTTTTCATAGCAATCATCACATCTAAAATATATTCGTAAGTATCTTTATTATTCCTTATAATATTTAAATAAAATATGCTACGAAACACGTCCTCAGATGAGTATCTAGTCATCTGAGGCCGTGTTTCGAGTATTAGGTATAAGGCAAGGGAACATTGACATACAATTCAGAAATATAAAACACATAGTCTTACGCTTGTGTATTCCTAACGGGGTAAGCAGAGGTCTACAACGACCCAATTTCGCAAACTATACTTTCATCCCTCGCAAAAGGCGACGAGTTTATTAATACAATACCGAGCACGTATTCACACTCCATGCTACTGTTGAGAATTGCTTACCAAAAACACTTCCCTCTCTAGCAATCAAACCCCAGCACCTCACAATCAGCTGCAAATTTATTCTACGAGATGATCGAGACATTCAGGTATGCATAGAATAATTTATTGTTATTATTTTAAATCAGCACAACTACACTATCTCGTCGCCAAGTAACCTCTTGACCTAAGAAACAGTTATAAAGCTATAACTCATCATAGTTATCTCGCGTACCCGAAATTGTTTAGACTCCTAACTGTCTGTTACTTTAAACCTTGATAAGACAAAACGCTTATTCTAAATTAAATAAGAACTATGATGCTTCGCACTCCTTGGTTCTCGATGCAAGGAGATTTTTAGTTTCTATTTACTGAGACTTATGACCTTTTACAGAATTGAAGCAAAAATCAAAATATCTTTATTTATTTAGTTCACAAAGAAACACGTATGGACGTCAATCTTACATTATCTAAACTTTAATATGAATTTACATTTACCCATTGCCGCGTTCAGTAAGGCAAGGCTATATTTATTATATATATATTGATATTGCTTAAGTAGCTTAATCGTTACGTAAAAGTTTACTGTCTGGTCTCGAGTCGGGCATAGTATTATTGGGCTTAGCTGTCGAAGAATTCGAATAGAAACAGGGAGTATGGAGCTTTGCCCGGTAGACGAGAAAACGCTCGGCGCCTATTAATGTGGTTGTAATATTTCTCTACTTACCCCTTCGGGTATAGAGCTGTGGAAGCAAGCACGTTTTTCACAAACATCTCGCGTGCAAGGTATTTATCAGGCTGACACTAAAGGTTTCTAAAGGCCCGCGTGGTACCTACCACGCGGGCCTTTAGAAACATTCAAACAATGGACACTAAGATCACCCTTTACAGAGAACAACTCTTTATCAATCACACAATATTTTTACCCTTATGGGATTTGAACCCATAACACTCAGCATAGTTGTAGCCACTACACCAATCGTGCAGTTCAAAAAGCTACTACATCACAGCTACTATAAACTATTTTCCTACATAACTTCATTAAAATCGGTTTAGCAATTTAGCCGGCATATCATAAGAAACAAACAGAGTTGCTTTCATACTTTCATTATTAGTATGGAGTACCAATTACGGTTTATACGCGGCATATTTCACAAACCTACTTCGGTGGCGATGTCTCGTTGATTTCCTAAGCTCTCTAACAACTTGTACTATCGACCGATAATGAGATATCGGTGACAACGTAATGATGCAGCTTGTACCCCATACTTTGTATCTTTTACTATACGATAGCCGTCTTTGATTGCTGTTTGCAATTAAATTGTATTAGCATGAAATATATTAAGGAATAATTTTTTACCACTTTCATACAATATGCAATTGCTATGAAAAATAAAATTCGAGTATTGAAAAAATATATGATCCCGCATTCAGATGTTGATTTATTCGTTGTCACTAAGGATAATTCGAATAATAATCGTATATTCCAAACTTTTGAGGCACGATCAATTGTCGAAATCGTGGTCGATCGATAAAATCCTTAGAATGCAGTCATGATCATTCATTTTTAGAATGGAATAGAATATAAATATATATTTTACTAATATTTCACATAGTTTGATATCTTAATCACCTATCACTAATCTGCACACCATATCCGACGATACCACTTACCCAACGATAGCCGTCTTCAATAGCTGTCTCAAAATGAATGGTATTAGCGTGAAATAGATTAAGGATTATCCTAAAACGACTTTATTATATTAAATTTATACATTACACATAAACTCATGCTTGTTTATACATATGTTTGTTGTAAAGGAAACCGTGGAAATTACCCACCTTTCGTCAGTTACGTTTTAAGACTTAGGTACGGAGTTAGTTAGTTGCACGTGTGTTATCCGCACTAACCCCTATCTTATCTTATCTTATGTGGGGGCTAGTCAGTACAGACTGGCGACACTTCGACCCAGTGGGATCTTTTGTGTCGATTTCCCTAATAACAACTGCCATAGATGTTCATGACAGCAGGACCGACGTCTTAAGGTGCTCTCCGAGGCACGGAACAGGCGATAATTGACAATCAATACGCACATAATTTCGAAAAGTCATATAACTTCCGAAAGTCAGCGGTGCGTGACGTGGGTTCGGACACGAGACCTTCTGCATTGCAGTCAGTTGGTCTCCCCACTGAGCTATCGCTGCACTCACACCTAACAATTGGGCCATTGTGCGTATAAGACTTATGTAATAAAAATGTGCCCTTTAGAAAGCAATAAGCTTGCCCACTATTACGTTGGAATTAAAAGCATAGCATACTGGCAAAAGTGTAGGTAAAATATAGAAGCGTGAATATAATTATGTAGACATAATAATGGTCTAGTCTAGTAAAAGTAACTTTTCCACCTGAAAATGGAACCTGGACGCTTACGATTAGCTGAACTCCCTGTTGCAATTTTAAGTATTATTAATATTAGTAGAGCGAAGAGGAGGCAAAATATTAGGAAATCTGGCCCCACCACCATGTGGGACTTAAGCTAGGAGGAGAGCGAGAGAGAATAAAGAGTAAAGATGTAAGCTAATATACTTGAGTTCGTTGTGGGTAGCATTCGGATCCACGATCTCTCGATCGCATGTCTATCTACATCTTATCCATTAGGCTACAGCCACTTTTCATATATTATTATTAACCTTATGACATACAGAAATCCCCATATTTACACTGTTAGTGTAAATACATATGTAGTATGATAACCTCCTGCCGCTCAGTGAATGGGTCCTCAATAGTTTGACCTCAAAACAGTGCGTTAAGCTTATGTTTACTTGAAACATGTTAATGTTAACTTATTTCTTAACACTGGATAAAGGGCAACACTACTGGAACGTCTTTAGTTGTTTGAGAAATATTTTGTAAATCAAAATTGTAGTTTCAAATATAAATTATATAAAACAATTAAAAAATTAATACTCTTGTTGTTTATGCACCCAGGTTAGACACAAAAGATAGTAGATATAATAGACTTATAATGGCTATATCGACTAAGATCTCAAACAAAATGCTATTTTTTAATATAATTTTAATATACAAATGTACTTAATAAAGCATAAATTAAGGAATACATAAGGATGTATTACATCCTAATTTTTTACTGTGTAGGTAAGCCCGAGACTACAGCATTCTTTAAGGCAATTATTAGATTTTACTAGATTTCAAGTAGTATTTAATGTTATAAGGGCCGGTTTTTCAATCGTCAGATAACTTTTATCTGAAGAATAAATATGGCGGTATGACATATTTTCTATACAAAAGCTGTCAAAACGTCAAACATATTCCCCAGATAAAAGTTATCTGACGATTGAAAAATCGACTCTAAGGGCCGGTTTTTCAATCGTCAGATAACTTTTATCTGAAGAATAAATTTGGCGGTATGACATATTTTCTATACAAAAGCTGTCAAAACGTCAAACATATACCCAAGATAAAATTATCTGACGATTGAAAAATCGACTCTTAGGGCCGGTTTTTCAATCGTCAGATAACTTTTATCTGAAGAATAAATTTGGCGGTATGACATATTTTCTATACAAAAGCTGTCAAAACGTCAAACATATTCCCCAGATAAAAGTTATCTGACCATTGAAAAATCGACCCTAAGTCGGATAAAACTTATCCTATAGAAAAAGAGTCACACTTAAAAGTGCAACATCATAGCTGTTAAAATGTGAATAAAACCTCTTAACCTACCGACCTACCTACCTCTTCGGGCTTCGAATCGAGGGAAGATGTAAGAGTGTTAAAAAACAAAAAATGCCTTACTGGAATCTTATCATAATCGAGATGTTTAGTAAGACAACCGAGATGCAAGCATCTGCATACTTAATATATTTACGCAAAATAAAGTGGTTTAAAAAGTAAATGTTATGTTCATAAGGAAAGATACGTATATCTTAGCAAACAAAAAAGATCCAGAAAATGTTAATACAATATCCACAAATAGTAGCGGTGTATTATGCACCTACTTTTCCAACTATGGTTTTAGGGGCGACGTAATAGGGGACGAGCTAATTGCCGTCTCCGAGGCTCAGTTTCAGTCTCCGAGATGCCACAGAAAATTTCTAAATAGTGAAACTAAAATAAAACTTGACTGTCCTGAAAATCGAACCCAGGATCTCGAGCACAGCAGTCATATACACTATCGCTTCGCTACCGGCATATAGAATTCTATAACATAGGTACTTTAGCAGAAAATTTTCTGCTCTAACCAGACCAACAGCTAAAACTGTAACTTTAATCTCAACAAAGTTACACTCAATGTTACATCATAAATCAAATTAACACACTTTCGTAAGACGCGCGCCAACGATAACCGGCGCATACGCAATGACGTCATGTGTTAAACAGTGTTCACACCGCAATATAGAGATTACCGAGAAATTGTTGCTCGCGCTGTTTTCCTTATGACTTCATAGGTTATGCATTTGATAGTGACATGCAAACAAACATAATTTATGCAAGGTGTATTTCTTTGAGAAGTCACCGGGGACAGGCCATATCCCGAGTAATGGAGAATTTCCAGTCCTTTATAAAGAAAAATCACCTAAACCGTTCTTCATAGAATACCTCTAATAAATTGTGTAATCCAAAGATATTTATGCCGAGACTGCGTGTCTTAGAACTTGCCGCAGTATTGGTTCAAAAATTTCCTGTGATATCAGGATTATGCATATAAAATATCTGATAGCACGAATATTTAGATACCATTCCAAATTCACATAAGTTTATACTTATGTTTACGCACGGTATTGTGTTTCAGGTCCTGGTACCAGGTACCTGGATCAGGCAAAATGTTACTAGATTGCCTGTTAGGCAAATTTTACTAGTTTTCCTGAAAACGTACCCGGTAGAGGACAACAGCTTCACTCTAATTATCTAATGAATTAGCTATAGCTAAACTGTACCCTAACCAATATTATAAATGTGAATGTGAGTTTTTGTTACGCTTTCACGCCTTAACTACTTGACTGATTATCATGCAATTAAGCATACACGTTGTCAGAGGTACAGAAAAGGGCATAGCTTACCTTCCATCCAGAAAAAATGCTGCTCCCGAGTGATTGAATTCGCAGGTAAAAACTACTTAATATTATAAAAACACATGCAGTGTTTTGTAGTATACCATAATATATATATATATATATATATCTTATGCAGTGGTGTGTATTTATAAATTATTGTTAGTAGGCCTACGAGAATACCAGCGTTGCAGCTTATACTGCAACAATAGCTGACGCAGTTGCCTAATTTGTACCGTCTTCTGTCTTTCTTTCTTTCTTTCTTTCGAAAGTAGTTTTATGTCAGTTATAGTTTTAGTATACCAAGCAAAAGTTACATGTGCAAACTACTATACTTGCGTCAGTCGTTTACATGATGCATGCAATCTGCGCAAGAGTTGTAACTTGCGCATGTGACTCGCGTCGTGTACACGAGCCATCAGTTACGTTTTTATTGAAACTGCTGCACCGATATTCATAACATTTGGTATTCAGATATAAACCTTGGCGAATTCGAATTAATTTACCTTGTAAGACATGTTTGTAATGTAAATGCAGTTTCTCCATATATGTCACTCTGATAGAAAAAAGAAATGCATGCTGACTTAATTTACAAAAGGAATTAGACATTTATATATTGTTCGAATTTTTCTATTTGCAGACGGCCTATCTGAATTTTTGCATATCTTTTCGAAACTAATCCCTCTCGCACTGTGTAGTCAGTTTCTGCAGTGGTAATCCTATAAAGCACCGAATTTGATACTCGCGAAATCCCGATCTAACTGTCTGGGGACCCGCACCGAGTTTAATCAGAAGTACATATTGAAGGAATTGGAATAAGAATACTACTGAATTGTTGCATATATTAAGTGCATCTTTCTTCACTTTGGTAACTAAGTACTTCAGAGTATACCTATATAAATAACTCTTAAAGAATAGCAAGCTATTACATACATCAAAGTCAAAGTAAAAAATCATTTATTCACTTAGGTCACAAAGTAACACTTATGAACGTCAAAGGGGTAAGTGAGTTTATTACATTTACTGAATTTGCATTTATGTTAGTTGCAATGTTCAGGCAAAAGGTTGAGCCTACGAGAAGATACCTGCAAGAAACTCAAGGCCACCCTTTTAAACTGCCATCAACTTATAATTTCAGTATTTTACAACTCATTTATGTGCCAGGTGTCGCAGTCATTATGCCATACGTCACTGTCCATATAAAACTAAATTGTAAAAATAAAGAAAATGTTGGTAATATTAAGTAAGAAGCATTTGAGGTTTGAAATAATATTTATCAGTAGGTAGCCATTTGTAATAGACAGTAGTATGGCATGAGGACGCATACACTTAAAAGTATGAGCAGCTTTTATATTCTGTATCTCACTGTTATAATAGAAGAGCAGCAAAGATATTTGAATGTTTGCTATTCAATGACTTAACTAAAACCTAAACTAACTAACTAAACTAAACTAAACGAAAACTATAAAGGTAACGTTTACGTAAAACGCATTTGGTAAAATTTGGGACGCAGAAAGACCATGTCCTAGAATAGCACATAGTTTATCTTTTATCTCCGTATGTGTTCCAGTAGTTCCCAGGCAGGCGAAGCCGTAAGCAGAACGAGTTGACTATAAGAGAGCATATTTTGGTTCTGTAGATCGCTTTTAATACTCTTAAACCTCACGGGACGAGCCTCTTCTCTATATGAGAAGGGTTAGGCCATAACCCACCACGCTGGCCCAGTGTGGGTTGGCAGACTTCACAAATCTTTGAAAATATTAAAACTCTCAGACATTTAGATTTCGTCACAGTGTTTGCCCTCACCGTTAAAGCGAGCGATAATTAACTAGGTATTTAATACTCATATTACTTCGAAAAGTCAGAGGTGCGAGAGTTCTCGAAATACAAATGAAATAAATAGAAATTGTGACTAAGCTTACTCACGGTTCATACTTGAATACGTACGCTTTATATTTCACGACTACCTTTTACCCGCGGTTTCACCTGCGTATAAGTTGGTTAAGTTATGTTAGTATCAGCACTCTTTTAAATAAAATATAGCCTGTTACTCGGTGGTAATATAACTACCTAACGGTGAAAGAATTTTTAAAATCAGTTGATAGGTTTTCGAATGAGGAATGATGAATCATTACAAACAAACAAAAAATCTAATCTTTCCTTATTTTTTTTTAAACGCTACTCTCGCTCTAGCTATGATTTCTGTGTCGCGGGGAACGTTACAAAGATTCAAACAACGGAGACAAAGAACACTCAGACTCGGTACAACCATTTGTGGATCTCACAATTTTTGTCCCGCGCGGGATACGAACCCACTACACTTGACACAGTGACAGTGGCGAGGCGACCACTTAAACCACAACACGAGCCGTGCAGTCATCTTTATAATACTAATAATGTCCTCCAGACCGAATTTCGGCCACGGCGGCCGAGACTGGCCATCTGCACCGGAGATATTATAGTGCACAAATATGTGCGCAAACACAAGTGCACTCTCTGTTCCCTAACCCTCATGATCCGATGGGATGGATAATCCGACACGACCGGAGAGAGATCAGGCGCAGGACAACAGCTTTACGTGCTTTCCGAGGCACGGGGGTGTCTAACACCGCCAATTTCCTCACTCAGGGCTCGTATTGAGATTTCTTAAGGGGAAATCCCAATAAATTTTTACTGTCCCGACCGGGGACCCGATTTGAACCCGAGACCTCATGCACAGCAGTCGCATTCAGTACCGCTACGCCACGGAGGCGCATTAATATAGAGTATAGATTTACATTTTTATTAGCTGATATGGTAGACCCATATCGGTAAATGCTTGAAAAGTCGGCGGCGAGTCAATGGCGCCACAACGAGTAATCTAAGTATTTATAATGGCTATTTTGTGCACGACTTGATAATATTTACGATTGACAGACAACCTGACCTCACATCCTTTAACGATAATTACATGTGTATTATTACAACTATTATTTTCTATTATAACGTCGTAAATTAGAAATAAAGGGTGTTTCTTAAGTTATTGGATTTACATGTATAGCTTCTATAGGTCAATTGGTCAAAGAGATCTTTTTAAATTATATTACAAAAGTGTAATAAATGCGACAGATATTGATGAGTTACCGTTCGATTCTTAGGTCGGGCAAATATTGTTTGGAAATATTTGCAGTAACAGACGGAGTCCAACGCTGTGCCTTATAGACCATAATTGGCTTTACTCTTATTATTTGCGACCTAAAATATTGACTGAACTACTTGCTTCGGTGTTTCCCGAGCGCTATGATAATTATGTTCTTCTTCAAACGAGGTTTCAAGAGAGTTCTTCTTTCACGGTAGGCAACGGCTTTGCTGTATCTTGATATTGCTGAAGTCCATGAGCGGCGGTTACCACTTTCCATCAGGTGGGCCACTTGCTCGTCTCCCATCAATGCCAATAAAAGAAATAAATAATTCAGCCTAAATACGTCTACAAGATACAGCAGTGGCTCTATCCATGTATCTATACAAATATTACAAAGGGGAAAAGCTATGGCTGTATGTAAAGGACAATCTTTTGAACTACCAACCCGGTGCAAACAATCCTAACACTAACAGAAAGCCACACTAACCTTAATCCTATCGCTGTCCCATAATAAACACGATAGATATTTTATTTTTATGTGATTCCTTGGACAGGGAACCTGTTAAATAACATAGGCTATATATGTATGTATTCATGAAATAGAAGGCTAGTCTATCATATATGAATTTTATCCTCTACATATGTGTGACATATAAGAAAGTTGTAAGTAAGCCTATTTAGAGCTATCATCTCCTTAATCCTTTAAATGCACAAGATGAAAATCTATTGCTGCCCGACATCTGGTGGCGATGGCACTGAACACCTTAACCTATCAGCTTACCCATATCGAAATCTACTAATAAAAGCATTGTATTTTTACGTCAGCGTCCGTATGACGACTCATGAATAAGGGCTATCGCGCTCAAATTTACCGCTCGAGGTGCTAGTAGATAACAAGGTCATTAGACGTCATACTCTATAGCCATTTTAACAGTAACCAAAAAAAACTATAGAGGGTAGAGGTAAGGAGAATCATCTTATTGTATGAAGACGTGTGCCCCGAAAAGCGTCCAATTAGGGTGACGCCTTGGGAGCAAGTGGGTCAATTTTAAAGATAGTGCCAAAAATCTTTACCTACCATAATAAAAGCCAACAATTATGACCGCCTAGTAAAACTTTTGACAGCAGCTGACAGGGTTGACAGGGCCTTACCCGCTAGTGGCGCTTTTTCGTGCGCACAAAAACAATAACTCCATTAAATAAGAACGATTGCAGTTGAGTTTTACGATGTCGAACAAGCTTTATACAATCTTTACGATGGATGGCAAGCAATTTGACCTCATATCCTGAAACGATAACATTTTATGTCATTTTGTTTACCGCAAGATAGTGCGGTGTGATCACTACAATGATGCGGTAGGGTCAGACGAGCTTTTGTCCTTTCTATATGGGTACTAAGTATTAACCGCATATAAATTCATAGCTCTTGTCAAGTAATCAGTTAGTATGACTAGATCGAACGTGTAGCTTGGTAAAATAAGTAGTCGCCTCACCATTGCGTCGACTATTGTGGGTTCGATTGCGTGATGCAGAATTAATTGTTCTGAGTTTAGGAGTTCTTTCTATCCGTTGTTTAAATGTTTGTAAATTACAGCGCGATACAGGGACTAACTAAGCTTATTATAGAAGAACAGAAAAAAATGTAGATCCCATTATTTCGTCTTTATTCACTTATCATTTTATTGTAAAATACTTACCAAGATAATCTAAAATGAGATTTGATTGAGGTTATATTGACATTATTCTTTTATGTTTTTTACCAGACTACGGCGAAGCCAAAAGGAAGGGTAATGATTTTGGAAGTCTGGGTATGTATGTTTGTATGTTCCACTGTAGTGCCTAAACTACAGAACCGATTTTAATGAATCAGGTATCAATAGATTCTTAATAATGTTCCGGGTGACATAGGCTATATAAATTATAAATTCGTTAATTTTAGACCCCTTTTTACGTTCTCGGGTTATGGTATTTTAAAATTTTAACTCACTAAATATTATGTTGTAGTACTTTTAACTTGAGTAATACTCAAGTTAAAAGTTAAAAAAGGGTATCATACATTACATTCGAATAATTATTAATATTTCGAATGATTCGATTCACTTGAAAATTTGATTGATTCAAATATCTAGCGAACAATCATACGTACACTAGTTTTAAACGTCAATAATTATTATGTACATATTTACACTTCCTATTCGCTCTATTTCCTTGTGCACTTCAGAACTTTATGGCATTTATCACTGTTTACCTCTCAGCTACAGATTTATCATGCACAATTATTTACACCATGACATGTACCGTGCACTTGGCAGATAGTTTTTGGCCGGCTTGCACTATATTTATAAAATATCTCACGGATGGTGTCACGTTTCTTAGAAACTAGTCACTTGTACTGGAGTCGTTGTATAGAAGCTATTTGGATGATATGTGACAGGATATTAATTTTCGTCTATTTCTATTGCGTGGGTTCGGTGAGAAAAGTTTCTTAAGACTATTGTGCATGACATGGTTAACATGCGCAAGTTGGGACCTTGCGTGAGTTGCTTCCAACATGTAAAGGAATGATGCGAGCTATCTGTGCAAGTAACTTATATGATTACCTAGCGCATGTAAGTCGCGTATGTAAGTCGCGCAAGTAGCTTGCGCATGTAACTCACGTCAGATATATGCGTAGTGGACAAGTAGTATTATGTCATTAAACAATCTTAATGGCTGAGATTTCACATTCATGGTGGCAAACAAGTTTACGACCCGTCTGGCTATATGTAGCTTTAAAAGCAATGGACGCTTCTAACACCAGAGATCTTTTATGTGATGCTGAACTTTTGATAGCGATCTGTGGTCTCCTGTGGATATAATTTTCAGGTTCTACAAAGGGAGGCACTTTACTAGCCTCTATAATAATATCAGCCCAGTATTAAACTGTTCCACTACTGGGCATGGGCCCCTTCTCATTGTGAGAAGGGTTAGGCCATAGTCCACCACTGCTGGACCAGTGCAGGTTGGCTGACTCCACATATCTTTGAGAACATTACAGAGAACTCTTAGATATGCAGGTTTCCCCACAATGTTTTCCTTCACCATTGAAGCAAGCGATAATTAACTATTTAATACGCACATAACTTCGAAAAGACAGAGACGTGCCTTGGAATCGAACTCGAGACATCTGCGTGGCAGTCTAACGTCTAAGTCTCTACCTATATAGAACCTAAAAATTGTAGTTAGTTTACCGGAACTGAGTCAAAGTACGAGGAGAACCTTCTAATGATAAGCAGTGCTATGTTAATATTATTGATTAAACCGAAAAAATAAAATTACAACTCAGAGAGAGAAAAGATCCAGAAAATCAGCTACCTAAATAATAATAATAATATAATAATAATATATTCTGCCACATACACACAACACCATCTAGCCCAAACTAAGCAGAGCTTGTACTATGGGTAATGGATAAACATACATATATACTTTTTTTTGTAAATACATACATATTATACATAGAAACACCCAGACCAAGAAATAAATTAATTAATTAATATATCCAATCTGCGTTTTTATGCCACCAATATGCAGGTGTCCAGCTAAGCGCATACCAGGCCTTAAATACCTAACGCTGTTCACAAACCATTCTGAATTAATAAAAACATCTATGAGTAGCGGCAAACAGTCTGAAATAGAGTCGTGAATTTATAATGCATAAATTATTCCCTCAATGACGATTTACTAAGGAAGCTCTAAATAATAAAAAGTTCCTAAAATAGCTCTTTCAAGTTTACTATAAACCAATAAAAGTAATAAATATTGCTGACCGCGACGAGGAAACGAACCCGGAACCTAGAACAGATGTTCGTTCTCGAGCCAAATAGGTCACCGTTTAGGCCAGTTGCTATTAATCTGTACCGACACATTAATGAACTATGCTTTTACGAACAGATTTGTACTGAGGTAAGTTGTTTTTTTTTTATTCCTTTTATAGTCCATTATAATGTACATTTAGTAGATATTGGCAACAAAAAAAAACAAAAACAAAGTAAGTATAATTCATCATTAAAACCAGTACATGCGATTTATTTCGGACAATTAAGCATTTAAAGCTTATAATAATAATAATAATAATAATCATTTATTTCTCTCTCACACAGAAATTGTTACAACAATCAGATGACTTAAATGTAAATTATTTAACAAGTAGTCAGTAAAAACTGTGCGAGAGACTGGTCTCTGTACTAGGTAGACCTGTATGACAAAACACATTTAATACTCGTAACTAGTATGTATCGGCGACTTTGTACGCTTGGAATTTGGAAATAGCTGCCTATCTATGCTTTTATATTTTTGCGTAAGAAGTAGCTGACCTATACACAACATTTTCAACTACTAGGGAGTAATCAAGCTAAAATATACCATGCCAAATTTCAAGTTAGACTTCCATACACATTAATATATACAACAGTGAAAACCTTATTCAATTTCGTGCAATGCTTTTTCATTATTAGATTCGTTATTTAATTTGACTAGGCAAGGTGCTATGGTTCATAAATAAGTGTTCCAAGTCTTTGTGTTCTTTTTGTCTCATGCATGTAAACTCTGAATGTTTCAAAAGTCCACAGCGCTATAGAAAATACCCTTTGTGCCGAAGTTTTATATCCTAACTAATATTGAAAATATGAATGTGAGTTTGTTTATTTGTTTATTACTCTTTCACGCTTTAATTACTCGACCGAACAGCATGAAATTTTGCATACACGTTATCAGGGGTACAAAAAAGATATAAGTTACCGTTCGTCCAGAACAAGAGTACTGTTCTTGAGGGATAGAAATTCATTTACAAAACCTATATTAACGCAAGCAAAGCCGTTGGCAAAATCTAGTCAGTAATAAAATCTGACTTGTTAAGTATATGTATGTCTGATGTTGATCGAATTTTATCGAACATACTGAATGACTGTTAATACATAAAGGCGAATAAAAGATGAATCAAAACTGTGTGAAATTGAAACAGTCACCTCATCATAATGCTGCACACTACTGCATCCAGCGCTGGTATTCCCACATTTGAAGCACATAATTATTGTTTCAACACGTATTCTCAAATCCCAGGAAGACTTGGCAGCGAATAGAACTTTATTAATAGGCCTAACATTTATAAATAAACATAACCATAACTCATACATATCACATCATGTACAAACATATCAAGTTAATCGTATTGTATAGACTCATTTTATCAAAACTAAAGCTACACAACTGTGGCAATATATCCATCTAAGCTACAAAAGACTACAGCCCTCTCATGTTTTACTACTTCTGAAAGCCCAATCTCCAAAGCTCGTTGTAGAAAAGCTGTGCTGTCAATTGAGAAACGTGTGCTCTTGGTCTTTACGCTAACTTAAGGACCTGTAACCTTTTTTCTGTTGTTTTCGTCCAGAAACACTTAGAATAGCTTTGTCCATACCAATAAGGATGAGTCTGATCCCAGCGTTTCCAAAAAATGACATACAGAATGAAGACATCGAGCATGGTCTTATAACACCACAGTATCTCTCTTTATGCGTGTTAGCAGCTCGCACGTGATACCAAGTGCTGTCCCTTAAACCGCAAGTGATAATGATAATGAATAATAATCAATTTTATATGATTGGTCACCATCAGATAAGCATTACATTTGTGAGCCACTTTTGGCTTTGGGGTAGAAAGGTTCTGAAGTGGCGGCCACGCACTGGAAGACACAAGATGGACCGACAACCGGGGGTGGCCTATGTCCGGCAGTGAACACGTTTCGGCTAGATGATGATGATGATGATGACACTTTAAATTTGTAGATACTTAAGCTTGGAGAATATTCCCTTAAGCGTAGTCATGGATCTAATGCATTAAAATCCTGCATGTCGCCAACGGTTTTCGGTATCAAGGGTTCCTTTGCAGATACCGCACGATTACGAAGAATGTCCTAAAAATATTTTGTCCGAGATAAAAATTGTTAGGCACCACAACATCGACCTGAAGTGTAAGCGCAAGCTTCTATCACAGAATAAAATAATTTTGTCGCACAGTATCAACAATTTAAAAAAACCCGTTTTCTGTTTTGGAAAATCTCTTCCAGCCCAGGAAGCTAGCATTCATAAATTGACCATCCACAACTGTTTATGCACAAATACATGCACAAGTTCCAAAATTTTCTAAATATATATCCTCATTAACAAAGACTTTGTCAAATGACTCTTCAGTAATGATACCGAGAACTTGGCACTTAGTTGCCGAAACTTTAGTTTTGTAAACACATTTGGCATTGACTAGTAAAAGTCAACAATGTTGCACTATGTAGTGACGGTGCCAGACGATAGTTACACAAACATGTATAAACTATACATACATAGGCTCATGGCTATATCCAAGGAGGTTTACACCTACATTTAGCCAGCTATAGTTTTAGGATCCGCGTAATAGAGAGAGAGCCTTTTAGTGTCTACCGGACACTGTTCCAGGCTCAGTGTTGCTTATAAGAATTTGCCGACAGAAAACTTAATAATATATTTACCAGACCCATGAACGCACCTCAGAGTTCCCAGTGTACCAACGAGGCGTAGACTATATAGGATAGTGTAATTATAAATATAATGTATGGAAGAGTAAGCCTCTGCCTTATGATTAATATAAAAGCTATCAGACTAGCAAGTGCCCAATCTGATGATGAGCAGTGCACGCCACTTATGAACATGACTGTGTTGCAGAATCAATACCAAGGAAACATTGCTAAACCGCAGCTGTCCCCCACTAAACAAAGTATTACAGGAACGGCTGCTTTGACGAATGCTTAACGAACGAAATAGATTAGGTTAGGTTAGATCAGAATAAACACAAAAACCTACCTATCGCTAGTGATAGTCGAGCAAGCAAGTGAAATGACACCAAATCTGTAAATAGTGCAAGGAATGCATTATAGCTCAAGATTCACAGATCGCATACCCGAGGCTTGTGTATTGAATTCGGAAAACTTACATTCAGAAGGACCAATTAGCTCAATATCAATCTTCTTTGTAAATTAGACATAGGTAATAATCATATATCGTAAGCAGAGGTCAAGCAGAAATCACACATTATTCCCGACGTTAAACAACTAGTTTACAAACTGAAGCTTTTATATACCGGATAGCTGAAAGAAAAGAAAGCTGGCGAAATGTCTGCTCATCCTGCAGACATATCGCCAGCTTTAAATATTTAACCTCGAAAAATTCGAGACCAAATTACCATCGCACAGATATTTTTCAGACGCCGTGTTTTATAGATCAATTCATAACATGTGGAACTAATGACGCAGACTACAAAGACTACTAAATTCTAACAGTAATACAGACAAACATAAAAGAGCAAATATTAAAAACATTCTGGTTCGGCGTGACCATTTGATTAAGAGAACACTGGGGAACTCAAATTGTGCAGGATTAGGGAAAAGTTGCACGTAGAACCAAATTATTTAGACTAACTATATTATTAGACTAGTCTATAACCTACTAGACTCAGAATAGTTTATAAATGACTAGTATACACTAACGTATCTAAACGAGATAGAAATCAATATGTATGGATTACACCATGACATCAACGAAGAACATTTGAAGGATGCAAGTTTAATATTTATTTTACGAGCCTTGGTATTAAAATGATTTACTATGCAATACTGCCTATAAATCTTTTGCATCCTTAACCTATTTCGCAAGGATGTGGTCAGATTATAGACCATAATCATTTATGATAAGCAAACACTTCGTGCCATATGGTCGGAATAAACCATTCCATAAATAGAGTAAACTCATTTACACATGTAACGCAGAATTGAAAGTGCTCACCTCACCTCTATTGAAGCCCTAACATTGTAAGTCCCCATATGTGTACTTAATTTGAGTAATCTTATACAGTTAACTTTTCTTTTAAAAAATATCGATCGAGAAGTCATGGTTGCTTTTTGTTTGCCCACCCTATGCACCGACAAAGTAAAGCCCCTCTCTAAAACAATAAAATGAGTAAAAAATATTTCGTTAGATACGCAATCATGTTCGAATGTTTGTGTACAATGCTTGAATATTTATTTGTTTAGAAAATAAAGATATATGAATAGATTTAAATTCAACACAAATATAATTTAAGAAGGCTTTATCTTATATTATACCTAAAGTCACGGAAATAACACATTTTGTGTGCGTTCAGAGTTTAAGTAACTGCGTCTGTCACATTTAAACATTACATTACAATTTATAAAAGTTAGTTTGTAGATATACTAAATCCAAGGAAGAAAATAAAAACCAAGATCGTGTCGGTATTGCGCAATGAGAGTAGAGTTTCACCACACAATCACAAGTCCTACGCACACTTGACCAGTGTTTGATATCTTCCTTTTACTTTCAAGTTTAAACAATACCCTCACCAAGTTTTAAGCATGTATGTATGGCCATTTATAGGATATACCAAAAAACAGAAATCTTTAAATTCGACATATAAGTTTGTAAAAATTATAATCTACTTAATACTCAATCACACGTGAACCGGATTCGGATAAAACTTAGCTACTGTAAGACCATATCCTGAATTAACACAGGATGATTTTATTCCACTACACATTCCTATAAGGATTAGGCAGATGAAACTGCGGACAAAACGTAGTAAGTATATGAGTATGAAGCCACCGTTAATAGAGTAGAAGTGACTTTTACTACGCTAGGGCTACTAACACTAATCTAACAAGAACTATACTAGTAATTCTAGTTTAAGTACCTACTCTCACTAGCACTAATCCAAGGTCTGATTGCAGTGATTTAGCTTAACCACAAACATCGAACGATTTATGCCGTAATTATTAGTCGAGCCTTGAATTACGAGCATATTTCAAATATTATTACTACCTCATTGGTCCTGTGATTTAAATTTGCACTTTTATTTGTGAGCGATCGTGAGGTCTTGCGATTCTTTAAGCGAGCCATTCAAAATTGTTGGGCTTTCTTCAGAAAAATAATAAATTTAGTTTAGAAAGTCGAAAAAATGTCTCGTAGTTGGCAATGAAGTGGGCATATTTTCAGGCCCGAGTTCTTATAATATTCTAATCAAAATTATGGGTAAGTGTGGTCGTCACGACCACGTTTAACCATAAGCGCAAACGCATGTCTCGAAACCAACAAGCCAGTCAAATTATAGCATTATTGTTAACACTATACCTAACCTAAATACTTTTATTGAAAACAGATTTTCTAGAAGAGCAAGCGATGAACTAGCATCAATTCCATACCCTCGAGATTCCCAGCTATATCTTCTTAGAATAATCGCATCGTTTAAATGCTCTTTTCGGTCGTGAAGAATGGACAAACAGACTTTTGCATTTAAAATATTAGTTAGGCGTATTCGAACTAGGTGACATTTAGATTCTTAACGCGCACTCATGAATTACAAGTACTTAACCTATTAGTAGACGTCGACATACCTTAAATAAGTTAGATATTGTCACGCCTTAATCTGTGGCAAAGAGCCGGTAGAAGTATATTATACAGACGGAAACATGACTAGCTAAAAATTTAAGTAAAAGTATTTTATTAATAAAATTCATATCATTGCACCCTTGTGCGAGAACGTTGGACTGCCACGTAGACGTCTCGGGTTCGATCCCAAGGCTCGCCCCTCTGACTTTTCGAAGTTATGTGCGTATTAATTAGTTAAATATCGCTTGCTTTAACGATGAACGAAAACATGATAATGAAACCTGTATGGCTGAGAGTTTACCATAATATTCTCAAGGATATGTGAAGTCTGCCAACCCGCACTGGGCAAGCATGGACTATGGCCATTCCTTCTCACACTGAGAAGAGGCCCGTGCCTCTTAGTAGGACAGTTCATATACAGAGCTGATATTATAATTGCGGAGCGTCGGAACAAAAACCGATAAATCCAGTTTAGAATATATTTTTTTAAATAAAGGCCGTTGTTAGTTTTCGTACAAATGTATAGCCAAATCTGTTTAAAAATGGCTAAGTTCGCTTCAAAAACCTATTTGAAATACACTACTTTCAACATAAACCGATAAATCCAATCAGTTGTATCAACTGGCATAACGATTAGAACAGATACCGATAAATCCGAACCGTTTTCTTTTAGGTGCATCAAAAACAGACATATCCCTTAAAAATGTCTGATATTTTTGTGCCAATTCAACATTTGGTAGCTTTATTGATAAAACACAAGAAATTCTGAATAAATACCGATAAATCCATTTGGTTTTTTTTAATATCTCATCGTATACCGCAGATACAAAATTGGCATTTGGCTATCCCGACAGTGTCGCCAACACCAATAAACTGGTAAACTTTGTTCATCTCTATATTACAAATTCATAGACATAAATCTTATTTTAATATTCTTATGTCATATATCGGTTGTTGTTCCGACGCTCCACAATTATGATTTTATATTTTTAACTGTGCTCATAATTACTCTCCTTTAACTGCATTAAAAAACTATCATTTGTTATAATTTTGAAAGATAGAGTCTATCATAATCTTGTAAGTGTGTGTGGACTTATGTCGCTGGTTGTACCTACATCTCCATCTAAAAGCACATTCACACGAAGCAAGTTCCCTAAAGCAAGTTTTATTGCAAAATTCCCTATTTGTTGTACCAGTTTAGACATAGATAGCATGATATTTGGCCTCTTGTAAATGAGCCTTAACATTTAAAACTTTTTAAACCCTAAGGTTAATATGCCTTGCTAATATTATATTTTTTATTTACATTGACAAGTAACACAGAAACTCTGTCTCTACTATTCTTCAAATGAAAACAGCTCATGGTAGTTATGATATTCTTTCGGTTTGAGTTGACGACAATAATAATCATCTCTATAGCTTAAGCGCTTGCTACAAACCAGCAAAACAGGCAAGGTCCGTGTTTAAAAACCTTCTAAATGTAGTCATCAGCTGGTAAGCCGGTTCCTAACCTTCATTACTTCAAACAGATCAGTATCAAGTTACGAAGCTACCATGATTGGCGCGTATACTAAAATACAGCGTGCCTTCGCCGGCCTGCCTTATATGGCGCGTATGGTGATTAGTCAGCATGTTTATGGCTAATATTAGAGTAGATAATGATGGTACTTGTTCACACTAGCAAATGTAACGACTTGGTATCGCTAAGTTTTAATGAGGGAGGTTTTTTACTCGATTGCGGAGCCGATGAGGAATTGACTTCACGGATAATAATTATAGTGTTTATAATCATATATACAAGCAAGATGGCGAATAAGTATACAGCTTGTCTAATGCTAAGGGCTTACCGAAGCCTTCTGAAACCTATTAATGCTTGCAACACTAGGATTACCACTCGCGTATTGTCTTTACAAAAACGTCGTTGTGTTGCCAGCATAAAGTACAAAAATTACTAAATTCATATTCATTATATTCATCGTAAAAAAAGCACACGAGGTTGTTTAGCTGCAAGTGAAATACATTGCTATATAAGCTGGGGAAGTATTTTCACTCTATTTCTATAGCTGCTTCAGCTAGCCGTAGCTTTGATTTTGATTTAACTGCCTCTAACTTTAGTTCAGGGGCTTATCTAACTAGTTTAAATATCTCTCTAACTTTAGTTTACGGACTTCTCTAACTTCGGTTGAAAAGCCTTGATTACCTGTGTTTAAGACTCGAGAGCTTCACTAACTTTAGTTACTAACTAACACTTTGATTTTACTAACCCTTTAAATTTAGTTTCAGTGGCTCTACTAATGTACCAAGTGTAGTTGCCGATAGATTCTTATACCGACCATTTTTGTCGAGTCTCATAATAGCTTGAAGTGTGCTCCGAAAGTGGTCTTTAAAATCACATTTTAAAGTTTTAATTCTTATATCGGTATTACACTTTCAGTATTAACAAGCCATTAGGGGCTACATCGGCGTGAATCTATGTATGTATGTATGCCGTTAGGTCACAAGCTAAGGAAAGTGTTATAGAACGCATTCTTAGATGATGATTTCATTCGTGAACTCGTCGCAGATTCAAACTGCACACACAGACGGTGCCTGTATGCGAATGGCACTATTAGCTATTTGCCAAGTGTTATAAAACTGTGTTTATAGCAAATCTGTTTGCCTTGTCGGTCTAGTGCCATAACTTTGCGTATGTTAATACTGTCGATTAGATTAGGAAATTCTTAGTAACACGGCGCGGCGGCGTCTCAAAAGTTTTCTCTCTACCTAAATATAGCTGGCGAAATGTAAGTGCTATAAACTTCTCGTTTAGCTCTTAAAGAGCAAAAAGCGTGATGTTTATTTATTTTATACTAGATTTTGGCCACGGTTTCGCATGCGTAAATATAGATTATGTCAATTTTATGTCCCTCGAGAACAGTACTGTTTCTGAATGAGACTAATGGTACCCTATGTCTCTGCCTGTACCTCTGGCAATGTATATACTATATTTCATAGTGATCGGTCGAGAAGTTAAAGTATGAGAGCGTTACAAACAAAATCACATTCGCATTTATAATATTAGTTAGGATAATTAGTTAATTAATAATTATTTATTTGAAAAAGATCGACTATATCGTTCGTATTGTGACAGTATTATTTTTCAAAAATAACACCGTAAGTTTGCATTTGTATTTATTGCTGATTGGAAAATCTGGGATTCGAATCCTGGTCGACATTAGACTACAAATATAAGCGTATACTTATTTATACCACAGAGCCAACAAGGTAGATCTAAAAATTGTTGTGTGTTTCGTTTAACTTTCCGAAGGAGAAATATCTATCTGAATTATGTGGCTTCAATGTTTTTAACTATAATCCGGTGACCTAAAACATTTAAAGCATCGGCCATTCTAAATATTATTCCTTATACAATCATATATGAAATGATTGAGTGCCTTCGATAATATGGCTGTCATGGCCGGTTAATATATTACAGCCACACATTGCCGTGAAATTAATACCACAAAAATTAAAAACAATTTAATTTCAAACGACGCCGTATGTTGAACTAGTATACGATTTGACACAATTACACGGACTATTTAGATGTTGTAACAACACAACAGCCTCGCCATTTTATAGTTTTTGGAACGCATTCACTCAAATTTAAAATGGTTTCGATCAAAGAACGTCTTTCTCAAAGAAAACGATGCTTCTTTTACATGTTTTATAACAGTCGTATTTTTTATTCAAATGCAGTTTTTAGTTACTATTTAAAAATGTGTTGGGTTAAATGGATAAATCAAAGATTATTATTGCACTGGAACGTCAAGTAGTTACTGGTTTCATAATAATTGGCATTCAAAAGAATTCCTGAATGAAAACTTCTTTGACATAATACTATTAAAATATTTTGGATTCCGTAATATGTTCCGTGTTCAAAATCGGCTTTCTGTTATGTTTTCGCGTATGAACTACTGAATTAAGATTTATGATATTTTATGTCGAGATTTCTTAAAGCCGCGGGAAACATATAGGGTAAAAGCTCTGTGTATATGAATCACCTGCTGCGCACGGGTCTCTTGCTATGGCCTAATCCTTCTTACACTGAGTAAGAAGGATTAGGCCATAATCCACTACGCTGGCCCAGTACGGGTTGGCAGACTTCATATCTCTGTAAACATTATGGTCAAAACTTTGACATACAGGTTTCCTCACGATGTTTTCTTTCGATAATTAATTATATAATAAGCACATAGCAACAAAAAGCCAGGAGTATGTGCCTTGATATCGAAGTGAGATCTCTGCGAGGCAATCCAACGGTTTACCCCAAAATTGCAGGTGCAGGTAACTCTTGATCGATGACCTTTATACTAAGAACAACAAATAAAATCGTCGTACTAGTAATGCAGAGGGTCTCGGGTTCAAACCCTTGTCGCGCACCTCTGACTTTCGGAAGTTGTATGACTTTTCGAAATTATGTGCGTATTGATTGACAATTATTGCCTGCTCCGTGCCTCGGAGAGCACGTTAAGCCGTCGGTCCCGGCTGCCATGAACATCTATGGCAGTCGTTATTGGGAAGTCAGTGCCCTATAATATCCTGACACTGGTCTAGCCTAAGAGTATCGTTAGCCTTCGGGTTGCGGAGGTCAGGTGGCAGCCGCTCCGTGTAAAAACTGATATCTAGTCAAATCCGGTTAGTCCAATAAAGCCAACCCCAAGTGACTTGGGAATAATAAATTTTAGGGACAAGAAGTGTTTATTAGTTGGCAAGAGTATAATTAAAATAGTATTAGAACAGCCGTATGATAGCATAATATTTACAACAATTTATAAGTCTAACACATGATATGAGTAATGGCAGTGATTTATTACTATGCCTTAATAACATACCGCGTATAATGTATTATTTGATTTTATTGTGACCGCCTCGGTGGCGCAACGATAGTGTATGTGACCGCTGTGCGTGTCTCAGGTTCAATTCCCGGGCCTATTAAAGTGTTTACATGATGGCCTATGATATAGCTCTTCTAATATTGTTAGCAAAGGTCCGTGCCCAGCATTTGGATAATTTATATACTGGTCTGATATTATTATAATTCCACAAACTAATCTTTAACACTTACTTTTACACTAACTGTAGGCTACATAGACCACACTTACCCATTACCATATAACAAAGCTGTATAGTTTGTTTGTTTAACGTTAACGTTGCTTGAACGTAGTTATCTCTAGAATATGCTTATATATTTAAAAATATATTTACATTTGATAGAATTCTTGATTATCCATTATAATATTATTATAATATAATATAATATATATTTATATATTTATGACTATAATAAAAAAAATTATAGACAATATATAATATCACAATACGAGCCACGGGAGCCGAGCAGTAATTATGAACGTAAGTGAAACCGCAGGCGGCTCCTAGTATAATTATAGGCAAATATTTAATATATTGAACTTAACACTATATTCACAAATACCCTGAAATCTTCCACGTGCATCGAGGAAAATGCTATTTAAATTATAATATAGCTTAATTAAGAACAAAATGATTAAGTATATACCGATAAACATGTAGTGATTAACGACTTCCTTATTTTAAGTTACTTATATATAACCAATTATGTAGGTATATATGCATCAATATAATCCTTACTAATATTATAAATGCAATTGGAGTTTGTTTGTTTGTTACGCTTTCACGCCTTAACTACTCGACCGAAAATCGTGAAATTTCGCATACACTTTGTTAAGAGAACAATAAAGGACATAGGGTACCTCATTTCATCCAGAAAAAGAACTGTTACTAACCCAACCTAACCTGAATTTACGCCAGAGAAACCTCGGTCAAAATTTAGGAACCTTATAATATACTTACAATGTATTTATGATATAATACCTATTTTTTAAGATTAGGTGACAGGGGATTAGTCTGTTGCCTGTTACCAGGCACAATTCCAGAAAATTTCTTTACCAAAAATCCCAATTATACTGGCATGTAGATAGAATGGACGAGGAAAGACTGACTAAGAAAGTTTAAAAGGCTAGTGTGAATGGAACAGTCGCAAGAGGCAGACCTAGGCGAACGTTTCTCGATCAGATCGGAGGCGTTCTGGACAAAGGCCAGGTAAGCACCTTGAACCGACGGGCGTGTATGAGGAATGTGATGAAAGTGAATGAAGCCAGAGAAGTATGTCAGGATCGTAGCAAATGGAAATCCGTAGTCTCTGCCTACCGCTCTGGGAAACAGGCGTGAATCTATGTATGTATGTACTTTCCCGGAAATCGAACCCGCACTCCCATGCACAGCAGTTACATTTACTACAGGTGCCACCAAGGCAGCATTATATAGGTCTACCTTATAATCCTAGAAGCCAGGACAAATTAGCAACGTACTGAATAAGTAATATACAGCTATGATGAGTCGCTTGTCTTGTTAAAATATCTATTTGAATATGCAACTCGTTCATGTCAAATTTTGAGATATGAGATTCTATTGTCATGTATGTAAGATGCATGTAAGACACGTTAGCATATAATACATGACAAATGATGACAACGTTGCAGTCGCTTTGTTTGTCTGCAGAGATTAGACAATCGCTGCTTGAGTAACCCAGTAACCGTATGTATGGGATAGATAAAGGCGGCCTCATAGTTCATGCAAAAGGAACTCGTAGGTATCTTAGAATCTACTTAATTGTGTATGTAATCAAAAATTGTGGTTATGTATTGATTAGGGTCGTAAATAAAGTATTACTGATTAAATGACTCGGTGAATTTTGTACTACCTATAATTGGTAATGCAAAGTGGCAATTCTTATACAATATTACCAATTTCGGTTTATTGATTTTTCGACTGTTTCGAGGAATCCAAATTAAAAAAACGAATTTAATTCGACTAAGGCATTTACTAGTTTTTGCGAGACGGCAACAGATTACATAATAGCAGTGATAGCTCAGTGGAGAGACCAACAGACTGCAATGCAGAGGGTCTCAGGTTCGAACCCACACGTCGCGCACCTTTGACTTTCGGAAGTTATATGACTTTTCGAAATTATGTGCGTATTGATTGACCATTATCGCCTGCTCCGTGCCTCGGAAAGCACGTTAAGCTGTCGGTCCCGGCTGCCATGAACATCTACGGCAGTCGTTATTCGGAAGTCAGTGGCCTATAATATCCTGACACTAATCTAGCCTTAGGGTATCGTTAGCCTTCGGGTTGCGGAGGTCAGATGGCAGCCGCTCCGTGCAAAAACTGATATCCAGTCAAATCCGGTTAGACTAGAAAAGTCACTTGGGGTCACCCAAGTGACTTGGGAATATTAAAGGCTAGGGAGAAGAAGGCAACAGATTACATATTAATTGTCCAGGTTTTTATTTTAAATATTCATTCATAAATAAAAACTTGAGTTAAAAAAAATGTTTTCTTTGAGGCACAGGGTCCACATTTTTAAGGCCTAAAAAATAACATGGCCGATACATCAAGCGTTGAAACGCTTAACGTTTTAGAATTTTATTTTAAAATGTACTTTAAATACCAAACACGATCGTGTTGATTCCCTACTTATAACTTTAATGATGCAAAGCGGCAATAGAGGTCTAAATTATCTAAAGTTAAGTATATATACTTACATAACTAAATAGGTAAACATATCTTTAATGAAAAAAGAAAGCACTCGTAAATGGCGTCCAATTATAAAACACAAAAACCTGTAAAAACGACATTCCAGCTTTGTCTAGCTCAAGTGAAACATGAACGGTTTTCACTTTCTTTCTTTTAATGTTCTTGTTAACTGTTCCAACTAGTACCATTCTGTCTTTTGCGAACTTGCAATAGCTAATGACCTTTAGCTTCTTCAGTTCTTTTGCTTGTGTTTTATTTAGACGTAGTATCGAAAACTTTAGGTGAACTTAAGGGAGCTATGTGAAAAATTGTTCTGAATAAAACGGTTACTACTATGTGCAGTTTTAAACATATGTATATAAAAAAATCTTCGTTTTATATAAAAATTTGACCTACCACCACACAAACAAAGGACCTACATTATAACAGTCAGGTATCGCTATTAAACCTTGTCAACTTATTCATTTTGTTAAGTTTTGCTTTTGGCATGAACCTAAATATATCTATACTAATATAATAAAGCTGAATAGTTTGTTTGCTTGAACGCGCTAATCTCAGGAAATACTGATCCAAATTAAAACATTATTTTAGTGTTGGATAGCTCATTTATTGAGGCTATATAACATCACGCTACGACCCACGGGGGCGGCGCAGTAATCATAAATTCGGGTGAAACCGCAGCCACATCTAGTGTAATATAAATGACAAGAAAATATCAAATGCATATTTTAAGTTATTTCATTAATTTTTTTACACAAACAAAACATACCAAATTATATTTTAATAACTTAAATTGCAATTGATCAATAATACTTGTAATGAAAACAAACACTATTTGAGCAATGATTATTAATAATTTAACCTTGGTTACATATACAACAACAATAGAATAACTTCGGCGAATGCCTTTGTTCAGCTTACTAAATTTTAGGCCACAGAGACAACATTTTCGATGTCGACAATTCATTTGCCATGTAAATCTTATCACACGCTCGTTACATCAAATTATACCAGAACACGCCCCGAACACGTCGGACAAATATTACGTATTTGTATTTATCTTATTATGTTGATTTATGATAATATTTAAGGTACCTTTACACTTAAAAGGTGGGCTTTTCGTCAACTGCGGGTCACAATCTTCATGCAGATAAAACTGATGATGAATGAATAAACTGTAATGGACTTCACACACCATCTGGGTTTTTATCCATATCTTATAAATGGCAACTAGCACCGACCTATGTCGGAATATACTAATGCTTTGAACATTCAGATTCAGATGGCTGTCGCTCTATGAAAGTACAACATTTTCGAAAGATAGGCATGTAATAGGTATATTATGTATATGGCACATTTGGCTAGGGTTTCCTTTCTTACATTCTATATACCGTAATTTCGAGTTGAAATGTTTTTATACAATTAATCTCTATTAAAAATATATATTGAAAAAGTAACTGTGATAAATTTAGTTCTTTTATTATTCGTTTTTCTTTGTTATCTATCGTGACTGACTTTCCAAACATGGAAACTAGGGAAACAAAGAATGCTCTGACTAGGAACAAAAGTTTATGGAAGACACCAATTACTGTCCCGTGTCAAAAGTACAACATTTGATCGCTAGCAGGTGGCGGATGACCCTTGCAACGAATATAATTATAAGTTCTTTACTTGTACAATTTTGTTAATACTTAATTAGAACAAAACCCGTAATTTCCGATAATTATGTTGGCTTACTTTCCTTATACCTACTGTTATATTAATTATCAAATTTCCTTTAAATTTCCCGTATTGAGTGTACTTTTATAAACTACGGTGACCAAGGGTATATACGTCCCATCTGATAGCTAAGCGGTTTGTGGTTAACTATAAATTTAAAATTTAAAAAACCCCCGACACAATATTCATTTGATACCCATATTGAACAATTTTAATTTGTGGAAATATGTAATATTCTGGTGGCGGCCATCTTGGATTTGAAATTTATCATAGTGTATAGTATTCCACTAGTCAAGCCCTTTCATTTGATACCCATATTGATGGAGTTGTGAAAAAATATGTAAGTAATCCGCCATTTTGTAGTGGCGGCCATCTTGGACCGATTTTTATCAAACGTAGCTAAGAACACTCCCGACTAATTCACCTTTCAAATAAAAAAAACAAAATTAAAATCGGTTCATACGTTCGGGAGCTACGATGCCACAGACAGACACACACACACACACACACACACACACAGACACGTCAAACTTATAACACCCGTCGTTTTTGCGTCGGGGGTTAAAAATGGAGTTACTTCGCTGCCAGTCTAAGGGATTAATATTGATTGTCCTCTGCACAGCGAAGAACAATCATAAAAATTACTACAAACCTCACTTACATTAAAAAATAAAAGTGAATTTGACTCTAGTCTACTGGAATATCAGCCACAATAAAAAAAGCTCTGTGTGTGAGATACGATGCATTTGCACATTGATCGCAGTTTTTTTTTCACATCTTTTTCTTCCATTGTTACAGTAACTCGGATGTATTACATATTTAAACTCGCCAAACGTAATTGTTTAACGGCGAGAAGCACTCTTAATTCTATTACTTAACCTACGTTATACACATTAAACAAAGAAATAAAAACACAATAAAAATATAAAAACGAAAAACAAAAGGTAACTAAAAATAAATATTATTATTCTAATTTACGTCAGTGGTATATAAGTATCATATTGCATTAATATATCACTAATTCAAATTTCATTTACCAATGTGTTCTTTAATCTTTTTTTTAATAAGGTCATATTAATTTTAGGACTTTCTCTTAACATGTCTATATTGTTAAATACTTTAGGTACAATAAACTTATTTGTTCTCCCTCCATAATAATTTGTTATTTTTGGTGTAATTAATCTCTGTTCTCTAGCCGTCCTGGTATTATATTTATTCTTTACAAGATATTTATATTGTTCCCTATAATAGTATCTACGAGTAAGTCTGCGTTTCGGAATAACGAGGGGTTAATTTTTCTTGAAGTCCTTATAATGTAGATATAAGGATTACTCCCGCACTAGGTGTAACTATATCACCTACAGTGGGAGCAAATCACCAAGAGCGGGAGTAATTTTCAAAAAAAGAATATAATATACGTAGCCTTGACCGAGACAATGTTGCTAGCATCAGTAATTTATCGACCTCCTATAATAAAGTTGTGAATAATAAATACCGCAAAAACGACCGGTGAGTACGTAATATAACATTGTTTACATTGGCTGTGACTAATGTTTTACTTTATCGTGTGACCTCCTAACCTTAACTTGTAACTAGTTATAGTTACAAGTTCTTAAACGGTTTGACATAATCATATATTTAGGTTTTTCTAGAATGAACATGATTATGTTTATTCTAAAAGAATATCTGTAGTAAGAGGTGAAGAATAATAACTACTTTTCTTAACACTTAGGTATCTTTACCAGTTACTAGAGTGCTCATTTAAGACCCCACATCCGTAAAATAGCTAATTTAAAGTAGTAGTGATATCCCACCTCCGTGGCGGTTGTGAGTGCGACTAGTGTGCATGAGGTCTCAGAGTCGATTGCCGGTGCGGTCAGTGTTACTTAGTAATCTGCCAAGAAATGATTAGGTGCAGCACAGATTCTTGTTCCTGGTAGATGATTCTCTAGCTGACTCTTATGTAGGATCTAAAACTATAGTTTACGATTTGTGAGTGCGTAATACACGTCTACTTCCAACTTCGAGGATATAAGTGTGATCCATATATGTAGATTGTAGGTACCTATGATCCCGCCCTCCCTTTTCCTATCCTGAATAACGCGTGCTGGGCTCAGATGCCATCCTTACACGATAGAGTCGACAAGAGCGTGTACCAACAAGTTTGGCTCCTCATACATCTGCCAAACGATCAAGGCATGGAATTCTCTGCCAAGGCACGTGTTTCCTTCTTCCTTTAATTCTGGGTCCATTAAGCGGGACGTGAAAAAGCACCTTCTCAGGCTGTCAACATCGCCCCGGCTGCTATGAGGACGATGTGGAGGCCACTGCTCTTAGACCACACTACTGCTTACCATCAGGCGGAGGTGGTCATATTGAAAATATATATCCAACGTATCTGACAATTACATTGATATCTTCTCTATGAAATTTTTATCATTCAGACACTTCCTACTCAGTAATTCTTTATAATATTTTGTCATTTTAATTTTTATAGTTTTAATTCGTTTTAATATAGATAGACTTTGATTTGTGGTTTATGTAACTAAACATTACATTACAGTCACTGTTATATTTTCACCATAAACAAGTATTCTCTTTAATATATAATGTAATTGAAATGTCATGCATGCCTGTGATTTGTTTAATTACTCTGACAATGTTAAATTAAGAATGTCTCAACTACAAAATATTGTAACTATACAGTTGGTATGCTTAAATTATAAATAGATAAATAAAGAGAAAATAAAAATTGTAGCATTGGACGCATAGCCGAATATCACATTGCATCTAGTTAAATCTCTCAAAATTACACGTGTATGAAAATGTTAATTAAATTACTGACTGCACGAATGGCGTTGTGGGTTAAGAGGTCGCCTTGCCCCAGTGCCGAGTGATGTAGATTCGATCCTCACCCTCACATAGAACAAATAAACTGTGTAGACTACAAACAAATATGCGTATTCGTTGTTTGTAAAGTCCCTCGTGACACTCGACACTTGGTGCGAGAGAAGACATTTAAAAATAAAAGGTAAAGAAAACATCCTGACGAAATCTGCGTATCTGAGAGTTCGACATAATGTTCTCTCTTAGATATGTTAAGACTGCCAACCCGCACTGGGTCGATGTGATGGAATCATCACTTTTTATACCGTAGAAACCCCCGATACTAACAGTTAGACAGCTTATAATCATTGATATTATTATTACCAACGCATCCAGTATTTCGGATTCGCAAATATTTCGAATCTAGATATTTTACACGAACTTTGTTGCAATCGTAATAAAGCTCTCGGCTTTACTAGATTTATTTCTTCAAGCGGGTGTCGTATCGTCAAATAAAAACAAAATGATATCACTGGTAGACCTCCAGCCGCGCTTTAAATAATTATTTACTTAAAGTTTAATTGCTAAAAGTTGTAAAAAGAGTAGCTTTAAGTTTCTTGATCTTGTCGGCTCTTTGACTGAACTTAACAACATTAACTTAAATTCAGATTTTGTTACTTTAAATTAAATTCTAATTTGAATATTTATTTCATTTTATTTTATATTATTAAATATTTTTACAATTATATAACATATGTAAACCTATAAACAGGTGCAACAGATGTCCACTGATATTTGACGGACCACAGATGCTTGCAAGCACGCCGAATTGAAATTAAGTAACATCCTTAATTTTAAAAAATATGCTTGATATTTAATACTACATAGTTTGGGTTCAGTAATTCATATAGTCAAACGCAAGAAGAAGCAAAACGCTGTATAATACTTTAAGCTCATTTTGCGTAAATAGAAACACTAATTATTATTAAAGATGACCACTAGAACCAATAATATCCCTATGAAAATGGCTGCTAAAAAGCAATCAAAACGTCGGCGAAATTGTAAATTTAAATAGTTAATATAAAAATATTGATATCATATCAATGGTAATATAAACTCTGATAATAATCGTTTAAAGTAATTGAAACTCAGTTCACATTCGCGTGGCCATAAGACAGTATTATTGAACTCTACTTTTCTTTTTGTTTACCTCACATAAAGCTTATACAACGGCGAAGATAAAAATCAGACAGCAATTCTGCGAACAAGTATTACCCTCAGCTAACTCTGGAGTTATATAATGTTTAGTTGTAAAGCCAATTAATGTTATTTCGTAGTTCACAACGCATTCGCCAGTTCCACGAATGATAGAAATAAAACAAAATTTACGAGTCAAACCGGCTGTTGCAACTTAAAAGCACCCGCCGATGCGATGTCGAGATTAAATAAAAAACTAAAACAAAAACTAGCTCGTGAAGTAATACATTTTCAATAAGAAAATGATAGAGTAAGATAAATTTTAATGTATTTTATGTTATATTCACGTCTTGCTGCCTTCATCGGAGATATGTTTGATAAAAGACGATGCACCGATTATTCAAGTTTATTTTTGCTCGAACTTTTGAATGCATTTATCATAGATGTTTTTATTCAATGTATTAAAAAGATATAACGCTGGTTGTATCGCTGGAACGTTGATTGACAATTATATGCTTTTCTTGTATTTATTTAGTACTGATAAAATTTTAAAATCATAATTTTGGAATTTATTAACATCCATTCAGTGCTCGATGTACATATACTCGTAAAAATACTTTTATCGAAAATAATTAGGCCTTTTTTGCAGAATTCCAATTGGATAGTTTATAGCAGTAACCTTATAATTATTAGGAACTACCTAATTGGAAGCAACGAGACTTAGTGGGAGGTCTCAAGTTCAAATATTATTATTTACCTAACTGGAATACAATATTGAATATCGTGTATCTGAGTAATACTAGAAACTTAAAAAATAACCTACTATTATATTTATACATTTCTATAATTTCCCCCTGCGGGTTGAAATTTTAAGATATTTGTCATGATCCTAAAGAATGTGCTGTAATGTTTAAGAAACATTATTTGGTAAGATTACCATAATGTTGTGGCGAATATAACTACTATGCATAAGGTCTCGGATTCGATTCCAATTTCAAGCACTATTCTCAATAGCAACATGGATTCTGGAATTGTACCTGATGGACAGCAATAAGCCTCGTATTACGTGGACCTTTAAACCATACCTGGTGAAATATAAATGTAATAGGTGTATTATAACTACATTTTATCAACTATGGTTTTAAGTCAGCTACTTCTTCTAAGATTTAGGCTTAAGAATATGTATTCAGTACAAAATCGATTTTAAATTCAGAAGCTGCAGACACTGGAATATTTGAAATCTTTTATTATACGCAGGTTCAAAAATATTACAATTTTGAACACACACATTCTCTATCACAAACTCACACACATAAACTACACATACTTATACAGTCTCGCATACACTATATCATTTTTATTTTTGTAAACTTAGATTTTAAGTATCGAAACTCGTAACGTAGCATAGAGTTTTTACTCTAATATAATTATACTCCAACACGTAATTGTTTTTATAAGAAATGTACATAATTCACTTAAGAAGCTAATATGTATTAAATTAGAACAGACAGATGGATGAATCTCATGTCATCACAGAAATTTCTATGGTGTTCAGTAAATATTGTTTTAAGTGCAGCTCTATTGTATCACATTTTTATATAACCTTATAATGACAAATAAAGATTCTTATTATACATGTATAGGACCTAATTATAAAAGGCGAATTTGAAGTCGAGTTACAGCATTTAAATATACACCATTCTTTTGCAATCGTTAAGATTAATATCCCAAGGAGAGTAATGAACTAAACTGCTTCAGAGTAATAGTTTAACAATGGACCAGCGCCAAGTAACGCCTAGTTCAATTTATTATGACAAATGCAGCTCAACAGCAGGGGCTTAAATGTGCCAAAACTCTCGGATACGAAGTATAAATGATTTACGAATAGCTGTTCTGGGCCGGATATTTATGCATAAGTGTTACGACACGTATGATACCAAGAAGAGTATCCCTATCTTGAGAACTGAATTAATTGATCAGAATTTCGTCATAGTTTTTCGTTTATGCATAGAAATACTTTACTTATAAGATGCTTATAATATCTTGCCTATATGCCTAGGGAGATAAGCAGAGGTACACTTCAACCACATTTCGCTAGCTATAGTCGTAGGTCTTATTAAAAGGAAGCAAGCTTATTGCCGTCTGCCAAGCATAATTGTAGACTCCGAAAATATATTGACAGAGAAACCCAATAATATAAAGCCCAAACCGACTATCAAACTCGAGAGAACAATGCACAGCAATTGTATTCACTACCTCTGCACCATCCTGGCAGTCTATAAAGATTTTCGGCCTCGATGGCGTAGTGGTTAGTGTAACCAACTGCCACGCCTGAGGTCGCGGGTTCGATTCCCGCACAAGACAAATATTTGTGTGCATGAACATGGATGTTTGTCTTGGTCTGGGTGTTTCTATGTATAATATGTAGGTATTTACAAAATAAAAAGTATATATGTATGTTTATCCATTGTCTAGTACCCATAGTACAAGCTCTGCTTAGTTTGGGCTAGATGGTGTTGTGTGTATGTGGTAGAATATTATTATTATTATTATTTTATCACGGTTTATTATACTTTTAGGATATTATTTTAGTAAATTAAAATTATACAGTTTTTTTTTTAATTTAATTTATTTATAGCGTTTTTCAGACACATATATACAGGGTGATTTTGAAATCGTGTAATTCCTTTTAACCACGCATTCTACTGGTGATATAGAATAACCCTGACCATATTTTTTCTTAATTAGAATAAAGGTTTCGGCAAAATTAGAGTACAGATTTTTTTCATGAAATGATTTCAAATAGTCATATTTTAACCACCTGACACAATCTTAATATTTTACTAATTTAAAAATAATAACATAACAATAACTGATGTCGTAAATAATAAGGGGCAATAAAAAGGACCGCCCGTTATTATTTACGACATTAATTATTAATATGTTTTTTTATTTTAATTAGTAAAAAATAAAAATTGCCTCGGTTGGTTAACATGTGACTATCTGACACCATTTCACAAAAAAAACGGAACAATAATTTTTCAAAAAAAAATAAATCTAATTAAATAAAAATATGGTCAGGGTTATTCTATATCACCAGTAGAATGCGTGGTTAAAAGGAATTACACGATTTCAAAATCACCCTGTATAATTATATTTTTTTAATTTATATATAGTTTTGCTTTTATTCTGTGTGCCCTTTGGCAAAGGCCTCGTCAAACACTTCCCAATCTTCTCTCTCCCGCGCCAGTCTAGTCCAGGTTTTCCAGCTGTTTTAACCACATCATCTGCCCATCTTCTGAATGGTTTCCCCTTTTTTCTCTTTCCCTCTCTTGGGTACCACAATGCTACAGTATTTTTTTTAGTATTGCCTAAATTATGTACTAGTAAGCATTTATGTAGTAAGGTTCAAAGAATTCAATCTGTTTTTTATTAAATTCGCTTTATTCGTGTGGCTATACTACGAATTGATGCCATAGATATTTCGAATTTTATTTGACATGTCCATTACATAACATTAAGATTAATTGCGTGCGCCAATTAATATTTGAAAAGCCATTGAAGCCCTCATGATTTCACTTTCGTTCTATTCGAAACATTAATTATAATTAATGTTTCTTTAACTTGACTCAACTAGTGTTCATTATTGACCTCTATTATCAGAATGAGTAGAGACAGCTAAATAATCAATATCTTTTTTTATAATATTTGTAAACACGTGTGTAATCAGAACTAAAGTAAAGAACAATGCTAATCGGAATTTTCTCTAATAGTTTGATTGAATTAAAATTCACTATTTTTTTGTTTTAAAGCCTTATAAAGCAGATTTATTACATTCGCGTAAACGTAAGGCAGTCTCAATAAATATCGTTTTAGCGTAAATCAAATAAATATAGAATAATTAGGTATTTCCTAAGGTTTTATCTTTTATTAATTTCATCAAAAAATCTTTATGTCATTTTGTTTTTGTTGTTTCCTATACATGGAACAGAATTAAAACATTTAAGTGATAAAAGCTTTTCATATAAATAAAATTAGGCAAATATTTTCATTAAATTACGTTCAAATATAGATTTTTCTTGTTGCTAGAATCTGAACCAGAGACATAATAAGCTTATAGTTCATTTTTATGATATCTATAAATATGTATGTTGATAATAAAAAAGCATAACAAATAATAAAACTGTGACCATTCAAGTTAATATTAAATTATACCATACCATTTACATACATACATAAAATGTGCACTATTTAAAATTAATTCGAGACATACTTGTCGATAAAAAAAATATAAATAATAACCGCATGACCTACCTCATCATTCCAATCACCATCACTGTACTCTTGCTCACTATCCGCCTTCATACGCTGCAGATCCTTAACTACCCCGTCCATCTGTTCAGCACTCAGCCATGCTTGCATGGCAGTCAACAACTCCTCTTCATCAGTAGGATCCACTCTTTCAGGCACCAGAGAATTCAACAAATCCAACTTTTCATACAATTTCTCCGTCGGGGATGATCTAGGTGGGTTTAGTTTTTCGATTTTTTGATAAAGCCGGTTGAATATATTCGGTGTGTCCGTGACGTGCGCGGTCCGGGTGCTGTGAGTGAGCAGGATCACGAGCAGAGATAGACGCAGCATGGTGCGACCGCGGCGGGATTGCTACTGGCGCGAGCCACGCGTGCGACCGACACGCAGGGTGAATGTGCCTGTTGCTAGCTCTGCGTTATATTAGCTATATCTCACTTTTGTTTTTTGGAATTGTAAATTTGGATTTTATGGAGTATGTGTTTTCTACGCTCGCGAGTTTATATTATATGAATGTTAACCTACCATACGCTCGGTTTGAAATCCTTGCTAATGATAATAAATGCGAGAATCAGTTTTTTGATTTGTCCGATATATGCACTTAATTCCTGCAAATAAATAGTTTATAGGTTGTAGTATAAAGTTTATTATACATATATCCTTGTAATTCAAGGCTGCTATTAATAGTAATAGCTATTTTCTTTAGGATCTCCGGCGACGACACGGGTAAAAACTAGTTTTAATAATATAATCTTTATTTAAAACATTATAGGATTTACAATAAGGTAATTCCCATTTATACTAAAACCCACATTCACGATTTTTATTTAATAATATGATGACGATGATTATTTAATAATAACTTTTATATTAATGCGTTATCATCTACAATAACAATATAACTTAGGGTAGCAAAGTATGACACATCTGTAACATATGGCACTGCTAACTAGTATTTAAAATGTTAGATTTTTTTTTAAATACCTCTCCCTTTCTTGTAATAATTCGTGTGTCGTGGGCGCTTTATAAACATTTATACAATGGATACAAAGAACACCCAGTCTCGGAACAACCATTTGTGGAATGCACAAATTTTTGTACCAAACCCACAACACACGGCGCAGAAGAAGTGGCGAGGGAACCAGTCTCTCTCAGTCAAATGCTGATAGACCATTTTTTAGAGAAGTACAGGTTAAAATATTCTTTACTGATGACCGTATATTAAAAATGTAAAACGTGTGAATGAAGCAAGAAAGATGATGATATTATCAACCTTTAATATCTCTGTATTCTTTTTAATAGTTATACTATTTGAAATTATATTATTTTTCAGGGTTCAATCTAAGAAATAATATAATTATAATATCAGCCTGTATTAAATTGTCCCACTGCTGGGCACGGGCTTCTTCTCATTGAACGAAGGGTTAGGCCATAGTCCACGGCCATAGTCCACGGCCATAGTCCACGGCCATACCACGCTGGCCCAGTTTGGGTTGACAGACTTCACATATCTTCGAGAACTTTTTTGGAGAACTCTCAGACATGCAGGTTTCTCTCTCTTAGCCTAATAGGATATCATTGGACTGCCACGCAAAGGTCTCGAGATCGATCCCAAGGCGCGCATCTCTGACTTTTCGAAGTCATGTGCGTATTAAATAATTAATTATCGCTTGCTTAAACGCTGAAGGAAAACATCGTGAGGAAATTAAGAAATAATAGTGCACCGCAATTATTCTGCAAATAATTACAGAATAATACCCTTGTACTGTGTTACTGTTATATATAGGGTAGCTCATAAGAAGCCACAGACAGTAAAATGTTAGTGAAGTCACTCAACAAAGGGCCTCTAGGCTACCTCCGTGGATATTGTTCCCAGCCTAGCAACTTATTTTTGCAAGAACTACGCGTTAGTAAGTTTTGTGTCACAAGCCATCTTAGGCTACCATGACAATTTATAATCAATTAGGCTTTAATCAAAACAAATTGAAAATGTAGACGTTTAATACTAAATGAATTTATTTGCGCTATTTATATGTTAATTGCTATGTTTACGCAAACTCTTAGCCTACTGGAAGAACACGGCCACACTTTTGAAATCACCATTGAATTGCAATCGCTATATTTACTAATATTATAAAGACAAAAGATGATGATTGATGAGATGATTTTTTGTTTGTTTTTAAGTATTTATTTAAATACTACACCATCAAATTTAAAATTCTTTCACTCCACCACCATTAGGAAGCTATATTATCACCCAGTTACATAGGCTATTTATTTAAAAAATAAATACTGTTACTAACATAACGTTACCTTCTACGCGAGCGAAGCTGCGGGCAAAAGCTAGTAACTTATACTTGCGACATGAATACAATTTCAATACATAAAACAGTTATCTGTTCACTGACTATATGTTTTGAAATTACTCGATCCATGAATGTACTGATAACCAGGTATTATTATAACAAATTAAGTACATCTATAAAAATATATTATCATCTTGTAATTTCACGGAGATGACATATGTTTATGTTAGTACTTAACGTTTATCTATGTTAATAAAACAAACTAATTGTTCAATCCTTGGTAATATTTTCAACATTGAACTTTATTGCTGTGGGAATAAAGTTTATAATGTATAATTAATAATGTCAGTACTTTTCAAGTGAATGGATGAATAGTTAATCGATTAATCTTAATTGTCTGTAACGCTACTCTCTATTTGCGTAAATATGCCGTTTAGATTGTATTTGAATGTTTTCATTAAAATCAGAATAAACTTCACATTATGACATACCTACTAGGTTTCCCCGCGGCTTCGAACGCGTAAATTTAGATTACGTTAGGATGGTCCGTAGGCCCGAAGTACGGGAGAGATGGACATAACCCTCTCACCTTCCCTTGTGGCGAGGGGGCAGGAATCAGGTGCATTTCCCCACGAAAAAAAAGGATAGCAGCAGTACTTTTTCTGGACGAAAAGTACTCTATATCCTTTTCACGATAATCGGTCGAGTAATTAAGGCATAAAATCATAACAATCTAACAAACTCACATTCGAATTTATAGTATTAGTTAGCATATTTAAAATGGATACCTGTTGCGAATAAATCATTTTATGTCTTTTCTAAGAACATTTTATGACATCGATTAACCAAAAGCAAATAAAAGCAAACCGTTAATTACAATTACGTACATTGGAGCCATTATCGCCAGGGATCAAAAGAAATGATGACTAATTGACAGATCAACATGAACAGCGCTACGCAATTCAAAATATTAATGTCGAATTATGCATCTCGCATTGATTGTAGCAAACAAGAAGTTATTGGTATAACCAATGCGAGAATCAAAAGAAAAGAGTCTGAATCACTCAATCAGACTGATTGAGTGATTGTAACGAATGAGTCAGAGGCCTATTGCTGCACGTATAGGCTCTAACCTACTCCCAATTTTCATTACAAATACAAGTACAACCCACCCAGATTATATAAAAAAAATCATAAGTACTAAAGTTCAGCTGACAGCTAGCGTTTATCTGATTATTTATTCGTCAGTTTTTGTCGGGCAATCTGCATTTATCTAATTTGTATTAAAAGTGGTACTCGATTAAATACTGGTACGGAGTATTTCTTTACTGAATAAATTAAGAATATTCTATAAGCGTGGATATCAAACTTCAAACCTCACACATGGTACCTAAAACTAGGCTTAATACACTAATAAACTAGCGTTCGCCCGTAACTTCATCCGCATAAACTACAGCTTAACTGCGATAATCCAGTTAAAAACATGAATTAAATTTTAAACTTTATTTCAAGTAACCGAATTTTGGAAATTGCTACAAAATCTATTCAGAGGTTTGTGCGTGATGCCTAAACGAATAAAAGAGCGCACAAACAAAATAAAAAATATTTTTTTTTGGTTTCTGAGAATTTTGAAGCAGCGATAGCTCAGTGGGGAGACCAACAGACTGCAATGCAGAGGGTCTCGGGTTTAAACCTACGTCGCGCACCTCAGACTTTCGGAAGTTATATGACTTTTCGAAATTATGTGCGTATTGATTGACATTATAGCCTGCTTCGTGCCTCGGAGAGCACGTTAAGCCGTCGATCCCGGCTGCCATGAACGTCTATGATAGTCGCCAGTCAAATACTATTAGACCAGAAAAGCTGACCCCAAGTTACTTGAGAATAATAAAGGCTAGGGAGAAGAGAGAAATTTGTAACTAGTCTGCCTTAATTAGATTTTTAATACATCTTCAATGAGTATTTAGTCTGGTTTTAGATGTATAATAGTAATGATGTTAGCAAAGAAGATATGGCTGTTAGTTCTTAACATTTTATGTGTTTCCATTAAACCAAAGTAATACATATTTTATTATCCTATAACGTTTCTAAAATTGAAACGAATCATACACACACATTTAATGCGCTGTCTTTATTTGTCTTAAAGTGCAATCGTCTGTCTTACACTGAGTCATCATACAATAATTCATCTCGCTATATACCCTAGAGATGAACGATCTCCAAGGAATTGATAGGGATGACCTGCGCTTCAATTTTGGATAAGTTTAAGTACCACGTAAAATAGTGCTTTATAAGGCATACCTTGAGATACCTTGCTGGTATTAAGAAATTCCTTCAAAAACCTCAGAAGCACGTTATTCGATCCGAACCATACCCCGGACCAATAACAACTGTTAATAAAAAACTGGAAAGTAATTAAAATTCAACGCCCGAAAATTGGCGCTTTCACCTCTCATAACATTATTATGCATACTCATCTTTGTTAATAATAATCGCAAGTAATATTACTCGTGAAAGCAACGCTTTTGTTTTTCTTTACGAGGAATAAGGTAACAAAATCATTTTCAACTTGGATGACTGTAAGAATATAAAATTATATAAGTAAAATCTTACTTAGAAATAAAATGTTAAATAATGACATTGATTGGTTCATAAGGCCACAGTAGTACATGGCAGTTCGTGATAGAGTCTAATTTGCGGTAAACAGCGCGATTGCTATTAATATTATAAATGTGAATTTAAAAAGATGCTTCTCACTCAATCAGGCATAACCCGTTAAACAGATTTAAATGAAACTTTGCGCATTACAAGGGCATGTCCTAGGACAAAAGAACACAGAATACTTTTTATATCAGTATACTTTTCCATAGGAATAACGCGGGCGTAGCCGCGGACAGAAACTGGTTTACCATAAGCTATAATCTACCCTAATTTATTTCTTAAAGAACTGCCTATAACTAATGAGGCCACTGTGGTAGATGGTAATCCTTTAAAATCTTATTTTGTCCTAACAAATATTAAATAATGAACTCAAAGACCAAAAATTAAATAAACCTTTACCTCATATTATTTTCGTATCCTAATTCACATTATATAAACTTAAATTACCACTCACTCACTGACTGATTTAGAGAAATAGAAGTCGTACAAAGGGGAGTCGTAAGAAAAAAGTAAATATAGCGTCGTTTAGAGAATCATTCAGAAGGTCCGGGGAAAATGCTTGACCTTCGGAAGGTCAGCTCATGGTGGTGGTACATCGGATCTCGAAAACGGTGATATCTACGGGAGTCGTTCTCGAACAAAATCTTCTAATAAAATAAAATAATAAAATAAAACCCAAGCAACTTTTAGCGGGAGCGAAAAACATGGCTTCCCTACAAATAACATGGCCGCCATACAAACTTTGACCTCTTATATCTGCAAAACGGTTAGAGATAAGCGGGGTTTGTTCAAACAAATATCATAGAGGTAGATGAGATCTTTCCAGAAAAGGTCATTTTCAAGGTCACAAGTCAAGTCATCGGTGACTTCGGGCTTGAAAGACTGAAGGCTTCTGAGATTTTCAAGGTCCCAGAATCCGAATCTAAAATTAGTTTTTTTGATTCCTTCCCCTCTCGCTGTACACCCCCTTCCCCAATTACGCGTAATACTAGTTGATATTATAAACGCGAATGTAAGTTTTTTTATTTATTGCGCTTTCACACTTTGACTACTCAACCGATCATCATAAAATTTTACCTGCACGTTGTCAAGAGTACAGAAAAGAACAAATGGTAGCTTTCACCCAGAAAAGAAATATAGTTTATTGACAAAATCTACATTAATGCGAGTGAAACCGCGGGCAATAACTAGTAAATAATAAAATCAAGGACCAATTATACTCTTTGTATATACGGTAAAGGTACCAATCATTGCTCCAAAACAAAGGTACATCGTTGTATCATAAAAAATAAAATATTAAATCTGGACGGCCGCTAATTGGTAGGTTCACCTCGTTACTCTATGTTTATGTATAAGTTACAAATATAGCTTCGTCTCGACTCATTCATACCTCGGCGTCTGGCCACTTTAGGGTCCCGTACACCATTGATTTTGTAACTAGAAAGTTCTGTGGGACCCTAAATGGAAGCCAATGGCTAAGCGTTAACGAAGTTGGGTAGAGTCCATTTATAACTCACAGTACTTGTGTATGAATATGTGTATCATGCATTGATGGAGCGTGAATGGAGCAAATGTCTGTAAGATCCTTATCTGGAATGATCTGTGCTTTTATAAAGACGTTTCTAGCTAAAATGCGAGCTATGGATAAACTATTAGTCGTTTAAACAACTGACAAAAAGTCAACCATAACTAAAATTTAAAACAAGAATAAAATGAAATTATATCTTAAGGCTCCAGTCTCTCACTTACTTAGCGCATGCTTCTTATGTTTGTATTTAGAAAATTTGTGAAGACAATATAAAATTGTATTATTACTAACCAGGTATTTTTTAACGTTCAATATAATATATTGAATTTTAACGAGCCTAAATAGTTGCAATTATTTTATGGAAATAATTTGAACTTGTGGATTGCACAAATTTCTGCCCCGTGTAGTGACCGAACCGAGAGCACTCGGCGTACTGGCAGTGATGACTTGATCATTAAAACTATAGCGGCATCCGTGCAGTATATGGTATGTAATGGTATAATTATAATAGTGTTCCACCTATTCCACTGTCAGATAAGTTTGAAAGTGTGTGTTCAATGTTCACTGAAATCATAACAAATATTTTTGAATTACACTTTTTTTTGTTTCTTGCTGTTACAGTGCTCTACCTATTCCGTTGTCAGAAGAAGTTGAAATTGTGTATGTTTACTTTGACCTCGGCTGTACTCCCGAGTCGGGAGTATCATCAAGTTTATCAGTCTAGCAATCTCATTGATAGCATGGAATCTATAATTATTGCCTGTGAACGGGAATTCGTTTATCCTCTATTATATGAGACCTAAACACAGTTGTAAAGATATAGATGAAATACATCTCCACCAAGCCCAGGAATATACAGTCATGACGGGTATGTATATACAAACCCGGTACTAAACTACAAATTTAACTGTCCTGACAGAACTTCAATTTGTCTTTGGTAATGTCTTATTGTCCTGTCCTCTGATTAAAGCACCGTTGAAATTGTTTATACAAATTGGATTGGACAGGCCTTAGCCAAAACCATACAATAAACGGGTTATAAAATATCTTGAGATATTACTTAAATATTTACAAACCGCTTGCCGTTCCGTAAGGCCTTTTCAATTTCGCTTCAAAATGGGGACTTTTAAGGTTCGTTCACATCAAAGTGAATTCTTGAGTAAAAGTGATTTACAATAAATCAAAACAATATGAATTGTAATTTGAATCCTATTTCGTACTGCCTTACTATTATTGTAAATGCGAAAGTGTATTTGTTTATTTCTCTATCTTCAACAAACGAGGCAACGGGTCAAAATGATATTTGTAAAGAGTTAGATTACTAATCGGTGATTATGCCCTTTGTATCCCGACAAAATTTGCATTTCAGCGGGATATTTATTTTTCTTATGATGTACAAAAGAGGAGCCGCGTATAAAAGCTATTCTGTATGAAAATAAAATATATAATTTATTTAATAAAAAATTTTTTGGTTATATTTTTCTTACAACGTGTCTGAATGCTAGGTCTTTTCTAACGAGGACAGTTTTAAGGTCGCCTACTATGTGCTTAGTCGTAGTTGACGTACGTTTCCAAGTAATGGTCAGATTATACCTAGACGAAAATACAACAAAAAATGTATTGCATTCGAATAATATTTGAAACTTGTCGCGTATCCCAATGACGTAACGATTAATTCGAATCATAGACGAATATTTGAAACTTGTATTAACAGATCCTAGGCGATCGATCGTGCTCTCAACGATGTTGTTATGCAGTATGCAATGTCAATGGTCTTGGATGATTTTGAAAATCTTTTAAGATCTTTTCTTTTTATTTGTCTATACCTCCCGTGGCAATCTAACGTTAATAGTATTCGCATAATTTTCGCAATCTAATAATTAATCGATGATTCGATTTAAATAGTTACGAATACATCGATTTTCTTGAACATTCGAATATTTAATCGATAATCGTCTATCGCTAACTCCTGTAATAATATGGTTGAGAAAATTAAAATAACGATGATGTGTGATATCGGTTACCAGTAACATAACAGACTACAATCGGAATACTCTTATTTAAGTTAGGTAACTCGTGTAAGTAGTAAAACAGTTTCTAAGAATTGTTCATATTATAATTATTATACATGTTTTACTTGTAACTTCCTTCGATTATGTTCAGTAGTTAAGTGTAGATATCGCAAAAAACAGACAGTGTTTTAATATACTCGTATTATTATTAAAGTATCGATTAATTATCAGAGCCAGCTTTAACCCAATATATTTTTAGTAAATTCACATCGCCAATACGCTCGGTGTAAATTCAATTTAAAAAAGGAATGCGCCACAGTTCATTCGTACCCTAATTTTTCTCCGCTCAAAACACAATTTAACCTTCCCATTCAATCAAATACAAATTATTATGAGGTTTTTGTGCACATGTCTGATGTGACTCAATGCGACTTATTAAAATGCAATTTAAGTTTTATGGATGGCGCAGACACTTCACACACACACGTACATAAACTCACTCACTTTAATACTTACTATACATTATTACATAATTCTATGAAGTGTAAAAAGATAGAGCTAAACCTAAAATATATAACAGAAGGTTATATATTCCCAAAGGGGTAGGCACTAAATAAAAAGTGATTAATTCCAAATAATAATGAACTTTTATACTTTTATTAAATAGTACAATTTTGTTTCATTGAAATGTGCTATCATTCACAATATACATATAAATGTGCTATTATTTACAACATCTATACAGGGTGATTTTGAAATCGTGTAATTCCTTTTAACCACGCATTCTACTGGTGATATAGAATAACCCTAACCATATTTTTTCTTAATTAGAATAATGGTTTCGGCAAAATTAGAGTACAAATTTTTTTCATGAAATGATTTCAAATAGTCATATTTTAACCACCTGACACAATCTTAATATTTTACTAATTTAAAAATAATAACATAACAATAACTGATGTCGTAAATATTAAGGGGCAATAAAAAGGACCGCCCGTTATTATTTACGACATTAATTATTAATATGTTTTTTTATTTTAATTAGTAAAAAATTAAAATTGCCTCGGTTGGTTAACATATGACTATCTGACACCATTTCAGGAAAAAAAACGGCACAATAATTTTTTTTTAAAATAATTCTAATTAAATAAAAATATGGTCAGGGTTATTCTATATCACCAGTAGATTGCGTGGTTAAAAGGAATTACACGATTTCAAAATCACCCTGTATATAATTACGTGAAGCATAAACTTTGTACCCCTTTTTACGAAGGTTGCTCGGACGGTGGAGTATGAAACTTGGCACAGTTAAAGTTTATATAGAGAAGGAGTAGCGAATCTTAATATTTTTATAAAATATGCATTAGAAATACATTAAATTAATAAAAAAAACACCACACGCACACAACCATGCATTTGACGTTCGTCTGACGTCGTACAATTCTTCGTAACTATGGTTACATATACCTTATTTATATACAATAAAGAAAAAGAAATCAAAGAAGCAAGCTTAGGAATATCGTCAATGAAAAAGTATATAATATAGTTAAGTAAATCTATATATTAATACGTGAAGCAAAAACTTTGTATCCCGTTTTACGAAAATTGCGCTAACAGAGGAGCATGTACTTTACCATAGTTAAAGTTTATATGGAGAAGGAGGGGCGAATCCTAATATTTATATAAAGTATGCATTAGAAATACATTAAATTAATGAAATAACACTACACGCACACACCCATGCATTTGACACACGCAGTCGAAGCGCGTAACTATGGTTACATGTATCAATATATGATGACATATATCAGCAATATCTTACAGGCAAACTTTGGTCGAATTTCCAGCAATAGGCGACCGCTAGTATTGTATATATAAATATTAGTATCACTTACATCACTATACATATTCACTTCTATTTTAACATACTTTTATTAGCTTCAATTACTATCAAAATAAGGATAGAGTGATTAATAAAAGAAATCATTTTAATATAAAAAAGTGTGGATTGCTTTCTAAGATATTTTGATAATGACACTACTTGGTGCGCATACGTTATTGATATTCCATTTCATATATCTTAGAAAGCACCCCACGCATTTTTACATTAAAATGAATTATTTTATTAAACAGTCTATCCTTACATTGAATTATTTTAAAAAATGCTACATTTCAGTTTAGTTTTTTAAATCAAGCGTGTTTTTAAACTATGATTTACTTTTTCTTTTTAAAAAGATAACTCCCGCCCTACGAATATGTTTTGTATCACGGAGAACTTTACAAACATACAAACAATAAGCAGGGAGAGCACCCAAATTTTTTGTCCCTTATTATATATGGAGGCATTGCGGACGCTTAACCACTACGCCATCTGCACATTAACCATAATCATACAAATTAATCTGTTCAATATCAGTTCAGTATCAAGCGGCAGTGTGTCCATAAATAAAGCAGTTCCTTAATACCTAACGCAACTACTAAGAGCGATATGTAACGAAAGTTCTTATCTAATCTATTCGGATGTATAATATTCAGGTCATTTATCTTTGCATACGTATTACTTCATACGTTCATTGAGGTGACTAATCATTTTATTTATACGTTGGAATACACACACACATACACACACACACACCTGTATAGCAATTTGGTTATAATATGTATACTACTAAAATAGCATACTAGTCATATGGCTTAAACAAGAGCGGTTCCAGTACCTTACGGAGTTCATAAGTTTGCGCCAATACCTCCCAGAACCGTATAGAAGTGTAAGTATTATACTTACTTTTCATCTGCTATTTTAAGTCATATAATAGAAATGATATGAGCAGCGATAGCCTAGTGGGAAACCGTTGGACTGCCACGCAGAGGTCTCGAGTTCGAACCCAAGGCGCGCATCTCTGACCTTTCGAAGTTATATGCGTATTAAATAATTAATTATTGCTTGCTTTAGCGGTGAAGGAAAACATCGTGGGGAAACCTGCACGTCTGAGTATTCTCCATAATGTTCTCGATGATATGTGAAGTCTGCCAACCCGCACTAGGCTAGCGTGGTGGAATTTGGCCTAACCCTTCTCACAGTGAGAAGAGGCCCGTGCCCAGCAGTGGGACAGTTTAATACAGGGCTGATATTATTATAATAGAAAACAAACTAATTACCTACAAGCCCATTTTCAGACTACATGTAGCTACAATTAGTTTTCTATGCCAGATCCAAAATCAAACCTTAACTAAAATCAGAAATCAACCTAGGTAAACGTAATAACTAACGTAATTTGGTTTCATTACGCTACTGACTGGCTTGTACACTTTCAAGTGTACAAGCCAGTCAGTAGATATATCTAATATCTAGGAAGAGTTGTTCCACCTCATTACAGTCTGCTATGCGATGTAGAAAGGTGAACACAATTATAGTCTAGCAAAAATGTATATGTAGAAATACTCTGAAATCATAAATATCTTAACTAATATTATAAATAAAAACGTTAGTTTATTTGTTTGTTACGCCTTGACGTCTTAACCACTCGACCGATCTCCGACTCAATCATGAAGTATTGCATATACGTTCTCAGGGATATAAATGAGATGGGTGTGAAAACCCAGGATTCAACCTCTTCGTCTTCATGTGACCTTTGTTTTTTTCCCCTCAACTTTTTATAATGTCCCACCGCTGAAAAGCCTCTACCTTGGACTTCAAAATCACTCTGTTGGTGGATATCCCCTGACCTTATGACCTTGTGACCCCTATATCTCGCGGCTCTTTTGACCCACAGGGCCCATATACAATATATACCGAGGGATGACTACAAGGTCTCTGTACACCAAGTTACAAGTCAATCGGTCCAGTGGTTCCGGAGCTATGCTTGTCACTAACAAATTGTTACTAACAGACAGACACACAGACCCACATAGTGTTTTCATTAACAGATAAAATTAATCAGACGTTAATAAGGGGATTAGGTACGCTTCAGCTAGAAGGAAAGTGCTGTTCTCAAGGGATAAAATTTATTGTCTACATTAACGCGCGCGAAGCCGCGGCTATAATCTAGTAAAGAATACTATTGTCTAATATCTTGCCCATGCTTGCATTTATAAATCTCCTGTACTAACCACACACTGAAATGCTTGCATTCCACCCGATACAGACATTATGAATGGTTTTGGATGGCTATGACTCATTAAGAAACAAGACCATGTCCTATGTTATTAATTAGAATGTTTCATGCACAATGTACTCGTATTAAGGCGAGGTCTAATATTTCGGTCTTCAAATTATAATATAATAATAATATTCTATCACATACACATATCACCATCTAGCCCAAACTAACCAAAGCTTGTACTATGGGTACTAGACAATGGATAAACATACATATTATATACTTTTTTTATTGTACATTAATTTTATACATAGAAACACCCAGACCAAGACAAACATCCATGTTCATGCACACAAATGTTTGACTTGTGCGGGAATCGAACCCGTAACCTCAGGCGTGACAGTTACAACGCCGTCGAGGCTGAAAACTTATATAAGTTCTTATAAAGTTAAAGTCTGCACGAATAGTGTAATCTTCTTCTTTCTTTTCGTGTGGTTAGTGGCCAACCTGTTGTCAAGAGTTGTTCAAGCCGCCCGTAGGCCTCTGACATGGCTTAACGACTGCTGTCAATTTGGCAACAACTGGGGCCGACTTTTAACGTGCCGTCCGAAGCACGGAGACACTCAGATGAAAAACCACTAAGCGGTCACCCATCTTTAGACTGACCGCACCCAACGTTACTTAACCTCGCTAATCGTTTACCGATCAGTGAGTGTAACTGGTTATGAGCGCCCCATAGTGTAATGGTTAAAGTGGTCGTCTCGCTACTGCAACTACGCCGAGTATTGTGAGATCCTGGGAGAGTTTTCTGTGTAGTTCATTCCATATCGCATGCTTAATAAAACAGTGACTTAACTCGAAATTTGGGAGTATGGCAATTTGAACTCTAATCTTCTGACTATAAATTCTAATAATATATACGTGTTAAATGACTGCAACAGAGTTCAAATTAGTTTGATCCGAAATACTTAGATAGGTCTCTGTTTTATTAAGAATGCGATTATAACTAGATATTTTTAAAAATCCAAGCTGTTATGTTATTCTATTATTATCCCTGCAGCTCCCTTCGTATTTAAAAATTATGCGTGTGTCAAATTATTCCATTGCGAGCTAACCCCATAACAAATTATATTAAATTTAGTTTAGTTGTTTACCGTCAAAAGAAAAAAAGAAAGAAGAAAGTCATAACAAACAGAATTTGGGTGATATTGGATTCCGGGGTCGGGCAGAAACTAAAACGTTAAAAAGGATGTCATAAACGAATCAATGTTCTAGAAAATGTATGTTTACTTAAAATGAGCCCTCGCCTTAATGCTAAATATTTTAGTCTCGTGTCGGCGACAAGAAAGTCCCACCACAGTTAAATGTGTTTGACACTAACAAATGCCAAAATGGTGTCTGCCAAAAATAGACGGCGAACTAAAAATAAAAGGTTTGTCACTGCTGTGGCTATTTTTATTAATACTGTGTGTGGGTGGAATAAAGGTGATGTAATAGAAACATAATATTAAATTGTGTCAATAAACTATAATTGAAGTTTTTTTTTTTTACTTACTCATAGAAAATTACTAAGCACTCGAAAATTACGTAAAATCTTCGTTCTCTTCGAATTATTAAAAATTTAGATTTTACCCGCGGTTTCACCCGCGTAAGTCCCGTTGCCGTGGGAATATCAGGATAAAAAGTAGCCTAGTAATCCAGGTCTCCAGCTATCTACATACTAAGTTTCATCGCAATCGGTTCAGTAGATTTTACGCGAACATCCTCACAAACTTTCACATTAATAATATTATTATAGATATATAATTGTTACCGCATCATTTTTATTTTACTTATAGTCTATAGGGTTAATTTGGGTCACCGTTAGACTTGGAAGGCACGGCTGGAGGTGCCCTTGGCCGGTTTCAGAACCGTTGGGGCCCTCCAGCCGGTATTGGAGCGGTGGGCAGGGCGGCAGCATGGGACCCTTTCCTTCCGACTAGTGCAGGTGTTGTCAGGGCACGGTTGCTTTGGCAAATACCTGCACACGGTCGCTAGGAGGGAACCGAGTCCCGTCTGCCACCACTGCGATTGTGAGGAGGACACGGCGCAGCACACGCTCGAGCAATGTTCTGCTTGGGCGGTGCAGCGCCGTGAACTCATTGAGGTTGTGGGTGAGGATCTCTCGCTGCCGGCCGTGATCAAAGCCATGGTCGACAGCGAGAGGAAGTGGGCAGCGGTCGCGTCCTTCTGCGAGGACGTCATCTCGCAGAAGGAGGCGGCGGAGCGGATCCGTGAAGAAAGTATCCTTGCGGATCCGAGCCGTCGCCGGCGAACCGGGCGGCGCAGGCGCGCTTACGCGCGCCTAATGCCGCCATAATGAAGGCCGCGGGCGGGAGAACGGGGATCTCCCGTCCGCCAGCTATTGAGTCGGTCCGACGCCCTATGTAGTGCCGGGGCGTCGCCAAAGGGGTTGTAGACTGCTGGGTGGGTCGCTGAGGTAGTAATTTTTCCAGCGGCCCATCCACTATACAAGGCAGCGAGCGTGCACACCGTGGGGTTTTGGTCCGTAGGCCCGAAGGACGGGAGAGCCGGACATAACCCTCTCGCCTCCCCTTGTGGCGAGAGGGTATGCATCAGGCGCATTTCCCCACGAAAAAAAAAAAAAAAAAAAAAAAAAGGGTCACCGTTAGACTGCAACGAAGAGGTCTTGTGTTTCGAAGTTATATGTGTATTGAATAGTTAATTATCGCAAAGGCGATGAAACATCGTGAGGTAACTTGCGATGTCTAAGAGTTTTCCATAATGATCTCGAAGATATGTGAAGTCTGCAATCCCGCGCTGGGCCAGCGTGGACTGGTCTAACCCTTCTCAAACTGACAAGAGGCCCGTGCCCAGGAGTGGGACAGTTTATACACATATTATTATTGCACTTATCATTGTTATATGATCAGCACTGAGAGCGAAATGTCCTAGATGGAGGCACGACACTAATATAATATGTTAGGGAACCAAAATGTCCGCAATTTATATAATACTGTCCACAAAAAAAAACTTTTTATAGTAAGATTACTAGTGTTTATTAGTATCCTTACTTCCTACCCTCATAATAAAATTGTATCTGGTCGATGACCGTACATATAAAACTTTATAAAAGCTATAGAAGGCAAAACAATAATTTTAAACGTTTTACTGTATGACTGTCGTTGTCTGTATGTTTGAACGCACATCACGCAAAAACTTCTTCACATAATTTAATTCGATTTCACAATTATATTGCTGCAGTTTTTTCTAGTGCACGTTTTAAAGTCGTATTTTATGTATGTAGATCAACTTCTACTCACACTCAAAGAAAGAAAAATCTGATAGGTAAAAGTAAGTAAATATTATAAATGCGACATTGTAATTCTAATAAGCAGCGAATCGACATGATTTTGGCATAGAGATAGTTCATGGGCCCCAGAGTAACATCAAATTAATACAATTCAAGTTCAATTAAACAAAGGTTAACTTACAATTACAACCGTAATTTAAGTTATATTAGAAGTAGACATGAACTTTTCTATATTATAATTTTACTGATCGTGAGAATCTATTTACCCGACTACGGCAAAGCCAAAAGGAACGGTAAGGATTTCGGCAGTCTGGGTATGTATGTTTGTATGTTCCACCGTTGCGCCTAAACTACTGAACCGATTTTAATGAATTGGATGACATGGGCTATATACATTTTAAATTCTTCCTTTTAAAAAAGGGCTTACCATTTTTTACGTAGTAGGGTTATAGTTTTTAAACTTTTATTTACCATTTATGTACCGGCTACCTCTGTATATATAAGAGCTTTATATAACAGGAAAAGGAATTATACATAAATCAGAGATGATCACAAAAGCTAGTAGCAATTATATGAATAATTGCAGTAGTTACATTATGTGTGCTAAATGCATTGATGACATTCTCGAACGAATTTTTTTTTTTTTTTTTTTTTTATTTTGCTCGTCAAAATGACCACACTCCACCTGATGGTAAGCAGTCGTGTGGTCTAAGAGCAGTGGCCTCCACATCGTCCTCATAGCAGCCGAGGCGATGTTGAGGTCTCTACTTTGACGGCCTGAGAAGGTGCTTTTTCACGCCCCGCTTAAAGGACCCAGGATTGAAGGAAGAAGGAAACACCTGCCTTGGCAGAGAATTCCATGCCTTGATCGTTCGGCAGAGGTATGAGGACCCAAACTTGTTGGTACGCACTCTAGTCGACTCCACCGTGTAAGGATGGCATCTGAGCCCAGCACGCGTTGTTCTGGATAGGAAAGGGGAGGGCGGGATAAGGTGGAATAACTCTTCAGAGCACTCCCCGTGGTATATTCTGTAGAAACATGCCAAAGAGGCAATATCCCTACGGAGTTGCAGAGGTTCCAGTGAACTCGTGACCTCTGGATCTCCGATGATACGGACAGCCCGCCGCTGTAACCTGTCAAGAGCGTCTAGCAAGTACTGCGCGGAGCCATCCCAAAGATGAGAACAGTACTCCACGCAAGGGCGCACTTGTGCCTTATACAATAGGCACAGCTGCCCAGGCGTGAAGAACCGCCTCACCCTGTTCAGAACTCCGAGTTTTCGCGAAGCTTGCCTAATGACGCTCTCGATGTAGGTTTTGGGATTAAGGGAGCGGCAAATATCCATACCTAAGATGGAGAGGCTGTCACGTATCACCAGTGGAGTGTTCTTCAGAGAAGGGAGGGAAAGGAACGGAGACTTTTTTGTTGAGAACGCGCATGCCTGGGTCTTCTTGGCGTTGAACTGGACCAAGTTCTTGGCACCCCATTCAGAGATGCGGTTCAAGGTCTGGTCAAGTTCAACGACAAGATCCTGCCTTTTCCCCACAACCTCAGCCTGTTTGGCTCCAGGACGTCCGAGATATCGCCCATGCACGGTACTGTCGTCCGCATAACAATGTATGTTGCCGAGATTCAACATATCATTGATATGCAGAAGAAAGAGCGTAGGGGATAAGACGGACCCCTGAGGCACTCCTGCATTGACCTGCATAAATTTGGAAGCGCGACCGTCGCAAAGGACCCGAATACGACGCTTCTGCAGGAAATTTGCAATCCAGGTGCACAGTTGAGGGGGCAAGCCATAGGCCGGAAGCTTGGAAAGAAGAGACCGGTGCCAGACTCTATCGAAAGCTTTGGCTATGTCTAGGCTGACAGCCAAAGACTCGCCGTGCTTGTCCATAGCCTCACCCCAGAGGTGCGTGACGAACGCTAAAAGATCACCCGTTGATCGTTTAGCCCGAAAGCCGTATTGGCGATCATTGATCAACGAGTGATCCTCCAGGTAGCGGACAATTTGGGTGTTAATAATCCGCTCGAACACGAATAAATTATAGGCAATATAATCAATAAACAAATAAGACTAGCAATCTTCTCTGGCTTCTTTTGGATGTTATACAGAAATATAAGTAATGTGTGTGTTATTTATTTATACCGATGCTTTCTTAAGCGAAATTCTTTGTAGTTCTAAACCACGGTTTCTGAATTTTATAAAATGACTACTTCCCGCTCTAAGAATTATTCTTGTATCACGGGGGTCTCTATAAACTTTTAAACGATTGACTCAAAGAACAATTAGTCTCGGAACAACTAAGTTTCTAGTCACATTAATTATTGTCCTGTGTGGGGATCGAAGCCACAACTACGCCACGCGCTATCCGTGCATCTAATTATTGAGACCACCATACCAATTTGAGAGTGAATAGACCTCTACTTAAGTTACTTAATAATTTTTTTTGTTTCTATATCATGCATCCTTAAACTATAGTAAAATTTGAGTCGGTATTTGAACATCATAATATACTTAAGTAAATGCTCAATTGATAGCGGTTGGATTATTATCAAATATTTTTTACAGAAACGATATTTCGTTTCTGTAAAAAATATTTGAGAATACTCAGATAAGGTTTGCTACTTTTCTCAATTCGAAATCACAAACAGACACTTCAAATATATTTATTGGTAACGATGATAATTTGCGCAGTATCCGGATTTATTTAATTGTATAGTTATTACCAAGAAATTGCTGTATTAACTTGTTACATTAAATAGGTATAATTAATGTTTGTTCAAACAGTGTTTGTGAAGACCACCAGATGATTATCGTTATATTAGCAGCTATAATTGGACGACCAAGGCATTTTCACCGAAGATTTCTCAAAAGTGAAAAGGGATATGTAAAGTATGAATATGGGTATAGATATATGTATGTAACGGAGTGTACGAGGAGTTAGTGGCATAGCCGACTTCTGTAGGGTTCTCTGGTAGCGAATCCATGGCGTAAATTACAAACTGCAACTACTTATTTTACACCATTTACAGACGTAGGTACACAATAGTTTCAGAGTAGTAATATTACGACTAATTACAATTTGAGCGCAGGGAACCTGTCCAGTGATCCCATCAGGGGTATTTCTCGTAGACCCCTACGGGGTCTCGGGGTTCCCAAACCAGGCCTTGGGCCTCTTTTGGTGATGATCGTCGCCGCCTGTGGGCTCGTTGGTCAGTCCAGGTCGTCAGAGCCGGTGGGTGGCGATAGTCCACCACGATAACCCAGTGCGGGTTTGCAGACTTCACACATTTTCGAGAATATATTGTATAACTCCCAGACGTGCAGGTATCCTTACAATGTTTCTCTTTACAATTAAATAAATGAGCGACAATTAACTATTTAACACGCTACATGGGTACTTCGAAAAGTTAGTGATGACACCTTAAAATCGAACTCGAGACCTCTGCATGGCAATCCAACCGTCTTTAACTAGGCTATCGCTAAATGCTAGTTCTACAAACTGAGCTGGAATTTATTGAGACTGAGTTCGCAATGTGAATGTCCGTTCATACGGTGAGACATGCTGTGCTTATTTTATTATTTAAACACCTTTGTAACCGAGTTTCTAACAAATAAAGGTTATTATTATTATTGTTATTATTACTAGCTAATAGTTTCGGTCCGACTGCGCCCTTAAAAGCATATTGCATAGCATTGCTACCGGCTTACCCAAATTGAAACTCTAGGAACGCTACTGAGCTCTCGTCACCTTTGTCTTTTATCCAGAATGTCAACGTTCTGGCTTGAAAACTACCACCTAAGTCTTCTCCACGTTTCACATTTATATGTCATTTCATCTAGACAACATTTATAACTATATCAATCGGGTCATATACTTCGTTACCACAGTAATGATATAAATCTGTAGATTTGTTCATGTTCCATAACAAAAACATGAGCCTATATGCATTTATTCATAGAGTTAGATTCGCTATACACTAAACATGCATGGCTTTATTTATCGTGGCTACTGTTCTCCGTAAAACGATGAAAGTTATCGCCAAGGTAATGTGAATCTTACAGGAAGCAATTGTGGAGCGATCATAAAACACTCGAATTGGCTATACAAGGAATACTGCCTGCACTGATGGCATATCGGGCCAGAGCGGTCACCTCAGCGCTAACAACGCTTTGTGTTGTAAGTTTGATACCACATGGGATAGTTAATATGTGTAAGAAGAAATTCTATGGCCGCACAAACTTTTATTCAACGGATACAAATAAGAGTTAAATTCGGTACAAGTATTCTTAGATCACACACATTTTTATTCTGTGTCCCGTCCTACTACTGCCATTGCGCCTAGAGAACAACTTTACGCAAAATGGCAGTGGCCAGACGACCACTTAAGCTAATAGGCCAATCTTCTTCTACAATTAAAACCTTTAACGCTTACAAAATACATGTATTCATATAAATAAATGATGTAGGTACAGTGATTTGATCAGACGGATCTTGTTTGCAGTTTCAAGTAAATTCTGCGCGAGACCGAGTCTCTTTTAACAATGAAATCTTTATCAAAGAAATTAAGTATGAAGGAAAACACAATTTTAGAGTTTTAGATTTAGTTTTGCGTCCCAGTTTATAAATTTGAAATTTTTTATAACTCGCTGTAAATTTCCAAGTATGAAATCCGGTTCTGGAAAAGGTGTTATGGGTGAATCCGATTAGCAAAACTCTGCAGTAACAAATTAGATAGGTAACTCTTACGTGGGTAAGTCACTTTTTTGAACTTCTGATTTTATTGATTAGTATGTCGAATAGAAAACCTCTACCTAAACGCAGAAAGTCATTTGTATGCTTTAAAGCCTCAGTTCCTAAAGTGGTCCAGGTGGACCACCAGGGGTCCACAGTAGATTCGACGGGGGTCCACGTTGGCGTGACAAATGAGCGCCCACAATTCGTAAGCCGGGGTCCACGAAAATTTATATGCTTTCGATAGTGAAGAAGTAACTAAAATGTTGGCTTGACTTCACTTATCAATGTAGGCAGATAATATTTTAAGAAGCATAGCGACTGTTACTTGTTTAAACGTCGATCGACGGATATTTTGAGGAAAACCACTTAAAACGAGAATTAAAGAAAAATACAAAACAATATTTTTTTTAAATTTTAATCCAATTTAACTTCGTGGTCCATAGATGCAAGGGGTCCACCGGAACCAGCTAAATTTTGAAAGTGGTCTATGAGAAACAAATCTGGGCACCTTTGCTTTAAAGTCCTAACAAATATTTTTTCTCGTAGAATCTAATTTTCTGTGAGGCTATGTGGTTTACTTAATTTTTGAAATAGCTAAGACGATCTTAATGAAACTTTGCTTGCAAAAAAAGCAACACGCAAATACTCATCTAGAACACAGATATTTTATAATATTTTTGGAAACGAGGCCTCAAGCAAATTTTCGTCATGACGACATTTCAAATACTTAAATGTCACCAAATTCTTCATGCAGAAGCAGATAGGTACATGCCTATTAGCTTAAACATTTTTACTCGCTGTTCTTACGTGTATCGTTTCAAAAGAACATATCTATAGAAAAGTGATTATCCGTCGTGTCAAAGGTCGGATATCATGAAATGTCGTGTACCAGTAGCAGATAAAGTTCAAAACCGGTATATCATTAAATGCGCAGCCGCATGTCTATAAAATATACATTATACTGTCGGCCTCGATGGCGTAGTGGTAAGTGTAACCGATTGCCACGCCTGAGGTCGCGGGTTCGATTCCCGCACAAGTCAAACATTTGTGTGCATGAACATGGCTGTTTGTCTTGGTCTGGGTGTTTCTATGTATAATAAGTATGTATTTACAAAAAAAAAAGTATATATGTATGTTTATCCATTGTCTAGTATCCATAATACAAGCTCTGCTTAGTTTGGGCTAGATGGTGTTGTGTGTATGTGGTAGAATATTATTATTATTATTAAAAAAACATTAAAATTATATAGCGCATTATCGTAAAGCACATACTCCTAGATACATCGCATTTAAGGTTTTATATTTTGTCGAGTTATTTGTGATAAAACTCGATACTATTATTACTACTATACTATACTATTGTATTATACTATTGTACTATCTTATTTTATCTTGTATGGGGGGCCATCCCCTTCCTCTACGACTATCCCAGTTTATGATATAGCGTTCCCCTACACCAACCGTTAGGTTATATTAGAGGAGCCGCTGTACCTTCCAGTGCCCGAGAGCACCTTCCGGGACCAGTTATAGACAGGTCTTGTCCCCAAATCCCGACTCTCCACCCTAACCTCAGAGATCCGGTTCTCGTAAGCGAGCTACCTCGTGCCCAAGTGACACTACCTATTCTCCAGATAGGTACCGGAGCAATAAAGCCGCTCACTACTCGCAACTCAAAGGAGTTGCTAACGATTACCTCGCTGAAGCCGACGGAGAAGCCGCCTCCCATATCTCCAGTATGGTACCGGAGCTGTGTAAGGCACGCTCACTTCCCGACATACATCCGTATGCCTACCCAAATAGGCCTACAAGCCGGGTGTGGCCCGAGTCACTCCAGCTATGACTCTTACTTGCTGAGCAGGCAAGCTCCCGAGATGCGTTGCGGCAGTGAAACCACACTGCCACTTCGCTAAAGGCAACTCCGTGCCTCATGCGACCGACTGGTTCGCACTGGCCGCGTCTGAGTCCAACGCTCGAACGCAACGTGCTTGCCGAGCAAACGAACATGTCGTACTCAGCGGCCAACCACATACCCCTGCGAGTCCAACTCCAATGTCAGGCACCGCGCACTCTAATCAGCGGTCGATAGAACGCGCCTTTCGAGGCGCAGTGGGCTTCCTGACCCCGCAGTACCCTGATCCAAAGGGGGAGACCCGTAGTTCTCCCCCCGAAACCCTATCTACTCGGGTTGTATGGGGGGCGACACTTCGACCCAGTGGGATCTTTTGTGTCGACTTCCCCAATAACGACTGCCATAGATGTTCATGGCAGCCGGGACCGGCTTAACGTACTCTCCGAGGCACGGAGCAGGCGATAATTGTCAATCAATACGCACATAATTTCGAAAAGTCATATAACTTCCGAAAGTCAGAGGTGCGCGACGTGGGTTCGAACCCGAGACCCTCTGCATTGCAGTCTGTTGGTCTTCCCACTGAGCTATCGCTGCTATAAATACTAATGGTTATAATACTAAATATTTACAAAAAGGGTTAAGGCGTTGTAGAATTCGTCAGTATCGCTGTCAACTGGTAATGTGCCTAGAAAACTGGCAGCATTGCCAATGTATACAGTAACTTCAACTACACTGATAATTTGAGACGCGAATTTATGAATGTTAAAGTCATATCTTGGAATTCAGTTGCGATACATATCTACTAGTTATATTGTCTAAACTATTAAGTTAAACTTTTGCAACAACATAGATATGTCATGTAAATGCCAAGTTACGTCAGGACCTGCGACGGAGCCTAGAGGTCAAGCGATTAGAAAGGGCTTGTGGTTTAAAAGTTCGCGGATGACATGGTATGATGGCGACAACCTGACTGTCACGTCGTCGTATTAGTTATGCATATGAGTATATGTGTGTGTGTGTGTGTGTGTGTGTAAGCGCCAGATTACGTATGTGTGTGTGATAGAATAAAACCGGGATCACACTGGTGTTTCTTAGGTGTACGCTTTTTTCTAATTTGACGCGCGCAGAAGTCGCATGCAAGTGAAGTCTTTAAAACGCACCCTTTTTTGACTTTTTATTATATTATTAGACAACAGGCTTTGTTAGTCATAATTTAAAGTGGATAAATACCTATTTATTTGCCGTCGCACAGTGTACGGAAGACCCTTGACATCGAAAATTTTCAAGTAACTTCACTTTTGAATAGGCCTTAGCGTACTTAATGTAGGAGTAAAACTCCAGTTTTAAACTTCGTTCTAGTTTACAAGAAAATGATTACTAAAATTTTATTATTTTTTGCGGTTCCAAATTGAAAAAACAAAAATTTCTTTGTAACTTGCATTTAACATATTTTTTACTAATTTATTGAAAAACGCTTTAAAAATGGCACTCCGTTTGCTTTGTCGCAACACTCAATAGTCAATATATGGCCCGTAATATTCTTTTTCTATTTTTTAGTCTTAATTTTTTTTATTTAAGGGTTAAACTTTGTTTTATTAGAAACATTTACATGTTCACAATACACATCAAAAAATCAAGCACGAAATTAGCGGAACTAAAGAAAAAGAAACAAAATACTCTTACAACTTTATTGTGCAATAGGGTTGTCACAAACTGAATCGATAATTATAAATAGGTGCTTATAAATAGCTGTGGTTTGTTTCTTTTGGTTGTAGTTAGACTTCATGATACTTTGAGCTCATTCTGCGTAAATAGAAACACCAATGACTGAATTATGTTCGGGTACTTTGAAATAACTACACTGGAATATTGAGACAGCTACCATCTTAGTCTCCCCGTGACCATGGCTGCTGAAAAGCAACTGAAACGTCGGGGAAAGTGTAAACCTAAATATAAATAGTTTTAATAGTTTAAATAATTTGATTAGCTTATAATTTAGTAAAATTCAATAGTAGTAGTAGTGTAACAGTTTCAAAATTATGTAATACATAAAGTGTGATAAATAAATAACGCAATAAAATCCGTATATAGAAATTTAATTTCAATGAATAACAGTCGCGTAAACAGAAGACAATATTATGTAAAACAATAATTTAACTTATAAATTATAATGTTAAATTATTATTTTATATCCATACATTTTGATTAAAGGACCAAGCCTTTAATTATTAGGTACTACTGTATAAGAATAGGAATTATTTTTATTGTGTATAGATTTTTCCCGCGGCTACGGTCGCGTAAATGTAGATAGGTTAGTTAGGTTATATTAGTAACTGTAGGTCCTTTTTTTGTGTATGAAAGGTATCTCTTTTTCTGTTCTCCTGACAATGTCTGCGAAATTTCATGATGATCGGTCGAGTAGATAAGGCGTGAAAGTTTAACAAACAAACAAACAAACTCACATTCTTATTTATAATATTAGATAGGACGATAAAGCAATTCAACATTTTAAAATTTATTATCGATATTATAAGTTGCTGACTGTATTGACCTGTAAAAATAGTGTAAGAATAAATAAATAAAATGTGCGTCTTCGCAATGCGAAGATTGTGAGCAGAAGGCACGCGTCGTCACTGGTCAAATGTCAAAGCAAGACTGACGAGTCCAGCATTGCCAATTATTTGGTGATGGTATGAGCCCACACAGCTCGTCCAGAGAAATTCCATATCTTTATAAACCCCGGACTAGGAATTAATCCTATGTCGCGGGGGACTTTACAGACATTCAAAAAAGGACACAAGAAACACAGAGACTGGAAACAACTATTTGTGGATGATACAATGTTTTTTCCTAGGAGATCGAACCCACAACACTCGGAACAATGGCAGTGGCGAAGTGACTACTTTAATCACTACACCAGTCATGCAATAATTCCATCTTGCAGGCAACTTAGCTTAGAAGTTGTTACAATATTACCGCGTGTCACTCAATAAGTTCTAACTCATTGAAGGTATATTAACATACCTAGTTCTCTTATTCCTTTTCTATCATACCATCTTTAATTCTATTTTATTAGATCAGAGCGCGATTGTTATGTTGTCGGCTTCGATGGCGTAGTAGTTAGTGTTACCGACTGCCACGACTGAAGTCGCGGGTTCGATTCCCGCACAAATCAAACATTTGTGTGCATCAACATGGATGTTTGTCTTGGTCTTGATGTTTCTATGTACAATATGTACGTATTTACAAAAGAAAAGTATATACAGGGTGTCCGGTAATTAATGGATAACCTTGAAATGTCTTATAGTAGAACAGAAGGCCGTTCAGAAAAGTGAAAAAAAAAATTAAAAAAATGCAAGCTATCTTAGCATAGGTTTCTTTTGACTGTCTATCTATTAGCATAATTAGTGTTCAATAATAAAACAACAAAAAACCGATGGATTTCATTCATTTATGGTCGTAGTATACAAGAAAGTTATACATGGTAATTAAAAAAAAAACATATCTGAGGTAGTAGTTAGGATAGATTTTTTTACATATTTTTTTCTGAACGGCCATCAGTTCCACTATAAGACATTTCCAGGTTATCCATTAATTACCGGACATCCTATATGTATGTTTATCCATTGTCTAGTACTCATAGTACAAGCTCTGCTTACTTTGGGCTAGATGATGTTGTGTGTATGTGATAGAATATATAAAAAATAAATAAAAACGTTCTCGTAATGAGCTTGTTTAATATCTTGGTTTAATGACTTATGGCCAGTCCCACAACTAACAAGTAAAAGTTATCCGAAAGATAAATCGCATGCTGTCTCACTCTTGTTAGTTTAAAGAAGAGAGATGGCGAGACTTTTATCTTATAGATAAATGTTATTTGGAGGTAGTGGAACAAGCCGTTAAACTTTTGGCTACGTTCAGATATCGGGATCCACGCATCCAAATTTGTATAGTCGAATAGTACAAACAGACACATAGACAAAAATTCAAAAATAATTGTTTGAATACTATCACATTATTTATTCTTAAATACATACCTATATAATACCACCAGTAACACTTTCATTATATGCAAGTATAGAGTGCATGCATTCCTACATAGTCGTTCAAATAAGCGTACGACGCGAGACGATGCTCACTTGTCTGTCGTCGTTTTAAATGTCAGCATTCTCATCACCTCTTCGCGACGTAAGACGCTAGCCGTTATAGTTTAGATGAGTGACAGGAACATATTACGCATAGCTACTTATAAAGCTATCTCAACGGTTACAATAGAACGTAAGTCGAGCGGAATGTTGTACATAGTCTAAATTCTATATCCGCGAGGCAGTGGTGTATAATAGTCACTTCTCACCCACTATTTTATATTTTCTCTATAACAAAATAAACAAAATGACTGCAATTTATGACAAAAATTATGCTAACACTGAGCAATTATTTCAACAATATTTACAAACCTTGAACTACGATCCAACTGAAAACTTGATGACTATTATTTTCAATAGTGTTACGCAATAAAATAGCTGTTTAATTAGTCATAGTAATCACTTAGTTTATAATGTAATTCATAAGTTTTTTTATACAAATAATCATTTTTTTTATAATCTACATAATACCTATGTATTATACAGTATATGCCCTTAATGCCAGTGGCACAGGTTTACCCTAATACAGGCACCCCTTATAATTTATTACCTTTACGATGTAACCTAATCTCTGCATCCATTTGTACCAATTTCAGTTGAATAAATGATTATGATGATTATCTTATCTTATCTTGATCCGGGGGCCAGTCATTGTAGACCGGCGACACTTCGACCCAGTGGGATCTTTTGTGTCGGCCCCGAGGTTTATCCTTGAGCTATCTCCCTATGAATGTACTGCATCAGTCGCAGCGTACACCTCAGAGGGAGAAGCCTGAAGTCTTCAGGGTTCGGATATGCCAATCCCATCAGACCCATCCTTAGTCCGGCCAACGCGTCACATTCACACAGTAGGTGTGATATGGACTCGTCCTGTTCACCACAGGCTCTGCAGATCGAATTGTTTGACAATCTCAATCTGCACAGGAAGTCATTGGTGCCAAAATGACCAGTAAACGCTCCTGTGAGTAGGCGTATTTGGTCCTTGTTGTACCCGCAGAACTTCCGGGTAAAGCCCGTGGCTCTGTTTGCAATGAATTTCTTGGAGTGTTCCAGACCCCTAAGGGCTATCCACTCCAGCCTGTGTTTATCATTGCCATGTGCATTCAAAGCTGCCTTGACGGTACTCTCAGAGAGACCTACGAATGGCTCGGGGCCCACAAATTGTTGCTCCGAGCCCTTTTTGGCTAATACATCAGCCTCCTCATTACCCTGCACCCCTGCATGCCCCGGAACCCACACCAGCCTGACTGTGTTTTTCCTGCCAAGTTTGTTAAGGGCTTTAACACAGTTCAGGACTAGTGCTGAGTCCACCCTACAGGAGTTCAGAGCCTTAAGAGCAGCTTGACTGTCACTGAGTATATAAACAATCTTGTCAGTGACATTGTTGTTAATATTCTCCTGCGCACAGGCAATTATAGCATAGGTTTCCGCCTGGAAGACCGTTGCATATTTGCCCATGCTTTGGTTCACCTTGCAGTCGTTGGCATAAATACCAGCGCCTGATCCTGTTTCCATTTTGGAACCATCGGTGTACCAGATGAGACAACCCTTGTCAGGGGATCGTAGACCTCGTCTCCATTCGTCCCTTGTGGGGACCTTTATTTTAAAATTATTTTTGAATATGTGCATTGGTTGCATTTTGTCACATCCCATGCTCATAATCTCTTTAAGATCCTTCGAGATCTCCAGTTTTGTGTGTCGAGTTACTGGCATGTTGACGCTCCACAGCCCATGTATAGATAGTCTATGTAGCGCCTTCATCGCCTCTAACTCCACAACAATGTGTAGCGGCGTTAGGTCCAGCAGGATCTCTAACGCAGCCGTTGGCGTAGTAGGGAACGCCCCTGTTATAGCCATGCAGGCTAATCGCTGCACCTTCGACAGCGCTTGCCTGCATGTTGCTAGTTTGGTTCTTGGCCACCAGACAACGCTTCCATATGTGATTATGGGTCTTATCATCATCGTGTATAGCCACTTGATGACCTTGGGTTATTATGATGATTAGGTTTACTATAGTTTTATGCTCTTCGTAATAAAAAATCACCCTATTGCATCTGACAGGCACAGTTCCAAACTTCGTGCTGTTAATATCTTATCTTATCTTGTGTGGGGCCCGTCAGTACAGACTGGCGACACTTCGACCCAGTGGGATCTTTTATGTCGACTTCCCCAATAACGACTGCCATAGATGTTCATAGCAGCCGGGACCGACAGCTTAACGTGCTCTCCGAGGCACGGAGCAGGCGATAATTGTCAATCAATACGCACATAATTTCGAAAAGTTATATAACTTCCGAAAGTCAGAGGTGCGCGACGTGGGTTCGAACCCGAGACCCTCTGCATTGCAGTCTGTTGGTCTCCCCACTGAGCTATCGCTGCTCTGGTGCTGTTAATAACTGATGCTGTTGTACTGAGAAGTTCTTCACAGGAAATTCTGTCAATCTGTCCTTTTTGCCAGGTTCGTGAATCAAATCCAACTTATATACAGCAATCACATACACTACCGTTACAACGCCTTTCAAGACTGACGCGCATGATTAGTGTAGTCGAATAAAAAAATGATTTTTATTTTTGTACCTTCACGACATGCATCAACAATTATTACATATTAAATGTTGTTTATGTGCAGATATACGTCCCTCTCTCCACTCCCACATAGATGCACACACCACACCACGTGGCACTTGCATTGCAGCAAACACTACACAGCGCTGATTTTCAGCGAACAGTGCTCTACTCAAAATAAAGAATACATGAACATTTAATAAATAAATTACCATGAAAGAAAATAGCATAATAAATAATAATAAATATGTACTATTTTATTAAAAGAATAATTAATAATTAAACTGTAAATAAATATTTATATATCGTGTGACAATAAAATTGTTTTTTACTTCTGTATTGGCAGCAAGAAAATAAGACGACGCTCATGACGTTATGAGTGTCATACGATGGTCTTATGTCAGTGCATCATACCCAATATATGTATAATCAGCATTAATTTATTAATGTTCACAACGCCTTACCTCAAAACCAGCGACCACAGTGTGGTCGCTGCCTCAAAACCAACATGAGCCTTGCATTATAAAGGACACAGTGTACGCATTTCTATAGTTTTGTTAACACATTCGAAAATAAATCTTATGTGTAGACAACACTACACAAGTATCATAATCGTAAATTATCGCTTTTGTCAATGCATTAGCGATTCAGTTGCACAAGTTCAACTTAAATGCTTAAACAAAGTAACTGCAATCACAACATTGTGTGCCTACAAGCTTGCACCGTTTTATAGAAATACACGGAATTAATATTTTATTAATAGAACAAAGAAGTCTCCGTGCTGCTTTCTTAAGAAATAAATCGTTACTGAGAAAGTATGTATTTATTTATATTTTGTTTGGTGTATAAGGTTCCTGTTCCATCGACAACGATTAGCGAAAAGCGAGCTGGCAATGTGCATAATTACATTCGAATGATATTCGAATACATTTGAGCACAACGCTATACCAACTTTGCAACATCAAGTCAGTCGTCATCGACGAAGAAAATAGTCTGAAATCTTTCCTTCATCCTTTCCATTATAAATATTTTCCTCTTTCACTTTAATCATTTTGCGACACCTATGTCAGATATTTTGCAAATCGTCACATCTTTTGGAATACACCTCTATTAGATGTAATGCCAAATTGCCGACGTACTCATTGGATCATAATTTTTACATGTCCGTAACATCCGCTTACCCTCAATAAGTTTGTGTGCAATGTCACGAACACCAAGACTTCCTAGCACAAACTCTTTTCGGATATCGTCGTATAGCAATTAGCGATCAACTAAAACTATACATATATATGCACCTCTTTTATTTACACATATTCTGGTATTATTTGTATGTTTCTTAAGCGAGATAATATTTGAACGCCAATCGCTTTTACGCAGGCGCGCGGCGCGCGGCGTTTGGACAAATTCCTAATGAGCTCCAACGGTTTACTGTTATTGTATGATTTCAAAGAAAGAAAAGTTTTCTGTGAGGTAATGATTCGTTATTAATGTAATATTATATATCTAATGAACAGAGTCAAGGGGTTATTCTAATAGTGGCCAATCCGATACTGACACAGCTAACAAAGTATGCAACCCGGTATCCAGCACACCACGTCCCGTTTATAGTATTGGTATCCTATTCTTTCTCCTCATTTTCCACTACTAGTAGTAGGTTCTTGAAGTCATTAGGATTGTCAACTTAACGTTGGCATCGCTGATAGGCACGACCATTATGTATAGGTATTTTAGTAAAAGCCTATTTGCGTATCGACTGAAAAGCAGTACGGATATTCCTATTCCTTCTTTAAAAGGAACATAAATACAGAATTTGTAGAGTAAAACAGTCGCTCTATTCTTCCTTATATAAGCATATTGTTATCTAATGGGCACAGTTCTTAACGCCATAATGCTTTTAAAAGGTAACAGTGGATCTAGTTAGCCAGCTCGGGTTTGTTACTGAGATCGGCCAAAGTAATTGATATGTTAAGAAGTTGGATAATGAGCGGTGTTGCACAACCCCGTGCATCGGCAAGTACGCCTTGGGTCTTGCTCCAGATCTCTCTTCGGTCATGTCGAATTGCCGCCCCGTCGGACTGTAAATGTGAGAAATTAAAGAGTACACTTGTACAATTGCGTACCATCCACCCAGACGTCTGTGCAAGCTGTCTTATATTATGCTAGATACGAAAACGTTAATATCAAGCAGCGTCGAATAAACACTCGAAAATTAACGCGATCCACGTTCCATTCTAATCTCTATCTAACCACGTCAAAACAAAGTGTGCCTTCAATCATTATATGTATTCATCAAAGTACTCGTTAGCCCTTCTGCCTATCCCAAAACTGACACAGCTACAGTATAAAATAAACAAACATTTCTAATTTGGTACCGCTTGGCACCTAACTCTGTTTATCCATATGTCATTCCCAAACTCGCGACCTGGTTTGTTCCCAGACATTAATCTTTGTGAAAAAAAAAACTATATTGTGTCTATGGCCGTTCGGTCACGTAGACGTGATTCGGTAAGATTAACAGACGTTTCTGAGATTAGACGGGATAGTCAGACATAGAGACGCCATGAGATTTGGTTTCATAATATATTTTTATGTTGCCTCTGAAAATATATATCGTAAATTTCGTAAATCCTAACTTATAGTATAAATACGAAAGTGAGTTTGTTTGTTTGTTACGCTTTTACGCCTTAACTCCTCGACCAATCATCATGAAGTTTCGCAAACACGTAGTCAGACGTACAGAAAAGGACAAATATTTTCCACGAATGAAAGGTATTTCATCAATATCCATATATGCAAAATTTAGGTAAACGTGAGCAACGCCGCAGGCTAAATCTAGTAGCAAATATTTAGAATGTGACTGCCTCATTTATTCCGACATAGACATCCTTTATGATACATGTCTGCTTACCCTTTCAGTGATATAGAAGTGTGATGCTATGTTACATATAAAAAAGCAAGTTCCTTAAAATAATATACAGCCAGTAAAGGAAAGGTTTCAAAATAGTTGACTACCAAATCTTTCTGTTAGTCACAGAATAACATGATTATCGTAACATAGGGTTAAACCTTTATCCACGAAGCGATATTTAAAGGTACATTTATACAAGTATACTTTAAGGACCCGCGTAATACGGGTAGCCTATTATCATCTACTGAGCATGCTGCCTGGCTACGTGTTCCTACTACTACCGTGACCATGGCTGCTGAAAAGCAACCGAAACGTCGAGGAAAGTGTAAACTTAAATATAAATAGTTTTAATAATTTAATTAGCTTCACAATTAGTAAAGTTTAATAATAGTAGTATGTAGTGTAATAGTTTCTAAATTGTCAAATAAACAACGCGATAAAATCCGTATTTAGTAGTTTAATTCCAATGAATAACAATTGCGTAAACAGAAGACAATATTAAGTAAAACCAAATTACACTTTGGCCGAACCGGGAATTAACCCCAAGATGTCATGCACATCATTTGCTTTTACTTCCGCCGCTAAAGGCTATCTATCTAATAAACTTATAATAAGCCTTATTTAAGGTGAACACGATAAAATAAAATCCTTTTCAAACTTGATAGCTTTGGCACAAAAACTATTTATTACAATCGTTAATAAGCAATTATAATTTTGATAATACCACGGTTATCTTTTTAGAAAACTGACATGGATAAAGCTTAGTAATAAACTTCGTCGACCTTAATGGGATGTAAAGAAAGTCCGTGGATAAATATTAAATTCCTAGACTTATGCGTTTATGTTCTCTAACATATAGAGTAAGCAGCGGTGTCAGGTATTCCGTAATTGGCGTGCTGTTTTTAAAACAATTCTACTCTTGTATCGGAAATCGAATCCAGGATATCAAGTCAGTCGAACTAGGCGGACGATAATATAAAAAACGAAAGAAAATATTAGTTTTCTCCGCGGTTTCAACTATGACTTCAAAGCGTGATGATGATATTTTCTGCAACCTTTCACAATAAACAGACTACATAGTGAAAAATAAATTTTCAGTTAGGTCTGGCAGTTCCAGAGATTCACGTGTCGAGTAAACAAAAACAGCAATCTCGTTGGATTTATGCTATTAGTATAGATAAGCATAAAGATATATGGACTAGGATAGCAAACTTTAGCTACCGCGCACTTGTGGGTTCGAACTCTATACGTGACAATTATATCTGTGATCCACAAATATTTGTTCTGAATCTGGGTATACTTTGTATTCATTAGTTATATTTTTGTGTAATCTTTATGGCGACGCAGATCGTGAACCTGAGTTCGGGATTTGTCATTTTTATTTAGTAAAAGTAACGTAAAATTACAGGAAAATATTTATTACTGAAAATGTTATCTTTATCTCCCTAGCCTTTATTATTCCCAAGTCACTTGGGGTCGGCTTTTTCTAGTCTAACCAAATTTGACTGGATATCAGTTTTTATACGGAGCGGCTGCCACCTAACCTCCGCAACCCGAAGGCTATTAATGATACCCTAAGGCTAGACCAATGTCAGGATATTAGGAGGTAGTCACTTTCCCAATAACGACTGCCAAAGATGTTCATGGCAGCCGGGACCGACGACTTAACGTGCTCTCCGAGGCACGGAGCAGGCGATAATTGTCAATCAATACGCACATAATTTCGAAATGTCATATAACTTCCGAAAGTCAGAGGTGCGCGACGTGGGTTCGAAACCGAGACTCTCTGCATTACAGTCTGTTGGTCTCCCCACTGAGCTATTACTGAAAATGTTACATATGTCTTAAAGGAATTCAACGAATTAAAATATACTTCATACATATACACACATATATGTAATCTGTATAGATACGTTATAAAAATAGCCTTTTAAACCTGTTGTTAACCTATCGATAAGGAAAAGGTTTGTAAAGGCTTTTTTCTTCTGCAGGATATATCCTGGCGAAATATAAACATTATATTTCTTTGACATAATTTTCATGGTTCTTTTACAAGCAAATTATCTTCATGCACTTAAACATTTAAAATGTATATTTAAACTAATCGATTAAATAAATTTAAATTTATTTATTTATATATTAAATTAGAACGGTTACAATTACAACCAATTACACTAATTCAGATATTTACATTATATCAATTTAAGATAGCTTCTCATAAAAAGCATTGCAAACATTCATGGCGAATTTCATGGGTCTTCTGACTCGCAAAAAATTGTTCGATGCGTTAAGTCGAACCAGCTCATTATGGATGTCTGGGGCATCAATCAGACAGCGACATACTTTTAACATGGTCCCTATTTGATAACTTGTCCGCTTAGTATCGAGCATGTTGATAATATCCTAGAACCCGCTTGTATAGGTATCTTAAAAACGCTTTTTGGACTTTTTCCAATAAAAGTGCGTATTTCGGTGCATGTAGATTCATGAATTAAGCTTGCTCAGAACCAATGTGTTATACAAAATCTGTAAAACTTGTTGGTTTTGGAACTCTTGAGCCAATCTCTGGAATGATTCCTTGGCAACCGTGGTCACATGCTCATGAAACGTAAGCTTTTGATTAAAGGCAACACCGAGATCTTTCATCAAGTTGGATCTGACTACTAAACTGTCGTTAATTTTGCAATCAAAATGAATAGGTTGACGCATTCGACCAAAAGTCATAACATAACATTTTGATGTACTGAATTCCATCATGTCGATTTTACTCCACTCTAACACGGCGTCTATGTCTCTTTGAATAGCGAGACAATCTGTTATGCTATGGATGGCACTATAAAGCTTAAGATCATCTGCGTAAAGGAATTATTGCGCATGCCTAGAAACGTAGGAACGGAAGATAAGTCGTTAATCATTAAAAGGAACAATAGTGGCCGCAAAATTGATCCTTGGCCCTCGCCAGAGCGTGTGTGATAAAGGTTCAATTCTTATATTCCTAACTGGTCACACTGTATTCGACCGCGTAAATAGTGAGCAAGAAAACGCAACAAATTGGGACAGAATCCAATAGCATCGAGCTTTAAAAGAAGAATATTATTAGTAACCCTATCAAAAGCTTTGCGAAAATCGAAGTATAGTACATCGACCTGCCGCCCGTTTATATAATTATTTATTATAATACTGGCGGTCCCGACAGACGTTGTCCTATACAAATCAAATCCAATTCTAAACCATTCTCAAATCCACTTGAACACACAAAATATTTAATCAAAATTGGTCCAGCCTTTTAGGAGGATTTTAATTACAAACACACGCACAGAAGATTTACCTATATACGTGTACAAAGATATAAATTGTTACCATTCGAATTTTAAAAGCTTTCTTTTGAGTTAGTTAACAAATGACTGGCATTCTCGGTTACCCATCCAGCTAAACTAGAATGCTCGTCTCCGAAGTGGGTTCACGTAGGGAGTGCAATGTGGCTTGATCGCAATCCAAGGCTTGCACGGATAGCGTAGTGGTTTAGATGATCGCCTCGCCACTGCCAATACTTCGAGTTTTTTTTCCGGGTTCGAATCCCACACGGAACTGTGTGATCCATAGATGTTTGTCCTGAGTCTGGATGTTCGTTTTCTCCGTTGTTTGAATGTTTGTAAAGTCCTTCGCCATACAGGAATTCCAGATTTCCAAGAGCGAGCGTTGTCTCTTAAAAAAAGTAAATATGAAAAATCGTATTAGAATGCGGTATTCATCGTGCTACCACAGCTTAAAGCACAACTAAAGAATCAAATATTAAATAAATAAGTTAACACGTGCACTGGTAATGGTTTTTAATCAGTACTTTGTTATAAATACCGCTTACACTCACTCTTTGTAACAAACCAGATGATCTATAACTACTTTGAAACAGTTACATCTCTTTAATCTAACAGGAATCCAATTCACTTACCTTTCGTTTGATCTAATTCTGGACATATGTAGGTATATTACTTACGACAGCTAGCAGATAATTACAGAAATGTAAGACCATGTAGTAGAAATAAACATATAAGTAGTCTAGTAGCTCATAATCACGGGAAAAGACATTAAAAAAATATTAAATTTTAAAACATTGTTTTGTGTTTTTGAACTAGAATTTTCTAGCAACTAGAATTTCCTCGTTGCTCCATCTGTAGTGTATGTGAGTGCTGTACTTATGGATTCGTGTACGATTTTCAGGTCTGGGCAAGTATCGTTGGGTTTATCTTGCAAAAAAAATCTCAGTAGAATTCGTACTTTGCCGGGTAGATAAATGACAATAGGCATTCAAACAGACAGACAATTTTAGCATTTCTCTAGGTTTATGGAAAACATGTGTTTTTAAACAAACATAATTATATCGTACTAAATGCTACCGATGACTTCATTTGTATCTCGTCAAAAGTAGCCAGTGCCTTTTCTTATTAATCAAAATAGTTCCAGACTTAATTTTATCTGAATCAATTCAGCTGTTTAGCCATAAAAGTTAAAGTAGGTGTCATTTATACGTATCTACTGCTTGTAAAATGTCATCAATTATGTGCATTTTAATCTACTTTCTTTGACCTGATTTACCTACAATATATTATGTCTCTCGCAGTATAAATTTATCACAATTACTAATACAAGCGTGACTAAGTAAGTGCCTACTTCTTAAAAGCCTAATGTTAGGCTTTAGTTTGCCTAACCCAAATTACTGTCACAGTTCGAGGTCAACCTAATACAATCTAAACGGTGACAAGTTAACCTGACTAATCCTATGAGTAACCACGAATAGATTTACATAATTAAGTTACAAATTTGGTATATTTTTTTGTATGATGTGATCCAAAATATAACATGAATTTAAACATTTGAGAAGGAAATGGACTCTTCTGCATCTTTTTTTAAGTGAAACCTCAGTCTAATCGTCATGCCTGTGTCGCGGGAATACTTGACAAACATTCAAACAACAGACCCAAAGAACACCTAAGCTCGGAACAACCGTTTGCTGATCATACAATGTTTTGTCTCGTGTGGGCTTCAAACCTACAGCACTCAGTGCCGTGGCAGTGGTTGTTAAGTGAGCATGCGGTTCGCCTAATGGTAAACAGTTACATCAGAGTAAAATGTCTATCCGAAACTACGGACGAATGAAATATTAAGATTGTACCTATTGCTAAGCTTCCTTGGTCTTCTTTCTTAAAGCCACATTATTAGTGCTAATAGTACCAACAACAGGCCAAAAAATTTAATAAATACCTTTCATGGTAGGCCTACAGAACGTTTTCTGCGCAAAAAAGAATACGCCTATAGCAGCGGAAGTTAGGTGGAATCATTACTAATTTACCACGCCGAGGTTTCGAGTTCAATCCCAAGGCATGCAATTCTGAAATTGCCAAGTTATGTGTGTCTTAAAAACATACACAGCCCCACACCTGTATCTTTGAAAAGGTAGATAGAGGTTCATGTTGCAAGGAGTGAGCCTATTAGTAGAGGCCTGTAGCCAGCAGAGAAATAAATTTCAAACATATTTTCTTCTTTTGTGCGTGTGTTAGTTTTTGGCCTCAGATGGCCTTGACCATTTTACGCCGACTATGAGTGCGTGCATTAGGCACCCAACTTGTATTTTAAACTGGGCGAATATTATTGTTATCATAGCGAAAGACAAACAGCTTTTGGCTATAGTAGAGCTGTATATATTCCCCGAAGGGTGAGCAGACGTTTATCATACATACATTTCGATACCAAATTATGTTTCTAATGCTAAGGCAGCGAATACAATATGGACAGGAAAATTGCTGATTCTTAGATAATGGCACGCGTCTTTGTGTCCCAATGCAAAAGATAAGCTTTGCAAGCTAGCCCGCCCCAGTTCCCTTTACGATTCAGCTACCCTCCATACATTTACAGACCGTATCTTAATCATATAATTGACTCCTCGACTGGCCTAGGTATTCTTACTGCGTCAAATGTTTTGGGTTTGATTCAGCCAGAGAACTACAATTTGTGTAATCCACAAAGCGTTGTTCCTGAATCTGAATGTACTTTGTGTCCGTTGTTTCAATGTATGTAAAGTCCCTCACGCACATAAATTCTTCCTAATGGGGCAGTTGTCATTTGTAAGTACACGTGCTACTCCCAATGGTGAGGTACCACGTTTGATAATTAAGTTAAGCACAAAGATATAATTTAGGATTTTCTGTAAGGATATTCTCAGCAGCAATTCGAAATCGAGTAAAGCAACCGATATTCTAAAAGAAGTGATAAACAAATTTGTTAAAACCTAGATCTCTGATATACCACTTGAAAGTTTACCATCTGAACTAATTTGCAACTGAAGACATTCTGACGAAGACATAATATAGTAATTAAGCTTACGACAATACAATAAAACTATTGGACTTTGTTGAAAACTACTTCGTATACAATGCTTGAACACCCATCCAAGCCATCTTAAACCGTAAGCATATCCTTTAAACTCATGAATGAAGTACCATTTCCATGTCCTACGCCCATTCTTAGAATGCTAATACCCATTGATGCAGGCACCAATTTAAATAGATTCATGTCTGGCAAAACAACAGGGTATGAATGACAATACACCGGGAACAGCGTCACGTGGATACCACATGGCAAAGGTCGACACCCTTTTGGACAACCACAATCCTGCATTCACGCAAAACCTTATCACTTAAACAATAAAGTCCAAAATTGCATGTATTTTGCGTTTTTTGAAAGTTCTTCGTAGGGCTGCTAACATAATTCTGTTTGCAGTTCTCATCGCTTTTATTTCTAGCACAGTAAAGGTCAGAATTGTTTAAGCATGATAACTTTTGCTGTTGGTCTTTGGGAGACAGAAAGGCGCACTGGGACAATGAGAATTATAATAAACTGGTCGTTAAGTTGGTATTAATTACTATAGTCATTTGTTGTGCGCATTCCTGACCTTAAACTTAAGAGTGTCTCACGACTTGAGATTGTGGAGGCGGTGCTAAAAGAACGTGCGCAGGCTTGTCTGGTATGACAATAATATCTCCCGCTTTGATCTTCAGCTTATCCATACTAACATTATACAGGTATTATTTGTTTGTCTGTATGTAGAGAGTAATCTCAGAGACGACTCAACCGATTTTAAAAACCTTTATATTTCAAAAGCTACACTACTTATGACTGACTCATGCTGTATACATATGTATGTTTTCAGGACATACTACGCAAGCAATGTCGCATGCGGTAGATTTTTCTCTCGAATTGAAATATTTTTGGCATAATTCTGAATATTCTGTCATAATAAACAACTAGCTTTTGAGACACATATCATTGTTACTTTTATCTCATATTTGTTGTTTTAAAGACGAATGCTTCGAAGGAAATCTCGCAAGCTATCTCTGAGATTTTAAAAGCACGTTGTATTGAAGGTGAGTCAATAAATAAATTGAGATGTGGTGCACAATCCTTTGACGGCTAAGTAAATACGGAGCTGTTTATAAAGTTTTCGGCTGAACATATTTGTGTACATAAAAAACGCGCTTTTATTGGTCACACTTTATTTTCCCAATATTCAACCGATACCAAGCCAATAGGAACTTACTAGATTGCACATGTTGTATTTAGAAGCTTTATTGAAGAATGTAGAAACCTTTCTAACTTCAATATTGTTGCTATTTATAGCTGCCTACTTCACAGAGAATCTCTTTGTCCTCGGCCTTTCTGTGTTAATTTAAGGATCATAAATAAAGTCTAGTTGACACATATGATGAAGCAGCTGGTGCACGCAACTATTTCCTGGTATTTCTAAGAATCTTTGCGGCGATAAGATGGATGCCTTCCAAAAACAGAAACTGGCGAATATCATAAAATACCGGTGAAATTTAAAGAAAAGTGATGCGTGCATAGCACTTATTTTTAAATTTTGCCAGTCATAGAAGATACTAGACAGTAGGTGTAAAGCTTGACGGCTTCGGTCTGTGCCACTAACTTCGCCCATGAAGGGATAATTGTGGATTTTTATTACGATTCCGTGGAGTAAGTGTCAATGGCTCACTTTTAAGAAATGAATTGGGTGTGATCAGTTTCCAGTTGGTTTCTTACGTGAGATATGGTAACTGTATTGCATAAGCATTTTTCAGTTACTTGGAGCTTATTTAGCATGGAGTCTGTCAAGGTGCTTTCGTGCGTGGTAATAGACTCCCTCAAAAGACGCAACGGCTTTGTGGTACTTAAACATAAATAAGATATAAATTGTGAATAGCCCAATTCTCTTTATAACTTTTCGGTCATATCCAGGCATGATATTACGTTAAGTAGCTTTCTGGAGACGCAAATAATTTGAAATCAATAGGTGAACCAAGTACACAAATAAAATGCCTTTTAGTAATAAATACAATACTTTATTTAGTTCTTGTTAGTATCAGGCGGGGGCAGATGAAGCTTAGCTGCGAGCTCCTGAGGCACGTCTAAATATGTTCTCTCTAACCCTACAGTGAGGATCAGGGCCCGCAGACGGTCCACCTCAACGTGGTCTCCCTCGCTAGACCAGACCGTCATAGAAGAATTAAGTGAAGATGTCTCTCGAAGAAGGTCTAGAATGACTGGCTGACTGTTAGCCGCTAAGCCAGCACGGACCTGTAAAATAATCAAAGATCAACGAAATGAGGAGAAGAATAATTCATATTGACATAAACTCACGTCTGTATATTGTAAAGTGGGTGTGAGAAGACCGTAGTGGGTAATATAAGATACTTTCTATAAGAACGCCTACTGAGATGCGCTTTTATCGTCAATTGGAGTTTTAAACACTCTGGACGCATTGCTAGCCCTAAGAAAAAAGCTGATATGCTAGCAGCTTCAACGGATAAATATTACTAGATCCAGACTGCTTGGAGCCTTACTTACCGTAGAAACAACAAGAAGCTACGATTGTTTCTAGCTCAGGGATAGTTGCGTAGCCGGATTCCAGTGTGAACACAAGGAAGGATTTCTTGGCAAGGATCCCTCTGTACACTACACTTTTAATATTGAATTTAAGGGGTGTTATGAGTGACACAATCATAAGCTCAAAGGCTGCTACTACGCCATTGGTCTAATACTCACATTAGTCATACTTCGGCGGCCGACGTGTAATTCTCAACGCACATTTTAGACATGCTTGACGTTTCTTACGCAGTCGCCTGGTCCCCTTTATCGAATGTTAAGGACGTACTCAATGACGACCGTATTATACCCGTCCCATTATATTAAGAAATATAATTTTTTATGATTTTGCATATAGACGCACAAGGATGCAGAGACCCAATATATTTGCAACACGATTTATATTAGGCCGCGGTGTTCCTAACCATGCAATATTTTACATATGATATAAAATGTTATAGATTGTATTCGAATACAATACTATGTATTCGAATATTATTCAAATGCAATTATATACACTCATACCTTTTCTGTTAACACAGATAAATATTTGGTTCAATACTTACAGGAAACGTAACAGTTTGGTTTATATGATGTTCGTTAATCATTCGGAGCATAGTGCCGATCTGTTCTCCGCTATACTCTCCCTCGGTAATGTTCCCACCGTACTGGGTGGTCCATCCCACTGAGAGGACAGCGCGAGGATGCTTGGAGCCTAACTCAAGGAACTTGGCAGGGTCTACAGGCTTCGTGGCGGAGTCTACTGGACCTGGCAGGATGTCAGCATTCAGCCACAAAGGAAAGGTTATCTGAAACAAAATTATTTGTAGGTAATTTTACACATTCAGTAAAACTATAATATAAAAAATATCATGCCTACTTCTAATATAACTTTATCTATGATTGTAGTAGCAAATTGACCTTTGTCTAAAATAATTGTTTTTTGAAGGACATCTCCTGAACTAGGAATACATCCCGTGTCGCGACGATCTTTACAAACATTCAAATAACTTACATAAAGAATACCTAAAAATCCAATAATTATTATTAGTGGTTTAGCAATTTTTTGTCTGTAGTTATAAACCCTCACCCAACACCATATTATCAGAAATTGCCTTCTCTGCATGCGCATTGTCATTGCATGCGCAAGAGCGAGACAAATCTATACACTCTGTAAAGCTCTATCTCATTTTCGCGCATGCAATGACAATGCTTTGAGAGATTGTGATAAGACCTAAGGTAGATTCGGGTGTTGTCTACTTCTTTTACAAAACCACTGGCTCATTAGTTAGTGGTTAATTTGTAAAGTTTAACTACTAAGTTTACCAATATTAACAAGGAGTAGTTCTTGTCAGATAACCGCAACGAAACCTTATTTATTTGTTTTGAGTGTTTTCGTAACATTACGTAGTCGTAACATAGTAAGTGTATTTCGCAAGGTAGTACTGTGGAAAGGACGGCCTTTTACTTGTAAAGTACACGAATATCGTCCTCAGATTGCAGACTTACTATGACATAGAACTAGACCCGATCTGATAAATACATGTTGTTTGCCCGGGGAATCGTTAGAGACTACGAATTTCTTCTTCTGCTTTAACCAAGGTTACAACATAGATGGTTGCGGATAGATCATTTCAATAATAAATTGTTATGATTTGTCAAACACATTTTTTATCATTAATATGATGTTTCACATATATTCGTTTATTTTCCTAATTTTATTTTATCCTTAGGATTGTTATTGTAATATTAACAAACAACTCTATTAGTTACTAATACAAAAAATATATAATTATGTTAAACACGTTTTTTATCATTATCTTAATGATGGAAAAATGTGTTTGACATAATATATATATTGTATATTGCCTTCTCCTTCCTAATTTTATTTTATCCTTAGGATTGTTATTGTAATATTAACAAACAACTCTATTAGTTTCAGATTTTCGGCCTTGTAAACTTTGAAGATAAAGTAGGATGGTTTTTTTATAAATTGTAAAGAAAACAGGCATGTTTTAATAATATATGCGTTTGAACTTGTTTGATACAACATCTTAAAACACATAGCGTCTTCAATGCTGCTAGAAATATGTATGATTTAGAAGTTTTAGTCATATAGAATAACTAGTCATAAATATTACTGACATCAAATGTTCAGTCGCGGTCCGATCAATAAGATCACTCAGACATTCAAATTGAAAATTGAACACCTCATTACGTCATAATATTTCTTTCACATCTTTGAAAGCTATTTATAAAGTAACATGACCTCTTCACGGCATATTACCTATAAAAACTTAATCAAATAATTCAATCAGGAAATTACTCAAGATCCAAGTTCAATATCAGCATAGCAGTGATATTAACTGGGCGTATCACCCGGAACAGGCGAAGCCGAGGGATGATTACAAATGATAATGATACGCAGAAGATGCCGACGCACATGTGCGCAAGAGTCGATAGGCTTGCTATACACTGACAGCGAAGCGATTGCGATGTCCTAGCTACGAAATCGCTTAAGAACACTTTGGTGCAGTATTTTTATGTGAAATAACTCTATAAGAAGACCAAACGAAAGATGGATGTGAATATGGCTTGCAGCCATAACGAAACAGAAGAATATTTTGTAATTACTTACATTAACTGAACGGATGATGCAACGATTTAAATAGGTATTTCGCCGCTATCAGGGTACCTTATGTTGTAGATTCAATCCAAACTCATGACGATATGTCTATAATAATATTTAATTGATTAATAATAGTAACCTCCGACTCTATTACGATACTAAGCATAGTATCTTGGCCTCCTAAAACGCAACCGTTATAAGTTATAACTTACTAACACGATTATCGCTTTGCGTTCGCTCTTGCTACTCTTGAAGTATAACAATACCCAAAAGTGCATGATGACCGTGAATCATTCCTTTGTAAAGACATCTCTCTGATTACTACCAATTGTACTTAATTAACAGCTACTATCGCCGGCAGCGGTCCAAGTGCTTGACGAAATCTTTAAATTTGGTTGTAGCTGTAATAGCCTTGATAGGAACTTTGTAATAGTAATATTTTATCACATACACACAACACCATCTAGCCCAAACTAAGCAAAGCTTGTACTATGGATACTAGACAATGGATAAACATACATATATCCTTTTTTTTTTGTAAATATATTTATATTATACATAAAAACACCCAGACCAAGACAAACATCAATGTTCATGCACACAAATGTTTGACTTGTGCGGGAATCGAACCCGTGACCTCAGGCGTGGCAGTCGGTTACACTAACCACTACGCCATCGAGCCCAACTTAAGTAACCGTAAGGTTATTAGCGGAGGATGTTGGCGGAGGCGCGTGTCGATTGTTTTTATGCAATAATGCGAAAGCGATGCGCGTCTTTGATGCGCCAGGTATGTGACATCACAAACAGCGTCCTGTGCAAAAAATACAGGAAATGACATTAATTTTAATAATTAATGATTATAATAATTATTAATTATAATAAATATTATGATATAAATTAATATTATGATATAAATATTAATAATTTTAATAATTAATGATATTAATTTTACATTTCGTGTTAGTAATTTCCTGTGCAAACATACTACTGGCTATGATAGCGGATAGACTACTTGCATGTGGTCGACAACAATAATAACTTATTTATATACAAATTTTAGAAAAAGCGTCATATTTCCTTTACTTTTAACTTTGTAACCTTTTAAATAAACTAGCGGTCGCCAAATGGTCAAAATACGACCATAATAGATTAAAATTTTAAGTTTGATTATTATTAACGTTTTATTGTCTATAACTATACCCTTATCATTACATTTAATTAAGTCATCTACACCACATACATATGTAACCATAGTTACGAAGAATTCTATGACATCATCCGAAATATGCCGAAATACTACGAACGCGATGCGACTGCTTGTGTCAAATGCATGGTAGTGTGCGTGTAGTATTTTTTCATTATTTCAATGTATTTTTAATGCATATTTTAAAAAAATATTAAGGTTCGCCACTCCTCCATATTATAAACTTTGACTGTGCCAAATTTCATACTCCTCCGTCCGCGCAATTTTCGTAAAAAGCGATACAAAGTTTTTGCTTCACGTATTAATATACATATAGATAAATAATAATTATTATGACAATTAGTCCCTATAACAGCTGCCTCGTTATGCCGGTAGTGTACATTACTGGTCTGAAGACCTTCCTATTAGAAAAACCCCGCTGGTCCTATTCTTTACATTCCTCGCGTATCAGCACAAATATTTGACAGTTGTATTTTTCAATCGACGGTGGTTCTTGCGCTTAGCACTCTCAGTCATTTGACAATAAATCATATTTAGTATTGGGTAGTACTTAACTGATCCTCAATTTTTTGCCTTTGTTCCACCAAAAATACTAATTGCACAGCAAAATATATTTAAAGAGGTTAAACTAAGTCGACGACCTATTTTTGGGTGGGTTTAAGAAGGAACCTAACATAACCTAACCCTTCCGAGACGGAATACAGTGATTTGAGGCGCATAGGTGCTGATTATGATATATTTTAGTAAGCATATTTTGTTGTGCAATTAGTATTTTTGTTGGTCAATATATTTAATTCCTTTAGTATTGTCTCGCGTTTATACGAATACTATATACAGAAAATAAACTACTTAGAACATAAAATAGAATAATATCGGTACATTAGTATAGTAGTGATATAAAATTAGTTCTTAGTAGTGCCATAAACTTCGTTCTAAGTCATAAGACTTAGAACGCATTTTATGGCGGTTCAATTAGTTTACTTTTTATCTATGTATACCTATATTTACACGTTCCTAGACGTTTCAATTGCCTTTCAGCAGCTATTGTCACAGGGAGACCAAAGTGGTGTTCGTCTTGATGTCTTGATGTGTTACGTGAAATATAAAAAAAAACTAATAATATTTATTTTCAAGCAGCAGGAACGTCTGGGAATGTAAATAAGGTTCTTCTGGGCAATTTCAGTTATGGCAATTAATCTTAAGACGCAGACTGGCCAACTACGCAGGACATTTTATAGAGCACAAACACAAGTGCACTCTCAATTCCTTCACAGGAACAGAGAGAGATCAGACACAAAGCCAACGACTTTACGTGCCACGGGGACGTGCAACACCACCAACTTTCTAATTTCGTGCTCTTGATAAAAAAATCTTGACGAAATACACCCAATTTTTTTTGGCTTGATCCTGAAATTGAATAGGGGGGCGATGGCTGGTCCATGCGTCGTACTCGTGAACGGGTGCTACTTGTGGTGACTGGTCGACCTTGGTTTCGCGGAATTCGATAATTTACTTACTACATTTTTTATTTAAACAGTTTACACTACGGACTACAATCATGCCTTGTCTTGATTATTTATGTACTATGGACTTGAACGACCACTCCTAAGGTTAAAATCGCATAGCAGGCCAACACTTGCTTGAGTTTTTTTACAAGGGTTTTTTTTAAGGTCGGAGTCACTTAAAGTCAGCATGTCATTGTGTAAGCGAAAATTTTTCTGAGATGGTTAACCGTCGCTCAAGTCGATAGTACATGTAAGTGGATGCTCCTATTTACCATCGCCGTGAGTTGATCGCGGCAGTCGGATCGGTTGCCCTCTCGCTCCCGGCCGTAGTTCAGTCTATGGTCCGGAGTGAGAGGTCGTGGAACGCCGTCGCCTCCTTCTGCGAGGAAGTAATTTCCAACAAGGAGGCGGCGGAGCGGGAGAGGGAGCGTTTAAACCCTATCCCCAACCGCAGAGCCGGGCGCCGGAGGGCGCGCGATGACCTCCAGCCACCATGAGGTTTGACCTGGGGGTGGCGGGCTTTGTGGGCCTGCCCGCCATCCGTTCAGCACCAGGTCCGAGAGGCGGCGTGCGTGTTCCCACGCGCGCCTCTGTGTCGAGTCCGTCTCCCCCAGGGAATTTTTGAGGGAAAACAGTAGGGAATTTTTGAGGGAGTCCTTTGGGTAGGTCTCTTTGGGTAGTGGCCTGCCGTTTCATACGGCGGGCCGAAACCTCGGCGGGGTCGCGACCGCATGCGAAAGCGATTCGCGCGGCCCCGCCGATAGTGGTTTTGTTGAGGAACACCGTGGTAGGTTTAGTCGGTATTCCGGGAGGTACATTATTTCTTTTCCATCTTCTTTTACCCCGGCGAGTCCGACATAATCCCTCCGCCCGCCCCCGCGGAGGGATATGCGTCATTGCATTCCCGCACGTAAAAAAAAAAAAAAAAAATGCTCCTGTTTACCATACTGCTGCTTTAGATGCTACCATAAAATTTTATTAAATGTTTGAGTATTTTCAGTAGTAGTTCATGGAGAAATGGTTGCAGCACCTTACAGTTATGATTTGTAAAGGAAATATTATTGTAACCTTGGCGATTAAAAAGAGTGGCCATGAGTTTCTTGCCCGTTCTTCTCATGAGCCCTACACCCTTACTTTGGTGAACGTGGCAGTAAATGTAAATTCACAGAAAAATTTAGTGTAACTTTGACATTCATAAGTGTTACCATGTAACCTAACCTGAATAAATTTATTTTTGATTTTGTTTTTGAACACGGTACCCACGCACACACAATTCGTTACCGTTGCGCCACCGAGGTAGACAAAATAGTATAAATTCAAACTAATATTATAATAACTTTGGACACTAGTAGAACCACGACGCGCAGTATTAGGTACGTACTCTGTACACAGGACGAATAAGACAGGCGCTCTTCATTGTAATTATTATGTTTGCCTTTTTATCCTTGTTACACTAGGTCGGTCCAAGGACAGTACGGTAAATTCCCACATGTGCCAAATCTCTTGTTTGTAAGCGTATGTCATTTTTTTCAGTAACATTTAGCTGTGAGCCGGGCCGGGTGACGGGTCTAACAAATGTGCGGTGCCTACCGCATATGCGCCGCGGTACATCTTTGTTGTTCCTGTGGGGCCATGGATACAACGGCAAACGATACGAGTTATATTAAAATAAATTTTATTCAATAAAAATGGCTGCCTCATTATGGTCCTCTAGACCGAATTTCGGCCATCTTAATGGAGACTTATCATTTGGGCAGGAGGTATTTTAGTGTACAAGTGTGTGCGCGAACACAATTGCTCTCTCTTTTCCTAAATCTAGGTATCATTATACCGACACGACCGGAATTAGATATGGTGCAGGACCAACGAGTTTCAGTGCTAGGTAAGAGGTGTAGAATATCACCAACTGCCTAATTAGGTAAGTATATAACTTTAAATATATTACTTTTTGGTAATCTGACCCAAGATTCGACTTAACTTCATTTACAAAAGTCGCAATCACTTCCGCTGCTCTACCGAGGCAGTCAACAACATCTCTGCTCCTTATTTAACACACGAGAAAGGTTTCCATATAATTATGTATTTAACGGCGTAGAATTAGTAATAGTTGGAAACTTTAAGGTAACTTTAAAATATACGAAACTTCGGCATAGCAAAATATTTTGTAGCTCTACTATCACTAATCTAACAAGAACTTTATTTAGTAACTCTAGTTTAAGTACTTACTTTCACTTGCAGTACCTATTGGCCTTGTTGCTGTGATTTCGCTTAACTGCAAACCGCAATTGATTTATGCCGTTGTTTTATTATAAAACCAATACACCATATTACAGTCGTGCTTTTCTACAGTACTCCGCGGCGCTTATAGCCCCAACCTCACACACACCGACCACACAAGATGTTGTTTTAAATTCCTGATTATTCTCACGCTATGTCATTATTCTAATTAAGACGTCTACCAGACACTTTACAATATAAACAGCAACATATTTCCTGCTTAATAGAATCCATAATCCTATAGCAAATTAGATCTGGAGCCTTTTGAAACTAATAGAGCAATATAAACTTTAAGTGTTGAAAATAGGGTTTAGTTTCAAATGGTTGTATTGCCTGTGGTGTAGGGATCACCATGAGAGGTTTTGGAAGCCATTACTAATTTTAAATGATGACTAAATTGATTACTTTAGGGATAGATTGTTATAATAATTATTTAATAATAGTATTGCCCATTAACTACTAGCTCAATTTTTTTAAGGGTGCAAGCTACTGTAACCTCTTAAAAATAAATCAGCGTATCATCATTCATCATACATAAAACTGTATTTAAGTACCTACGTAATAATGTGTTGTCTTCCTACAGTAAGTACTAGATGAAGCTAGCGCGAACTACTCATCCGGGCTGTATGCACAAGTTCTGACTAATAAACGCGACGCAAGTAATTTCATAGATAAAAGACGACCTGTGAAATTGGGGTATTTCCAAAATTTTGTAACTCCGATTGTAGAAGTCTGGTGACTGGTGGTGGTTGACATTATATTAAAAATGTATTAATTTTATTTCGAGAAAACACATGCATTGTTTGATTTATACGTACAATATTTTCTTTATGTTAATTTTAATAAATAAGTTATTGACATGTTGATTAATCATTTACTTCAATATATTTTCGTTAACTTTGTGTTTAGTATGCTCCAAGTTTTAATTCGGGATAAATACATATTGGTTGCTATTTTTGATTATTTTAAACAAGCAAACAAAGCGTACCTGGTCAAATCTGTGCTAAAACAAACTACTACACGAATCTGTGAAATCACTACATATTATATAACAAATGCCCCCGACGCGTCTGCCTGTCTGTCTGTTTGCGATAAACTCAAAAACTACTGAACAGATTTACATGCGGTTTTCACCAACCGACAGAGTGATTCATGAGGAAGGTTTAAGTGTATAATTTGTTAAGCTTGTGTACTACGCTTGCGAAGCCGGGGCTGGATGCTAGTATTATATAATTTGAATTCATCACTAGCACTGATCGACTAAATAGGTTGCATGAAAAATACATTTACTACGTACAAGTCTGGCAACCCGCACTGGGCCAGCATCGTGGACTGTGGCCAAGCCCCTCTTACACTGAGAAGAAGTACATCAGTGGAACAGCTTATAAACAGGTCTGATGCCTATAATATAAAAAATACCTACAAACAAAACGACAATTTCAAAGGCAAAGACCAAATCTCTAGACTTTTTGTTCTAATAGGTTAATGACCTTTACCACCATGTCCAGCACTTAGCATGCATGCGAAGGCTCGATGATTGCAATTGCATAATTACAGCCGTACGTTATTACCTGACCACTGAGCACTAATCATAAAACCTTGATCATTTCTTACGAGACGCAGGAAAAGTAATAATGGCCTACGATACGGGTGGTCCTCACAAGGTATTCTTCAAGTGAATGCTAGTCTTTGTGTCTTTTTTGTACTACTGTCTATGTCGTAAACGTGCAAACAGCTTACCTAGAAAACCGTAAAGAGCTGTATAGGATGCAACTCATGTCTTTAAATTCTCGGGTCAGATAAATTGGTATTATGTTTTTCTGTCAAGAAGTACGGAGTCTAGAACTGTGCTCCGTAGTCGAAAGCTCTCTATTACATACCGTTACGGACATAAAAACATAATGGAAAAATTATATCATAATAATATCAGCCCTGTATTAAACTGACTCACTGCTGACCTCTTCTTAGTGTGAGAAGGGTAAGGCCATATTCCATCACGCTGGCCCAGTGCGGGTTGGCAGTCTTCACATATGTTGAAGAACATTATGGAGAACCCACAGACATGCAAATTTCCTTCACCGCTAAAGCGAGCGATAATTAACTACATATTTAATACGCACATAACTTCGTATCGTCAGAGAGATGCGTCTTGGTATCGAACTTGAGACCTCTGCATGGCAGTCCAATGGTCTTTCAATAGGCTATCGTTGCTTTTTTCACACTAATCTATCGCTTAGCTAATTGGCAAAATGTAGTATAATAGACCTCTGCCTCCTTTAAAGTATATACATTTAAAATGAACGTACCTGTGGTTTACTGTATTGCGCGATGAGGTCCTGACTCTTCTCATAAGCATCTATGCTCTTGAAGTCAAGCTTCACGCCCTTCTGCTTGGCATTCCCGTTGTTGTGCTGCGCCACGGTTGTCAAGAAGTCAGAGAGGGAGAGATCCGAGGTGGTCGCTGGAGGATGCGCCATGATCGGGATCGGAGGTCCATCATTGCCGTGTATCGTGCCAAGGACAATATCGGCTTCCAGCATACAAAGATCGCCTGGAAATTATATGGAACTTTTAGATGGAATAAGAGAATCTATGGATTCCGTATAAACTGCAGCAGACAGCTGCTGGAGCTGGGGTGATTGATACCTCCATTCAATAGTCTACACTCCAAATAGCCAATTAATTAAAAAAATTTGGCTTGTTGTGGTTCGGCTTAGCTAAGCAAAGGTTTTATTTTTGACGATAGTTGAAACAATGCTGAAGCAGTAGGATTAACAGTTTGTATCCTATGCTGTAGTTGCATGGTGACTTCTATTTGAAAGGTCGCCAGTGCGCCAGAGATACTCCTTTGGTCTATTCGGGTATCGATCGTGGCTGTCGGCAACAGCACCAACTTACACTGAGTAGTGAAGCAATATTTTGTATTAAGACACGCGCTTCTATTCCGAACCAGGAACAACCCAACATTTTAATAAATAAACTACTACTATAACTAAACTAAATATTTCATAACATCGATTGTTTTCCAAACAGCGATATGTCTAACTACAGTTATTAGTACATTGTTTGACAAAACAAGTCATTTGATCGCGTTCATACTTCGTAGTGTATGCGTGAAGCCCAAATCTGTCAAATATGTAATTGTTATTAATCGTTCGATTCCATGAACTACCAATGTGCAACACGAGACGGCTATTTTAGATGCAGTTTGGCACATGTTACAAGAAAAGTACAATTTTGAGAAATTATTTTGAAAGACAGAAAGTGTGTAGTGTGTAAAGTATTGTAGCGTGAAAGAAAACATAGTAACAACAATTAAGAATTTTGTACTAGAATGGATTAAGCATGTGCAAAAAATGGCCGACAAAATATTTTCAGGTAAGTATATTATATAAATGAAAAATGGCGAGCCAGTAAAGGCTTTCATATCATCATCTCTCAGCCCATCAGCTCAGCAGCTTTCTCTCTGAACTGTTAGAAAAGGTCTAGTGAAGAGTATGATGATCTTATTTTTTTAATAATAATAATAATTTGCATTTAATTTAATTTACAATTACAGATAATTTTTTTAAGGTTGCTGAAGCTACTCAAGCATCTGTATGACGCAAACATCTCAGAAGGGAGAAACTTCTACTAAGTTCAAATGTTCAACAACCACTTATGTCACTTAGTGCTACTTAAAATACTAATTAAAATATTGGCCAATATATTTCGAAATAATTGTAAATATTAAATATTAAAGAAGTAATGTTAAATTTTGTTCATAAATAAATATGTTCCATTTAATCGCCAATATTTTGAAACTTGAACCACAAGTCATCGATCCTAGTGTTGCCACACTCAATCAAATCACATTATTCTCGCGCTAACAGCCTCTACCCTCTCTATCACACGCCATTGATCAGAAAAGGACAGTTAACATTGTTGATTGATAGGTGACGCAGCTGGTAGAATTCTTGGTAGGAATGTTGTTTAATGGTAATATTATGAAGCTTAATTATTGGTGTTAGCTATTCGCATCTAATGCCATGCATTTATGGAGTATAATTTTCATTTTATGACTCAAGCTATGGTTTGATAATTATGGTACACAATTAAACGATTTATATTGTTTATAATATTGTTAATGCTTTTTTTAACAATTACCATTGTACTGTCTTTGTCATTGTATTGTCTTCGTACTTAGAGCAGCATTTGAACTGACTTTTTGCAACAGACGCAGTTTTCCAAGTAGCTATATAAATAAATCGAAATTAATTTGCACCATTAGTCAGCTATTATCTCCTATGTCAATTATGTCAATATAACTTTATCTAGCCAATAAAAAAGAACTATTTCTGAACCCAACAAACAATGTATTCACAAACTGGTTTTGACAAACAATGCAGATAATAATATGTTATTAAAAATAAATCGTTTTATTTATTATTTGGATAATATCATTGTGAATTAGTTTCAAAAGTATAATTAATGTCGTCGGATAAATTTTAAATCTTTCGTCCTAATAAATAAATCAAACGGAGTGGATGACTTAATTTAGTTTAATTTGATATTTTAAGTTTAAAGTTTATGCCACTTGACGTCCATTGGTTTTCTTCACTTTACATGCCCTGAATTCTGACTAATCAGGGCGATTGCACGAATTCCCGTTTATCAATGACTCAAAGTTATTAATAACTCCAAGGATGAATGTATCCCTATTTTTATGTTAGGTTTTTTTAGGAAGGTTGCTGTAATACAACGTTTTGACAGTAATTTAAAGTTGCTATCTTGTTAAACGAAGTGAAGTCTTTGTTCCTTCCGCCATCCGTGAGCGAGCGTGTCTAGGGTTTACAAGTGTATGTGTGCGTTGGTAACTACATACCACTATACGGGTAGTATGCTTGCTTGCCATCTTAGTAGTTAATAAAAAAACAATATTTAAACCAATTTATTTTATCATGGTCACTGGACATAGATCTTACAATAAAACTAGCGTTTGCCCTGGGCTTTACTCAGAATCGGTATTTTTTCTGGATGAAAGGAATATCTTTGTCCTTTCTTGTACCCCTAACAACGTGTATGCGAAATTTCATGGTGATCGGTGAAGTAGATAACGCGTAAAAGCGTAAATAACGAACAAACTCATATTCGAATTTATAAGTTAGAATTCCATGTCATACTTAATATAGTTTTGGGGCTTTTAACGTAAGTGTGTATCATTAAATTAGATTATTGAAGAGGAGAAAGTAACATACCTCACACAAAATATTGACAAAATTAAGGTAAGTACATCTATCACAAATAATATAGGATAGATACAACAATGTTTAAAACCATAAACAGCTCATTTTAGTGACAAGTAGTAAAAGTCGAAAATAATTTACTTCAATTTGAATTTCCCAGTTCGTTATTTTATTTAAAATTCATAACTGTCGAATAATAAGCAAATGTTCATTCATAAAATACTATTACAAATTTGTTTAATGTTCAACTACAATATTTCGTTGACTGTACAATGATAAAATTACGATTGCTACATGTTTTGATAAAAATAATACTTATTACGACACAGGGTTTCCCTGTGTTATCATAATTACATACATAATAAAATACTTTATCTACATTATTACTTACTTGCTAAAGCTGCACCCAAATATGTTTTATTGTTGACGGCATGAGCCCAGGTGACTGTGGTCAAATTTCTCATATTTTCCTCTTCAGACTTCACCACGACGGCTGCAAAAATTGAATTAAATTATTTTATTCTATTACTAATAATCGCAAATCTTGGTAGGAATTCATATTCTACTATAAAATAACTGGCAACACTGAGTACTAAATGTCAAAAATTCTACCACAATGAGCACAATATTTTAGAAGAATTTCACTTTTCTTATACTGGCAACACTCAACACTAAAACGTCATGAATTGTATATTGAAACCGGATGATATTTGATAACATTCAGCTGTTTTTAGACCTAATTTCTTTGGATAAACAAAGAAATGTTGAATACAATAACAATGCTACCGCGTTAATATTTTACTCTTATTGGTATAGCATCGAGTCACTGCACTTGATTGTAGATAAACTAATATTATAACAAACAAGAAAATAACCTCAACATAACAAGACGAAAGAAAACCAACTAACCTTTACAACTGCTATCGGCGTTAGATGAAGAAGAATATAATAAATTTCTTAGTTATCTTTGTTTAAGCGAATTTCTCTATACGCAAATTACCTACTTATGTTTTGACTTTTTTGTCAACAGAATAATAATCTTTATTTCTTTGTTTTGGAAACGAGGCTTTTTAGGACGTAATACTTATTTCAGATATTTACATATTCTAAATACAAATATTACGTGTTTTCTCAGACTTAAAATTTTACTGGCGTAATTTTATGCCTGCGTTATAAATTTAGTTTTTTATAGTTATCGATTAAAGTAACTCTGTACCTACGGCGCGCTCCATTTCGCTTTGAATATTGCAACAATTTGCACATCAAAAGGAGCTACAATGTTGTTTACGAATATTAAATTGAATGGGTGTATATTCACGATGATATATTTGGTGTTATAAAGGTTTGCAGAAGTGTTTGATCTGGCCGGAAACCTACTGACTCATATTCAAGAGAAACTGTGAAATTAGGTTATCTTGTTATAATATTGGCACACAGATTTAGCTCATATTTAGGCTGGTTTAAAATACGATTCTTGTGAGATGATTAATTTTCATATTATTATGTAATTCGTTGAACATCCTATATATAACTCCTTGTTTATATTATTGCGCAATATTAGCATATAGAACACGTAAAAAGCAATAAACTGTTTCTTGATGATGTTATTAAGAAATATAAATGCGGGCAGTAAATACCTGCATAATGTATAAATAAACAATTTATACATAATGTTATTTACTTACTGCTGTTATCTTTACTAATATTTAAAGAGAATATACGTTTAGATAGGTTAAGCAACGATGCCCTGGTTAAATCTAGATTGATGACCAAATTAATAAAGACACTGTTTCAGGGTTAAGTAATCATCAACTGTGTTGTTAGAGATTTTAATTATTTGACTAGCTAGGACTTAGACAAGTCACAAACTTAAAACTGTAAGTGGTAGTGCAGAATTGAAACACTTGAATCTGGGATTTCGCTCAAACTGGTTTAGGCCAACTGAGGATGTACGTCCGCTCTATAGAAAAACGCTGTGTTGTTAACTAGATTGCCGGGTCTTTGAGAAGACGGTATACTGGTAGCAGGTGGTTAGTGTGATATATGTCCCTTGCGGTGTCACCACAATGAATCCATTTCCGATGGTTAGGCAACTTGCAATCTCGCAGAAGTATCACGATCCAAACGACGAAACCTACGTCATTTAAGCGCCATCTCCGCCCAATACTTCTCGTATTGCAAATGCCATTGCGATAACCGCGTAGTATTAGGAGGGTCATATCTTTACTTGGAAGTATGCAAATATCAACCACATAAATAGTATTGTCTTCTGTCTCCCCGTGACCATGGCTGCTGAAAAGCACCCGAAACGTCGGGGAAAGTGTAAACCAAAAATAAATAGATTTAATAGTTTAAATAATTTTATTAGCTTATAAATTAGTCAAATAAAATCAATAGTAGTAGTAGAGTAATATTTTCAAAATTTTGTAATACAGTGATAAATAAACAACGCGATAAAATCCGTATATAGTAGTTTAATTTCAACACATAAATAGTGTTTTAATAAAATAATAATTCAGCTATTCCAATATTTGATTAACAATATTGATGACATTTTTCTAACTTAAACTTCAAAATATAATATAAGAAGCACTTGCTTAGAGATAACAGTAGCTGTTTGTATAAAAAGTATTTAAAGCTTCTCAACGTTAAATGTATGTATACTTAACTAGCACTGTTAAGTATATGATTTCATAACAGTGCTACTGATATAAGCCTCAGAGACTCCTTTAAATAAAACAATGTGAAAATATAGTTTATTATGTTTTATATTTGTAATTATTTTATGAATCTTACGTAGAAATATTGAAACATAAAATAGGTTTACAAATTAAACAATATGAATATTATTAACTATTTTTTATATAGTCACTTTATCCTATAAGAACAAAAATAATAATTAAAATCATTTAAAAAATAATCAAATCCTTTTTAACTAATCTTTGTAATTAAGACTGAGAATAAGACCTATATATTGCGATCACATAAAATGTGGATGTTTATATATAGATAGGTATCCCATACTTTTCCCATACAATTTCCGCATAAGGGCTTGAATCATTATAAACAGGTAACTTGCAACAATCGCATACATATATGTATGTATATTGTGTGTTGCTTTTTTAGAGTCACACATTATTCAGTACAAGCTTTTAGTGGTAATGAACTAATACTTTTCTATATTTTTTATTAATTTTGGTAGTTTAGATCTCAGTACTGAAGGTGTGTATGTAAAGCTTTTGCTAATAGCTTTATCCAAAATGCCATAAAATATAATGCAAGACCTAGAATGCTATCTTCGTTTACATATCTCTTTGAAGTATTTCTTATCATCAACTTTTATCGACAACAGCTGTTCCAGGGACAAGATCCAGGTTTTCAGACTGTTCTTGAATATTTTCCAGCTTAATATCAGATTTACTGCTCTCTGAATTGACATCCGACTAATACTTTCCATTACAAAATCATTCATGACTGACTAACTGAATTACCGCAAAAATCGAATCGGTTGAAACAATATTGGCGTCTGATAAATTCGTTCGCACGTAGCCGCAACGAAAAGAACCCGATTGTTTATAATTTATTCCAAAATCAATGTATACAAAAGCACTAATCAAATCATATAAAAATATTTTAAATATAAATCAAAATCTTACAGCGCTTTGTCTGCCTTAGGGTCACTAAAGAACTTAAAGGTACTGAGAAGTATAAAGCGTTCCTATACACGAGACCGATTTAGCAACAGTTTATATTAAGGGTGCGAATCTGTCAGACCTATAACAGTACTAAAAGGTTGATATACATGTCATACATGACATATTCAATATATATGTATTTGAAATATATAATTCTTCTGTACGTGTGTTGACAGTGAACTCCTGCTAAACGGCTGGACCGATATGAATAAATTTTTTTGTGTGTGTTCAACTGGATTCGAGGATGGTTTAGATTTGTTTTTTTTTCTTCGCCTGTACAAAACGACGTCTGTCGGGACAGCTAGTATGTATTTGAAATATCTATATATTTATATGTGAAGCAAAAACTTTGTACCCTTTTTTACGAAAACTGCGTGGACGAAGGAGTATGAAATTTAGCACAGTTAAAGTTTATATAGAGAAGTGGCAAATCCTAATATTTTTATAAAATATGCATTAGAAATACATTAAATTAATAAAAAAGCATTACACGCACACAACCATACATTTGACACAAGCAGTCGAATCGCGTTCGTAACTATGGTTACATACTATGTATGTAGAGTAGGTGACTAAATGAAATGTGATTATATAGTTATAGACAATAAAACGTTAATAACAATCAAACTTAAAATTTAAATTAATTATGATCGAATTTCGACCGCTTGACGACCGGTATACCTCAGGGAAACATTTTAGGACCTTTGTTGATATTGTTATACGCGATTGACTTACCCATAATAACCCAACATGAACGTACTTTCTTAGCTGGCAATGCAAGTCTTAAAGAAACAATTGTGAAACCGATTTACAAATCAATAACATTAATGTTACACCAATCAATCAGCAAAGGGATAAAAAATCTGGAAATGAATGTTGAAAATTAAGTTGATATTCATTTGACATAAGAAAACCACGCCATATTGCTATATCTATGGACCCCATGACAAATCTAGTAATAGATACCACAAAGTTTTTATGCGTAACTATTGACAAACACTACGTAATATCAACTTAGAACAACTATCAGATAGAAAATAAACCTATTCTTCATCCTAAATGATGCTGTATATATCGACGCACTATGCAAAGCTGCTGGATGTATTTAATTAGTATAACACGAAAACAAATTTTAAGTTATTTGTTGAAAACGCCTTTAGAATTGTTAATAGCAACACGTCTAAACATTATTGCTATTTTAAAATCGTAGGAGTCATATTCGTAGACGAACAATGATAAAAACTACCATTTAATAGGTTCTCTCTCTGTAGGAACTCTTGTTTTATAATTTAAAATTTTCAATGGGAGCCTTTGGAGATAAGCTATATAATTCTAACACATTAGAGAAATCGTATGTTACTGTTGGCTAATATTGTTACGAAGTTTGTTTACTTTGTAACGTATTTATATCGCTAATTGCCAATAAGATCGCAACAATTTGGTCATAATCGCCATGGCAGTCGTAGTGTTCTATCCATTGCGCAGTCAACTCACAGACTACATTTGCAATATATGTATACAGTCAATGTAAATAAAACCATCTCGGTCTTTTGTAGCTAAGCCTTGATTGAACGGATAACTACAATTTGTCACAAAAGCCGTTAAAGCCGAGCATGCATCGTGACTTCCTGCAATTATATAAAACTAGCTAACGTCCAGAGACGCGAGTATCAGTCCCTCGTGATATTTTTACACACAGCCAAGGTTTCCAGCACCAGAGGAAACGAACACTCGTGTAATACATATAATACAACAAAGAGTAATGGCAATCTTAAAAAAAAAATTCTGCCGTGCTGGTGGTGTAAGAATCAAAGACTTCTGATACTTTGCAAACAGCACAGCGCTACCGACCGTAGCCACACAACACAAGTAAGGAATATCGAAGACAAACAAACTGGAGATGGTTGTGGTGGTTAAGCAAAATGCCAGGTTCTGGCAAGAATCTTGACATGCTATACCTCTCCCCATGACTTTTAAAATGTCTTAGGTATCTTACAAGTTGTAAAAGTTACTTTCCCGAAACGATATATAATGATAATCTACTTGTAGATTGTTTCAGATTCAATCAACGGTTTAATATAATTTTACCACTTACAGAAAAACCATTTCAGAATTAATTAATGACCAACTTATTACCTATAAGTTACTACTAAGTTTTTAGTTGATTATTTTGAAAATTTATGACGGCCTTAAATTCGCTTTGAAGCAGTATGTCGATTTTTAAACATTTAGTTAAATGAAATCATTTTTAGTGTAATATTTTGCCACATAGTATTTCTTAAGAAATATTTATGTATAACCTAACCATGAGGAGTTTGACAGGTCTAGACGCTATTAATAAAATTTATAAATAATCAATTTTCTTTTATATTAGACTAGATGTGCCCGCGGTTTCACTCGCATTTATGGTTACTGCACCGCCCCCGTGAGTCGTAGCGTGATATTGTATATCCTATAGCCTTCCTTGATAAATAGGCTATCCAACACTGAAATAATTTTTCAATTCGAACCAGTAGTACCTGAGATTAGCGCGTTCAACCAAACAAACTCTTGAGCTTTGTAATATTAGTATAGATGTGTACTGCTCAGCAGACTCCCACAATTTCTATTATATTATATTATTCATATGTCGATTAGTAACATAATTGTTTTGGTGTGATTATGTTCCTGTGCTGTTTGTGTACAGTTTATTTTTTTACGTCTAGGTTTGATTGCACAAAACATGCATTAATGGAAATGAAACAATTTCAGTCGTTAATACATATAAATATTATAAAGCTGTTATAGATTAAAACAATTTTTCAAGCAACTTTGTGCCATGGATCACAAGATCTCAATATTTAATTATATTCAAATAATATTTGATTGATTTTGCATCTATTTATTATTTATTACTTACTATCTGTAACATGTTAAATTTACACGCACATTTATAAACACCACAGTAAAAATAATTTTAAAAAAAATGTTCCGCTGTCAAATTAGACATTTATCTTTATTACTACCAAATTTAAAATAATTTAGTTTAAAATATTGGTCAAAGTTACTGTTAAAACAGACATCGACTATTAAAAGACGATAAAGTTCTGTTAGTTTTTAGCTATATTAACACACAAACAAAACTTGGATCACATTGAATCAAATACTTAATGAGCGATAAATTGATAAATAAATACATTGTAAATATATTTAAAGTCACGTTACAAACAATTCCCATTTTTACAGCACTCAACGGAAGTTATCTATGGCGGAAAATTTCACAATATATTTTATACTCCAAGAACAATCAAAATTTCTTTATCAATATCGAAAGGCAACTCACCTGCTATAGCCAAAACGAGTAATCGAATCATATTTCTTTATTTCTTCTACAATATATTTTTCACTCAAAGAGTTTTCATATCTCGACGTAGCCCGTTCCTGTCCTGAGGTATACTGGGGCACCCTGGTACCTGTTTATTGCTAAATTGGCCAATCATACTGACGACTTGATTGCCATAAAGTGCTTTTCGAGATGGTCTCAAGGACAGAAAATGACGCGCACATGTTAGGTGGCGTACACAAAGAGAAAAAAGACTTATAAATAGATCAATGGAGATATTTGGCCAGCTGATCTCGTTATTTGGTAATTGTGAGTTTGAATTTAGGGCTGACATAATCACAAAAGTTTTGTCGGTGCCGTAATAATTAATTTAGGGTCACTAGGTTTAGAAGTCGATTTAAATAAATGTTAATTTTTCTGCCTCTAAATATATAGATAACTTAAAAGATAAATAAATTATTTTAGATAAAGAGATATATAATATAGAGAGATATTGCGATAAGGGTATGACGAGGTTGACATTATTGTATAAAAAAGGCTATATTAATATTAGTGGAATAAAAAGGCAAGAACTGGGGCAAAATTGACAATAATCGACCGATTTTTTAAATTTTCTGGCGTTTGGTAGACTGTGGTTGAATGGTCAAAGACAAAAAATTTCTTACACTAGACTATAAAAAATTAGGTGTAATATGAAATAATAATAGAATATTGCAAATAAAACCAATTTTAAGAGTAAAATTTATAAAGAGTAGGCAAGATGGCCTCATTTCTATTTCATTAAAATGTCGATTATTACATGGCTTAATTTCAGTAAAAGATGACACCAAGCAATATTTACAACAAAAAAGAAATATACAGCTGAAGGTAAAGACAAAGATACGAATATATAAGATGTAAAACTAAGAATTGGTGAACATTATAGTAAGGATCTTGTTAATACCAAAGTGTGTAATGGATATGTCCTCTTTGCCGGACAAAGATTTCATTAGACATTGTCCACTTCCTTTTATCTATTGTAACACGTGACTTGTCTTTTTAGAGGAAGTATAATTCATCCAAGCATCACAGTCTCAGTCTGTAACACTACTGTTTGTAAAATAGGACCACCAGCTAGAAATATACACACGTTTTTACATAATTAGATACCCTATACTTTCTCATTTTTATTTTGGTTTAGAGTTAGTTTTTAATTATTATGTTATGTTATCATATTTTAGTCAATAGTCCTAACAATTTTTGAGTTTGATTTACTTTTAACCCCTATTTCTTTTATGAAATTTCGTGATTCTTCTCCAAATTATAGATATTTCAGTTGATTGATCTAGCTGTGTTTAATTACTAATAGTTTTAGGTATTTAAAGAGTTCTAACTCAATAGATCGTTAGTATTAACCTCTGGTTTCCAAATATTTTCAATTTTTAGCAATCAGTTCGTATGAAAACTGTCTTATTCGTTATCCGTATCTTATTCTAAGACGCAGTTATCTCCATTATCTACAAGGCACATCCAGTTTGCTTTGTAGGACGTTTAAAGAAATAAAGTTTATGCCAGTCATAGTATCAATCAAATTACTACTAAAATGACAATTTTTAGTAATATTTTTATGCTGTTAATAGGTAAAGGGGATAATTTAAGGACTTTTAGGATATTGAGCTGTAAATATTACAGCTTTTGGGTTAGGCGAAAAAACAAAGCATTCATATGCAAATTAATTAATTTTAAAAACAAATGTGTGCGTTATATAAGTCAAAAAGTAATATAAAAAGGCTTCTTATTTTAATTATTACTAATTTATGTGTCGACCTTGTATATGGATCCCCGAGTCCGAAATAAAGTATTGTTATTATTATTTTAACGAGGGTCGATTCACGATCTAGACGTAAGATTACATCATATTCCTCAATTAACATCATTGTTCATACCATCCCTAATCTGTTGTATAGAAGTATAACCATAATTTTATTCGAAAGGTATTCGAATACAGTTATGCTTAACATGATACCTATATCGCTTCGTTAAAGACGCAGCGGACGTATTTCATGTTTGTCTAGTGTTGTCCAATACATTCGAATAAATTTATTCAAATGCAATTTTGCACATCGTAAACATTGATTGATTGCTAGGTGGTATAACTTAATTGACGCTGGTAATAAAAGCGAAGATTGTAACTTTACCTAATGATATTATATTTAAAAAAGAGGGAGACATGTTTGTACCGTGCGCGTTGTGAAGATTCAAAAACCGCTCAATTCTAACAATTTGTCTTTGGTGACACTGTCAAATAAAATTGAAAAGCAACAATAATGTATTCGAGCATATATAAAGTGCACCACTTATTAACCTCCGAGTCTCCTTCGAAGAGGTTAATGAAAACACTATGTGGGTCTGTGTGTCTGTCTGTTAGTGACAGGCATAGCTCCGGAATCACTGGACCATTTCAATTCGGATCAGTAGTTCCTAAGATTAGCGCGTTCAAGCAAACAAACAAACAAACTCTTCAGCTTTATTATATTAGTATAGATATATTTCGAATTTATAGCATACTAGATTTTGACCGCGGCTTCGCTTGCGAAAATGTCGGATTTGTCAATTTTCTATCCCTCAGGAACAGTCCTTTATCTGAATGAAAGGTACCCTACGTCCTTTTATGTAAACCTGCAGAGTGTATGCAAAATTCATTACAATCAATCGAGTAGCTTAGACGCGAAAGAGTAACAAGCATACAAACACATTCGCATTTGTAATATTAAGTTAGGATTGTAAAATATTTACAAAATGGCGATGAAAATAAAAACGACAAGACGTTTGAAGCACTATAGTAATCAATATAAAATTCTCGTTTGTTATGTTATGTTTATGTTAGTTACCATACTCCTCCGAAACGGCTTGACCGATTTTATGAAATTTTATATTCATATTTAGTAGACCTGAGAATCGGCTACTATCTATTTTTCATACCCCTTAGTGATAAGGGCTGTCCACCGCTAACATTTTTTTAAATCTTTTGGTCAAAACATTTTTTTTGTGGCATATCAACGTTTACCTGGTCAGCTAGTGATAGCTATATCTTTCAGTTATGTATTTTCCCTATCTTTTGAACGACTTATTAATGCTACTTGTTAATATGTTTGCAGTTTATCGTATGCATAGATTATTTTAAATATCAGTTACTATGAATATAATATATTATATTGTGTAAAATATCATTGAGATATAGCATAATATATACTCTGAAACATCACAAACTAAACTACATAATACCGAAAACTACGCTCAAGTTAAAATCAAGCTCAAATTAAGCTGTCACCTACATGTCATTCAATATTAGATCGTCCGCGCGTCCGTGTTAACAATACCAACTTGCGACATCACCCACACAAGCAATTTTAATCCATATTCTTTAGCTGATAGATACCAATTTAATAACTTGGTACTCTGTCGCGCGATCTGCCTTGCAGATAACAATGTCAATGAAGTTTGTCTGAATGTAGTCACGTTCTGAGAGAAGCAAATTGAACTAGCTGTGTTAGTCGCTTGTATATTGCACATCCTGCCTGGGTATTATAAAGATATACATATATTACTATCGTATTTTTGGACACGTACCTCCAGTATGAAAGCCGCCTGTTAAAGATCTCGTGGTAGATACCACATGTTACTATAAAATCGGGGAGAGGATAACGTCTTAATCTAAAAAATATTAAAGAACACAATAGTATGGTTTACTACAGTCATATATAATCGAGGGGACTTTCTTTGAGAGAACTTCTCAGCAAAAAGTTATGCCCTTACGTTGAAACTCCCATCCAGGCCAAGGTCCACTAATTCATGTCCTTTATACGTTACAATTGAATATAATTTATAAGCTCTCTAGAAGAAAGTCACTTAATAGTAACAATAACATTAGAGATGGATATTTTTATCTATCCATCCCTGTATCGCCGGAGCCGTCCTTATATCCGACCCATTTTACCTTGGCAGCATATTAACTGTTATCGGTGATGTTCGTCATGATGAGGAGGTGGCAAGAATATACTTGTCCACAAGTCTTCTTTAGAAGATCGTAAGATTATCATAGTCCCATAGTTATGGTTTGCATCGGCCAACTTAATTAACCATAGATAATTATCATCGCTTTTGTTGAGGTGTTACGAAGCGGAGAGAGTGCCTCTGTCAAGCAGTTTCATATGTATGTATAGTCACCAAAGAAAAATTATGAACGAGGCATACAAAATGTTTAGGTGCAATTTTGATTGACAGTTTTACTTTATCTGTTTGGTTGAGAGGCGTCTAAGTATTAAATAAAACAAAGCACAAAACATCGGTTTTTGAATTATTATATTATTTTTAAAATATGTTTATCTGTACAAATAATCAATTAAAAAGATTTAATCATCGTTGTAGTATTAACAATGTTACACTTTGAGCACAATTTCTCAATCACACATTTCACCATACTTATATTTATCTAATTAAAAAATATCATGATGCAACATTTTAGACCACATATTTGCATTTAGAAATATTGGCGATTCTACCACATATTGACTTTTAAACTACTTAGTAGCTTTAGACCACCTATTGGCTTTTAGGCAACATATTGGCTTTAGTCTAAAAAGCATTATGAGGATATAATAAGCTTATAAAGCTCATAACGCTATCTAGCCACTATTGACCACAAATTGGCTACTAAAACCACAAATTGGCTACTTAACCACAAATTGGCTACTAAAACCACAAATTGGCTATTAAAACCCATTAAATTATCAAAGTAGTGAAGCGCTTCATTTATTCATATTATGAATAGTTTTGACCACACTTTAAACCAGATACAAAAGCATGTTATTTTATATAAAGCGTATGGTAACTTATTATCTAAATACTGTACCGACTGCGTCATTTTAACCTATTTAATAGGATAGTCTTATAAATAGTGTGGTCGATATTTGGTTACTTAAAGACTAGCATAGCAGGAATATGAAACTGGCTATACATACTTATACTAATGTCATTTATAAAAATATAACAAAATAAATATGTATTATATTGGTATTACAAAATCTGTACCAAAATATGTCTTCTTAATAAAATAGTTATGGCGCATGTATATTGCGAAAGTAAATTGTAGTTAAACGCACAAAAACAGCAGTATTACTGTAATGTTGTTTGCTAAGCTATACTCAGTGTATAGCTCTATCTTTCTTTATTACTGTCAAAAATAGTATTACAATAATACTGCTATAATAGTTGGCATTACGCACAATGATCGCACTCATATGCAAAAATATTGATATTGCAACTTCATGAAATTGTAACACAGCTTAGCTTGCCCCAATCTTGTACACATTATTTTCGTTTAATAGTGAGTAAGGAATGTCAGAGAATAATAAAAATATGTTTTATATTTACACAGCAATGTTGCTATAAACCGCACAGTGCCGAAGGCCGTTGGGGCATCAAGGTTCTGGAGTGGCGGCCACCCACCGGAACACGCAGCAGGAGCAAACCTCCAACAAGGTGGACGCATGACCTGGTAAAGGTCGTGGGAAACGGTTGGATGCGGGTGGCCCAAGATCGGTCTGTGTGGGTAACCTTGGGGAAGGTCTATGTTCTGCAGTGGACGTTTTTCGGCTGAGATGATAATGATGAGTGTTGTTATATAAAGCTAAAATTAAAATTCAGGCAAATGATAATTTACTGCTTGTTTGGCCATATTTTTGCCGTGACTAGGAAGACTGTAAAGCCGTTTGTTCAGCGCCTAAGGCCATATCGGATTGCTGTCTGCTCGGACTATAAGAGTGATAGAATAGACAGTGTACTTGTGTGCGTGTGCACTATCATATCTCCTTAATAGATGGCTCAATAATTATTAGTATTGAGGTAGGTTAGTCGTCTTTTTAGATAGGTATATAACAGAATTCAAATAATTTTTTGGGGGTACTGCTATCTGACAATTGTACCTTTATACTATTGTCAGATAGCAGTTCCCTGCTATACGGATAGAACAATAGTAAGAATGTATGAAGTTTCTGTGGTTAGATCAATATAAATCGATATACATTAATTACTATTATTCCTTCTGTATTCTAATGATGACGGTCGGTATTATTTTATTATTATTACTATAGGATACAGACGAACCTGTTACCTTAATTCGAAATTTTCCCAATTAGAAATAAGTATGTGTGTAATAAAAGAAATCTCAAAATTACTTATATATATCCACGGGGAATAGTCATGTTTTATATAAAATCTATACTATAAAATATATTCATCATCCACAATTTAAATCGGCAACAGAGCTGAATAGGACGATCGTAGCAGCCACTGCAAATATGGCATTTGAATTGATTTTATTTATTTTTAATATTGGCTATCTAGTTAATATTTTAAGGTTGAATATCACCACCTTGTTATTTGAGGATAAGCCTTTAATTATTTATTAATTAATAAAATAACAGCCAATCTAACTCGCCAACATTATAAAATTACGCTAAAGTATTCTGCACAAACATACAAAATCTCTTTGGTCTATAATTAATATTACGTGTAAATTCTTCTTATTGTAGATACTGTCAGCAACATAAATAATACATCGTTAACTAGCTTTTATTTTGGGTATGAATTATCTTTATTTTTATTTTGCGTAGGTATTTATGATGCTAACTGTACCAGTTACACTAAACCTATAATTATCATGGCAAGGTTTACAGTAATAACTACACGAATCACAAGCACATCCTTCACAATATCACAGTGTATCCGGATTATCGTATTTAGAACAGTATTATTAATAGTAATATAACAATTTATTAGCTTTTAGGCGTCGAGCCAGGAAGTGCTGCCACAAAATACATTTATACAGATGGTCGCCTCCAGACAACGAGCGGTAACAGACGCACACATAGATATCGTCCTAATAGAAAAAAAATCACGACATACGTCGATCGTTCTTCTCCTGCTATCGCGATTTTTTGATGCGATCGCAGTAATCGTCGTGCTCACAGATTGCGATCTATCATATTATACTCTTGAAATTGCTATACGCACGCATTTCCTTTCTATTGAGCCGAACTTCTGTACACATGTGATTTGTGGTTCTTCTATAAAAATGTAATGGTCATATAAAATATAAAGGGCGAATGTTTGTGGACGGGTGTAGGTGAGACCATAAAGCCGGATTTTAGTAATAATTCACATATAAATTATACCGTGCTTCTAAATTTAAAAAACAGATGTCGTGGTCATTTCTATGCTTTAGACTAAAATCGTTTCAAAATAACTTTAACTTAAACAATATAAGATATTAATTATTCATAAACAATTACAAACAGTTCACGTCTAGTTTCAATTGAAAATTCTTAGTGTAAGAAGTTAAAACATGTCGTCTCAGCCTTATTCCTTTAGAGTGCAGATATAGGTTTTTGTTATTTCAGTTTACAATACAACATCTGAATGATTTACACAATAATAAGACACCAGAGGTCCAATTCTCTTAATAAATATGTTCAAAATAGAGTTCCGATCTAGTTCAATAAACATCAAATGTGAACTAATATGCATTATAATGTTCCTTTGACGTTTATTTTAAATTTGGAAATACCATTTGTTTATGATTGGCCCTCTAGTGTCAAACTAGCCGCACGATATTAAAATTAATGAGTATGGTAATAATTGTTACTGTGTGCTTTAGTTCATTGGATTAATCATTTATTTAATAACATGTTTTCAATTTAAGCCATGTTTTTAAAGACGGGAGAGTTTGTTTAGTCATATACTACAACTAACACATTGTCTTTAGTGAACGACAAACGCAACATTGGAACAAGACGTGACAACTCGGAATCGATAATTAAATCTGAGTTCGATGCGACGTGACAAGCTTTCTATGTTATAATTGCAAATAGACGATCGAACATGGTGCGGCCCAACCACCGCACGGTGCGGCCCAACCACCGCACGGTGCGACCCAACCACCGCACGGAGCGACCCAACCACCGCACGATGCGGCCCAACCACCGCACGGTGCGGCCCAACCACCGCACGGTGCGGCCCAACCACCGCACGGTGCGACCCAACCACCGCACGGAGCGACCCAACCACCGCACGATGCGGCCCAACCACCGCACGGTGCGACTCAACCACCGCACGGTGCGACCCAACCACCGCACGGTGCGGCCCAACCACCGCACGGTGCGACCCAACCACCGCACGGAGCGACCCAACCACCGCACGATGCGGCCCAACCACCGCACGGTGCGGCCCAACCACCGCACGGTGCGACTCAACCACCGCACGGTGCGACCCAACCACCGCACGGTGCGGCCCAACCACCGCACGGTGCGGCCCAACCACCGCACGGTGCGGGGCTGCGGTGCGCTCTTCACAGCACCGCACCGCACCACAGACCGCCATATATTTTCGTTACTGCACCAAGTCAGGTGCTAAACCACCGATATTAATAATAATTATGTTCGACAGATGATCAAATATGGTCCGACAGCGGACTGCGGTCGTGGTTCGCCCGTACCATGTTCGATCGTCTGTTTGCAGCAGTCGGACAATGTTTTTCAACATAGTTTTCATACGTAGCATTTACCATTGAATCACATCTTCGAGTTTTAATGCCGCATTGTGTCGTATCGCTGTCCACCGCTCACTTAAGACGTTTGTATTACAATAAATCGGCTTACACACCAATATACACAATCATATCGACACAAAAACTTACAAAAATAACACTTTATACTAAAACATAGTTTACATCCGTATAATATGTCACTTCAATGTTACTAAATGGCACATTATTTGACTCTCAACGTGAGTTGAATAACTGTTCAACTGTCACATAGATCTTTATTCCACTGAGTACTGCACAGATTAAAATAAAGTTCATATAGGGTTTAGTTTTAATTCTGCTTCGTCTCTGGGTTTTTCGAAAGACGCTAAAAGATCAGATTTTATGTACTGCGGCTTTCTGGCCCAACACGTGGCTATGATGACGAGGATTGCGAACACGAGCGCTGCGCAGGCGCACACCGTCCCGCCCCAGTCAAAGATGGCGCGCACTAACCGCAGCTCTGCTGTCACACTTTCGTCGATTTTCACTTTCTGTTCCACCCAGAATATTGGGAACAGCATTTTTGGAACGTTCTGGTATAATCTGTGAATAACAATAATCGTTTGTAAGTAAATCATGATTACATGTAAATACTGAGTCACAATATCAATGACTGGACAGGCTGTGTACTCGAAATGTGAATGATGTTATATCGAAGTAAATCCACATTTATACTTGTAAAAATAGATAAAACGAACAAAGTCTTTTGGTTAACTCGCATGAAAAAATTCCAGCTTACGCAAGACGTAATATCGCCGTAATGCCTGTGCTGCGATTTTCTTCTGAAATTATGCACTCAATTTGTTACGTGTTGTAAGCATTAGCCTACCATGACCTACCTGCCAACCTGAACCCAGCTAGTATTTACATTATGTATTTAGTAAAATAAATTTATAAAATATTGTTACATTAAGTCGCTTACTGTAAATATTTATTTTTATGTTTTTCTATTTACATACTAAAAAAAGCTATCATGTAAGATGGACGACCTGTTCTCAAGTTATAAGTGTACAAACGAACAGAAACATTATGATTAATAATAATTACGTAAAGATATTCATGAGTTGATAAGAACAACTTTTTATAAATTCGGCGTATTATTTATACTCTAGGCGCAATATCCAATTACGTTATGATTGAGGCCAATAGTCAAGCAGTGAAAGTTTAATCAATTCCAGTAGAGCCGTTACTGGTGATAGACATATTATCAACACCTACTTCACAAATATACAAAAACTTAGGAAGTAACCTGTTTTAAAAGTTTGGCAAAAAGTATACTAGGTCAGGTTTATAATACACGGCTTTTTATTGCACGGACCTAATAAGTGTTATTATCTTAATATTACTTTACTGGTTTCCAAGGAACAAGTCAGAGAGCCCACGCCGTTTATGTGATATCCGTGAACGATTTACTATGCAAATAAAAAAGTAAAAGACTTATATCCTCGTAACACCAGGCATCCCGACAGAATTATATTGTAAAAAGTACTTAGAACGGCTTTGTACTTAAAAAGTAGTTTAATAATGTGTGGACGCATTTTTAATGCGTTACCTAGTAACTTCAAACAAATGCCTACGCATAGATTTTGCTAGAAATTCAAAGACTGGCTAATTGATAAATCCTTTTACTCAATAAAAGATTACTTTGAGATGTCAAAAATGATTGTAAATTGTAGTAAAAGGGTAATATATGTATGTGCATGTGTATATAACAATGATTGATGAGGTAATGTGTATGATTTTAATTAAGATTTGCATGTCACAGTTTGACAAAATGTATATGGCTCCAATTATATAATATTTCAACTTATGTACCTACATTTTATGCAAATAAAATTCTTATTCATGCTAAAATACCGAATGTTGGATATTTAAGAAACGTAAACAAGAACTAACATTTGATTAAAGAAACCAACATACTTAAGAAATCTGTATTATGTTCTCGAAAGCGTATAAAGGCTATCAGTCATTTTATTTTAGCTTACACGGGTTTTATGTATCGTCAACGCGCCTCGTATGTTACCCGCTTGCGTCAGTTACTTATGTCGAGTACATTTATTATTATTATTATTATTTATAAAAGTATTTATTTGTACCGTTATATTATACGACATTAGTTTTATTGCCAATCAATATAAATATACTTAATACAGTAAAGAAATCTTACCCCACATTCGGACTTGGTTCCAAATAAATGTTCAGCTGAAATCTTGCAGCTACATCAAGAGGAACGCCCAATTTCTGAAAATATAGTCGACATATTCAAAATTTACTACAATATTATCGTCAAGTTAAAAATAAATTGTTTAAATGTTTTATGCCTGCTTGCATTGCAACCATAGATTTTAATAGGTATCTATTACTATACTAATTAGATATACTAGTGCACATGGGATTAACAGAGCTATGATAGACATTAGCCAGCTATTAAAAGTAGCTTGTGTGACCCGAGTGTTTTCTTCTTGATGTATGTATATTATCTCAATATAAATTGAACTAAACTATCCGTCTAAAGATCTGTACTATAACTGACCGGTTCCACAGCGAAATAGAAGGAGTGTGCCTCCGGGTCGGGTTCCATTCCGTCCACCTGTTCCCGGAGTCTGGGGTCGCCGTGCAGGAAGTGCGGTAGCGAGATGAAGGCGGGAGAGCCGAACCGACACGCTGACACGTTCATCACGCCACTCCACGCACACTCACCGTTGCAGAAACATGTATTGGATGGAGACAGAGTAGCTAGAAACAACAACGAAATAAAAACTTAACATATATGTATGTATAGAGGCATCTATATTCTATATAATTATCCAGGTGTAGGCAGCTAATTATAATTTTTAAGGTGTTTGATAAATTGTTGATTTTTCTACACTTAATGCCGGAGACAATTTCTGTTTCGTAGGACTTCACAAATTAATAATCGAATTTATTTGTGTCCTATTTTCAGTCATCAATTATATTTTCATGGAAGTAATTCAGAATAATTATTTTCTGAAATCTATTTTATTCAAAATCTATATTCGTTTTTATCTAATATTTATTTATTAAATATAAGATCATTCCAAATTATATTCTTCTTGTTCGTCCTTGTTTATACTAGACCAACCACAGGTCATACAGGGAGAAATGAAAACAAAAATCTTTTACCCGTGTCTTCTTTACGTCATACTTAACAACTTTTGTATTAGCACTTTTGACAAAAATCAATATCTTCTATAAAACATATAACATTTCTTTTTAAATGGTCATCCATTTATGAGCACTATATTCAAAAATTTTGTTGTAGGTGCATAACTCTTTAACTATTCTTAATAGTCTTAATACTCACAGTTATCAAAGCTCCTCTGTGACACCGCGTATTTATGGAATAGCAGACCATCCTGTTCACCACTGTCCACATAATCCATGTTCACTGTACGGCACAGGTCCGGCACGAACATCGTCAGGGTAGAATCTTCTGTCAAGTTCCGAGGCATGAACTCCCCAGCACTGCCAGATAGCTGGAGAAGAAGTAAATTTATTCTAACGGTGTATTTAATACATACATAGCCATAAACATACATCCTCGAAAGGTTAGACAGAGGTATATTGTAATATAATCTACTTGATTGCGAAACATAATTAAAAATGTATTTTGTCTGGCCACGGGTGTGCCGCTGCGACTCAATAGATTCACCAGCATTAGTTTTAGAATTCGCGTTATAGAGCCTCTTGCCGTCTTACGGGCATAGCATCGACTCTGTGCTGCTAGTTAGCATTTCTTGTCAGAAAAACATAATTACATTTTGCCTGACCCGAGCAAAGAAACTGAGACGTCGTGCACAGCAGTCGCTATCACTACCGCTGGTCGTAAGTTAGATATTTTCCAACGAGCTATTGCAGTTTGAGTAGAAAACAAAACATAAGCGAGGATCCCGATGAGCTACCTATAAGTCTAATTACCTTAGAGCATTCGCCTTCGTAGAATGGGATATGGTCTTCATAGTTCCACCTCAAGATTTGTCCTGGAAGAGTTCCACTCAGCTGCCCCGTTGACACTTCCATGTAGCCGTCAGTCTCTATTGAGTTATTCCTCTGAAAGATGATAATTATCGCGTTAATTTTATCCTCATTTGGTAAATTGATTAATATATTATTTACTTAAGCTAGTATACCAATATATTAGCTTAGCATGTATAGAACTATATTAGCTTAGCATGTATAGAACTATATTACTGACCCAAGCATTGGGCTTAGCTACAGTTGTTTATAAGAATAAGGCAACTTTTCATAAATATAAATTTAATTTAATTTATTGGCTGCACTCAATTGTACAATAATAATTGGGAAGAAAAGATGGTGCGCATTGATTTGCTCTAATCCCAATTTTAGTTTTATATTGATTGAAACTAGTAGTAAAATTATTTTATAAAAGGCATCTAACCATATTTGCCACCACACTTAAATTTTATCTCATATTATTCACATTCCACTTACCTCATAAAACCATCCAAATCTATCGACGGGCGGTGCACCTCCAGTTGTACTGGTCGGCAAACTCTTCGCCAAATCCAGCAAAGGATCATCGTATCCATCGAATAGGAGCTCTCTCAGTAGCTTGGACACTGCTAAATGTTGGTTGAACATGGCCAGTCCCATGGAGAGACCCTTCTGTTGGAGGAAGCCCCAGAATCTGGAGCGGTAGACTGCTGACTAAAAAGAAATAGATGACAAATCAAATATATTTATATAAATATAGCAGGAACAGAAACTCAGTACCCTACCCTCCCTTTTCCGAATAGTACCATTTCTTTTTAATAGAAATTTGCATCCAACAACGCTTTGCAGATAGTAAGCGAGAAAATGTGATATTTGCCTCTTACTGGTCGCAATAACTACTTTTTAAAAGTTCGTAAGAGTTATATTCCTGCTTTTGCAAAAATCTATAGGCTTTAAGAACTGCTTATCATCAGTTGAATCATATGCTTGTAAATCATATCTTAGTAATAAATATTACCGACAAAGTCGAAAATTTTTAAAAAGAAATAAAAGTTAGGCTGATTAAACACTTAAATACAAACAAAGTATTACATCATCGACAATTTGGGTATAGAACCGGAGTTGGCACACAAGATGCTATCAAGTTATTAGTCAGTGATGTTGTAGACAAAATAAACCTGAAAAAGAAAGTAGCAGACTCTTTTTGGACCTAATTGCTGCTTTCGATACTGTCAACAACGAACTGCTCCTGAAAAAACTAGAGCACTATGGAGTAAGGGGAAATGCGGGGAAACTATTTCAATCATATCTCCAAAACAGAAAAATGTTTGTTGAAATACATGCAGTAACTGATAGCAGTGGTTCTAGTAGCAAATATTGTTATGAGGAAGCATTTAGGTCAAAAATGACTCCAATTATCACAGGCGTTCCGCAAGGTTCTATTCTCGGCCCTATATTCTTTCTTACGTTTGTTAATGACTTAATACACTACCTTATAAACATTTCAATGGGCGATATTCAACCAATTATGTTTGCTGACGATATTAACGCTATTATATCAGTAGAGAGCATGGACGGCTTAAGTAGAAAAGCCAATGAGGCTTTAAGCATATTTGAGAATTGGTTTTCAATCAATAGTCTTGAATTAAACACCAGTAAAATTAACATCATGTTGTTTCATTCAACAGCCAAGAATAATGACAAACTTAATTGTGTTTTAAACGGTGAAATAGTGAACACTGTAAGAACTACCAAATTGCTTGGGGTTGATGAGTACTTAAACTGGAAAGATGAGCTCACCAGTCTGGAAAACGCAATCAGTTCTGCTTGTTACGTGCTAAGGAGTCTGAGGGATGAAATTGGCATTCAGTACTTAAAAATAGTATACTTTGCTCTGGTAGAATGCAAATTAAGGTACAGCATATTATTTTGGGGCGGTAGTTACAATTATAACATCTCCAGAGCGTTCGCTTTACAGGAAAGGGCGATAAGAACGATCGTAGGTATAAGGCAAGAAGTATCTTGCAGACAGCATTTTGTCGAGCTCGAAATTTTAACAATGCCGAGTCTGTACATTCTGGTTTTGTTAACCAATTTTGTGAAATACGTTCACAAATATGAAACGGAAGATGAACGCCAGCTAAGAGAAAACACGCGTAGAAAAGATTTTCAGTGTAGAAATATACCTAAATTGAACATAGTCAAGCATTGCAGTTATTACAGCGCTATTAAAATGTTTAATAAGTTACCCGCGCGTTGGTTTAAAGAGCTTGCTATATGAAAGTAGTTTTAAAATCAAGCTCAAGACGTTTGTGCTGGAAGGGTGTTTATATTCTCTAGATGACATGCAAAACTGTATTTACCGTGAAATGGAACAACAATAATAATTATAATTATTACAATAATTTTTATTTTCAGAAAATAATTCATAACAATTAATTATTTTTTTTACTATTTTTATATTTTTATTGACATTGTTATTTTACAAAGTGCTTTTTTTATTATAATTAATTATAGACCACTGTCTATTCTCTTGACATAAATGTTTAATGGTGTATGTGTAATATTTAATGTAATTGAATTGGCATAATTATAATAATATGTTACCTTATAAATATTTTTATAACTATGCATTCAAACACAATGTGAAAATTGTTTATGAATAAAGTTTGAATTTGAATTTGAATTTGAATCTCCGACCAGTCGAAATCACAAGCTTATACCAAGGACCCGAGGAAACAGTCAACTACACATCCATACTAGTTTTATACATAAATTAGCGAATCCGACAGACGATGCCATGTATATACGAAAAAGAAATTTCATCAAAATCGGTCCAGCCATTTAGGAGGAGTTTAAGCACAAACACACGCACAGAATATTTATATATATATATATATATATATAAAGATATAAACGAATCGTTTTCTTTTAGAAACTCCTGACAATATCGGGGATCCTCAAATATTACTAGTAATCGACAATATGCTCTTCTCCACCTCTATGACATTGGACTGAAACTAGCTGGTGAAATGTTTGTATCGCACTCAAATTACAATTAATTTGAATACCCGGATGGCGTAGTGGTTTAAACGGTCGCCTCGTCACTGCCGCTTCGCGCCCAGTGTTGTGGATTCGAGTTCGAAATTTGTATGATCCACAAAGAGTTGTTACAAGTCTGGGTGCTCTTTGTGTCCGTTGTTTGAATGTTTGTAAAGACCCTCGCGATACAAGAATTATTCCTAATGCGGGAGTTCTTTTAAAAGAGTATAAAACAAAGAGTCAATAATTTTATACATAAAATAAGCTTTGATATCTAAGTTAGATGAAGCGGTAACTTTTAATTCCATAACTTCAGTATAAAATGCTTGTTAAAACTCTCCAAAGCCAAAGAAATGTAGCCGGATTAAATTCCCGTAAGTTTTAATGATCCAGATACGCTAATCTGAACTATACTGCAAAGATGGCGTAAGTTTTTGTTGTCGCCTCGCCACGATATCTGTCCCGAGTGTCGTGGGTTTAAACCCCACACGAGACATACATTAGTGTGATCCACAAAATATAGTTGAACCAAGTCTGGGTGCTCTGTGTGTTCGTTTTTCGAATGCTTTTCAAGTCTCAAAAGTCAATTGGAATTATTTATAGCAAAGAAGTTGTCTTTCAAACGTACCATATAAATAAATTTATGGAAAAAATACATGCATCTGTCTTTGGGGACTGCCGATAGAAGTGAAAACTAAGTAACTAGCGTGCGGTGACGATGACGCGAGTTTCACGCTTTTTCTTCACCCAAAAAGTACACATAAATACACAGTATACATATAGCTCATGGAAAGCGTTCGGTGACGATGACGCGAGTTTCATGATTTTTGTTCACCCAAAAAGTGCTTAACGCGCCTAAAGAAGTTTTCACTTCAAAAACATTTTAAATTATCAATGTCATCACTTACTCTTCAAAACAAATTCTATTAATAAAATATGGTCATAATAGACTGCAAATCTAGTCTAATAAACGTGAAATGAGAACCAACACTGTTACTGTTCAAATGTGACGTTTATTTAAACCTTTCAACCCGCAACAAATGGTCAAAAACTATAGAGCTTTAATTATATCTGGTAATCTAAGACTTGACAGATTAATTTAGGCGAATACATACAATCTGTGATTTTATGACTCTGAGACTAGGCCGACACTCTACTTTGAACAGCATTTTTTGGAAGAATGGCCCCTTTTTCAGCGATATAAAAGTTGATCATTGGATAACGTCATCATGTACCTACAGGACACGCTATTTGTGTGCTTACCTATCTAACTCTTTCCTCCCTCCGTTCAATATATTTTCTGTAGTCGCGATAAAACCTTTAATTTTCGCATGACTATATTATTCTTATTTGTGCGTCACATAGCTCTAGTCTCCTTATTTCTTTTTTCATATATTTAGTCTATTGTTCTATGGATCGCCCTTGAGATCAGAATCGAATGTATTTTAATTCTAACTAATATTATAAATGCGAATTATTAACCAATATTAAAAATGTAAGTTTGTTTGTTTATTGGTCTATTCGTCCTGCACGCTGTCACGCCTTAATGGGCTTCTCGAAATTTCATATACTCGTTGTCAAGAGCATGAGATACCTTTCATCTAGGAAAAGTATCGTTTCCGTGGGATAGCAATTTATTAACAAAATCTAGATTAACAGTAGCCAAACTGCAGGCAAAATCTAGTTATATAATAAATTATGAAGAAAATCTTAAGTTAATTTAACAAACAATGTTATCAAAATAAATATAATTTATTTATTTTAATTTTAGTAAGATTTAAATAATTTGTACTTAAATCATTTTTATATCTCGTTACTTTATCCATCTACTTTGTTTTATTTCTATATCAACCAAAAGTCTGGTTAAAAGGTTAGAATATCAATATGGTTCTAAACATTGTTTTACCCATTATTGACGAAATTAATTTGACATTGTGGTCACCTAGCAATACATCAAATGGGCGTCTGACTGACACCCTTTGTGTTATAGAACCCACTTCACACCATACCGTTACTACGTGAAATGTGATCCTAGATCAGTTAACAAAGGGTAATAGATACAAGGAAAACAATGTCTATTGTATAAATTGATTGAAATATAACATACAGTACACTTTTTCGCGCCTATGTACCCCAAGGGATAGACAAAGGTATTATACCCACGCCAACTAAGGTTTTGGATCCCACGTGATAGGAAGTGAATCATTGGCCGCTCACTGGGCATAGTTCCAGACTTGCCGCTACTGCAATATTTTTACAAAAATCTATAATGTTTAGATATTGTGTTTGGAAATTTAGACAATTTTAATATGCAATCTACACCTCGGATAACAGTAGATGGCGTAGCGAACAAATGGTCAACTTATCGTAGCCGCCGCGCTGAATGTCGTGGATTGAAATCCCGCAGTGAACAATTTGTTTTATTAAGATACCTAATTACGTGGTGGACGTTACTAACATTGAAACTACGGACACAAGGAACACTCAGACACAGAAGGACTATTCGTGAAATATTTGTTCCATGGTGTTACTTTTTTTTTGTAATAAAGACAGAAAGAAATAAAATTGCCTGTATCTTCACAAACATTCAAAAAAACGGACACAAATTTGTGGATCACACAAATGTTTGTTACGTGTGGGGATCAAACCCACAAGACTTGGCGCGAGGCAGCCACTTAATTCATTACGCTATTCGTACAGTGGAAAAATAGTCAGTATACTCACAGCGGCAATAACATTCAACGTTGTGATGTTGTCTTGTAAGGTTCCATTGGAGGTCTCCTCGTCGAAGTGCCAGCTCCTCTGCGTCTTGTACGAGACGGTCGAGTTGTTGTCGTGCCACGTCACGTTGACGTGTCGTCGGGTTTCACGGAAACGGTATGGACCTGAAATTAAAATAAATAATATATTATTTTATCTATACTTACTATACAATACTATATATATATATATATATATATATATATCACTACTAGTGAAGGGAAATTACAGCGAATAAAGTCATCATCAATCAGTGATTAGTCTGAAATCATTTATGATTTTAAGTCATAAAGTAACACTTATGAATGTCAAAGGGTCTAAGTCTAAGTCTATGCTAAATTTACATTTATGTTAGTTCGAATAGTGAAATTCGAATTCGGTAATTGTATGATAAGGTATCCAATTGCTAATCAATTCGATGTCTCTGATTATAAATCAAATCATAATCGAATATCGATGGTCCAATCGATCGTGTTTCTATCTTTGTCGGCGATGTTTCTTTTATAGCCATAGAGTACAGTGCAGCCTTAATCACTATCAAAGTAGCGTTACTTTTAACACAAAATACCTACTATTTATTATTATTATTATTTGTCGGCCTCGATGGCGTAGTGGTTAGTGTAACCGACTGCCACGCCTGAGGTCGCGGGTTCGATTCCCGCACAAGACGAATATTTGTGTGCATGAACATGGATGTTTGTCTTGGTCTGGGTGTTTCTATGTATAATATGTATGTATTTACAAAAAAAAAAAGTATATATGTATGTTTATCCATTGTCTAGTACCCATAGTACAAGCTCTGCTTAGTTTGGACTAGATAGTGTTGTGTGTATGTGGTAGAATATTATTATTATTATTATTATGCATATGAAGCATTCGAATATTCGTTAAATTCAATTATTCGTTTCGAATATATTAATACATATTTATGTCCATTGCTTGAATGTTCGTAAAAAAGAAAGACTCAGAAATTATTAGTAGTGCGTAAATTGTCTTTAAACACAAAAAGTAAAACAATAATATTTCGGATGTCCAAACTACAAATCAAATATATAAAAGTCAAAGAGTAAAAGTCACTCACAAAAGAATGTCTTTGAATATTCTGTTTTTGCTCTATGTATCTAAGACACACAAATTTCAAATGATTATATTGTATAAACTTTATAATAAGACAACTTATAACAAAAAAATTCTCTCTTTAAGTCTGAATCAATCTCGCGCGATTGACTTTTTCTACGGAACCTATGTAAAAATAAATAATAATAATAATAATCATTTATTCAACTTAAATTGGTACAAAATGATACAGAGCTTAGGTTACATCGTAAAGGTAATATATTAGGGCTGCCTGTACTAGGGTAAGCCTGTGCCACAGGCATTTATGTGTTGACTCGCATGGGCAATCTAGTCGTAAATGACTGTATAAATCATCTTAGACTAATTAACCAGTTGTGTGTTTACATTTAATTTTGATTAAGCATCAGTTATAATTATAACTCTAGAACTGGTTTAAGATATCACTTTGCCTCTACTTATACAGACAGAGATTCGTAACCCATGCGAAAACGAAAAATGTATTTTACAAATGTTTGTTTCGAATCTGGGTGATATATTTATTTATTTATTTATTTATTTATATATATATTCATATATATTCATATATAGACTCATGCCTTCATCACCAAAAGTGTAGATAGTGGTGTTTTACACACACATCATCAACTATGATTTTAGACGCCACGTAACAGAGGACGAGTATATTGCCATCTACCAGTCACTATTTAAATTCTATGCTGTTATTTAGAATTAGTTGAAACCAACAACACTTTGCCAAATCCGAGAATGGAATCCAAATCCTCATGCACAGCAGTCACCGTTATTATCACTGCGCCACCAAAGTAGTTGATGCAATGTTTATAAAACCCTTCCCCATACGTTTATCTATATAGTAATACGTGAAGCAAAAACTTTATTTATTTTTTACGAAAATTGCGCGCTTAGAGGAGTATGAAATTTGGCACAGTTAAAGTTTATATAAAGAAGGAGGGGCGAATCCTAATATTTTTATAAAATATGATTAGAAATACAATAAATTAATGAAAAAACACTACACGCACACAAACATGCATTTGACACAAGCAGTCGGATCGCGTTCGTAGTATTTCGGCATTGTTCGGTTGATTTCATAAAATGCTTCGTAACTATGGTTACATACATATGTATGTGAAGTAGGTGATAAGTAAATCAAATGAGATTATAAGGGTATAGTTATAGACAATAAAACCTTAATAACGATCAAATTTAAAATTTAAATGAATTATGGGTGAATTAAATACAGTAGCAAAAAACTATGAACATCGACTAACATAACAATCTGTATATAAATAATACAAAACATACAAAAAGAATACAAACATGCTTAACAACTTTGTGTGGATTTGTTTGGAATGATTTCTGTTTTATTTAAAATAGCTATAAATAAATAATATTTTGCAGTGCCTTCTATTTTGCCATGGCTGTAAAAGCCCGCTAAGTTTTAAGTAACTACCTATTATAAAATATTTAAGATCTTATCTATGTACACTTAGTTTGTAAATAAATAAATGAATGAAATGAATGAATAATAAGTATAATGAAATCGTAAACAGGTTTTTCCGTTTGTTTATCTGCACATTTGTGTACACTAATCTCCTCAGTGGCTGCACCAATTCGGATGTTGTTTTTTTGTTAAGTATTGAGTAATGTATTGATAATAGCTTAGATAAACATTTAATATGCCTGTCATTTAAATCAGTCAAACATATAATATACATATGTAAATTTTAACCACTTGATCGCCATGCCTAAATGACCGCGAACAATACATTTAATTTTTCTATTGTGTCTGCTACATAGCATTCAATGTGATAATACATAGTTATAAGAAAAATTATTTTAGTTTTCTTTTTTTGGAAATTTTATTTGACTTTATAATTGCTACTTTGACATCCTTAGTAATTTTATTTTATTTTGTAATTAGCTGCATTGACATATTTAATTCTTAAATTTATTTGTATTTATTGTATTTATAATTAGTAATTGGCAGCTTTTAATTAATTCTGCATGTTTTAATTTTTTTTATGTTATGCAAAAGTGAATTTAATCTTGTTGTATTGTTTTAATAGAAGTGATTCAAAAGTATTATTTATGCATGTCTTCAAATTTAGTGACCTGCCAAATTAATTTTAAATTATTGTATGCCTAATTGGCAGAACATAGTTGATCATTACCATTACTGTAAACATCTTATATATTTACCTATCTTTCACAATAAAGAATATTTGGTTTGATTTGATTTGAAGAATACATTATACATTAGATACTAGAGTCTACGTTATTCCCACGGGATCGCATATCGGGACAAAAGTCTCATGTGTTATTTCAGGACATGCTCTATCGGTGAGCGTCTAGAATAATTTATACTGGGCTAGGTAGATGGCCACCACACCGACTGGAACATACCTAATATATTTTTGTTGTACATATATGATTTTTAATTTATGAATATTGATTAATTTTAATTCTAGAACCGGACGCCATTATTTAAGCTGAGATTTGCGCCTAAACTAGTTCCAAACATTAGTATGTTATTTAAAATATGGAATATTTTGAGATATCTTGGTCATACTAATTTTATAAATGCGGTATTAACCCTGTCGGTTTGTTACGTTTTCAAGGGTAAATCAATGAAACGATTTTGATAACATTTCTATAGCCTAACATAGCATGAACCGCAGAAATGCACATAGGGTACTTTAAAAAGAGCGAATAAATTTGTACCTATTGTTATATAAATATAAATGAATGTTTATTATGTTGTCGACTAGAAATACATACTTCTGTCTCATGAAATAAACTTGATTAAAATAACATATGTATAAATAAAAACTATTTGTTAGGTGGTAAGCCAACGCTATTTATTTTTTATATTTTTGCGTAATAATTTGCCGATTAAGGTATTTACGGTCAGAAAAATTTTAAAATATACCAGTCAAATTGAATAATTTGTGTAAAATTGAAAGTTATAAAGCTTTTTCCATGTTGGGTTGGAATCGAAATCCATACCTCAGTTCGATCCACAGTTGCTTTAATTCATACCCGATCAGTAAGGTAAATAAAATAAAAATGTTAATGGTGGTACTGTTTGGACTTTGAACTATTAGAAGTTGAACGCTGCGAATCGTGTGAGAGAGTGCGTTATATTTTTGTTACATTCACGCTGAACGGGACGCGACGCTCTATCCTTACCATTACATCGACACCACTATGCACGGTCCCTTTTCGACAATTCTCTATTTTGTATGTAGCATAGTTATGCGTATATAGGGTGTCTAACTTGATGTGTAGCCGTGTGTACAATGGCGCACCCATGACCTTGCATATATTCGCCATGACGTATTTATGTGAATACCATTGTAAGAGCAGCTATAGCTCAGTGGGGAGACTAACAGACTGCAATGCAGAGGGTCTCGGGTTCGAACCCACGTCACGCACCTCTGACTTTCGGAAGTTATATGACTTTTCGAAATTATGTACGTATTGATTGACAATTATCGCCTGCTCCGTGCCTCGGAGAGCACGTTAAGCCGTCGGTCCCGACTGCCATGAACATCTATGGCAGTCGTTATTGGGGAAATCGACACAAAAGATCCCACTGGGTCGAAGTATCGCCGGTCTGTACTGACTGGTCCCCACACAAGATAAGATAAGATAAGTAAGATCAAATACCATTGACAAACAGGTACATTATGAAAGTTAGTTTTGTTTATGTTAATAAAAATTACGCAGTGGGCGCTTACGCCTCGCGGGTCTCATTACGAGACATCTATAAGACACTAGACCCGCGGTTTCGTTCACATAAATGTAGGTTAAGTTAGTAACAGTATTTTTCAGAATAAAAGGTACCCTATGTCCTTTTCTGTTCCTCTGACAACGTGTATGCTATTTGTAATTTCATGATGATCGGTCATATAGTTAAGGTGTAAAAGCATAATAAACAAACAAACTTATATTCGCATATATAATATTAGTGAGGATAGTTTGACCTTATATCTTTTAAATTTAAGTCATAGATCGTTATCACCGAAATAATTGGCGCTTAGTCTTGTGGAAGGACCCTTGGAATGCAATTTGGCGGTCGCGGACTTTTCAAAGTCATATCATATATATCATATGCATAATCTTAACTTAATATTATATGACTTAACTTAATATTAACTATATATCATATGCATAAACTTAACTTAATATTATAAATGCTAATTTAAATCTAACTGCACTAGACTGTAGTGGTTTAAATGGTCGCCTCGCCACTGTGCCGCGTGTTGTGGGTTCGAATCCCACACGGAACAAAAATTTGTGTGATCCACAAATGTTTGTTCCGAGACTGGATGTTATTTGTGTCCGTTGTTTGAATGTTTGTAAAGTCCGCCGCGATATAGGAATTATTCCTAGTGTGGACGTTATCAATATTATTTAAAAAATATTGTTTGTTACGCTTTTACGTCTATACAGTGTGTATAATAAACCCTGTACGACCCATTAAGGGCTTGTTCCTCACTTAAAAACATGCCAAGAAAATAATAAAATTAATCTATATCATCGTAAAACGTCTTCATAATATTTTTAATTACAGTATTGATCAGCATTTTACCCTTAAATTACTGAAATTTCGCACAATCTTGCAACACTCCACTAAACTTGACAAGGACGCGGCGCATGGCATACTTTTGGCGGCATTTTTTTAAGGCATAGGTAGGTAGGCGCGACGTAGCGCGGCGCGGCATCGGTGACCTTTATGAACTTTAGTGATACCTAGGTATTATGATTAATAAGTTATCGGTGTTGCCATGGGTAATTTATTAACATATTATTTTAAACAAATTAAATTTACCGGGGTAATTTTATTGATCGATTTTTATAAAAGGATGTCACTTACGTACTTATAATAAGCTACTGTATAACAGCTTTAAGGATCGGACAGGGTTTATATACACACTATATATTGTTAATTCTAGGATTCATAAATATAGACGTGTAATATTAGTTAGGAAGTTAGCCTCCTAACTAATGTTATAAATGTGCATGTGAATTTGTTTGTTACGCTTTTATGCCATAACTAGGCGACCGATCATGATAAAATTTAGAAAACACGTTTTTAAGGGTACAGAAAAGTACGTGGAATACCTTATATTGCGAAAAAGTACTGTTGTCAAACGAAAGTAAAGAACGCGGGCAAAAGCTTATAATCTACTAGCTGTCCCGAAAGACGTAGTCCCGTACAAACGAAAAACAAAATCAAATCTAAACCATTCTCGAAACAACATGAAAACACCTAAAAAAATCATCAAAATCGGTCCAGCCGTTTATGAGGATTTAATTACAAACACACGCACAGAAAATTATACAAGGTGTCCAGTAATTAATGGATAACCTGGAAATGTCTTATAGTGCAACTGACGGCCGTTCAGAAAAAATATGAAAAAAGTCTATCCTAACTACTACCTGAGGTATGTGTTTCTTTTTTAATTACCATGTATAACTTTCTTGTATACTACTACCACCATAAATGAATGGAATCCATCGGTTTATTGTTGTTTTATTATTAAACACTAATTATGCTAATGTATGTATGTATAAAAGTCAAAAGTATGCTATGCTAATATAGCTTGCACTTTTTAATATATTTTTTATTATTTCTTTTTCATTTTTTTTGAACGGCCTTCTGTTCTACTATAAGACATTTCAAGGTTATCCATTAATTACCGGACACCCTGTATATTATATAAAGATATATGAAAACGTGAAGAGAAAACATTGCACCATTATTAACCGTATTGCGCGCATGGACGAGTGTGAGATTTGGTATAATTAAACTTTGTATGGCGAAGGAGTCAAGAAAGTTCGTGAAATGCACTTTAGAATGAATTAAGGTCTAATTTGACTACCAAACATTAGTATATTTAATTACCGCTCGCTTTAACGGTAAAGTAAACATCGTATAGGAATATGAGTTTCTAAGAATTTTATGATATTTTCTCGAAGATGAGTAAAGTTTACTAACTCGTGCTGTGCGAGATGTAGGTACTATGGTTACAGTTTGAAACTTCTAATGGTTCTAGTTCTAGGAGGAACATGTTCAGAAGTGGGACAGTTCATAAGTAACAAATTGACGTGACTTAGAATAGTTATAGTCTATGAAATTATGAGCTGAAGAGCGATACAGGCTACTGTTAAGCTTGGTTATTTTCCTTGTTCGTATGTCGTTTTTTACCATAAAACGAGCGTTTTCTATGGTGTAATTACTTTCTATAGAATATGCATTAAAAATATATAGATACGTAGTAATAATAAATGCATTTTTAACTACTTCAATGTAACTTTTTGTCTTAACTAATAGTATGAAAATAAAATCCCAGCTTCGAAACAACTATCTACGGCTCATAGATCTTACTTATGAGTTGATTGTGACCACTAGACTATGCCATTTACCTATGTTGTTAAATATATTTTTGTTTATTATAAAATATGTCAGTTCTCATATAAGAACAATTTCTCTACCACTCAGTCACTCACTACAGTCTTTACAAACATTAAATAATGAACACAAAGACATTTTTGCCCATGTGGCAATCGAACCCAACACACTCAGCGTAGAGACGAGGCAAACACTAATTGAAATGTTTATAACACTTACCTAGCTGTACTAATGCAGGTTTTTCATCAGGGAACCGGTCAGCGTTGGTCCAGTTGAAGAAGTAGATGTCGAAATACAAGGGAACTGTCGGCGCTACCCATTCTCTATATGATCTGGATGTAGGTGTGAGGGCAAGTTGCTGAAACAAACAATAAAACACTTGAATTAATGGAAACTTTTATTCTACCCTTCGTGTAAAGACTAGCGGTGAAGCCAGGCATCTCTGGCTTTAATTATGTATTAGAAATCATCCTTAAGAAAACATTGCCACGATAATACTACCTATTTAAGTTCAACATTCTATTATTCTTTCAATCAGATCAAATAAAACCAATATAACGACTAACATTTCTAGGCACCAGATAAATCAATAAATTAGTTCATTTATTGGCAACACGACTAGCCCATTTAGGCACATTCCCTCCTAATATCAATTAATTATATTTATCTAATACAATAAGCTACAATTTTAAGTCAAGGACATAATTATCAGTGTAAAGGTCAATGATCTTTAATTAATATAGATATGAGGGACTATTACAAGTAAATTATAATTAACTACTTATTTGTATTTAATAATAACTTTTTGACTGCAAGATTAGCGTAGTATCATGATCGATAACTAAAGCGTTGTGTTGTCCGTTCGATGCCTGAGAAGGACAAGAGACATAAATTTGTGAGATGCACAGATAATGGGGATAAAAAAGGGAAAATTGTTTTGATTGCTAATTGCTCATATGTGTAAATCAATGTACAAAACAAATGTCTATGTCTGCTTTTGTACATTAATTAACACACATAAGCAAGAAGCAATCTAAAGACATTTATTGTGCAAGCGGTATCAAAATTGGATGAAAAATGAAGTCGTTATTGATATTTCCAATTTGTATATAAAGCAGTGAGGATGTAATGGAGATATTTCGCTATCTTCCTCGGTTAGCTGCATTTAAGTAGCGGTTACGTCATAGTTTGTATCGCGAATAATTTTACTGTAATTTTTACCTCAACTACCGAATTTGAAACACTTGCATCTTATTTAATTCAAAGCATTTCAACAATTATAAATATTATTATTTAAATGCCTTAAAATAAATCGAATGCATTATTTTAAGGCATTTCAAAACTATTTGTATTTAGAGTTAAGACAATGTAATTATTTGACATATGTAATTATATGATAGAATATGGTGAAGTCAACTACCCTTTTGTTTAGATGTCTGGTTATTCTTTAAGTGTGCATACTTATAAGGTCACCTAACACAGACAAAAAAGTGGAGAAGATCTTTTTAAAATTACCATAATCTAGATTTTTCCTAGCAACTAACCTAAATGTCACTTCAGTAACATAGATAAACTCACTATCCACAAAAATTTGACGTATACAAATAACAGTTTGTGAGCTGAAGAAATAATTTTAGACCTTACTTTGTTACATACATAACATGCATATATACCAAATATAATGCCATAAACCAATGTAAGGCAAAAAGTATTCTACAATGATTTAAAACGTGCGTGCTCCAACATCGACTGCATCGTCACTTTACAACAGGTGAGATCGCGGTCCAACACAAGCCTATTAAGAAGTGAAAAAACACAACGCTTGACCAAAGTCTACTCCTTTTGAATATTTTGAACAACCTAATAACAGTTTGTACGACCCGGTAATTGAACCCAGTCCCTCACGATAGGCCGCAGACAGCATGAACCTATAGCAGCAAGCATCACGAGTAAAATCAAACTACTTGATAAGTTGATATCCTAATTTATTCTAGCCTTCCCATATGCTAATATTCTACTGCATACTTCCTCACACCCACATATACAATATTAATATAATATTTTATATGAACACTAACAACAAATCATAATTTATAATATCAACTGTCCAATTATAAACTAATAAATATCTAATCTATCTTTCATAAACTATACCTAAAAATTTATTGAAGATAATAGGTACAAAGATTAAAACTGGTTGCGGCTAATTTATATACAATCAATATGTATAAAAAATGTTGCATTCTAACATAGTCTTAACTTCACGCTTCTATATCTTTATGATACGGCAGGGGATCAAAATACCGATATGCAATTGCTACGAAAAAAAAACAATTATTCGAAACTAGTGTGATCACGTATTCGAATGTTGATCAATTTGTCGTTACTGAATACGATTCGGAATCGATTATTCGAAACTTGATCTGATAGGCGATCGATTCATTCGATTGTTTCGGATGAGTCTTGAATTATAACGATGGAATTTCCGGCAGCGCGTAGATTTTCTTTTAATAGTCCTAAAAAGTTGTTACTTATTTATTCAAAATTTGTAAGATTACGCATCCCAATGTTGATCAATTTTTTTTATCGATAATCGCCTATCGCCAGTTCAAAATACACATAATTAATCACCTGTATTAAAGTGCTACATAATTCGGGATAGTTTTACGCCTGTATTCTTACGAATGGATAAACAGAAGTGTATTATGCCCACATATTGGTAGGTGTTTCAAGTATTATGAAATAGGAAACGCATGCATGCTCCAAAGGAAAGGAATTATCTATTGCACCCAGATGCTACTATTGTCATCTATGGGCACGTGCTGAAAGTTATTAAGAAGAATTTCTTCTGAAGATTTTCTGTACTAATAACTTTCAGCACGTTAAATATTGAACTATTCAGAAATCGAACTGGCGACCTCATGCTGCCACAAATATAATTAAAAACTTATTGCATAATATGTAGACAATCAGAGTTCATCTAACCAAGCAATTAAATTTACACAATGTTGCTTAACTATTGGTCAACGATCCCATTAAATTACGATATAATGCGTTTGTATTGTGAAATATTTATTGTTTTTTTCCATTCATAACCTAACACAGGCAATCCATTAGGTAGAGATGGTTTATTCTAAGGCCAATTTAAATATATAATCTTTGTAAATAAACAGCTGTTCAATAAAAAATATAACTGTATATTTTTTATACAACATATTATGGTAAGCGATGACTATAAACATGCATATCTATGAATCTTAACTAATATTATAAATGTAGGTATATCTAAATTTGTTTGTCTTGCTTTCCATGAATAGCTCAGTTGGCAAGGCGACGACAAGGTATGTCAAGTTTAAAGGTTTATGTCCCGATTCATGGATTCTTTATTATAATTTACATCAGTAGTTCCCAAAGTGATCCAGATGGACCCTCAGGGGTCCACGGGAGACTCGACGGGGGTCTATGTTGGCGTGGCAAAAAATGGGGGTTCACAATTCGTAAGCGGGGGTCCACGAAAATTATTTTGAGGAACACCACTCGGTGAAAGCCCAAGAATTTGTAAAAATAAAAAAGGTCAGGAAATTCCCGAGACTAAACGTACTGTCGTAGACGGGCGTCTACGACGGTACGTTTAGTCTCGGGAATTTTTGAAAAAACATAAAAAGTGGTGAGCCCGTAGAGTTTTAATATTTTTTTTTAATTTTAGTCAATAAATATTAGACGGGCGTCTACGACGGTAAGTTTAGTCTCGGGAATTTCGGGAAAAACATAAAAAGTGGTGAGCCAATAGACTTAATCAAATTTTTTAATTTTAGTCAATGAATATTGTAGATATGTAGCTGCAGGGGGTCCACCAGTCAGCTAAATTTTGAAAGTGGTCTATGAGAAAAGAAGTCTGGGATCCTCTAATTTACATTCTACATTAAGCACGGAAAATGTTTAATTAATAAATCGTAATATACTATGTATGATCACCTGCAATACCAGGAATATTATTCGCGCATTGCCGATCAGGAAGAAGAAATTAAATATTCCATCAGCGTGCAGACGTCTGTCTCGATATTGTTTATGCTCGTAGCTCAGGAAGCAAGTTATTTAATAAAACTATTTGGACTGTTAACAATTTGGTGTAATAACGAGTATAAGGGTACAAAATAAAATATTTAAAGTTAACGCGGTATCGCCGTCGTGGTAAGATGAGTAGTGTCGTCGGCACCCGCGGCCGCGCTGCCGAGCTCGACGAACCACCCGCGCGCCCCTCTCGCTCCCCGCGGGCCCTGCGCATGCCTCCTCAGCTACCGCTGACTCCCGCACCTGTCGCGTCTACAATGCGTAGACAATATGGTTAAGCGAACTAGTTAAATATGGATTCAAAGGCAAGTAATACGGGAGGTACGTATGTAGGCCTCCGGAACCCTATCCTTCCTGGCGAAATATGTACAATGACAGTGCGGTATAAAAACAGTAACTGGTTCCTTGTAAGAAGAATAAGCCGACTCGTACGGGGGAAAACCACCCGTACTTAACCGAGTGAATCGGCTTATTCGTATCATTATTATCAATTATTTGATAATAGCGAACTCCTACTCCTACACTTGTTAATACTGATTATTAAACTAAGACTATTTTGTTGCTATTTTCCTCAATGTAGTTCGCATCACAGTGAATTAGCTACCTTATTCGATCAGGTTTCACAATGCATTATAGAAAATTCAGACGACCACTTATTAATGCTTGGTGATTTTAATATAAGGGACGCGCAATGGTCTTCTATTCGTAGGGGGGCACCGGCTATTTTGAATGCATCTAGTCCTAATAGCCTAACGGAAGTGTTATCCAACTTTTTGTCCTTTAACAATCTAGGGCAATATAACCTTGTACCGAACAAGAACAATAGGGAACTGGACTTAGTAATATGTAGTTGTGGCTGTGAGGTGCAAAAATCTGACTTTCCGCTCATCTCAGAGGATGACCATCACCCCGCCCTTGAAATTAACTTAATTGATGTTTACCAGCGACCTCTTCGTCCACCGCCTCGTGCTTTTCGTAATTTTAATATCGCTGATTACGATCAAATTAACTTTGCGTTGTCTCAGACAGATTGGTGCAATGTCTTAAACAATATTGTCTTATGTTTACGCGAATGTTATACATGAAGTGTAGCTAGTTATTTTAAAATAACTAGCTACACTTCAGAACGTTGGGACAACTACCATCTTAGTCTCCCCGTGAACATGGCTGCTGTAAAGCAACCGAAACGTCGGGGCAAAGTGTAAACTTAAATACAAATAGTTTTAATTAGAAATAACATATAGCTTAAATAGTAGTAAAATTCAATAATAGTAGTGTTAGAGTTTTCAAAATTGTGTAATAACAGTGTTTAAAGTAAAATAAATAACGCGATAAAATCCGTATAAAGTGTTTAATTTCAAAATGTCTTAAACTATAAACAAAGTATGGACGAATTGTTGACAAAGTTTTATGACGTTATCAATAAATTGATTAATGAATATGTCCCTTTAAAGAAGTCTATCGATAGAACTAAATATCCAACATGGTATTCGCCGGCATTAATAAAAATTATTAAACAAAAAAATAAATATCATGCTAAATGGAAACGTTATAGGAATTACCAGGACTATAGCACTTTTTCACTTTTAAGAGATAGGCAAAAGAGTGTGGCTAAGCAGTGTTATGATTCATATATAGAAAAGGTAGAAAACAACATTAAAAAATGTAGTAAGCATTTTTGGAAATTTGTAAAATCCAAAAAGGTATCACAAACTATACCTGATAATTTATTTTTAGGCAGCGTTGCTTTGAGTGATGGAAAGGCAATAAGTGACCTTTTCAACACTCACTTCAACTCTGTATTTGTAAGTGAAAGCCATGACACCTCTTCATGCCTACCGCGTGAGCACAAAGAAAACCCGAATGCACTTAATGTCAGTAGTATGCATATTAAGTTTAATACCATCGTTAAATATATCAAATTACTAGATGAGAATAAGGGTTCAGGCCCTGACGGCATTCCACCCTTATTCTTAAAAAGATGTCATAAAAACATTGCAGTTCCCCTATATATGTTGTTTAACGAATCTTTACGCTCAGGCATCATACCCAAGATATGGAAACAAAGTTACGTTGTACCAATTTTCAAAGGCGGTGACAAGCACGATATCACTAATTATCGCCCTATATCCAAACTGAGTACTATACCAAAACTCTTTGAACACATTGTTTGTGATCTGATATCTCCATTGATAAGACCTCTTATAATATGTGAACAGCATGGATTTGTAAGTGGCAAGTCGACCGTAACAAATCTGTGTGAATTTGTAGACTATATAGCTACGGCCATGGATAAGGGGCATCAGGTGGACGTGGTGTATACCGATTATTCCAAAGCTTTTGACAAAATATCGCATAATATACTCATTGATAAGCTGGAGAATATCGGTATACACGGCGACTTACTTAGGTGGCTAGAATCATATTTGAGAGACCGTAGTCAAGCTGTCACCGTCAAAGGGTTCTGTTCTTCCTTCCTGCCCATATCTTCAGGCGCCCCGCAGGGCTCTCATCTTGGCCCTGTTTTATTTGATATTTATTTAAATGATATTGTAGAAGTATTTAACGCATCTAAATTCATCCTTTACGCAGATGACAACAAAATATACAAAGTTATTAGTAGTCTTAATGACTGTTTAGATCTCCAAAATGACATAAATAGACTGTGTGACTACTGCAATAGGAATTCCTTGTTTTTAAATATAAATAAATGTAATATTATAACGTTCACAAGAAAAAAATCTCCAATATTATATCAATATAGAATGAACAATGAATACCTGACTAGAGTATCCACTATACGTGACCTTGGGATTCAGCTTGACGAGAAACTATTATTTGATGCTCATATTGAAAATATAACAAGTAAAGCATTTCGTATGCTAGGCTTTGTGTTAAGGGTCGGCAAAGACTTCAACCAGATATCAACACTATTGCTTCTATTTAAAACATTGGTTAGACCTTTAGTAGAATATGCTTCAGTTGTTTGGAATCCGCAGTATGATATATATAAAAGTCAAATCGAGAAATTACAGAACAGATTTATTAAATATATTCACTGGCGTTTCAACTTAAGTCCCGAACTATCACCAAGCCTCCAGCTTCTAGAAGGACGGCGAGCAGAACGTGACTTACAATTTTTATACAAGATTATACGAGGGCATACGGACTCGCCTTATCTTCTCAAACAGATAAGTTTTAGATGTTCGCGCCCAAATACCCGAAAAAGATCTCTCTTCCATGTTCATTACTCAAGAACGAATTATGGTAAAAATGTCTTTATTAAAAGAGCTTGTAACACTTACAATAAATTAATTTGTTCCTCACCTAGCTGTAATATAGATATATTTCACCTATCTTCAACCAAATTTAAAAACAGTGTCAGGAAAATCTTTATGTCTTTAGTAACTGTATTTAACTCTAAATACGTTGTCTGTAACTGTAAAAATCTATGAATTACTGTAATGTACATACCAAATACATATATGTATAACAACCTGAGGAAACTATTTAGGATAATGTATTAGTTTTAAGTTATATCTTTTATTTGTTATTTAAATCTGTTTGTTTCCCAAAATTATAAAATAATATAAAATAAAATAAAATAAAATAATACTGAAAATTATCTGATCTAAAAGTATCACCTATTCCTATTCTGTACTCTCTTTCTTTCCTTTAACTTGTTCACCTGGCCGTCTCCACTTTTCAGAGTACAATACTAAATAGTAAATCCGTTCCCCTTATGACGTTTTCATCTGTTTCTACCGTTTGTCTGACTGCCACAGTATCTTATTTCAATAACTTCTTATCATCTTGAAAAATGAAATAATAGATACTTGGCCAACTTTATAATTATCAATGACAATAAACAAATGCTCACAAAACATTTTTATTGCTATCGTAAAACGTGACCAAAGGGCAGATAAAACACGTAAGATTAAGGGTTACCAGGTCAAATGGGCTGACATCGTTATAAGAGGAACATATGCATAAAAAAGTAAAAATACACGTGATATGTAAACCCTCCTCCTTCGAAGACATTAATGTACTTTTACTTCTTTTAACCTTTAAGTGGCAGCGGCACACCGGCGGTGAGAAACAATAAGTTTTCATGTATGTATGTCTAACATTCCTACAATTGACAGGTTAATATAGTAAAAATACATCAAATACCGTGGGCCAGACTATGGCTTTTGGTTCATTTTCTGTTTTTTACTTTGTAGACTAGACGTAATTGTAATGTGTTGAACTCCGGGGTCCAAGCGTTGGCCAATAGATTTGACTGCAATTGACGTCACCGTGCCTGATGGCAATAACTAATAAGTAAAGTTTAATAGTTAAGACCTCCCAACTTTTTAAAAAGAAGGTGGCACGGCGGTTGGTCTATATACAATAAATATTTTTCACCATAAAATATGACAAATACTATGTGATAGTAATTTTATTTACAAAACAGAAGATAGACAGAACAATAGAATCTGGAAACTTAGCACCTAGTTGCATATGCATGCAAATTAAAATTGAAAAATATAATTAATCGTTTGGCGTAAGAGCTCCCACTTACGCCAACGAGACGACTTATTATGTTTTTGCCTCTATTCATTGCATAAAGCAATCTGTCAATCACTTAAGATAGATATTGATCTAGTCTGGTTTGGACTTCCTTGAACTAAATTAATAGCCAACGCAAATTTATAAGAAGCGCAATAAAATAAAAACAAATCAGGTGGTGTTTAATAAATAGATTGCCTCGGTGTTGTGCACGAAGTTTCGGTTCCAGAGCCATACAAACTGTGTCAAGAAATACTAAGTACCAGCGCTCTATCTGGAATTGTATGCTGAAGACGGCAGTAGACCCTGTATTAATTGGGACTTTAAAACAAATCTTTGGTTTTGGGACTTTGACTGCAAGAATTGCGTTTTGGTTCAAGTGGTCGCCTCGCCAATGCCGCCGCGTCACGTGTTGTGGGTTCGATCTCCACACGAGACAAATATTTGTGTGATCCACAAACTGTTGTTTCGAGTCTGTGTGACCTTTGTATCCGTTGTTTGAATGTTTATAAAATACCCGGCGACACAGGAATTATTCCTAGTGCGGCAGTTGTCTTTTTTAACACGCTTTTATTTTGACTTGATTTTGACCCACTTCAAACGGTCAGATTTCATTTAAAATGTTGTAGACTTATCGAGGACCGATGACAATATAATAATTTGATAAGGTTATCTCATTATCCTGATTAGGATCGTCAGGATTAATGATTTTCCGACAGATCCTTTGCGTGAGAGCGAGAGCGATAGAGCAAGCGCGTGGTCTGTCGGGCACGCCACGATCGTGGCGGTAAGTCCCGTGTTTGAGGACTGGCTAGAGAGGCGGCATGGCGCCCTCACCTTCCGGCTGACACAGGTACTGACTGACCACGGTTGTTTTGGCCGGTTCCTGTGTCGTATACGCCGGCAAGAGACGCCCGGTTGTCACCACTGCGGCGACTGCCGCGACGTTGTAGAGGACACGGCGCTGCACACTATGGCGGTTTGCCCCGCCTGGGCATCGCAGCGCCGTGAGTTGATCGCGGCAGTCGGATCGGTTGCCCTCTTTTCATTTCCATCAAGGAGGCGGCGGAGCGGGAGAGGGAGCGTTTAAACCCTCTCCCCAACCGCAGAGCCGGGCGCCGGAGGGCGCGCGATGACCTCCAGCCACCCTGAGGTTTGACCTGGGGGTGGCGGGCTTTGTGGGCCTGCCCGCCATCCGTTCAGCACCAGGTCCGAGAGGCGGCGTGCGTGTTCCCACGCGCGCCTCTGTGTCGAGTCCGTCTCCCTTCTGGGGGGAGACAGTAGGGAATTTTTGAGGGAGTCCTTTGGGTAGGTCTCTTTGGGTAGTAGCCTGCCGTTTCATACGGTGGGCCGAAACCTCGGCGGGGTCGCGACCGCATACGAAAGCGATTCGCGCGGCCCCACCGATAGTGGTTTTGTCGAGGAACACCGTGGTAGGTTTAGTCGGTATTCCGGGAGGTACATTATCTTTTTTACATCTTTCTTTTACCCCGGCGAGTCCGACATAATCCCTCCGCCCGCCCCCGCGGAGAGATATGCGTCATTGCATTCCCCAAGTAAAAAAAAAAAAGCGCTTGGTTTGTGCATGCATATCTTTCCGATTCGAGCACTCGGCTCGGAAAATTAGTATTTCACATTAATATTTTATAAAACTATAAAATATTTAAAAATATATATTTTGATAATGACGCTACTTCGTGCGCATACATTATTGATATTTCATTTCATATATCTTAGAAAGCACCCCACGCTTTTTTACATTAAAATTATATCTTTTATTAACAATTTTTTTTTTTTTTTTTTACCTGCGGGAATGCAATGATGCTTATCCCTCCGCGGGGGCAGGCGGAGGGATTATGTCGGACTCGCCAGGGTAAAAGTAAACGCTCCCTCTCCCGCTCCGCTGCCTCCTTGATGGAAATTACTTCCTCGCAGAAGGAGGCGACGGCGTTCCACGACCTCTCACTCCGGACCATAGACTGAACTACGGCCGGGAGCGAGAGGGCAACCGATCCGACTGCCGCGATTAAATCACGGCGCTGCGATGCCCAGGCGGGGCAAACTGCCAAAGTGTGCAGCGCCGTGTCCTCTACAACGTCGCGGCAGTCGCCGCAGTGGTGACAACCGGGCGTCTCTTGCCGGCGTATACGACACAGGAACCAGCCAAAACAACCGTGGCCAGTCAAAACCTGTGTCAGCCGGAAGGGGCGCCATGCCGCCTCTCCAGCCACTCCTCAAACACGGGACTTGCCGCCACGATCGTGGCGTGCCCGGCACTGGGGTGCACAAGTCGATTCCTCCATTATTCCACCAGGACCTGGCGGAGCTCGGACCGTGCCGCCTCTAGAGCGGAAGGAGGTGGTCCTTCGCCTCGAGCTAGCGCCTCCTGGCGCCAACGGTAGAGCAACGCCAGAAGCGCCGCTTCCAGGTCCCAGGGCATCGATCCGGCGAGGAGGCTCGCTGCCTCGAACGAGATCGTGCGGTAGCCTCTTATTAACCTGACGGCCATTGCACGCTGAGGCGCACGATTTATTAATCACTTTATCCTTACCATAAATTATTTAAAAAATATTTACTACTTTTTAGTTTGGTTTTTTAAATAAAGCTTTTTTTTTTTCGTTTTTAAACTATTATTTTTTAAATACTAAAAATCACCAAAAGCTGCCGAACACGGGATCAACACATCTTTGCTCAAATTTTCCTTTAATCACACGCAATCCATTTAACATGAAGTCAACACATGTCCCAGCGGCTTTAAGAAGCTGATCCAGTATTAATTGTTGACGAAGGTTTATTGATTCGTGCTTCATGATATTCGATATCGCTCAATTGACAGCGCTCATGAGGTCAAGTATTAGCAAATGTCAATTGATCTGGAACACATCTAGGATGAAATTGCAGCTGGTGCTTGTTAATCTTATGCGTCAAAAGCTAATGTAGATGGATGACGTAGTTATGACCTGGCTACTGCCGGTTTGGCGAGTGGTGTGAGTTTGATGTCCACACGGGTCAGAAAACTGTGTGGTTGAGAAAAAGTTGACAAAATATGAAGAGATCGACAGCGGACTCAAGAATAAACAGGTTCGTGATCTGCGTGTTCTTTGTATCCATTGTTCTAATCTTCTAAAATACTCGTAACATAGAACTAACCCTAGAGTGGGAATTAAAATGTATTATTATTATTATTATAAAATAAAGCCTCTCACCGCGTCTGTGCGTGATAAACTCAAAAACTGCTGAACAGATTTTCATGCGGTTTTCATTAATAGACAGAGTGATTTATGAGGAAAGTTATAGTGTATTGTAATTTGTAATGGTTTTTTACTACCCGTGCGAAGCAGGGGTGGGTTACTAGTTTATAAAATAAATAAAATCAGCAATAATGTTTTCATTAAATTATTGAGCTCTCTCTGATGTTTGTCACTTCTCTTTGTTAACCTACTTCTTTTTAATTTTTTTATTTCCCAATATTAAACAGTCTATTTATTATCACTGTTTTCAGCTTTTCAATCAACTCGTAGTATATTTTCTTGTCATTAAAACCATGATACTACGAGTTCTTTTTACATTGTGGAAGGTATCCTTGCTAAAAGAAGTTGACTATAAGAAGCTAACTAAAATTCACCAGAGATCATCCAACTAATCGCATTGCATTGTGTTCACGCAGAGAGCAAGTTCTAAAATTTCTTAAAAAGCATTGTGCTGGGTACAGGAAATCCATTGTCTTGCCTTATTTTCACTTGTAAACCAGCGATGCGTTTTTTCATGGCAGACAACGTGCTATATAATTAATACTAACCAAGTAAATAGTGACTCTTTGCTGAAGTGCCATAAGTTAACGCTTACATCTATCTATGGCCAATCACAAAGTCTCCATCGAACTAAGTGTTACCTATTAGGTTTACAGTAAATGTTATCAGTAGCACTATTGATTTTGGCAGTATGCTTAGTAAACTGGAGTAGAATCATCCTCTATTACGTGAAATCTAATAAAAAAGGTGACAAATTGGCCACATGTACAAAGTAAGTTAGCCTTTCGGATATACATAGATAGGCATAAATCTGTTTCTGTATTAACATATTGACGTATATCGGGAACAGTTCTAGCCACCGTGCAAATGAGAATTTCTTTAAAGGAATATCCAATAACACTACCCGTGTTTGCATTCGAATTAAAATAAATATGCAGTACATTTCAAAACAAGATGGACTTCACACCCAGGTTGGCCGCCGTAGAATAACTTGTGTAGGTGGAGGTTCAGGGACCTCGGCCTTGCTCAGCGTGAGTGTGGTGTGCTGGAGCAGACAATGGCACATTTGTTGGTATGCCCTTCTTGTCTGAGCACTTGCATACTATCTGAGCTTTGTGCGGCCAATCCTAACGCAATTAGGATGGCCGAATATTATGCAAATATATACTTCACACAAGAAGAACCATTGACACGAAGAGGCAAAAGAAGATATACATATGTATGGCTAGTTTTGTTCTGTTTCGTAACGCTTGTTATCGAAGGGACGGATACTTACGTATTCTATCTGTTAGAGCAGAGTTCAATGATAGGGATGCGGCGCACGGCAAACGACTGCTTTAAATAATTTTATGATTTGTTGACAATATTTGTATTGAATAATATTAACAACAGCGATAGCACAAAGTTTGATTCCAGTGCATGCATCTTTGATTTTTCGAAACTAAATTACATAGTCCGTATTAATTACTATCGCTCGCTTTAACTATGAAAGAAATATGGCGAAATTTATAAAATATATACAATATTCTCGGAAACATGAAAAAACTGGCAAGCTTCGCAGCCCAGCGTGAGGGACAATTTTTTTTTTTTTTTTACTCCTTGTATAATATAATTTTCATGGTTATGTTTACCGATGTGCACGGATGCATTCAGGACCAATAACAACACTACTAACTCGCTTAAATTATATATATGATTGTATCCGGTTGTAGTGTGGGTCTTGTTTGTGTGCATCGCAAATTACTTTAGGTATATGCTAGAATAAAAGCCAGCTGTATATTTTTGAGAACAAATAAATTTATTATTATTTTTAATATAGGTATTTAACTTGTGAGAGCAGAATTCACTAATTACCCCTGGGGTATATTTTGTGCATCACTAAAAAGTGTAAAAACATTGTAACAAAGGATATAAATAAAGAACATCCAGAATTGAAGCAATTATTAATAGCGGAACCCGAATTTTGTTACTCCGTATGCAAATCTAAGCTACAATTCTCGGCACCATGGTAGTGGCGAGGTGACCATTACACTAATCCATCCGCATAATGCACTCAGATACACGTAACAAGGAGATACACATTTGCTACGTGGGCTGTCATGTGAGAAGCTGCCGCCTTCGTACTCGTGAAAATCTTACGGCACAATACTACTCACCAATTACTGGATTTAAATATTACCAGAAAAGTATCATTAACATGAAAAACAAACAAAGAAGTAGTTATGCTACTACATTTAATCGAAATAGGCTTTACTTGGCGGAAGTCCATTGTAATAAAATTATTCGGAAGAGAGGAACCCGCCACGCACTCTCAGATCGCCCACCACAACGATTGCAATAGAGAAAGGTTGACAATACCGAACTCCTCTAAATAGGGACAGCCACGCCGTGGGACTCCGATGTACTCCAACTGCTTCCAAATTTCGCTTCGAGCACAAAATATGCATCAACACGTGTTTCCTCAGCGCGGGGCATCATCAGGACCATTTGGCAACGAATGAGCTCATTCGTTGGGGTGGGCAATCCTAGGGGGCGTGGCGGGTTTCTCACTTACAATTTATTTTCTTGTGCTACTGTATATCTCAATGCAAAGAAGGCACAACAATGCGCTAATGCATCGGTGGGAGTTGCTTACACGAAGCAATATCCATCAAAAGCATTTGAAAACTTACCCAACAAGTTTACATAACAACTGAAAATATGAAAACCAATCAAGTAATTAGAAAGTAGTGGCATGCCTAAGGTTTCAGAAACAAATAAGTCCACTTAATGACTTTAACAGTAAATCAAAGATAAAAAACCTCTTATGTAAAACGAATACTAAAAAAATTACCCTTGAAGCATGTAGCCTATAGAGATATGTATGAAAGCATTTTACATCAGTAACATCCTTGACTATATATTGTGTCAGTTTATTCTAAGTATTTTGTCATAAATTGAAAGCATTGTCCTAAACGTTTACTTTATTTCTTTTTTATTTTATTTGGGAAACAAAAATACAATTTTAAAATACATGTATGTACAAATAAACTGCACGCAATCTAGAAGTTTCTAGCTGCAACTATACAACAGTGCACAACAATATATAAAAATTACAAACAGAAATTATAAGTTGTACCTTCTTTATTCTAATTTTATTTATATTTCGTGAAGCAGAAATACACCAAAGCACACTGAAGACATACCGTGTTTAATAGGTCCATATGATTTGTAGTTGATATTCTTGATCGAATTAAGTATTCTATTAAGGAAAGCCAGAGTTTTGCATTGTCTGAGGATACAAAGTTTGGTCACAGTGCAAGAGCCTCATCGAAGGCTGACTTACAAAGGTCGAGCCTAACAATGTCAGGTTGAAAACCGCTAATGAAGCCCTAATGAATTTAACATAAATTGGAACTCGCATTGAGACGGTCTAGATTATGGCACTTGTGAGTTTTCAAGTGAATGTATCACGTTTTCTTTAAGCCGATTAGTACAATTTTCATTAACATTTGTTATTATCACGTGATAAATAATAGCATTAATTGATAAGTCGAAATAATTAGCAGCAGTTGAAATGGATAAAGCTTTGTATAATCATTTTTATGATACATGAATCTTTGGATCTATATTATTCAGCGAGTAATTTCAGATTGCATTTACTCTATAAGGCTGATTTTATAAAACGTCTCGTGTAATCCCTAGAAATGCAATGATGCAATGTCTAGATAATAGCTGTAAGACTTGTCCTACTTGCGTCAGCCACGTAGGATTAGTCTTAACGTGTGTTTTCTTTGATATGGCCGTCAGATGTATACAATCCATAAACTCACGCTTTTCTCAGAAGGATATTCCGATAAAGCATGAATTTATATCAACATATTGATAGCTATATTACCTGAGGATAATATGATTACCTCTACATCATATCACCATATGTGTTTATACCCAATCTCATAAAAGAAATTGTTAGGTACTACAAACCGGACAAATAAACGTCTAAGTGCAAGCTTAGAGTTATTGTTTTCCAAGATTGATCCACCAAACGGAAAAAATTTAATCTAATGGTAAAGATCTCTGGTTCTCTAAAACCACATAAATATTTTTCCTTCCTAAAAAAATATAATGTCAATGCTACGTTGCCTGTTTCTTCATGGTGCGAAATATAACTAAGCCTCAAAGTGAATTAAAGCCTCGAAAAGACCACGGTGACCTTGCAGTGACTATTGGAACTACTAATATATATAAACTCAAAGACTACAAAGACTAAAACTCTGTCAATTGACCTAGTGAATAAAATTCGATTCGAAATGTGCTACACATTAACTTTGCTCTCTAAATATCCGTAGATCGAAAAGATCGTTGCTGCTGTCTTTGACAATATCTCAACAAACTTTGACAGGATATATCTTCGAGCATAAAACATCTGCAGAGTGATGCCCATCAATAATTTAATCCTTACCGAGTTCACACCATATCTAATTAACCGATCTTCACGAAATTTCTCATACACGTTATCACCGGTACAGAAAAGGACATAGAGTACCCCTCATCCAGTAAAAAGAACTATTTACAAAGTCTAGATTAACGCAAGCTCAGCCATGTGCAGAATCTAGTACACTATACTCACAGAAGCTAAAGCAGAATCGAATATGCTGGTCCAAGCTAGTGCAGTGGCAAGTGCAGTGAGTGCCAACAGCGCCACACTCCCTGCCCCCAGCCACAGCCAGCGCGGCGTACGGCCGCGCATCTTCGGGGCTACAGGCGACACTCTGCAACAAACAAATAGGATTAAATAACTAAACAGTTCGTAGTCTAGGCCAAGGTGGATTCGATTTTCCCTAGCGAGAATCTTAAGCTCTATTCAGTTTGAGGAAAAATATACAGCCCCTTTTTTACTGACTGCGCGAGAGTTCAAACTGTCTAGATGTCAAGATATTTATGAATATGGTTGACAGCGGTTTAAACTTCCTTCGTGGTTATACATACAAACATACTTATATCTCCAAAGGGATAGGCAGAGGTGGCATTTTGCCATATCTAGTTTTATGTCCCATGTTAAGAACAAGCCTCCTTCCTCCTTTGTCCTTGTCCTTCTTTGCATAATGTCCAAAGCCAAGACTATTGCCATCTACTGTGCACTGTTCCGAACTCCGTGAGGCAACTAAGAATTTTTTAGACAGAAAAACCATAAATACATTTCCTGACCTGGTAATCGAAATCGAAACATCATGCCCAGCAGTCGCATTCACTGGCACTAAGGTAGAAGTAGAGGCGTGATACAACCATCATGGATTTAAGAATATTAGAAGAAGATTGTAGCTCTACAATTCTTATAGCTTAGCCATATCCGTTGTCCATCTGTATGTCCCAATGTAATGACGACGTACCTATCGTCATCAGTCATCGAAATACATGAGCGGCTATTTATCCATTTCTTGTGCTTGTAAACTCGGATCGTGATAGGAGTCTACTTGGCTTACTTGTTTTCTCAGAGATCATACAAATTCAATAGCGAAAATGGTTTAACGATTCCAGGGTCATTCAAAATGTTATTAAGTTCCTCTGTCATGAAATTCTTAGTAGGTCAATACATTACTTGTCTTTTAATGTAATGTAAGGCACTGGTTTCGGAACTGTACTATGTTGACGGAAATAGGTTCGCTCTATGTGTAAATCAGGATGTAACACACATTTGCCTTCGTCTCCAGGAAGGTTATGTATGTATCAACAATTTCAGAGAAGCTTAACTCGAATGCCACCAAGTCTACTTATTTGTGAAATTATCGTCTTTATCGGATTGCTATTGATAAATTATATTTTTATGACCGCACGATGACATGCACTTGCACACATTCAGAATAAACATAAGTTTATCATGCCACAACACACACAAATAGGTACACCCGAAAACACACTCATACCTACTTGCACTTGCCCATTTTTCAGAAACAGTTTCCGCACTATATCTGAATTGCCTGATCGTTATTTACTGCCTAGATATAAGATCTCAAGTTTAATGCCAGAGTCAGGCATTAAACTCGAGACCTTATGCACAGCAGTTACGCCTCAGGACAATATTACCCGTGCTTAATATGACAGGAATTATTTGACTCCACCAAAACGGGTTATCTTGGTCAATCGTACATCGTACAATCGCTCAGTCAACTGGGCTTATCTACATTCATATCACAAGTGATATATGCTGTTATAAATAATTATCATATCAACTTACATCCGTTGCCATGAAATATAGGAAAGCCCTAACTCATACAAGTTCATAAGCCTCGCTTCGCATCCACAAGCATATTGTAGTCGACTCCTAGTCAAAACGTATATGTCAATTTTTTTTATTTTTACGGTACGAGTAAAACTTCTTCGTCACAACCCGTAAGCCATCCAAACAATATTTTTTAACCGTACTTGTATCAATGTATTTCATTTTAGTTAAAACGTTGAACGTTGGCGAAAAATCGATGATCAATACATAGCACTTGTCTTATGCCCACTTGTATTTAGCCAGCGTGTGTTGTTTTCACTGGAAAGTCAAGAAGCTAACCATCCACGTGAATTGTTCAATATATACGAATGTCGTCGCGAGAAGGGTCTATCTAAGCCTTTTTGAATCTTTAAGTGGAAATTAATAGATATCGACTTCAAGTGATTATGTATACTAATTAAATATCGTCCAACGAAAAATAACATAATTATATATTTATTATGCCTCGATAGTTAATGAGTCTTCTATATACAGAATGTCCGGTAATTAATGGATAAGCTGGAAATGTCTTATAGTGGAACTGATGGCCGTTCAGAAAAAATATAAAAAGAAACTATCCTAACTACTACCTGAGATATGTGATTTTTTTTAAATTACCATGTATTACTTTCTTGTATACTACGACTACAAATGAATGAAATCTATCGGTTTTTTGTTGTTTTATTATTAAACACTAATTATGCTAATAGATAGACAGTCAAAAGTATGCTATGCTAATATAGCTTGCACTTTTTAATATATATTTCGTTTTAATTTTTATTTTTATTTTTCTGAACGTCCTCCAGTTCTACTATAAGACATTTTAACGTTATCCATTAATTACCGGACATCCTGTATAATGTCAAGAGCTTGATTACCATGCAAGGTGGTAATGGGTTCTCCTGGTAAGGATTCTCATTAGTATCACGGAGTATGGAACCGTGCCCTGCAGACAGGAAAACGGTAGCCCCTATTACGTCAGAGATTCAACCTATTTGGTGTAACACCTGTGCCTATTTTTTTGGAGCAAAATTATCGATACTATGTATGTGTATATCATAATAAAGTAAAAGAGTTTGTATGTTCGAACGCACTATACGGAACTGCCTGTATGATAAGCAACCTTTTCCGTTAGATAGCTGGATTATTACAAAAGGTTATGCAATCATATATTGACTCAGAAACATTATGAACATAATTTGTGTGATTCACAAAAAAATTAAAGTGTTTAACGCAGGCAGAGCCATGGGGCACAGCTATAAATAATACAATCACTTTATCGATAATACTGTTATTGATTGAAGATAACTGAGTATTATTGTTGTATCATTATCATGCAATTGATGCATGTTTAACACGAGAGAAAGTTATTGTCAAGTATAGCATATCGTCATAATTGCAGCTGCATGGCTTACCCTAAAAATGCATACTGATTAGTTCGCCGTGGGTATGCAATTCACTTTCTTCTAATTACTTCAAATATAGATTTATTTGAATGCAAATGGCAAAGAAAATTTCCCTTTTCAGTCAAGGTTAACGATGGAGGTAGAGTAGGTGGCAATGTCTGTGACATTTTACCGGTTTTGCACTTCATGGGCTTTTCAAGCCTCCCATTCTAGAGGTCTATCTTCTTCCCTTTCTCCCATTCCCTTCACCAGGGTAAACAGCTTACCATTGCTAAGTCCTTAGCAGACCGTATGCTTGTTTGGGTATGTTTTGCGAGTGACTTGCGTTGTAAAACGTGTCACACCGAGTTTGTTTACAGCATTAAGGTAGATTGACATAAATTGCATAGATGGTGTGTAGGTTATGTGGCAAAGATTCAAGTGTTTTTGATGTGCCTTAACCGCACTCACATTGCACGTAAAATAGCCCAAAGTATGCAAAGTGAAATCACCCATTAGACAAAAAACTATAATCTACATTTATCACTATGAATAAGCGCGATAATACTAAATATACATAATAGTATTGCGCTTATTCATATCGAAAATGGAATATATTATTAACGCTTAGAAATATGGCCGTATTTAAACGAATATACATCGAGTCATTCATGAGTTAAATCTTTTTTATGTAGTATAAATTTGCGCTTATGTTTGCTTGTAATCGTGTGGTTTCGAGGTTCGATTCCCGAGCCAGGCAAAGGATTATTAGGGCTCTTCATTTATAAAACGTGTAATCTTCTCTAGTTTATGAAATAAATGGAAATAAGCACAAGTGCTACAAACCCTGACACAGTACTCAGTCGAAGCCGACTTATATAAGGACTCTGCGACCGCAAATGCGATCGATAGCCGTATCGCGTAACAGACAGAAGCGCGTATAACGAACAGGATTCTATGTCTATCTGTTTGTAAATAATACTTTACGTAATATAGCTAGCTTTTGCTCACAGCTTCGCTTGCGTAAATGTAGGTTAGGTTAGTAAAAGTTTTCTAAATGAAAGGTACACCCTATGTCCTCTTCTGTACTCCTAACAATGTGTATATAAAATTTCATGATGATCGGTTGAGTAGTTAAGACTTAAAAACGCAACAAACAAACAAACAAGCTCATTTTCACATTTATAATATTAGTTAAGAATAGTTCGGATTAGGATAAAAAAATACTTGCTTTTGCTTGCGACATTGCCTGCGTTAATTTTACTGGGACCAATACCGGAATGGAAAGATTACGTATGTTTAGCTATTTATATACAAGGTTATATAAGTATATGCGAAAGTAACTCTGTTTATCATCTTTAAACCTGTTTATAAATTCATAATACAAATATTATAATTGCAAAAGTAATGAAAATGAAATAAATGAAGTTTGACGAGGAGATAGATTGTATCCTGGGGAATGATAAATAGAAAAAGTTTTATTTTTCTAATGTCAACTCTGGTACACACAGCAACATATCAACCAAGACTGTTTGGACTTTGAACTATTAGAAGTTGAACGCTGCGAATCGTGCGAGAGAGTGCATTATATTTTTGTTATTTTGTCTCATTCACGCTGAACGGGACGCGACGCTCTATCCTTGCCATTACATCGACACCACCATGCACTGTCCCTTTCCGACAGTTCTCTATTTTGTATGTACCGTAGTTATGCGTATATAGGGTGTCTAACTTGATGTGTAGCCGTGTGTACTAGGTATAATTTCTGTGTCGCGAGGGACTTTACAAACATTCGACAGTGGACATAAAGAACACCCAGACTAGGATCAACCATTTGCTGATCACACAAAGTTTTGCCCCGTTTGGGATTCGAACCCACAACACCCGGTGCAGTAGCAGCGGCGAGGCGACCGCTTTAATCACTACGCCATTTGTACATTCAAGTACAAGTTAGTCAATTTATAACAATTCGCTTTAGTATTAGGTTTCAATTATTACTGGCATGCCAGTTGCTATTTACTGGACACAGCTGCACACTATGGGCTGCTATTCAAAATTCCTAATCAAAAAGAAACCAATAAATCTTTGCCTGTCCCAAAAATCAAACTGGAGACCACTCAGCAATCGGATCCAATCCCGCTTCACCGAAGTAATCTTATAAGTAATACGTCCCTTAACATTGTCTACTCCACAAACGAGTAAAGTTTCATTATCCAATAGAATTCTCCCGAGAGCTCTCCAATAACTTAGTATCCAGAAACAAGACGAGCAAGGTCACGGGAACATTAGTAAATCTTATCAAAGTCTTGAAGGTTATACGGAAAACAAGATCAAATTAATACAATATGATCCCTTAGGAGCTATCATTTTGTATGATATCAAAGGCAATTTAATTGACTAGTTGCTACTCGAAACTTGACTTGGTTATTAATATTACGGCTGTATTTTCCCAAAGGGTTCAGTAGAAGACGTGTATCGTAACAAGTATACGGCACACGCAATACAAACTAAAAGTATAAATGCGATTGAGAGTTTATTTGTTACGATTTAACGCCTTAACTACTCGACTGATCCACATGAAATTTCGCATACACGTTGTCTTCTTCTTAGACGCTGTCTTCATTACTGAAGATCGTGTCCAGTAGAAGTATAATCTTTGATCACTTCTTGCATTACAATTTTCCATTTGATCCTATCCTCAGCGGTCTTAAAAGCTTCAAGTATTGGGAGGCCGGTTAACTTTTTGACTAAGTCTGACCAACGAGTAGGGGAGCGGCCACGTGGTCTTTTCCTGTCGACCTGTCTAACTACCATCAGCTTTTCCAGGCTGTCAGGGTTCCTGCAAGCTATGTGTCCGAAATACCTAAGTATTTGTTGGTAACAGATAGTGGATAGCCTCATAGTTATTCATAGTTCTCATAGTATCATATCTCATACACGTTGTCAGGGGTACAAAAAAGCGAGCGCTTAAGAATATTTTGACCGGATCTTATACTTCAATCAAAGATGTGACCAACGATACAATGGGTAGTTGCTTATGTTTGAATTTCTCTCGCTATCATCCTCGCACAGCTGCGCTTTTATTGCAGTTACGTCATAATAGATACCGTATATCATTTTTCTATAATTTGATAAGTACTCCTACTACCAGATTTAAAATACATAGAACTTATTTATTTTTAAGAAGATTTCAAAATTTTTCGCTACTTTTATGACTCAACTACCCTATTTTACAATATTGAATTAGTAGCAGGCGCAGCGCTATTAAGTGCTGTGCATAAGATGCCAAAGTGTCGTAATTGTATTTTCTTACAAAAAACAGTATCACCACCAAGGCTAGAACCGTGCTCGCTAGACAGCTACGAGCTCGTTCCCTATATTCCACTTAAGAACCGTGCTTTCTATATTTACCTTATCCATTGCTAAAGGAAAAATAGAGGCAAAGAGAAGAAGACCAAGAAGAAAGAATACGGATAGACTGAAAGAAAAAGCAAATGTAGAGACATATCGAGACCTGAAGGATTTGGCATCGTACCCACAAAGAAATTACTACATCGACCAGTGCACTTAAATATTGGAGGCGTTATGGACGGAACCAAAGCTTCCCTGTTACCCCCGATGTTACGAGATCTCATAAGATACGGTAGTTGTTATCTATCAGGCCGTATGCATGATTATCAAATTACCTGTTTAATAAGTATCTAAGATTATTATCTCTGTATAGAATATACAATTTAGCCGCATAATATACAGATAAAAGATTACAATGTGCAGAAACTTACGGCCTTCTAATCTACTTTATTTTGAATATCAATCAAGGTTGTTAAGATTACGGTGCATGCTTTCTGGCCTCACGACTACACAGATGGTGAAGTAGTGTAAATGGTCGCCCAGCAAATGACACTGCGCCGAGGGCTGTGATTTCGATGTCCACATTAGACCACAATTTGGCAGTGTTGTGGTATTGATCCCCAGACGGGACAAGTATTACTGTGAACCACAAATAGTTGTTAGTTGTTGTGTTTAAATATTTGTAAAGACCCCCGCAATACAGAAATTATTCCTAGTACATCACCACGTTTAATCCTGGGTATCTGGGGCACCCAGGGTTCGACAGTTACAATACTTATTAAAGGTGTTGGTGTCGGATTTGGTTCTAAATTTCTACATTCTGTACTTTTTAATGATTTTGGGTCACTTAAACTTCTTTAATTCACAACATCTAAGGGGATTTTGAAGTAGTTTAATATTACTTTATCAATTTTATTTGCATCCTAATATTATAAATTTTTAAGTTTGTGAATGTGTTTGTAACATAACGCGCATGAACTATTGAACGAATTTGTTTAAAACTTTATCTTTCATAGCATTCGTATAGACTATGATCTAAATGAACAGTAATTAGGATACATTTTGTCCCAAGTTACGTTCCCCTAGGACTCACGCAGATAAAATTGCGATGCTGTAAATTCTGTAGAAGCTACTTATATAATCCATAATTAATACGGCATTCGCTTAAAGAATTATACGAACATTTTAATAAATTCATACAAATTGTAAATCATGCCGCCACATTTCCCTGAAGAATTATTCAGAATGGCCATCTAAATGTAGCTTATGAGAGATAAGACCTTTCATGAACAAATCAAAGTAGAGCTTTCGCGTGTTAGCAGCATAGGTTATGTAATGATTTAAGAGGTTGTCTCACTATTGTTGCTGTGCCAAGTGTAGTGAGTTCCATCCCCACTAGGATCAAAAAAATTGTTGGGTTTATAGTCCATTTGTTTACGTCTTATTTAAGGACCAAGCAGTTGCCATGTTATAGAGTAAAATCGGTTTAAACATTCAACCGTGAGAACATAGTAAACAAACATACACAATAAATACTGTTGCATTTATTACTGTACTAGCTTTTGCCCGCGGCTTCGTTAGTATGGAACCAGTACTTTTTCCTGGATGAAAAGGCCTTTTCTGTACCCCTGACAACATGCATGAGCAGTTTCGTGATGATCGGTCGAGTAGTTAGGCGAGAAAATGTAACAAACTATCTAAAAAACTCACATTCGCTTTTATAATAATAATAAGGATTTAATTATGGAGTATGCATTGTATGGAAGTAAGAATTAGAGTTCTTTTTGTCGTGAGTTTTATGAACTTATCATACATATTAGACTAACAACGATCCTATTTTATGAGAATACAATAAACATTCATAAACATTTATTTATTCCAAAGCCTTGCAGTTTTATTAATCATAAACATTAAGATATTATCTTCAATCTTAAGTAAACATCCGATATGACACCAGAAAGCTTAAGATAATCATATTTTTATGTGGCTGTTTGTCTGCTTCTCTTTTATGCGTTTGAAATGTTACTTATTAAGAAAAAGTAAAATTATGTTCTTTATTCATAAAGACATCACCCGCACTAGGAATAATTTCTGTGCTACGGAGGACTTTAAAAACATTCATAATAAATAACAAATAAATAACGGATACAAAGAACAATTCAGACTCCAAACAACAATTTGTGAATCACACAAATTTTTGCCCGGTATGGAATACGAGCCCACATCACCAAGCAGTGGCGAGGCAACTACGTAAGACTGCGCCGAGCGTAAGACGCGATTGGACTGAATGACAGAGCTCGATATTCAAATCGGCGCGCGGCCGCCATAGTGAAATTGTATGGAGGATTTGAAGTGCTTTATTGATAAATATGTATCTTTATTGTCAACCAATAACTTAAATATTTGGGACGGACAAATTGTAATATAACTATTTATGTTTCGTTTAAGCTGTAAAATACGATAGATTTCTACTGTTATAATCTTAAAATCACGTAACATGAGCTTACGTTTTTATATTTTTTCGTGCAAATTTACATAATTTTGTGGGCGAAAATATTAATTATTTTAAGATTTTTACACGGAGTAAAGTAAACACATTCATTGTTTTGGTAAATGTATATTTTATATTTGTATTAAACAAAAAGTGTTGATTTTATCAACTTAACTGTGACCGCCTGTTTAGGCACATTTCGCTCGGCGCAGGCTTAAATCACATTTAGCTAGCTATGGTTTTAAGTCTCACGGAGCAAGTATTTAAATGTACCATTTACAAGGTACATTTAAATACTCCATGTTGCTACTAAAAATTTGTAAACAAAAAAGCCCAATAACACATTGTCCGACTTGTCTGAAACACGAGACCTTATGCATCGAATATCGCATACACTAACTGTTGCCCTATCAAGGCAAACACAGGTAAATAAGGAAAGTGGCATAAAATCGTGTAAAAACCAAATTACAAATAATCCGTTAATTAATCAACTAGTTGTCCACGTTGTCCTCGACGGTTTCAACCACGTTTAAGACTTTTGCTTTACTGCCGTCGCTCATAGATCAACTCATATATCCTACCACAATAACTATTACTTAAATCAAAAATAACTGCACCGACGACGTTGTCGTTGAATTGATCGCCTTGCCATTGTCCTGCGCCTAGTTTTGTAAGTTCGATTAGGGTCAACCTAGCGCTGAAATCCTCTCCCCAACCGCAGAACCGGAGGGCGCGAAATAACCTCCAGCCACCCTAAGGTTTAGATGGTGGGCTTCGTGGGCCTGCTCGCCACCCGATCACCACCAGGTCCGAGAGGCGATGTGAGTGTTCCCACGCGCGCCTCTGAGTCGTGTTTTCGTCCGCCCACAAGTGGACAGTAGAGGAAGTGTTTTTTTTATGAAGTGGCCTGCCGTTTCACACGGCGGCGGGCCGAAACCTCGGCGGGGTCGTGATTGCATGTGAAAGCGAATCGCGCGGCCCTGCCGTTTACAGTTATGTCGAGGAACGCCGTGGTAGGTTCAGTCGGTATTACCGGGGTATCTTTCCCTCGGTGAGCCCGACATCTTTGACGAATACCTCTCCGTCACCCCGCGGAGAGGTATTCGTCAAAGTCTACAAGTTGTTGGATTCTGAATCAGGAAAAATTAATGAATTCTGAATATTCTTTATCAGAAACAAAAAACAAATGTTGTGGTTTAAATGTTTATAAATTGACCTTTAAACACGACCCCGTGGCCCGAAATTTAATCCTAATACGCTAGTGGCCTTTAAAAACAAACAAATCGGTCTGGTGGTTACAGAGATTGGCTCGTTCAAACATACAAACAATCTCTTTAGCTATATAGGTATTAGAATAGATATGTTCAAATGACACAATTAATTTATTTCAAAGTGTTTTATTTATTTTCTATTTGTTTTTAAAACTTCCTGCTATTTAATTTGCATAGTAGACATAATACCTACTTTATTAACATTGAACCGTGTAAAAAAGACACGTGCAATTTTTTATTTGATTCCTAAACTGGTTTTGGTACATTTTTTATGCAGACCATTAGTAAAAATGGGTGTAGCTTATAAATTTTTCGAAGTCGACCTTCCTATAATGCAGCGATCAATTAAATTGATATTAGGTAATGTATGCAAAAGTATAATCACTTACTATTAAACTATCAAAAGGTCTTACGTTTACGCGAGTGTTTTTGCTTTACACGGATTTTATCGCGGTTTATTTTTCAAATGCACTAGTTCATAGAATTGTATGGAAACAGGGTATCTAAAAATAAAATCCGTATTCTTGTGCCTAGTATTTGTATTGCAATAGGAATAAATAAACAAATCGAACAAATGATTTTATTTTCATGTCCGTATATGTTTTGCAAAAAACCCATTTACCATAATAACTTTTGAACTTTCGCGTTGCATGATATAGATATCATTCGTAACGGGTATTACCGCGATCATGCATAATGTTTTATTAATGCTTGATGTTACGACCAGGTTACACCATGCATGATCACGAATACCTATTTATACCTATATATTGCCAGGAAGCTTTTGCTCTCTCGCGTAAAGTAGATCAGGTTATGTTAGTAAAAGTACATATGTATTTCTTTTAACAATAAAATATGTCATTCGCTGATAATATAACTTTCTACTGGTGAAAAAATTTTTAAAATTGGTTGTGTAGGTTTTGAGTTAAAGCCATACAACAAAAAACAGACAACAAACCAGATCTTTCCTCCTTATAATCTTAGTATAGATTATATTTAAACCCACTAACCAGCTTTTAGATACGGTTTTAACTGTTTGGCTTATCCTATAGCATTAATATTACATAATCTCAAGTTAGTATGAAGCGCAGAAACTAATAAATCCACTAAGTAAGTACAGAAGTTTGTTATTGAAGGGAATAAAAGAATACGACCTTCGATTTTCTCTTATGACTATATCAGACATAATATATTACGTTTATAGTTTTCTGTAAAGGAGTTTATTTAGTGCCGTATTGAGCCTAAGTTTGAGGCCTGGGTTGTGATTTATATCAAAATATTTAGCAGTAAATTTTGTCTATGCTCCGCCCGCGTAAATTTAGTTTAAGTCAATTTTATATTCTTCTTTTTTCTAGATAGGTACCCTATATCCTTTTCTGTATGTCTGACAACGTGTATGCGAAATTTCATGATGATCGATGAAGTTGTTAAGGCTTGAACGTGTAACATTCAAATAACCAAACAAACTCACATTCACATTTATGATATTAAGTTAGGATAGGATTTACTCTGTAGTACCACAGAGTAGAAATAGTCTAGTCTAGAAATAAGCCTGGCAGCCGGCAATAGTCTTGCATCTTATTAATCTAAAATATATTAGGGTACTATACGAAATATGATTGTAATACGCATCTACCTATAACTTCAGGGTTATATGTCCGTACTCAATAAGCAAACTATCTCCTAGCCAATTTACATAGAGTTGTTTTCAGCAGTTTGATTGTGACGTCATACGTCGTAGCAAACACAATAAAATTTATTATTTGCCTTGATTTAGAATGAAAATACCGAATATTTTTTGCTGGTCCTAAAACACTGCAAAGGATAGCAAGAATCTTACATTAAGGGTGAAAATGCCGAATATTTTCTTTGCTAGTCCTAAAATACTTTGCATAGCAACAATCTTGTGTTTATTCTTAAACAAATGTCGTAACTGAACCTCGTATTCTTTGCCATTAACGTCATTAAAAAGTTAGGGAAACCGAAAAGTTTGGCACTTATCAATAACCCGCCAAACGTAAAGGAAGCCCTTCAACTGATCGTGAAATTTCTTAATAATTTATTTTAATACTATGGAGTGCCGGGTGAAACAAAATTTAATTCGGTTTTTCTGATAGGAAATTGTTAACAGCAGGTGTATGATAATACTTCCATAGACTCCTGTTTTTGTTGCTTATAAAGTAGGATCTAAAGATATTTGGTATACTCCTTACTAAAATTATATATAGGAATGTGAGTTTGTTTGTTAGGTACATTTCACGCCATAACGATTGTTGTGTTGTTAATTTTTATTATTGCTGTGCTATAGCATTAAATACTTAATACAGGTTTATCTAAAATAAACTGTTTATAAAAAGTCGTTAATCGCTTGCTTTAATGATAAAGCAATAGCCTAGTGAGAGATTGTTGGACTGCCACGCAGATGTCCCGAGTTCGATCCCAAGTCGCATCTCTCATTTTGAAGTTATGTGCGTATTAAGTAGTTAATTATCGCTTTCATTAACGGCGGAGAAAAACATCGAGATGAAACCGGCATGTCTGAGAGTTCTCCATAATGTTCCCGAAGGTACCTGAAGTCTACCAAAACAATGAAATAAGTAGTCTTGTTCTATCAACAGTTTTATCTGAATAAGGATCTCTTATATAATGTCATTCATGGTAACTTAACTCAGCCGCAAATGACATGAATAACAGAGCTATCAATTTTATTCAGGCTTATAAGGTAAGTAAGTGGTGCGTTGCCTGACGAGCCGAAGAAAACCCGAGGAAAACCTTATATTAATCAATACAATTGTATAAATGTCAAACCTTATAAAAATGTACGGATATTTGGAATCCAATCATCAATCAATCGTCTTGGATTACCATGTAAGGATACTTTCCTTTCCGGTATGCGTTCCCATCAGATTCAAAATAACAAACCTACGGACTGAATATTATATAATAATAATAATTAATAATATTTAATTAACCTACACAACATAAATGAGGCACATAATTATCTAAACAGGAACAAGCAATACCTAAACGCAATAGGCAAAAAAATATTATGTTTGAAAATCCGGTTTACTATGCCGCGCAAGTGACTCAGCCTAGATCTGTATAAACTATGGCATAGATCATCACTTTCTACTGCTTCTTTTGTGCGCTTCATCCGCTGGCATCGATAGGCTATGGAAAAATTTATTTGAATTGAATTCACAGATGGTTTTGTGGTTTAGGTGGTCGCCCACGCCAATGCCACTGCGCGCAGTGTTGTGGGTTCGATCACCAAACGAGACAATTTGTATGATCCAGAAATAGTTGTTCCGAGTAAATCTTGTGTCGGACACAAAGAACAACCAGTATTCTTTGTGTCCGACACAAGATTTAGCCATAGTGCGGAAAAAGTCTTAAATAAAGTGCTGCCTATTAACTGGATTCTGGAGGAAATTCTCACGTGTATTAATTGCTAATAAGCAAGAGCACAGCTGGCGAAATATATGTGCCCTTTGCTTACCCCTAAGGATCCCAAGGGGTTGGTATAAATTTTATATCTACATATATTGATATGAGTGTATATAAATAGATATTATGGTTATAACGCACCTCATTTTCACTACATGTCTTGACCACAACTTTAAGTTCCTCTTTTCTTGAAAGCTATTATATATTATATTATCCAAGTGTAATCGCCTATTGCTTTCACCATTGAATAGCAATTACTTGCCTATAATATTCATAACGGAGACATATAGCTAACCTTTCTTTTTACAATGGTCAGATTACTGAATATTATGGAAGTATAATATTCCTTTTTGTTTTTTTTGCCCCAATGTCACTCTGAAATGCGTCATCATTGCAAGTGAGACTAGTGTCTGTTTTTTTCAAAAGGGTTATTTTCCTTACATTTTGTGCAAGTACAATCCAATAATTAATAGACTTAAACGGGGACATAAGTCCAACATTCAATATTCTTCGAGACTTTAAATATGATATGACCTACCGAGACACTTGCTGCAGAAGACTACTGCTACATACAAAATTAACAAATCTGTGTTATGGGTTGAGTATTTGTTGAGCTGGTACGTTGGAAACTATGAGTAAAATTTACGTCTGCCAGATATACTGTCCCGGTAAAAGTCGGAATGGCAGATGGTGACTCGCCGATTCACTAGATGCGTTCTCTGCGTAGCCGCCAAACGTACACACGCCTTAAAGGCAGAAGAAGACAACAGCCGAGTGAGCGGTTAGAGGTGTCGAGCGGTACGGCGGCGGTTTCACCATCACGAGTCTATACAAATATTACATCGAAAATAAAGATTGTTTATTAAAAAACATTAGGAGACTGAGTGAATCGCCCCGTGACCATGGTTGCTGAAAAGCAACCGAACGTTGGGTAAAAAGTAAATGTAAATAGTTTAATAATTAATTTAAATACCTTTAATGGTAGTCAAGTTTAAAAGTAGCAGTAATAGTTTCAAAATTAGGCTATTATTACCTAATTTTGAAATTATTACTGCTCCTATGTGTGTGTGTGTGTGTGTGTGTGTGTGTGTGTGTGTGTGTGTGTGTGTGTGTGTGTGTGTGTGTGTTTTAAAATAAACACTGCGATAAAATCTGTATAAAGTATTCAAATTTCAATATCATTATGATATATATTAGAATAAGAGCACTAAAGGCTCACATACCAACCTGTTTAAACAACCTGTTGAAACAATGAGTGTTTTTAGCCGATGAGTAAAGACTTACAACTAATCCATTAAGCGCTCATAAGAGAATAATTCCTCGGCTCATTTGTAATACTGATAAAAATGTTGCATTCATAAAATATAATAAATATTTATGATAACGCGGCAGTAATAAATACGACTATGGTGCATGAGATCTCGGGTTAGTTTTTGAAATCAGTCAGTGTTATTTATTTCTCTGGCAAGAAATACTTAGCTGTAGCATGAAGTCTGGGAAACGGCAATACGCTACGTCGTACTACGTGAGACCTATACATGGCGAAATAAAGTGAGGAAGTTCTTCTCTGCCTACCCTTTAGTGGATAATATGTATCATAGTGGAGCCTATGCATGTATATATGTATAATAATCTCAACTAATATTGTCAATGCGAATGTTAAGTTGTTGAGTTTGTTTGTTACACTTTTACGCCTTAACTAATTGACCTATCAGCACGAAAAGTCGTATACACGTTGTCATGGTACAGAAAAGGACATAGGGTACCTTTCATCCAGAAAACTTTAACTAACCTAACCTACCATCTAGAAAAAGTACTCTTACTAATCGATCCTAGCCTATATTTACGCAAACGAAGCCACGGGATAAATATAGTTGAAAATAAATCCGATTTCGTCGAATTACCAATTCATTTTACAAATCACTGCGCATTGTTTACAAATCTAAGCTGCGTTGTGACTACGTCATCAATGTTTACTGTAAACTACAAAGTGATAAATGAATCATCAGCACCATTAATACAACGGCATGTGTCAACTCAAGGCCACGTTGGATCGTAGAACGCGGCGCGTGGCATATAAGTATAATTAACATGCAACATTGTATATCAATTAAAAAACAATGAATGACTGGCGGTGTTTTAAGTGATGCGTGGTTAAGCTATGTTATTGGAGTTTGGATTTGGATGGGTGTGCGAAGGTGCAGCTACGTCAGTCAACCTATCTTTAATACAGTGTAGCTACGTAGGTATCAGGGATGATGCGGATGCAGAATTTTTGACATCCGCAGATGCGGATATTTGAAGACTCACATCCGCGGATGTGGATACGGATGAGGATGTCCAAATCGATGCGGAAGCTTCGCAATTGCGGATGACGATGTTGATTAAAATTCTTCACCTTATTTAATAAAAAGTATCTAATAATAATAATAATATTCTACCAAATATACACAACATGATCTAGCCCACACTAAGCAGAGCTTGTACTATGGGTACTAGACAATGGATAAACATACATATATACTTTTTTTTGTAAATACATACATATTATACATAGAAAAACCCAGACCAAGACAAACATCCATGTTCGTGCACACAAATGTTTGACTTGTGCGGGAATCGAACCCGCGACCTTAGGCGTGGCAGTTGGTTACACTAACCACTACGCCATCGAGTCGTTACCTCGATCGAGCCTGTTTTGCAAAGGTTCATAAATTAAACACGTACAACTGAACAACTGATTTCTTCCTTATCATTACGTACGCTATATCTGGATCCGCATTAACATCCGCGTTGATTAATGCGGATGCGGATGCGAATATTCGCAACATCCCTGGTATAGTATATTAAGCCACAGGTAATGTAGTAGATATTTTTGCAAACAACTGTCAAATTAAAAGTCGGGTAGTTATGCTGTAAAACCGTAACCAACAAATAAAGTCACATTTATTAGGATTTTTAATTATATAAACTGCCTCCGTGGCGCAGCGGTAGTGAACGCGACTTCTGTGCAAGAGGTCTCTGGTTCGAATCTCGGGTCGAGCCAACAAAAAGTTATTGGGTTTTTCAGTTAAGAAATCTCAATAGCAGCCCGGAGTTAGGAAGCTGGCGCTATAAGACACCCCTGTGCCTCGGAAAGCACGTAAAGCCGTTGGTCCTGCGCCTGATCTCTCTCCGGTTGTGTCGGATTACCGTGCCATCGGATCATGAGAGTTAGGGAACAAAGAGTGCCCTTGTGTTTGCGCACACACTTGTGCACCATAATATCTCCTGCGTACTTGGCCAGTCTCCGTTAAGACTGGCCGCCGTGGCCGAAAATCGGTCTGGAAGATATTATTATTAGTTAGAATACCGTGATTGCACGGATGGCGTTCTAAGCAAATGGTCGCTTCTCCGCCGCCATGTAACCGACTGCCACGCCTGAAGTCGCGGGTTCGATTCCCGCACAAGTCAAACATTTGTGTGCATGAACATGGATGTTTGTCTTGGTCTGGGTGTTTCTAAGTATAACATGTAGGTACGTAATATGTATTTAATTATTATTGACGTGTCCCATAATTATTCTGAGTCTGTATATGCATTATTCTATATGTATTCTTTGTTTGTATCCATAAGACAGGTAGTGCGGAAATCTTATTTAAAAACACACACAATCCAAAAAAATAACTTCTACTTATAAGGACACACAAGTATGATCTCATCAAATTTGAATGTTTAATATAATCAAAACAAAATTGAGTTATCGTAATTCGCAGTCATTAGGTATACCTATATAGTCTGGTTATCAAATGTTGTCTAATCGCAATAGGTATCAAACATATGTACATAATATGTAGGTAAACACAAATTTATCAGTTCATATGTTTTTTATAAATCTGTGTACATCATTAAAGAAAGAAATAATTTTATAGTATGACTAGCTGACCTGCGCAACTTCGTCTGGTTTACATAAGAAAATTTTCCTCTTTTTTGCAACCGTTTTCATTGATGCTCCGCTCCTTTTGGTCGTAGCGTGATGTTATATAATCTTTCTAGATAAATGGGCTCATCTTCTTGTCTCTCTTCATTGCTGAAGGTCGTGTCCAGTAGAAGTATAATCTTTGATCACTTCTTGCATTATAATTTGCCACTTGTTTCTATCCTCGACGGTCTTAAAAGCTTCAGGTATTGGGAGGGAGATCAATGGGCTATCCAACACTTAAAGAATTTTGCAATTCGAACCTGTAGTTCCTGAGATTAGCGCGTTCAACTAAACTCTTCAGCTTTATAATATTAGTATAGATATGCGGCCACCTACCAAGAGACGCGCAGAGGTAGGTCCCCACAAGGTGGGCCGACGTTCTGGTAAGGGTCACGGGAAACGGTTGGATGCGGGTGGCCCAAGACCGGTCTATGTGAAAAGCTTTGGGCAGGCCTAAGTCTAGCAGTCGACGTCTTTTGAATGATATGATGAAATGACAAACATTTATTTATATTATTTTATTTTTTTTACCTTTTTAAACACATAGGTACTATCGTTTTTCTCATTTTCATATTTTTATTATTTTAATATTATAGTTTATTTTTAAGTTTATTGTGTTAGCTGTGGTTGCCTATAACAGAATGAGCATATATTATTATTGTATCATCTTTTTTTTTATGTAAGAATTGTGTATCATTTGTTGGCGATCCTTATAAATAAATAAATAAATAATGACTACTTGAATAACGCAATAATTAACTTGTCACCTCAATGAATACGACAGTCGGTTAGCAGTCGATAGTTTTATTAAATATATTAATAGCTAAATTTGATGATAGGTTTAATTTAAATTACCCGGATTGAAGATTAAGTTAGATGGATAGGTTGGTCGCTGAAGTAGTGTCAGTTCCAGTGACCCACCCACCATTCAAAGCATGAGTAGGCACTCTGTGGTAGCTTTAGTTGGTAGTATCCAGGACATTCCATCTTATCCCGGGTGAGCCTGACAAAACCTTTCTGCTCTCGTTTCCGCCGAGAGGTATGCATCAAAGCATTCCTCCACGTTAAAAAAAAGGCCTATGTCCAGTAGTGGACGACTGGACGTCCTGCGGCTGAGCTGATTATGACCATGATACTATGGTCGTGTTATATATAAGTTAGTGACGTTGTGAGGTGTTTTGAGGTATTTTTCGTCAAGAAATCCGCATTAGCAGCACAGTGTGTGCAGATATATCCGATATACACTATTACGTGGACTTAATCACAAAGATGATACTAAATCGCCTATCACTGCATATTATAAAACAAAGTCCCAGACCGTGTATGTCTATCTGTGCGCGATAAACTCAAAAACTACTAAACGGATTTTCATGCGATTTTCACCAATAGACAGATTGATTCATAAGGGTGGTTCAGGTTAAATTATACATTTTTTAAGGTTTTGTAATACCCATACGAAGCCGGGGTGGATCGCTAGTTAAACTTAAATAATAAGTACATATCTGGCTACTCCGTGGCAATATACAAAGTGAGTGTGTGTTTGATTGTATGTATAACATTCTTAAAATGAACTTTAAACCAAGTTTTTGCATAACTCTGGTTTTCTATGTTTTAAATATGAATATAAATGCTAAATTTTTTTAAACATAATTTAATGTGCTATATTCATCTATAAACAAAATTAGTTCTCTTGGGGCGAGATTCTTGCCATCCTAACTTATAATATTATAAATGGGAATGTGTTTGTTTGTTTGTTAAGCTTTCACGCCTTAAACACTCGACCAATCAACATTAAATTTGGCATAGATGTAATCAGGGGTACAGAAAAGGACAAAGGGTACCTTTCATCCAGAAAAAAAGGACTGTTCCAAAGCGAGCGAACCCGCAGGAAAAATCTAGTATAAAATTTTAGATTTGATATACAGCTTGGCTCGCGTTATAGTACGTTTCGTCAATAATTTTTTTTCCGTTGGGAAGAGTACTATTTTCTGGATGAAATGTACCCTATTTTCTTGTTTGTACAACAACGTATATGCAAATTTTTGTAGTGATGAGTCGAGTAGTTTAGTGCAGCGATAGCTCAGTGGGGAGACAAACAGACTGCAATGCAGAGGGTCTCGGTTTTGAACCCACGTCGCGCATTTCTGACTTTCGGAAGTTATATGACTTTTTTTTGATAATACCTTAATGTTTATGATTAATAAAACTGCAAAGCTAAAAGCTTTGGAATAAATAAATATTTAATATTGTTTATTGTCACAGTGTCATAAAATGGGATCGTTGTCTGTCTAATATTATATTATTTAATGTATTACATGTTATATATATATAACTTAATCGTTAATAAAACTCACGACAAAAAAGAACTCTAATTCTTACTTCCATACAATGCACACTCCATAATCTTAATTATTAAGAACAGCGATAGCTCAGTAGGGAGACCAAAAGACTGTAATGCAGAGGGTCTCGGGTTCGAACCCACGTCGCGCACATCTGACTTTAGGAAGTTATATGACTTTTCGAAATTATGTGCGTATTGATTGACAATTATCGCCTGCTCCGTGCGTCGGAGAGCACATTAATCCATCGGTCCCGGCTGCCATGAACATCTATGGCAGTCGTTATTGGGAAGTCAGTACCCTATAATATCTTGATACTGGTCTAGCCTTAGAGTATCGTTAGCCTTCGGGTTGAGGAGGTCAGGTGGCAGCCGCTCCGTGTAAAAACTGATATCCAGTCAAATCCGGTTAGAGTAGAAAAGCCGAGTGCAAGTGACTTAGGAATAATAAAGGCTAGGGAGAAGAAGAAGAAGTCGAGTAGTTTAGGAGTGAAAGCGTTACAAACAAGCAAACTAAAACAAACATTTATAATATTGATAAAGATTAGGATACCTAATAAGAAAATAAATAATACCTCATTCAAGATCGCACTGCATCGGAGCAAATTATGATTAGGTACCTACGCCATGATATTAAAATATTTAACCCCCAATATGTTATTATACCTACTTAATAAATACATCGTAGAAAAAAGATTATTAGGTTTAATCGCAGCAATTATAGGATACCGATCTTTATCATTTTACTTATAAGCGGACATAGATAATTACTGTTTGTATTGGTCATTTTAAGAACCAATCCTATCTGATATCATAAAGGCGAATTAACTACTACACCGATCATCATAAAATGCATACACTGATTTAAACTTTTATTTTAATTTATTTAAAAAGCACTTATCGAATCTGCTGATAAGTAAATGCTATTATAATGTAAATGACTTTCTTAATGATAAACTTTAATCTACATAATATGTTCTTATGTTATGTATGTAATATTATTATCAATATCAACTAAATTAAATTTGAAATTAATATTTCTATTGCTTAATTAATATGTTTAAAATGTAGTCTGAAATGACATTATCTATATATTAATACGTGAAGCAAAAATTTTGTACCCCTTTTTACGAAAATTGCGCAGACGGAGGAGTATGAAATTTTATATGGAGAAGGAGGGGCGAATTCTAATATTTATAAAAAATATTCATTACAAATACATTCAATTAATAAAAAAACACTACACGCACACAACCATGCATTTGACACACGCAGTCGAAGTGCGTAACTATGGTTACACGTATCAATATATAATGACATATATCAGCAATATCTTACAAGTAAACTTTGGTCGAATATGGAGCACTCGGCGACCGCTAATATTTTTTTATGTGTTTGGCTTTGATTTGTTTATATTGTCTATTATAATATATTCTAAAACGATTATTAAAGTAGAATTATTATGATATTTTTGAGTTTGCATGTTGGCTGCATTTCTGTTACTTTTACAATGATAACAATGACTAAAGAATGAATATTTGTATGTCTAAAATAATCGACCAAGCATGTTGAAACCAAAATTATACCTATTATGTAACATCACCTATACATATGTTTTCACAAATAAACGTATCATATCTTATCTTATCTTACACGTTGTCAGGGGTCCAGAAAAGGACATAGGCTGCCTTTTATCCAGAAAATAGTATCATTGCAAATCTAAACTAACCTAACCTTCATTTACGCGATCGAAGCCACGGGCAAGATCTAGTATAATTAAGTTTCATTGCTAAGACAATCTCCGGGGATACTGCGTTAATCCAAGCAAGAGTTTCAAGCACGTGTATACTTACAGAGAGTAAATTGTATACGGCGTGAATATTTACAAGTGTGAAGTGTGAAAGTATAAAAATTGCGAATTAATCTATTAATCTATATAAATATTATAAAGCTGAAGAGTTTGTTTCTTTGTTTGTTTGGTTCATCGCGCTAATCTCAGGAACTACTGGTTCGAATTGAAAATTCTTTTAGTCTTGGACAGCCTATTCATCGAGGAAAGCTACTGCTGCTACTGTTAATATAATAATATCAGCCCTGTATTAAACTGTCCCACTGCTGGGTATGGGCCTCTTCTCACTGTGAGAAGGGTTAGGCCATAGTCTACCACGCTGGCCTAGTGCGGGTTGGCAGACTTCACAATCTTCGAGAACATTATAGAGAACTCTCAAACATGCAGGTTTCCTCACGATAAATATCTAATAAGGAAAATTCCTTCACCGTGAAAGCAAGCGACAATTAAGAAACTATTAAATACGCATATAACTTCGAAAAGTCAGAGATGCGCGCCTTGGGTTCGAACTCGAGACCTCTGCGTGCGGCCCAACGGTTTCCCACTAAGCTATCGATGCTACTGTTAATATAAGCAGCAAAATCTCAAAAACCAACCAAGAAAAGCACAACAGTTACCCATACATTCATAGTCAGCTTACTAAGATATACAAAAAAGCAGCGATAGCTCAGTGGGGAGATCAACAGAGTGCAATGCAGAGGGTCTCGGGTTCGAACCCACGTCGCGCACCTCTGACTTTCGGAAGTTATATGACTTTTCGCAATTATGGGCGTGTTGATTGACAATTATCGCCTACTCCGTGCCTCGGAGAGCACGTTAAGCTGTCTGTCCCGGCTGCCATGAACATCGATGGTAGTCGTTATTGGGGGAAGTCGATACAAAAGATCCCACTGGGTCGAAGTGTCGCCAGTCTGTACTGACTGGCCCCCACACAAGATAAGATAAGATGAGATATAGGAAATAATAGGAGCTCAAATATGAAGTTGTCGTTTTGTATAAAGAAAATCGGTAACGTTGTGGTTTGCATACTAACTACTTCATCAATATTTGTTGAATGGCTAATAACTATAAATTTAAAATTTTAAAAAACCCCGACACCTAATTAATTTGATACCCATATTGAGCAAGATGTGAAAAAAATGTAATTCGCCATCTTGTGGTGGCGGCCATCTTGGATTTGAAATTTATCATAGTGTATAGTATTCTACTAGTCAAGCCCTTACATTTAATACTCATATAGAGGGAGTTGTGAAAAAGTATGTAATCCGCCATTTCGTGGCGGCGGCCATCTTGGACCAATTTTCATCAAACATAACTAAGAACACTCCCGACTAATTCACCTTTCAAACATAAAAAACAAAATTAAAATCGGTTCATCCGTTCGGGAGCTACGATGCCACAGACAGAAGCATACACACACACACAGACACATCAAATTTATAACACCCCGTCGTTTTTGCGTCGGGGGTTAATAAGAATTCTATATTCTTTTGCATAAATAGTTGATTGTATATATAGGCCGCTGTGGTTAATTTACTAAGTTAGGTCTTAAGTTAACAAAGACATCAACCATCATGTAATTATGACGAATTGAAATAATGAATACGGATAGATACTAAGCGATATAACTTTAAATACACAAATTATATAAAAGGTTATTAATATTTATTATTAATAATACATTTTATTTAATATTGTCTTCTGTTTACGCGAATGTTATTCATTGATATTAAACTCATTTATTCGGATTTTATCTCGTTGTTTATTTAACACTGTATTACATAAGTTACACTACTACTACTATTGAACTTTTTAGCTAATAAAATTATTAAAAATATTCATATTTAGATTTACACTTTTCCCGACATTTTATTAATAATATATGTAGGTAATCTTTTCTCTAAATGTAATGACTATATTTTTAAATAGGTAACCCGTAGCACAGAAACCACGAAATCATATTATGTTGGACATAAACAGCAATTTCTTACTTAACGACTTTTAAAATTTAAAACATATAATTATGTATAGATCATAAAAACATCATAGCACATTAATGTTGTTAGTTTTGATCATAGTATAATTGCTATAAATTACTAATAGCGAAATACCGAAAAGCACTTCAGCTATAATTAGTCAGAGCGCTTATTAGTATTTTACTGAGCTAGTTTAATATTATTAGGTATTAGAATATGCTTGTTAAATATATTTTTTTATGATTTATGTGTATAATTATGAAATATATTTATTGATTGGTATAAGGCAAGAGTTTTAGGACACAATTATCATACTCGTGATACGGGTAAATCCGTAATCTCTGCCATCCCTATTGTTGAACAAATGCGCCTTAACGTGTCGTTTCTTTGGCGTACCTTGAGTTCTTTTTCAAAAGAGGCCCAGCCTCTAATCAGGTACGGCCTAATTGGAATCCTAGAATTTTGAATTCAAGCCTCAGGTGGACTATAGTAAATTATTATACTAGATATGCCCTTTTAATATACATATGTATACTCTACTGTAGTTTCCTTACTTCCTGATCGTTATGCTAATTAATATATATAATAAATGCAAAAATGTATTTAGATTCACTTTCTTTCACGAAAGCAATGAAGCAGCGATGTGATGCATTCGAAATATATTTGAATGTATTCAGTTACATACCACCACATATATATACATAAGTAACTGCGCAACTTGAGCATGTAAAATAGGTAACGCGTTCTACACAGCTATACCCAAATAACATTATATTGCATTTATAGGCTTCACTACAAAGGAGCAACAAATCAATTTGATTTCTTGCATAGTTTTTGAGTAGGAGAGTAAAATGTCTATCACTTTATCCTGACTCAGTACCCGAGGCTTGATTGCCTATTTCCCTACCACGAAAATGAAGACGCCGGTAAGTTCCCGGTAAATCCTAGCTAATGTTATGAATACAAATGTGAGTTCGCCTGTTTGTAACATTTTCACGCCTCACACCACGTTGTCAACGGTATTGAAAAGGAGATAGGGTACCTTTCATCCAAAAAACGAACTGTTGACGAGCAAACGAAGCCATGAGCAAAACCTTGTATTTAATTAAAGTTTATATTATAATTAAGTCTACTGAACATCAATTTTTACCTAATTCTATCTTCCTATACTAAATGTTTTATATACAATCGAATTGTATTTGTTTACACGCAACCGAGAAACTTCTGCTTGGCTCTAGCACCCTGGAGATCGTCTCGGCAGAAAACGCGATGTGAACGTCATGTTTAAAAATTTTGTTAGGTATCTATATTATATAATAATTTCGTATATTGTCGTTTTTGTGCATTTATTCAATTTTTTTTTTGCTACTCTGTAATGGGCCGGTAAGAACTCGGCTGCCCATAGTTAATGTACTGTGTCAATATTATTTAAAATGAAATATGATTAACAGTGAAGGAAAACATCGTCAGGATAGGGTAACATGTCGTTGGACATAAGTAATAATAATATGAATGTATTTACAAAAAAAAGTATATATGTATGTATGTTTATCCATTGTCTAGTACCCATAGTACAAACTCTGCTTAGTTTGGGCTGGATAGTGTTGTGTGTATGTGGTAGAATATATTATTATTATTATAACTAGTGATTGAACACTTTAACTTTGGACAAAGTTTATAAGGCTTGTGTGTTATATTAGATACTGGCAATCACACATAGGCTATTTATAAACGCGAGTAACACCGTGGAGCAGCAGTGCAGTAATGCAATAAGTCGTATCAGGAGAGTGTCCAATAACTATCTGATAACTGTCCCATAACTGACATTGTACCAATGACTATAAATGTACGAGTATTTTTGAAAATAGTTTTTTTATAGGAATTTTTTTAAATATTATGATAAAATGTTGAAAACCTGATAGATCTACAATTAAAGTAACATAAAATATGTTCCGTTAGACATAAAATTGATTTAGTAGGAGTTAAAGAATAGTATTAAGAATAAAATGCTTAACTGTCCAATGACTAGTATTTTGCCTGCATGTCGGTGAGTTTGCCAAAATGTTCTCAAAGTTATGTGAAGTGCTATCCCAGCGTGGTAAACTGTGGCTTAGACTACACTGTGGCTTACACTGAGAAGAGACCCGTGCCCCGCAGCGATATTATTATATGTTTTTAATTGATTCTTTATTATTAATTCGTTTCTAACACATTTGTAAGTATTGTTTGTTTCTTATGTTTGCAAGACGAAACCACCGAAAGGCTTTTGATAAAAAAATTCCTATGCACGGCCAATGCACCGAATGATAAAATTTTACGCGAAGATAATACTTTCAAACAAAGAGGGTACTTTGTGTTTGAAAACATTTTTCAAGAAGCATTTATCAACTTACATAGAAAAACTCATCTACTATATAAAATGCATGCTATCACGCGTAGCAGCTACCGATCTATATGACTATAGTTCAGTGAACGTAAATAAAACATTCACTGCTTTTGTCCGAGTGCGTGTGTTTCGAGATTGTTTGGTCATTTGCCCATTCATTAACTATTTTCAGCATACGCATGAGATTTATACAGTATATAAATAAGATATGCGAGGTGCTAATGACAAATAATCATATCTATATACAAAGTATAAACTTAAACCTACCCAACACACGAACATACTACTCATACACATTCCACCTATTCAGAGCACGGACGGGCTGGTAATCTTTAATACAGGACCGCCTAGTACAGAGGCCAGTCTCCCACATAGACTATACATTCGCTACTTTCTTGTAACTCTTGAACTGGTCTCGTTGATTATGGTGTTAAATATTATGTACTGTGTGAATGATCAAATAGTAGTTATTATTATACTCTTTATTCAAATATTTACATACATATACTTTTCATTTTTAAATATACATATACCTTTAAAAATACATTTAAAATATAAAATATATGGTACCCCACCGGCATCGGGAACAGGGTCCAAGCTGCCGGTGGTTAGGATTCCAGAGATAGGAACCTCCTCACAATGCGTGCTGTATCTAAAAGCACTGCCTTCTGCATCAAACCCTTGATCCAAGCACCCAACGCGAGCCTCTTTAGATAGTGATCGAGGCTCTTGGCTATTAGACCATTAACAGATATGACTATCGGCACAATGATTGCTGAATCAACATCCCACATGTCGACAACCTCGCGAGCCAAATCGAGATATTTAATTTGTTTATCTTTTTCAACTTTCGCGAGATTGCCGTCATGCGGAATGGTGACATCGATAATCAAT